>VDFB02000003.1:686637307-686773658 GCA_007258455.2 Sequoia sempervirens
TGTAACTAAGGGTTTATTTTTAGGTTTGATTAAAGGTTAGCAATAAATCAATGAGGACAATAAAACCCAAAGGACTATCGAGTACAAAGGAAATTAAACAACAAAACAATTATACCTGTTTCTCAAATTTTCCATGATTACCTCCATAGTACCTTCTAACTTGCTGGTTGATGTGTTGCCCTCAGATCGAATGTGCAAGCAATCCTTGACAAAGTCCTACACCAAGCTTTGAAGGATTTGATCAAAGTCTAATGCCTAATGCCTAAATGACTAAGAATGTTTATGCCTAAAGATGCCAAAACTCAATGAAATATGCTAACAATTGATGCAATTGCTATGAAAAGTCTACGTGCGCAAGTGCGTAATTATCTAATGTGAATGTGTAATCGAAAAATGAGAGGAGAATGGCATTTTATAGAAAATGCCATTTTGAATGGATGGATAAGATCGACTTATGACTAAGACCTAAAATCAGAGGCTCAGATTAAATCTGGTAATCCTTAATTAGCATTAGGGAAAAATCATTAATCGAGCGGTCAAGATGCCATCTAAGAAGATCGAATCAGCTGTGGAGAATAAATGAGGAAATTAATTCAAAAATAAAGATTTTTGAAAATGAAGAAGATAAAGACTGGACTAAAGATCAAATTTGGAAGGATCCAGAATCTGCTCAATCACTTGATTTCTGGAGGAAAGTTACCAGTTTGGAATTAAATTAATTCCAAATGTGAATTTTGTGAAATAATAAATAATCAATTTTTGGATTATTTACCAAAATGAGCTGACAGTTAATAATGAGATGACATTTTAAATAATTTAATTTATTTAAAATGAGAGGAATATCAAATTGGCAATTAAATAATTAAATTTAATTATTTAATTTAGCAGATAAGACTAATAATTAAATAAATTACTTAATTCATTTAATTATGACAGTTAGTGACATATTAAATAAATAAATAAATAATATTTATTTAATAATAAAGAAGAAATGAACGAAGTAGGGTGATTAAATAAATTAAAAAAATTATTTAATTAAGGGAAGACTTAGACAATTAATGGTGTATTTAATAAATAGATAAAATTTATTTATTTAATAATCATGAAGAATAAAAGGACATGAATTATTTAATCAATAGTCTAATGTGACCAAGAACATACTTAAATGTCACAATTATGCTAGATGAAAGTGGTAAAAATGAAGCTTGCAAGCCTAGGTCATTTTAGGTGTCTATAGTAAGAAACCTTTTTTTGGTTTTCTAAAGTTTTGAGTTGTTTTGGTTGCTTTGTTCAGACTTCTCAGCTCGACTAGGAGTAGATTTTGAATCATGGCTAGTAATTGAGTTGTGATAGTCACAAAGGGTTGTGCATAAATGCATGAAAGAAGGAAATTTCATCATGGTCAATTTATCTTGAATATGAGTTTGCAAGTTTTCAATAAACATCTTTTGGAGATGTGAATCAGGAATCTTGACATCTACTTGAGCATACAATGACTAATAGCATGAAATGAAATCAATCACTTTTTCATCTGCATTTTGTTTACATCTCATTAAATCAGCCATTGTCTTTTTGGGAGTCATATGGACTTGGAAATGACTTATAAAGGCATCAAAAAGTTTATGAAATGATCAAATTGAATGATTGGGTAAGTTTGAAAACCACTCCAATGCAGTGTCCTTTAAGGTTCTAGGAAATAGTTTGGCTAATAGTTTATCATCAAGGAAAAAATCACTGCATAAAGATCTATAGGAATTGACATGATTAGTAGGATCTCCTTTTTCTCCATACTTCTCAAACCTAGGCATCTAAATTCCTTATGGCATTGGTGTTCTTAAGATCTCTAAAGATAATGGGTTGCTACGAACATAGTACGTGGGTGGTGCAGTTTGGTTTTGGCTAATGGTAGATATTTGTTGTTGCATGGAGGAAATAGTGTGAAAGAGTTGTGTAATGAGAGGTTCAGTGTAAGTGGTATGAGGTGGAAGAGAGAATGGTGATGGAGTGTGTGTAATTTTGGGACAAGTGAAGGGAACACTGGGAGGAGTGAAGGTGGTGGAGGATGGAATATTCGATACCACAAAAGAACTATGAATGCTAGTTGGAATAGTGAAAGGAGTCACATGACTAACCTGTTGCATGGTTGTTGTAACTCAAGGAGTGGTATAGGTAGGTATGGATGCTACAATTGTAGGAGGAGGAATGTGAGATCCTCCTTGGCTAACCACAATGTTAGTTGGTTGAGATATGCTAGAGGTGTAAGAAGCATGTTTTTGATATATCTCAACAATTTGTTTCATAACATCTAAGCCCCCATCAATTTAAAGCATTTGATGGATGTTGTCTATAATAGGAATTTCAGTGGTTGAAATGTTTTCAACACACAAGTTTTGTTGCAAATGTGCTAAATCCTCATGAATTTTAATTACTTTTTTTTTGCGAAATGTGAGCATTTGATGTGTCAACATGCATTGTATTAGTGGTAGTATCCTTTCCTAATGCACATTTTCCATACTAGGAGTAGGAGCTCGAGACAACCCAAGGTCCACAACGAGTGTGTTATCATGGGATGATATGAGTCGGGAAATTTTCTCACTAAATTATTATCAATAGGGCACCAAACACTCATACAAATACCACAAGAGGTGGGGTGGATGAAAATGAAAACTAGGAACAATAAAATTCAAATAACATGAATTTTGTAAACTAAAATAGGAAGGCAATAGCAGAAAACATAAATGCAGAAATTATTGAGAAAATTATAGAAATGGTTGTGCAAAAAGTGCAAATAGACTGATTCACCCAGGGTGGAAAATGAGTCCAAGAGTGGATTTTTTTTTTTTTTAGAAAATTTAAAGTGATTTGTATGATTTTCTGATGCAAAACTATGATGGAAATGCAAAATTTGAGTTTTTGTAATGTTTTAAAGTGCAACAATGAAATCTAAATGAGATATTCACAAATGCAAGTTTGTAAACCCTAGGATGCAAAAACAATGCAAAGGCTAATGAAAAATCTAATGTTGTGATTCCTAGGATATAAATGCAATGAAAATTAGAAAGCTAATGTTCAATATGTAGGTTCACCAAAATGAAAACAAATATTTTGGTTACCTAATGTTATATGCTCCTTCTAGGGTTTTTCACCTAAAAGGAGATGTGATTAGGGCCAAAATGTGGTGTTTACACTCAAAGAGGGATGTGATAAAAATGTAATATGCCTAAATGAAGTAGACTAAATGCAAAGAACTGAAAAATACTATTGATTATGTATGCAAACTTAAGAAATATGAAGTGTTTGAAAACACGGTGTTGTATGCAAACATGAACTAGAAACATGCACAAATGAAAAAAAATGGAATGAGATTGAATAGAGTACACCTGGAGATGGAATTATAATGCTGGAAGGTTTTGGAATCTAACATAAATCACTATTGATGACTAGTGGGGCTCATTCGCCATTGATGGCGAATCAGTCTTGCTTCTGGTAAACTTTGTTGAAACTAGTTTTTAACTATTGGGAACTGAAATCTGATGAAAAAAAATTTCACAGCCTGGCAATAGGACTCATTTGCCACTAATGGTGAATTATTCCTCCCACAAAAAATTGAAAATTTTGAAGTCAACTATCTAGGTCTAGATCTGCACTTGTTTTCTTGTCAAGTTGACAGAACCAAATCTATAGAAAATGGGTCGACTGTTGTCTCCAAGCTTGAATTAAGGTTTAGTTGACTTGAATAGTTGTGATGACTTGTTGACCACTTTTCAACAAATATTTCTTTGACAGATATATCTATAAGACCTACAAACACACATGCAAAGAGGGGGAAAATAGTTAAGGGTTAGAGTATAGGGATTTGCCCTGGTCAAATCCCACTTTGGTAATCAAACCCTTGATAAAGAAATGAAATGAAATAAACAAGGAATGATGAATAAACAACATGAAAGTGTCCTAAACTCACCAAACCCTTTTTATTGAAGTTTGAAGATATGTCAAAGGCTCCTACAAGATGCTTGATATTTGCTTAATTGAATGATGCTATGATGCTTAAGTGGATGAATGAGATTGAATGCAAGGATGAATGCTTGAATGAATTGGGAGTAAAATGGATAGAAAAAAACTTATTTATACACATTTATGCCCTAATTACCCAAGAATACATCACAATCTGACATAAAGTCTTAATGAATAAAAACCTGAAGGAAATTTGAATTTATTATGAATTTTGTGCCAAGAGGGACTCATTCACCACCCATGGCGAATGGGTCCTACTCAAGGATTGCAAATGGGCGTCAGGAATTAAGTTGCATTTAATGATGTTTTTTGAGTTTACTTTCAAAAACACACTTAATTAAGGCCTAGAAGTGCATTAAGGGGCCAAATAAAGCATAAGAAATGTGCAATTAGTGGTGACATGCCTAGAAAAGCATGAAATCTTGTTACAAGACTTTACAACACTTTAAAATAGGACTCAGTAAGGTATAAAAAGGGAATATTTATATGAATTATAATAAGAAGAGTCTAGAAAAGTGTAGAAGTGTGTTATAACACTTCACAACACCTTTACAAGACATCATAAATTCTTAATTATTTAAATATTCAAGACCTAATGTGAATGTATAAGTCACATTACAACATTAAATCAAGGTGAAATCAAGCCAAATAAGCACAACGAGGGACTGAACAAGAAAAAGTAAAAGGGTTACTTTTTCTGTGTCCATAATTGATTAGATAATTTATGTGTGAGTTGCACATGGGAAAATATTTACTATTGGAAAAATTAATACCAAAAGGTAAAATTTGGGTTCAATGGTTTCTTGTACTCCTAGTTTTACATTATGACTTGGTTGTTCTATGTGATTTTATTTTTATGAAATCAAGCATATTTTTAGAGGTTGAGGATGGTTATTTGGCTTGGCTTTCATTTTATTGAGCTCACTTTTGAAGAGCACATAAGTGAAGAATTTCATGGAATATGTGGTTGCATGGTTACCCATTATACATGGACACATGGAGGATGCATTGGAGGAGATTCAATTTTTAAATGTATTCATGGAGACTATTAGTGTATCATAACTTTTTCATTTTTGAATAATACATTGAGTGTGCAAACATTGGTCCTAATTTTATTTGATTCCATGTCATTCTAACACCCCTCCATCATCAATCCCTTTCACTATCCTATCCACTATCCACCATGTCTTCTCTATCACATCCAATAAATCCATGCCTTTCATAATTCATCCATCCTCCATCAATATCTTTTGGAAAGTACACTTACAAATAATAGGATTTATACCAAATCATTTTGATTTATACCAAATCATTTTAATCATCTGTAATGGACTCCCCTGGACTTGATATAAAAATAATATGTTTGATTGCCTCCTCCACATCCATTATCATCCTAATCTACTTGTCACTTATACACCTTATTATCCTCCATCCTCATCCATCTATCTCATCCATCCTATTCAAAATATCCATAAAAATAAAAAATATTAGAAATAATTTTTCCAATGGTTAAAACCTAGAAAACAAGAATCATGTGTATTCTCCCATCCCCTTGCACCCTTAAAATTGGAGGAAAGGTTCAACCATCTCCACTTACCTATATCCTTCCTCACATCTTCCTATCCATCATATCCAAACCTATCCATAGTCTGTCTCTCATCTTTGCTAATACCCACCCACACCCTTTTTCATCTTAATAAGGATAAGGGAAAAACATCCAAGCATTATTTGTAATATGAAAACCTTAATTTATATGTAGTCCATCCATAATTTGTATTCTCCATCCATACCTCTTTTACTTCCTTTAATCATCAAACTATCCCCTAAGCCCACCATCCCACCCTACCATGTTCCATTACTTTGGTATATATTTCCATAGGAATTTCATCAATTCACCAAAACATATATAGCATGTGCCATCTCCTTCCTATCACCTTGAATTTTTATATTTCCATTCTCCATCCATACCAATCCTTCCATATTTTCCATCCATACTTTTCGTAACCCCTATCCTCACAATCCCCCTAATTCACCCAACCTAATATCAATTATCTACTATACATTTTATCCCCTACCCCCTAAACATAATTATCCTATCACACCTCATCCCAAGCACCCTAATGCCTCATTATACATGACATATCTATAGTGGGGAATATTCTTCCTACATTTTTTATCCTTTTATGTGTTGAATGCACAAGATAGCTGAGAGGAGGGGTGAATCATTTGTACCTTAAAAATCCAAAACCCTCCTTAACATTTATATCCACTTTCATACATTAAACCCTTAAATTTTTTATGATGAATTAGCATTAAAAGAAAATAATAGAAATTGAAACAACTTAACACCATACACAAGAAAACACTATATTTGCATGGAAAACCCAAGAAGGGAAAATCTATGGTGAGGATTAGCTCAAAATATAAGTAATATCAACACTAAATACAATAGGGCTCACTGTCAGAGGGCTCACTACCCAAAGAAGAAAGGCTCACTGTCAAAAGACTCGCTACCAAAATAGAAAAGAAGGTAGAGAAGGAATATTACACAAAAGAAAGAATCTCAATTCCACAAAGAATCCACCACAATGACTTCAACACCTTTATAATCTGATTGAAGAATTTTAGCCACTTTCTACTCACTGCATCTAGTAAACTAACATATGAAAGCTCACACTAAAATTCTAAATTTCATGTACTCTAATGAACTACACTTAAAATCATTTGCATCTCACACATCTATATTTTTATCCTTCAAAAAATCAACTCATACTTATACCATCTTCAACCTTGAAATCCTCTCCAAAGTTGGATATGCACCTCAAATGTGCAAACTCAAATTAAGTTGGTACCAAAACACTTCTGCAATTTAGATAGAAGTGAATGTGGAGCACATCAAAACTTAATTGGGACCCAAATCAACAACACCACTCAACCACATGCTTCCTTAAAAAAGATTTATCCTTCGCATGTAGTGTAAACACCAAGTTGGTCATTACCCATGCAAACACCATTAAATTTTTAAGTACATGCTTCCTCAAACCCAAGGACAACTTCCAAACCACACACAATGGTTGAACATGATCTAGAATATTCCTTAAACACCTTGAAATATAACAAACTCCTCTACAACAACTTCCACCTAAAGAATGTACACACCCAGTACATCCAAACTACTATACTATACACTGTTACTTGAAAAATCATCTTTCAAGAATAAAACCTCAAATTGTCTTGTCTGAAGCAAAATAACAACACTATCAACACATTTTTAAAATTACAAAACCTGAAACACAACTACGGAGAAATGTGGAGCATAAAAATTTCTCCTAGATGCCCCTAGGATGCACAGTCACACACTGGTGAACACAAATTCTTCTATACAATGGTCCAACATACCAACTATTGAATATAATGCTTCTTACCAACATATCTAAATCTCATAGGGAGATCTTTATCCTAGAATAAATGTAGAGAAAAACTAGAACATGACTCTATAACTCAGAATACCATTGCAACAAACTATTTCCTCTTTTTTACTATCAAATTTCACAAAATCACTTAGAAACCAAGCACCAAAGGCACATCCTCAACATATTCAACACTTCCACAACTATAGATAGAAGCTTATCAAAGCAATACTATAGGTTGACACTAGTAGCCTTACTAATGACAACATAATGCAACTAATCAAAGCATCAACTACTCATACTCTTGCAACCATCTCACTCAACTATATACATCAATAACAACACCAACTACTCATACTTGTAAAAATATCCCCCTTTGTCATTGATGACACCACATGATGTAAAAATCCATTAAATACACAAGTTTGTACCATACCAATTTCCTTTACTCTACCTTTGTATCTTGTCTTCTTTACTTATTTCTCTCTCCCTCATAACTTGTTCTTTTCACATGACTCTCTCTCTCCCCATTATTACTTATTATTTTTTACATGTTTCTTTCACCCCCTTGACATCAATGGAAATGGACATAATGTTTGTATTGTTTATTTTCTTCCGTTGACATAAAACACTCTACTTGCTACTACACCATCTTTCCTTTACTGCTCTAAATACTCCCCCTTAGGAGTACACACAAAACTGTACCAAATCAAAAACCACTACACAATTATCAACAATAACACTACCTACTTCCCCTGAGAGGTAACCACCAACATCAGTCTAGAATAAAGAATGAATCTTGAGATCCACTGGACTAATGCATCTCCTTATGCATCTAGTTCAAAGAAGGAGAGGCAATAATCCCCAACTTCTCCCAGAAATACTCAAAAATATCCTTAGGAAGATCCTTAGTGAATATATCAGCAATCTAATCCTTTTTAGGAACATATTCAAGCATCACTTCATTCTTCACAACTTTCACCCTCAGAAAGTGATATCTTATTGAAATATGTTTTGTCCTTAAATGCTTCACTAGATGAACTTTGAAATTTTTATATCACTTTTATTGTCACAAAAGATAGAAATTAGTTCATCATACACTAGTTTGATATCCTTCAACTCATCCATAACACCTATGTGTAGCAATATGCTACTACAATGTACTCAGCCTCTGTAGTAGATAAAGAAACTAAATCTTGTTTCTTACTTATCCATGATACCAATCTACATCTAAGAAAGAATGCACCACCACTTTTACTTTTTATATCATCAACACAACCAACTCAATTTGCATCTATCAAAGTACTCAAAGTGATATTAGTATCCTTTGGATACCATAGGCCATGAGCTAGAGTTCCCTTTAAGTATCTGAGTATCCTCTTTACTACTACAAAATTTGACTCTCTAGGATCTTGAAATCTAGCCATAAGAAAAAATTGCATGAATGATATCCAATCTAATAGCAGTTGGATATAGCAATCCACCAATCATTGATCTATACTTGCTCTGATCATCCTTAAGGAATTCATCAATCTTTCTTATTTTGCAACTAGTAACCATAGGAGTACATACCAGTTTAGAGTCTTCCATTCAGAACTTCTTCAACATTTCTTTGACATACTCTTATTGTGAAATGAATATATCTTTGTGTGTTTGATCAATTTATAACCCAATGAAGAAATTCATCTCCCTAAACATAGACATCTCAAACTCTTTCTGCATCTCATCTGCAAACTTCTTGCACATAGCTTCATTTCCTCCAAAAATTATGTCATCAACATACACAACCACACTCAACATTTAATCTTTTTCAACTTTAAAGTAAAGATTAATTTTTGTGGTACCTGTAAATAAATATTCAACAAGCTCCCTTCAAGTATATTTTTTCTCTAAGTATTGGCCTACACATCCCAAATAAGCCCTCAGCCTTTTCTTCAAAATCTATTGTCCCCTCCACGTGTTTGCTCTATGCTCCCTGAAGGTTTCCTTTCCTTCGCATTTCAAGAATCCCCACTATGCTTCCATGTGTCATAGCTGTGAGCCATTTTGATCATTCCTTTTTACTTCCTCATTGGGCCCTGCTCGAGTGCCACCTAGCTCTCATTCCCAAAGAAATTTGGTGAGCCCCACGATCGATGTCTACAATGCACTTTTGCTACGTGTCTGCTATGTGCAAGATTTTAGTGAAAGGATTAAATAACAACCGCGGGCAGTGAAACACTGCCATGTGTCTCTTCTATGCACACTAATTCAACACCAAGGATAAAGTGAACCACAAGATACAACTTATGCCACATGTTTTTACCACCTCCCTCAAAGGGAAACACTTGTTGGTACAAGGCTCTGCTAGACCACTGCCATCATTTGTAGAGGATGCACTTGGACCAGAGTGACCAGATGCTTTAGCTTGAAGTCTTTTTGTTACAATGGCTGAAAGGAATCTTGGATTCCACATCATTATAAAATATTTTCAAATCTTTTTTGTTACTACTCTCCAAGGCGGTGGGAGTTTTCAGCTATATATACTTCTCTCTATTTTGAGGGAATGGGCCAGATTTTGAAGGAACATTGATTTTAGGAAAAGACACTAGGTCTTTATTACTATTTTATTTTTATTGAAAAATACTTTCAGACTATGCCAATTGTTCGGCCTTTATGTTCTTTCATGCTATTTGATTAAACTTTAAACTGTGCTGCTATTGTCTAGATATTTCATTTGAGATCTATATATATTGAATGCAAGTTTGCTAATTTACATCATGTCTAATGACTCTTCTTGGCTGTAGGAATGTATGTAATGTTATTTTGTGTCAATGAATGGATTATCTATACTTTAATCTTTAGTTTCTACCTTTCTGGAACACTACAAATACTAATCGGTCCCTTAGATCTATGATTTATCATGCCTATCATTAAGTCTCGGTGCATCGCCTTAGGTTAGACTTTATTTTATTATATTTTTTTCCTTTTCCCTTTCCAAACCCCCATTATAGAAGAATCCAACTTCTCTAAAAATCCAGAGGTCACTCAATTTAGTGCAAAAATTCCCCCATAAATTGAGTTTCCCATAAGACACTGTTACCTTGTCAAATTTTGGCATCAACAGTTTGTTTTTTTTTTGGTATGCCTAGTGGGACAGAGCTTAAATGAATTTTCACTTTAGAAGAGCGTATGATCCATCAACCTATAACTAGATACTAGACTACAAACAACCCTAGTTTACTAGTATCGCCACTAAGAACAATAGAGGCCACAAGTCAGCTGGTAACCGTTCCACTCTAGCCACCTGTTCCTCTAACCATATTGTTAGCCACCAACAGAAATTACATGGCATGGGATGTAGGAAGTCCCCTAGAAACACCAATAGCACCAACCATTTGGGGTGCTATCCTAGTCTCAACTATAAAAGCTATACCCAAGTTTACTGGAGATGGCTCAAGAACACCCACAAAACATTTGCAAGATGTGGCGAATGTGTGCCTAGTGCATGAATCACTGCACAAAATGTAGATCTAAGGATCCTCACTACATCTTTCAAAGGAAAGGCACTAGATTGGTACTGAACACTGCCACCTAGTACTATCTACACCTGGGACGAGCTCATAGATCTGTTTTACTAGAGATTTTCAAATGACAGAGATCGCTCCTCACTGTACCATCAACTATCTGTCATAAAATGAGCTCCCCAAGAGGCTATGACGGACTTAAATGTTCAATTCCACACAAATTGGTAGAAAATCCATGTTGCTATATGCCCGACTCCTGAGTTGGCATTCATATTTTATCTAAAGTCCATCAACCTCCACATTTTTATGATGATCAAGTCTTTGGAAGGAGCTACTCTACCAGATGCTTACAATGTCGTTGTTAAAGTTGAGAATCATTTGATAGATTGCGGAAAGTTCCCTCCTCATCCCATCATGTTGATATTTCCTAAAATATCGATGCCTACACAAGAAGTCATGTTGACTAGCACACCTACAACTCCCCAGTCAAAGTACACATATGTAGCAGTGCCACCAAATGTTGCCTCTACATTTGGTTCTTCCAAGGATGAAATGATTGATCTCAAAGAAATGTTGTGGACTATGTCAAATGATATAACCACCCTCAAGCAAAACCAATCAATTCCTCTGAAGCCTACCTATCAGAATTATCAAGGTGGACGGTCTTTATATCAGCAGAACTAGTACCAAGGCAGTTCCTTCACTAATTTACCAGCTTTGAAAACCAACCAAATAGTGTCAGTGCCTACTCTACTGACAAGCACTTCACCAAGCTCAAGCAGAGAATTGACCATAGGACAAAATAACCTCATTGATGATATCAATTTGTGGTGCTTACCTTGTAGTGATGCAAATATGCCCTAGAGCTGTCTACATGGCAACTTACAACAAAAGGTGACAGAGTAGTGTAGCCAAGACACGACGTCAGACCACAAATTATATGTATATGCCTTGCCACAAATAGAGAGTGTGGTCCTTACCACACAAATGCAAGGGATGTCTCTAGAACAAGAATCTGGCATTGCTCCTAATAACACACTTTTCTCATGGATGGAAGAAGAAGAAACATTGTTTGTTAATGATACATCCACATCTAAAACACTGCAAGTGCAATCTGACTATAGCACTCACTCAAAGAGGAGATTTATCGATGAATTAGTTGCTCTGCAACTAGCCATCCTGCAACCTAAAGGTGCTTCTGATTAGATACTTGGCACGTCCACTATGCCACCACAATATCAACCATGGAAGGAAATTATCATAACAAGAGAAAAGGAGCAGAAACCTCCAAGTTTGCCACCTTTCAATGTGGTGGAACAATTGAAGAAATTGTCTACTAAGGTGTCTCTTCAAACAAAGATCAACACAATGCCAATGAAGTAGTTAGCCAATGCAAAGGTTGTTGATCAACTATCCCCTACTAAAGTCTTTACGAACAACACAAAAGAATCCATGGCTGAAGTCGGAGATAAGTTGAAGCCTCAACCCTTCTTCTTAACTCTTATTATAGGGAAGAAGTTATTGCACAATGCTATGATTGATTCTGGTGCTAGCACCATGGTTATGCCTAAACAAATAGTTGAAGCTTTAGGACTCAGCTACAAACCTATGAAAAGGGGAGTAATGCAGCTTGATGGGAACAAAGTTGAAATCATAGGTATGATCAAGGAACTTCCTTTAATTCTATTTTCTTGCCCTAGTATCACTATGCCGCAAGACACTATGATCATAGATGCTCCTCCAATGTTCAGCCTCTATCTATCCCGAGAATTTACTTCAAGGGTGGGTGGATACCTATCCTTGGATTGGTCACATTTAATTCGTAGAACAAGGCACAGTGTAAAAATGAAGATAGAATCAGAAGCCATGATCAATTTTGAAGGCACACATACTTCTATCACCAAGCAAGAAATGCATTGCATTGAATTATTAGAGGAGGAAAAGGTGACCAGAGACTAGAATGATCAAGAGGATGCTATGTTAAGTGAACACATGGACAATAACCCTTTTGGCAATTACCATGCTATAGGATTGGGCACCTATGTAATCTATGATGAAGACCAAGTGCTCCTAAAAGTTGCCAAAGAGTTCAAAGGTGGCCAAGCACCTGAGCTATGGACATTGTACTTTGATAGGGCAAGATGCAAAGTAGGTGGCAGAGTGGGGATATGTTTCATATGCCCACAAAATGAAAAGATACTAAGGTCTTTTCACTTCTAGTTCACTTGTTTGAACAATGAGTCTGAATATGAAGGATTAGTTCAAGGTTTAAGCCTTGCCGAGTGAATGGGAATTAAGCAATTAATGGTCTTTAGAGATTCTGAATTGGTGGTCAACCAAGTCTAGGGAATTTCCACGGAAAGGAATGTCTACATGAGATCCTATTGGCATCAATTTTGGGACTTGGTTGAGGGTTTTGAAGCCTTCAACATTCAGACTATTTCTCGAGACCAAAATGGTGACGTGGATTGCATGGAAGCAATCGGATCCTAGTTCGATCTTATTTTTGACCTTATACATAACAAACACTCTGTACGAGTAATAGTATGACTAGTGGTTCCTGATAATGATAAAATTTGGTAGGTGTTTGAGAGTGATGAACGCATTGCTTTGTTCATCCAACAGTTGGGGGAATTCACTAATCAGCTCCAACCAAAGATCACAGAGGCTTATAAAGGAAAAATCATGCAGCTCAAATCTAACAAACTTCTAAAAGGATTGGTTACTCTTGAAAACATTTTTTATTTTGATGATGCATGAAATGATAAATGAAAGTTTGTGGCAGATAAAAGTGACTACATAGACCTTCAGGTCTTGGACAACAAAAACCTTCGAGTTGCGAAAGATGTCCTGCGCCATGATAAAGGCTCATCAATTTCTGTAAGAAATATGAAGGAGTAATGGCCTAGTCCTATGATGACCTAAAGGGATATGATCCTGACATCATCCAACACATGATTGAGTTGACAGAAGGCGCAAAACTAGTTTGACAAAAGTAGAGGCCAGTGAACCCCAAAAAAGAGGCACTATTTCCTATATCTATGGAGACAATCCTGCAAACAGTAGCAGGATCAAAAATGTTTTCTCTACTTGATGGCTTCTCTAGTTATAATCAGATCTGAGTCAAATAAGAGGATCAACACAAGACTACATTCACTACAAAGTGGGGAACATTTGCATATTCTAAAATTCCTTTTGGTTTATCCAATGTAGGGGCAACATTCCAGTGAGCAATGGACATCACATTTAGTGAATTGATCAATAAGATTATCTTAATTTATTTAGATGATCTTACTATGTTTTCTAAGTCTAAGGATGATCATTTTGAACACTTAGAAATACTTTTTTAGAAATTCTAGGATTTCGAGGTTTCCCTGAATCCAAAAAAGTGTGTATTTTGAGTGCCACAAGGAAAGCTATTAGGACACGTGGTGTCCAAAGAAGGAGTTTCAATTGACCCTGACCAGGTGAAAGCCATCAAGGAACTTCCCCTTTCGGTTAATAAGAAAGGTGTTTAGTCCTTCTTGGGAAAGGTAAATTTTTTTAGTAAGTTTATTTCCAACTTTGTAGGAATAATTAAGCCGATCACCCTGACACTTAAAAAGGATCAAACATTCAAGTGGACAAAGGAAGCCTGAGAAGCCTTTGAAAAGGTTAAAAATACCATTTCCACAGCTCTGATATTGGTTAATCTAGAATTATCTAAGGATTTTATAATGTATGCATTTAGTAGAAAGTCCAATATTGCTATTGTCTTAACTCAAAAGGATAATGAAGGAAAAGGAGAATATCTAGTGGCATTCTACTCCTGGACCCTAAAGGACTATGAGATGAATTATAATTTCATCGAAAGGAAAGCCTTTGCAATAGTGAAGGGACTAAAAAATTTTGCCATCTAATTTCTTGCAACAAATTCATTGTCTATGTCACGCATTCTAGTGTGCACGAATATATCATGGAGGGATAAATCACAAAAAAAAGAGCTAATTGGATCACCAAGATCCTTGAATATGACATTGAGGTAAAACCCACTAAAACATTCCAAGGAAGAGTACTGTGCGAATACATGGCGCATGACGAAGAGATCCCCGCCGAAGAAAAGCAAGTGGAGCTTTTTCTAATAAATGAGCTAGGGTCTGAGAGTTGTTGGCTAACAGATAGAGTGAGGTTTATGCAAATAGGAAAGTATTTGCCAAGTCTTTCCTCCCAAAAGAGGAGATACTATTGGCTACAAAATTGTGGATATGCGCTAGTGGAAAGGGTCCTTTTCAAAAGGAATTTCAATGTTCTCCTCCTGCAATGCATTACTATAGAGCAAGTGAAGAGAATCCTTGACACTTTCCACAACAACACTACAAGCGAACACTTCTTCGCTAAGACCACCACCATGAAAATCATGTGCACGGGTTACTATTGGCCCACACTTTTCAATGACTCTCACTCTTTGGTGAAGTCCTATAAGGAATGCCAGTTCTTCACAAGCAGATGGAAGAATTCTACAATGCCTCTCAAGCCTATAGTGGAAAAATGAACCATTTGCACAATGTGGTCTAGACTTCATCAAGATGATTAATTCCACTTCCAGTGCCAGGCACAAGTGGATTCTAACTGCTACAGATTACTTCACAAGATGGATAAAGGTTGTTCTGCTTAAGAATGCAATAGAGGCAAAGATAATGGATTTCCTTGAAGAGTTGGTGACAAGGCTCGGTCCTATGAAGACTATCATTTCTGATAATGCTAGAGATTTCCTAGGTGCAAAGGTATGTCACTTTGCATTAAAAAATGGTATACTCCTTAATACATCATCAAATTATTACCCGTAGGGAAACTACCTAACAGATTCAAAGAACAAGAACCTAGTTTGACTCCTTAAAAGAAATGGTTCGGAGCACTAGAGAGAATGGCACAAAAACCTCTAAGTGACGCTTTGGTAAAACCGCATAACTCCTAAGCAAGTCCTTAAGACTTCACCTTATGAGTTAGTATACGGGAAAGAGGCATTGTTGCCTATATCTTTGGAGATTCCAGCACTTCAACTGTTGAAATCCCTCAAGATAGTACAAAATGGCACCATGGAGATTCGGCTTACTAAACTGTTAGAAGTACAGGACAAAAGGGAGAATTCCCTAATAGCCATGACAAACTACCAACAAGTGGTCAAGTGATAGTTTGACAAGAGGGCTTCTGAACAAGGCCTAAAGTGCAGAGACTTAGTGCTAAAATATAATGAAAAGGTTGCTAAGCCAGATCAGCATCAAAAATTTGATAGCCTATGGGAGGGCCCCTTTAAAATCATTCAGTGCAAAGAGCATAACACTTTTGAGTTAGAAAGCATGGAACAAGAACCCTTGGGAATCCTGATCAACGAGATTCATCTTAAGCTATTCCATTAAGTGTTGAATTTTATTATTTTACATATGTTAGTATGCTTTTATTTTCTTTCCCTTTGTGTTGGCCAGTCTTTTTAGAAATTAGTGCATGTTTCGGCAGAAAGCAATCCATCATTGTAGAGAGTACAACAGTATAATTGCTTTACATAAATAATCAAGAAAATACACCCATATGAAAATATGTTAATAAAAAGAACCCATACAACAGATATGCAAAAAGAAGAGAAAGCCATAATTCAAAAAGTATATGATTATACGAGCTATTCTTTTCATATATGCTATATCTATGGCCTTTTTCAGGCTTATATACAAAAACTAGAAACAGGTGGTGTATTCTTAACAACAGAAAACAAAGAAACAAGGAGGCATTTCATCCAAGAGCATGGGCAACAACAATCGACACATTAATGGCAACGCCTACCATGTCTTCATCAGTAGGTACTTCAACAACAAAAGCATAATCATTTTGAACAACCACCATTGGTAGAGGGAACACCAAGTTCCTGAAGTTAGTGTACCAATCAGTGTTATAGAATGGAACTATGTTGTAGCTACATAATAGAAATTCCAAAGCCTAGGTAACCCTCTACTCATGCTCATCGCTTGTCTAGAGGCATAATACACTAAGAAATGGTAGCCATACAATGACCACTTCTTCCTTAATGTAGCACCAGAGGTCACTAGCTATTGGTAGGCCTAACCCATATGTAGCATGAGTGATGACCTCACCTAGACCATTCAGGTACTTTTTCAGAAAAAATTCCTTGACCAACTTAAGAATTAGAGGCCTGGGGGTACCAATGTCTAACATTGATGCAACAAAGTGTGAGAAAATATTGGTGTTTACATGGTATTTTTCCTCATACTCTATGCACTCCCTACCTAGAACCCATTTTATGGCTATCAAAACAAGGGAGTGTTTAATTTTGGTCATCCTTTTGAAGTGCCTAGTTGAAACTTCTCTGACGAAATTTGTCTGTGACTTGTAAGAAACTAGCCTAATGGGAGTGTCCATGGTACTGACACAATGCTACTACCTTCTAACTACTCTTGAAACTTTCCTATCACCTAGCCTATGAGAAAACTCGCTTATTGAAGCTAAATACTATGCCAATGACCTATTGCTAAAATTAGCTCAAATTCTAAGTGTGATTTCCTCATTACTTAGTGACCCATTTATAGAAAAAATGAGAAAAAGCATGCTAATCTGTTTGGAGAAAAATAGATGATAACCAAGTGCCAACTTGAAAGGCATGCCTGCGTTTGCTCACATTTCCTAATCGGCTGCGTCTGTAAAAGTATGGCTCAATGCATGCTAAGTTAATAAGATCTAATTAATTAGCTTTAAGATGGTGGCACTCATCGGCAGTAAGTTGCATGGTCTATGGGCTATTGTGTCACCTCATAGGTGCTTCCCAAAACCCAAGGAAAGATTCATATCTTTTCAAGTGGTGATCTTTTGCTTTGGCTTAATCATTATGTCTGGGATATTAATTGCTAGCACATACTAATGTAGGTCTAGAAGGAAAATTTTTTATTCAAGTTTCAAGGAAATCATAGTGTATCACATGGTTTCCAAATGCAATAATGAATTCTTTCCACTTCAAAATAACAAGTAATTCATTTTCACGCAAGCGAAGGAATTAATGGTACATGCCAGATTAAATGAAAAAACCCACTTTCCTCTACCATCTCAAGAAAAGATAGCTAAAATTTTGCATGAGAAGATTTTTAATGCTTAATGTCTTTTGAAATATGCCAAGCCAAGTGAAGAGAGGTTTTAGCATATCCAAAGTCGAGTAAAATTATGAAGAATTCAAAACCTATAGAAGCTTTCATTTGAAGGAAAAATGTCAGAGAGTTCATCACAACAAATTCAGGGGGAGGTTGGCCAATGCTTCCTCAATACTATACGGTCATCACAAGTCATGTATATCTATGAAGATTTATCATATGCTATGTTTGGTATACCAGGAAAGCAGAAGAGGGAAAATACAATACAACTGGATAGGCCCAAAGATTATAGAAACAATAAAAGGGTTGAGGAGGAATGAGATAATATTCATGACCCACACGTCACAAAAAACCCTAAGTCTTTAAGAGAAGTAGCCTGTGCAAGGATGAGGTCACCTAAGGGAGCCACACCGATAGCAAAGAAGGTTTGGTACAATGGTCTTCCATAATACATGGTCCTGCTGGTACATTATTGCCTAGAGATAGTTGATGTTTCCATTCAGCGTTATAACCTAAGCACCCATTGCATTAAGGGCTGAACCTTAAGTGTTCACATCAACCCACAAGCCATTTGGCACATGCTATGTATCCCAGACCCAAGTACCAAGAAGGAGAAAATTGAGTCCTTCTCTCTTACCAAAGGAGAAAATACGTGGAAGGAGATGAAAAAGAGCTCAGATTTCCTAATGGAGGAAATTGGTAGGAAGGGAATCCCAGGCACTAAGCTACTGAGTATCCTGTTGCATCATATTTCATTTCACAAAGACATATAGGATGCCTTGTCAATGCTAGTGTTTGTGTGTGGCCAGGACTCCGACGAGATAGTGGAAGCCTTTCAACTAGGGCCAACTTTTCAATTCTACAAACAACACAATATCTTCTGGTATGATTTTTTCAAATTCATGGTGGAGGAAATGATATGGAAAATAGAAAATTACCTAGTGGAGGGAAATTTTAGATTTATCTCCTTCCTGGTTCACATGTTCTTGCATCAAAACCCTAATTTCTTTAGCAGGTATTTTGAATTGTCGATTTTTGATGAGAGGCAAAAGAGGAAGTCAATATCCACATGGACACCCTTTCTTTCCGTGAAATATGATTACAATGCATTTTGGATTATTTTATAACTCTGGTCTTGCAAGATTTACAAGGAGGTGAAAAAGTTTAGCTCAACATAGATCAAACTAGATATATGTAGAGTTTCACTCTCGCTTGTGACTGGTTCTTTAGAGAGGATTTCACAATTCTTTGGATGCGAGGCTTCACCAATCAACCTTTCCTACTCCTATCCTATGTCACAAATAGGGTTCTCACACTTAAAAAATTTCAATATGTGTGTATCATTGATTATAGCTTCTGCAACAACCCAAGTGTCAAGAGGAGAGGATTCTTCACTTGTCCAAAGAATTTCAAAATGGTGACTCTAGTAAAGAAGCAATCAGATCAACTATTGCAAGATAAACTAGCTCATTTTGGGTTAGTTTTAGTATGTAATAAATGGGATTACAACCCTTTTACTGACCTTCCATAGTTGCATATGAAGGTTACTCATGTTCCTCAACCCTACTGGGAAAAGAGGCGCAACCCGTGGGCGGACAAGGATGAATTTTTTGTTGAACTAGTGCATGATACCACACAGGATAATAGAGACCCATGGCATAAGTTTTAATTTGTTGTGGCAGTGGGTAAGGATAATGTACAAATGGAATGCACCATGTACAACCAGTTGTAGAAGGATGAGGAATGGACTAATGAGAAGATAGAAGCTTTATGGAAATATCACCAAGAAACAAGGAAATTGGATGCCCCTTATTAGATCTAGAAGGAGGACAAAGAATTTGAAAAATGGTGGGATGAGGAGCATCCTAGCCCCAACTCTAGCACCAATAAAGTTGATGACCTAGAAGGTGAGTTCAAAGAACAAGAAGAAAAAGAAGTGGCTACTTCTACATCCTCCACACCGCTAGAGAGAAGCTCTGGAAAGCCCACCTATGTAGCCACAAATGTGCAGTTCAATATATCAAGGGCTTTGCACACACTCACTTGGGTCTCTAAGGCAACTAGAGTACTACAACAACAACTGCCAGTAACTACCGAGGCTGGGGAAATCCTTCCCGCAAAGTAGAAATGTATGGAGGCCATTACTAGAGAGAGTTCACAAGAACCCACCAGAAGACAGGTGCTTACAGCTAGCCAGGAGCTCGAAGATGAGGAAGAGTTGCTAACGATTCTAGAGCCACCATCAACCAATCAATAGGTAAATTTCACTCCTTCTCTTGCTTCTCAATCCTCGGTATCATCTACTGTCTCTGCAACAATCCCTGCAATGAGTGTTGGCCCTCCGTTTCCCACCTTTGATCCAACGCAATGCGGGAGGTTTCTCCTAGTCCTCACAGATCACTCCACCCACCTTTACTCCTCCATGAACCCTTACACCAACTACCATCACTCAAACCCTCCTTTCCTCACTTTCAGAAGGTGTACCCTTTGCTGGCACCCCTACTTCCACTATCGCTACAAATCCTTCTCTTCCCTCACAGCAAGCTGACTCCACAATGACAACTCCATCATCATTCTAGCCCATGAATCCTCCTGTCAGTTCACCAATTGAGCCATGGCAAGTGGCAAGCCCTTATGCTAGTTCTCAAACCAAGCTTTGGAATGTGCCCCCCTTCTCCCCTCAAACTATCACTCTCTAGAAAAAGAAAATGCCTGAGCCTATCAAAATTACCTATCCATATTCCCTACCTTCTGATGCTCCTTTCGCAAGTGGGCTAGTCTCGTCGCTAGCCCAATTCATGGCAAAAATTGACTGTGGGAAGGAAGCACACACAAATAGAATGAAAAAGTGCAAGGCAAAGGATGATAGTACTTTTGTTGAGCCTAAAATGCAAAATCTCTATAATGAGACCCGACAAGAGCTGAAGTTCACAACCATGTACCTGATGGTAACCAAGCCATAGGGGGAAATGTGTCCAGAAGACTATGATATATATGCGGTAGGGATTGACATGAAGGTGGCTCGACCATAGGATAAGCTTGAGCTTATGGAGGAAACACAATAGGTGGTCACCTCTGACTTCCTTAAAATTGGTCACCAGCTGAGGAAAGGAGATGAGCAGCTTAAATCAGTAAAGGAAAAGGCTAGTTTTTTGGAGAAAAAGGAGAAATCCCTAGAAGCGAATGTTGCACATTTGATAGAAAGGGTGCTAGCAGTAGAGAATGAAAAGAGTAGAGATCAAGTGAGCTTGCGAGGGTTTAGACTATCGACCCTGCTATGGTTAATGAGCTACGTACTAATAATCTTTAGGAAAAGTAGAATTTGTGGCTAAAGAACGAGGAATTGGAGTGATGCTACATTGAATATGATCAAGGGCTGGCACAAAGTAATGAGGCTTTAAAGCATCAACAAGCTCAATATGAGCATAAGTTACAAGAGAAAGATGTCGAGTTTGAGGGCCAAAAGGCCCAATTAGAAAAAGAGCTTCAGGAGACAAAGTCCTCTCTTGACATGAACATGGAAAACCACTCCCGAGCCGAGGAAAACTAGCATAAAGAGATGAGCAGCTCCACAAAGAAATTAACATCTAAGAAAAGAAAAAGGGAAGAGTTGGTTGAGGCCATTAACTCAAAATATGTGGAGATTGCTTCTCTTAAAAGCTCTCTCCTGTCCTCCCTTGTGCAACTGGATATTATTCGATTGGTTAGGCAGTTGTATATTTCTCATTGGGAAAGGATTAAATATTTTTGCCTAACCCTACAACTCGTGCTCCATTTCATCAGAAAAGTAGCAATACTGAGTCAGGAGGCTCATAGAACAATTGAGCAATTTATGTAGTTTATCTTAGAAAAGGTTTTGGAAGCAAAGGATCTGCTCAATCAACTATACTTGGTCTCTAATGAGGACCTCGCCAATGCAGGAATTCAAGATCAAAATATTATTGCTCAGATGAAAAACAAGTTTATTCATTGCCACTTTTCCTTCCAGCACACCAAAGTGGACGTAGCTACTCTAAAGAAAACAATGGACAACATGTGGGAGGATTTTTCTAGATTGAGTGAGATGGGTCTACCATCCCCGTTCCTTGAGGATGGCTCCATCGCTAAAGCTGAATAGATTACAAAAATAATAGAAGAGAAGGAGAATGATCCAAATTATTTCAAGGATTTCAATCATCCTCCCACCACAAATGAAATTAAGGGATTTATTCATCCACTTGCACAACTATTCTTTCATTGCAAGGAAGTGGCCAGTTTTCCCAAGACACTACCTTATAAGCAAGAACTTGATTTGGTTGGAGGACGTGAGAATTTGCGCAACATAGTAAGGCCATCTAAGGATGAATGGTCACCTCTGCAAGTGACTCTTTCTAAACTTTGACTCCACCACTTGGTGAATGGCGCTATGGTCTATAAACTAGAGAAATTTTGGGTTCTTCATTCCTCAAGCGAAACGCCCCTAGTAGTCACCAAAAGTTGTAAATAAATATTCAATAAGCTCCCTTCGGGTATTATTTTTCTCTAAGTATTATCCCACTCATCACAAATAAGCCCTCGGCCTTTTTGTCAAAATATGCTAGCCCTCCACGTGTTTGCTCTGTGCTCTCCAAAGGTTTCCTTTCCTTCGCATTTAGGGAATGCCCACTATGCTTCCACATGTCATAGTTGTGAGCCATTTTGATCATTCCTATTTACTTCCTCATCAGGCCCCGCTCAAGTGCCACATAGCTCTCATTCCCAAAGAAATTTGGCGGGCCCCACGATCGACGTCTACAATGCACTTTTTCTATGTGCTTGCTCTATGCAAGCTTTTAGTGAAAGGATGAAATAACAACCCAGGCAGTGAAACATTGCCATGCATCTCTTCTACACACACTACTTCAGCACCAAGGATAAAGTGAACCACAAGCTACAACTTTTTCCACGTGTTTTAACTACCTCCCTCAAAGGGAAACACTTGTTGGCACAAGGCTCTGTTGGACCACTGCCATCATTTGCAAAGGATGCACCTAGACTAGAGCTACCAGATGCTTTGGATTGAAGTATTTCTATTACAACAGCTGAAAGGAATCTTGGATTTTGCATCATTGCTAAATATTTTCAAATCATTTCTATTACTGCTCTCTGAGGCGGTGGGAGTTTTTAGCTATATATACTTCTCTCTGTTTTGAGGGAAGGGGCCGAATTTTGAAGGAACACTGATTTTAGGAAAAGACACCAGGCCTTTATTACTATTTTATTTTTATTGCAAAATACTTTCAAACTGTTCCAATTGTTCGACCTTTCTATTCTTTCATGCTATTTGATTAAACTTTAAATTGTGCTGCTATTGTCTGGATATTTCATTTGAGAACTTCTATATATATTGAATGCAAGTTTGCTGATCTAGATCATGTCTAATGACTCTTCTTGAAAGTAGGAATGTATGCAATGTTATTTTATGTCAATGAATGGATTATCTATACTTTAATCTTCAGTTTCTACCTTTCTAGAACACTATAAATACCAATCGGGCCCTTAGATCTATGATTTTTTTTTTCCTATCATTAAGTCTCAGTGCATTGCCTTAGGTTAGACTTTATTTTATTATATCTATTTATTTTTTCCTTTCCAAACTCCCATTATAGAAGAAGTCATCTTCTCTAAAAATCTGTAGGTCACTCAGTTTAGTGCAAAAGGTCCCCCATAAACTAAGTTTCCCATAAGACACTATTACCTTGTCAATTTTTGGCATTAGATACTTATCCAACCTTACATACCAAGATCTAGGATCTTGCTTCAATCCATGTAATTCCTTCTTCAATCTGTACACCATATTAGGTTTATTTGATAACTAAAATCCTTTCGATTATTCCATGTATACTTCTTCCAATTCTCCATTCAAGAAAGAAAACTTCACATCCATTTGATAGACTTTGAAATCCTTATGTGCTGTGAAATCCAAAAACATCCTGATAGCTTCCATTCTTTCCATGGGCACAAATGTCTCCTCAAAATCTATTCCTTCAACTTATGAGTAGCCCTTACACACAATCCTTGCCTTGTTTCTTACCACTTCTCCATTCTTATTCAATTTTTTTCTAAACACCCACTTAGATCCAATTATATTTCTATTTGCAAGTTTTGGGACAAGTTCCCAAGTCTAATTCTTCTCAATATACAATAGTTCTTCTTCCATATCCTTCATCCAATGTTCATCTTTGCATGCCTCAATCACTATTTTAGGTTAAACTTTAGAAAGTAAACACAAATTTACCTCTTCTTCAACAACTTTTCTTCTTGTCAATATACCTTTTATTTTTTCTCCAATGATCTATTATTAAAAATGATTTCTCTGCACATACTTAGGGGCTCTAGGTGTCTTTTTTGTAGCTTCTTCCTCTTCTTCAAACTGTACTTATTTTTCCTTATATTTTTCTTTTTCTCTATAATTAAGCTCATCTAATTCATATCCATCTATCATCACTAATTTCTAAAAATCTTCATCAACCTCGACACTTGCACTCTAAAAAATATTTCTTACTCTCTTGTTGTAGTGCCAATAGGATTTTATTTTAGTAGAATATCCAAGGAAGATTCCTTCATTTGACCTTGCATCAAAATTTCCCAAATATTCTTCATCTCTTCTAATATATCACTTGCTTCCAAACACTTTAAAGTATTTAATAGTAGGTATCCTTCCATACAACAAATAATAGTGATTCTTTGTGTTGTTTGCCTCTTCTTGTACTTTGTTTAAGTATATAAATAGAAATATGAATTGATTCTTTCTGGTAGACTTATGGTAGGTTAGCTTCTTTCATCATAGTCCTTGTAACTTCTTGAATAGTTCTATTTTTCCTTTCAACCACTCTATTTTGTAAAAGAGTCCTAGAAGAAAAAAATTTCCTCTTCATTCCATGATTCTCACAAAACATGTTAAATTCATTAGAGGTAAACTCTCCACCTTTGTCAAACCTCAAACACTTTATTTTCATATCCATTTCATTGTCAATGATGTAGGAGCATCCAGCGATGTAGGGAAATCTTGCATCACCTAAAAAAAATGTTTTCTTTATTTTCTTTAGTTGTTCTGAGTTCCATGATGACACTTAAGGGGTATAAGATTGTCGGGCATCAAAAATAGTGAAAACCAAGAACTTACTATTTTTAGTAAGTCTACCAAAATGGGCTCATATGGACATGAAAATTTACCCCAAGGATCAAAGCTGAAAAACATTTTCGGTTGCAAAAGAATCACCTCAATACCTTGCACGGTTTCGGAGAAATTAAAGTTTCTGTCTCAGGAAATTTCTCCAATGTAGCTTCAAATTCAGATATAAAACTTTGGAGGCCCTGAAATAGCTCAAAAAGTGGTTGAACCAACCTAGGGTGGGTTAGAGCATTGTAGAGCTCATTGAGAGATTTTTGAAGATATGCAATAATAGCAAATCAAAGACCTAGATCAAAAGTTATGGCCCCGCGAAGTTTGTCCTCTAAAAAGTGAATTTCTTAAAAATTTATTCCTAGGCCAAAAATCAAATGGTGGAACTTTTGGTGCCAAAACAAAAGGTGAAATTTGATCTTTCTAGAACATTCTAAGGCAGTTATTGGGGAAAATAAAAAAGGGTTAAGTGGGGGTTGTAGGAGGTGGCCCTAATAGTGCAAATTGTGGCTCTGAATAGTAGATTTTCTTTTGTAAGTTGATTTTGCTATAATGAATCAAGGCCATGAGGCTATAGCATGTAAGCATTGAATATGTAATTTCATTTTCTAAAAATAATTGAAAGTGAATCATTTTTTGTCTCACATTTTCTGTGTTGATATTTGTTGTTGTGATTTCTGTGGGTTTTGGGTTGTGTGGCCCTCATCAAGTGGTATCAGAGTAGGAGTTCCTAAGCTTGTAACAGAGTGCCAAACATGAGGCAATTGCAATAGGACCCGCGAGTGTGGGTTGAATTCATGATGCCTCCAAGACATGCCCAATATGGTAGAGGTGGAGGCCAGGGTGGAGGATATCCACCAAGAGATGAAATTAGAGCCCTTAGAAGGCAATTAGAAACCTTGCAACAAGAGGTTTGAAGAAGATATGTTCAACAAGAAAAAGATGAAAGTGAAGATTAAATGGAGGATGAAATGGAAGAGTAGGATTCATTGGATCTTGGAGAAACAAGATTGCTGCAAGTGATCTCAAGCATTGGGAAGAGACCTAAAATGGAGGTTTCAACTTTTAGTGGAAATCTGAATCCTGAAGAATTCATTGATTGGGTCAATGACATGGAGGAATTTTTTGAGTTTGAGGAGATTGAAGATCCTCATAGAGTGAGGTTCAAAAAGACAAAATTGAAAGGTCATGCCAGTATATGGTGGAAAGAGGTTCAGCTAGAAAGAGGAAGACAAGGGAAAGTTAAAAATTTCCAGATGGGACAAAATGGTGTCAAAACTGAAGAAACAATATATTCTATTCAATTATGAATTGGAGCTACTAAAGAAGATGTAGAGCTTGAGGCAAGGGACAATGACGGTGAAAGAAAAAATAGAGGAATTCCACAAGGTCCTAATTCAGATAAGACATTCTGAGGTGAATAAGGAGAAATTTGCTTGTTATATTAATAGGTTGAAGCCAAGAATACACGAAGAATTGGAATTGGTAGGAATGACCACCATTGAAGATGCTTATTAGTTTTCTCTAAAGGTTGAAGAATGACTGAACAAGAGGTTTGAGAACAAGCAACAAGGTGGAGGTTGTGGAGGAAAGATTGGTGGATGGTCATCTAGAGGTCGAAATGAAGATCAAAAGAAGGGCGAAGGGTCTAGTAGAAGCCAAAACCATAAAGGAGGTAACACCTACCATTATCATGATCAGAATAATGGACACCAAAGATGAAGGGGAAGATCTAGATGAGGAACAAGAAGAGGAAGATTTTATGGAACTTGTTTCCATGGTTGAGAAGAAGGACATAGAGCCTATGAGTGTCCTCAACATCAAGGAAGGACAAATAGAAAATTTGAGTGTAATGCATGAGTTGCACATGTAGATGAAGATGCTAAGTCTTCTCATTTTGAGGATGTAGAAAGAGGAGAGGTTCTTGTTACCAGAAGAGCCCTGCTGATTGAGGAGAATGAACTAGCTCAAAGGAAGAAATTGTTTCGCACCAGATGTAAATGTGAAGGTAAAGTTTGCAATGTTATTATTGATGGAGGTAGTACTGATAACCTTGTTTCAAAAGAAATGGTTAGTAAGTTGCGGTTGGAGAAGCACCAAATCCATATCAAATTACTTGGTTGCAGAAGCAACATAAGGCCTTTGTAAATGAACAATGTTTGGTAAAGTTCAAGATTGGAAATTACCATGATGAGGTATTGTGTGATATTATGCATATAGATGTTTTTCAAATGTTGTTAGGAAGAGTGTGGCAGTTTGATTGGTGAGCAATACA
This sequence comes from Sequoia sempervirens, assembly GCA_007258455.2. Classification (NCBI taxonomy): domain Eukaryota; kingdom Viridiplantae; phylum Streptophyta; class Pinopsida; order Cupressales; family Cupressaceae; genus Sequoia; species Sequoia sempervirens. The sequence continues at coordinate 686,664,784 of VDFB02000003.1, forward strand.
TGATGGACATGCCAACACCTATTCTTTGATAAAGGATGGGGTTCATCATAAGTTGAAGCCCTTGAAAGAGGTAGAAGAAAAGGTATGTAGTAATGCAAGAATTTGTTTGGTTGATGGAAGAAAGTTCCTAGAAGGTATGAAGCATGAGCATATGTGTTTTGCATTGATCCCTAAAGTTGATAAATAAGATACTACTGAGATACTTATAGAGGTTTCAGGTTTGTTGAATGAGTTTCAATCTATTATTTTTGATAATGTACCTGAAGGTTTTCCTCCTATAAGAAAGATTAGTCATTAGATGGACCCAATTTCTGGAGTCGGTTTGCCAAATAAGGCAGCTTATCGTATGAATCCAGCAAAGAATGAAGATTTGTTGCGGAAGGGATTGATAAGAGAGAGTTTGAGTCCATGTGCAATACCTACAGTACTAGCACCAAAGAAGGATAAGGAATGGCAGATGTGTACAGATTCTAGAGCCATCAACAAGATCACCATCAATTATAGATTCCCCTTGTCAAGAATGGATGACATTATGGATTGTTTGAGTGGAGTTGAGTACTTCACGAAGATAGATCTAAAGAATGGATATCACCAGATCTAGATTAGAGAAGGAGATGAATGGAAGACATCCTTTAAAATCAAGGAGTTCTTCTATGAGTGGTTAGTCATTCCTTTTGGGCTAACTAATGCACCAAGCACCTTTATGTGGCTTATGAATGAGGTATTGAAATAATTTTTAGGAAAATTTGTTATTATTTATTTGGATGATATTTTGATTTTTAGTAAGACATTGGAGGATAACTTGATGCATATACGAATTTTTTTTGAAAAACTAAGGGAGGAGAAGCTGTTGATTAATTTGAAGAAATGTAGTTTTGTGAAGAGAGAGTTGATGTATCTAGGATTTGTTGTCTCAGTAGAGGGTCTTAAAATGGATCCAGAGAAGGTGAAAGATATCATTGAATGGCCTACCCTGAGGAATGATACAGAGGTAAGATCATTTCATGGTCTACCAAGTTTTTATAGAAAGTTTATTAAGAATTTCAGTAGTATTTGTTCACATCTAACTAAAGCAATGAAAGGGGATAGAAAAGAGTTTAAGTGGACTATAGGAGTAGCCAAAAGTTTTTATATGTTGAAGAATTTTGAAGAAGAAAGTTACAAAGCAACCTATTTTGGAACTTCCATATTTCAATAAGGTCTTTTAGGTAGATTGTGTTGCTAGTGGCACTGCCATAGGAGTTTTTTTGAGTCAAGAAGGTAAGCCTATTGCCTATTTTAGTGAGAACTTAAATGATGCTAAGAAGAAATATTTTGTCTATGATCAAGAGTTTTATGCTATAGTTCAAGATTTGATGAAATGGAGACACTATTTGTTGCCAAATGAATTTGTTTTATATATTGATCACCAGGCTTTGCAGTATCTCAATAGTTAGGGAAAGTTGAATCAAAGGCACTTAATATGGGTTGATTTTTTGCAGAGTTATACTTTTGTTTTGAAGCACAGGAGTGGAAGGTCAAATAGAGTTGCAGATGCCTTAAGTAGATAGAAATTTTTTTTGATAGAGATGAATATAGAGGTTGTTGGATTCAATGAACTCAAGAGTTTATATCCAAAAGATCCAGAATTTGCAAAAGCTTGGAAGGATTTTTTGGAACCTGTTACATTGGATAGGATGAGATGGTTGGATTTCTTAATCCAAGATGGGATGTTGTTTAGAGGAAGCCAATTGTGCATTCCAAGGAGTTCTATGATAGAGAATCTAATCAAGGAGAAGCATAGTGGAGGATTGGTTGGAAATTTTGGTCAAGATAAGACCATTGCTCTTGTTAGTGATAATTATTATTGGCCACAGTTAAAACAAGATGTGAAGAAGTTTGTACAAATTTGCAGAGTATGTTAGATGACAAAAGGGACAAGTCAGAATACTAGATTGTATCAACCATTACCTATACCTAAGAGGCCATGGGAGGATATTAGCATGGATTTTGTTCTTGGCTTACCAAGGACACTGAGAGGGAATGATTCCATATTTATGGTGGTGGATATATTTTCAAAGATGGCACATTTCATTCCATGTCATAAGACCGGTGATGTTGTTCATGTTGCAGAGTTGTTTTTAGAGAGGTGGTGAGACTAAATGGTCTACCAAAGAGTATAGTTTCAGATAGAGATACCAAATTTGTTGGCTATTTATAGACGACATTATAGAAGAAGTTGAAGATGGATTTGAAGTTCAATTATGCACACCATCCATAGACCTATGGGAAAATAGAGGTGGTGAATACAAGTTTGGGCAACCTGCTAAGATGCTTAGTAGGAGATAAACCAAAGGGATGGGATTTGATTTTACCACAAGTAGAATTTTCTTACAACAATTATATCAATAGGAGCACTAGTAAATCACCATTCTAGATTGTATATGGGAGTAGCCCAAGAACTACTTCTAAAATGAGAAAGATGGATAAGGGGGAGAAGAGTAGTGCCGAGGCTAAATATTTTGTTGAGAACTTGAATAATTTGCATGAAGAAGTGAAGAAACACATCAACAAGATGAACTCATAATATAAGGCTTAGGTAGATTAGAAAAGGAGGTATAAGGAGTTCTAGGTAGGAGATGAAGTCATGGTTCATTTGCAAAAGGAAATGTTTCTAGTTGGTACATACAACAAGTTAAAGATGAAGAAGTTTGGACCATGCAAGATCCTGTAGAAGCATGATTTAGGAAATGCTTATGAGGTAGAGTTTCCTAGTGGAATAAACATTTCTCATGTGTTCAACATTGCTGATTTGACACAGTATCATGAAGGTGATATAGAGGAGGGTCTGATAAATGAACAGTTGAAAATTCCAGCACCTACTTCAAAGAAGGAAGAGGTAGAAGAAATATTGGATAACCATGTGGGTAGAAGCACAAGAAATAGGAAATATGTAGAGTACTTGGTGAAATGGAGAGGAAGGCCTATAGAAGATTCATCATGGTTATTTGAGGTTGAGGTTAACTGTTTGGGTTTCCCTCTAACTCTTGAGAAGTGATAGGGTCACTTTTCAAATTACCCTAGGTGTCTAATGTAGGAGCATCCAATGATGTAGGGAAATCTTGCATCACTTAAAAAAAATGTTTTCTTTATTTTCTTTAGTTGTTTTGAGTTCCATGATGGCACTTAAGGGGTATAAGACTATCATGCATTAGAAATAGCAAAAACTAGGAACTTACTATTTTTAGTAAGTCGGCCAAAACGGGCTCGTATGGATGTGAAAATTTACCCCAAGGAGGAGAGCTAAAAAAAATTTCCAGTCATGAAAGAATCACCTTAATAGCCTACACAGTTTGGGAGAAATTAAAGTTTCCATCTTGGGAAATATCTCCAATGCAGCTTCAAATTTAGTTATAAAACTTTGGAGGCCCCAGAACAGCTCAAAACATGGCTGAACCGACCTACGATTAACTCATTTGTTGTAGATCTCATCGAGAGATTTATGATGATATGCAATAATAGTGAATTGGACAGTCGGAAAAAAAGTTATGCCCCACAAATTTTGTCCTCTAAAAAGTGAATTTCTTAAAAATTTCTTCCTAGGCCAGAAATCAAATAGCGGGACTTTTGGCACCAAAACAAAAGGGGAAATTTGATCTTTCTAGAACATTCTAGGGTGGTTATTGGGGAAAATAAAAAGGGTTAAGTGGGGGTTGTAGGAGGTGGCCCTGATAGTGCAAATTGTGGCTCTGAATAGTAGATTTTCTTTTCTAATTTGATTTTGTTGTAATGAATAAAACCCGTGAGGCTGTAGCATGTAAACTTTGAATCTGTAATTTCATTTTCTAAAAATAATTGAAAGTGAATCATTTTTTGTCTCACATTTTCTTTATTGATATCTGTTGTTGTGATTTCTATGGGTTTTTGGTGGTGTGGCCCTCATCACTCAACCATAACTTTAAATGCTTTGAATATATCTATGGCTTCATATTTTTCTTTAAAAAATCTAAACCATGTCATTCTAGAATAATCATCAATAAAAATCATGAAATACCTATCACCTTGAAGAATTCTTGTTCTTTTGGGACCACAAAGATCTATATGCACCAGTTCCAGTAATTTTGTAGAAGATTGTTCTTTTCCTTTGAAATTTCTTTTAAAATTTCTTGTTTTCTTTCCAATCTAACACTCCTTGTAGAACAACATTGATGGACTTCGTAATCTTTGGTAGATCTCATTGCTTAATCTAAAATAATTCTGACCATGTTATCAAAATTAATGTGGCACATCCTCCTATGCAATAAACAAATTTCATTAATTTGAGTTATAAAACAATGACCATCAACACCCTTGAGTTGATAAACATTTCTATTTATCCTTCTTCCAACAACAATTACAGTTCTAGACCCTTTTCTTATCTCACATCCATCATCCTTAAACATAAGATTGTATCCTTTGCTACACATTTTCCCAACACTCGAGAGGTTATTCCTTAAAACTTTAACATAGTAAACATAATCATTATTATGCTTTCTATCAAAACTAATTAAACCTATTCCACATATCTTTGCACCTAAATCATCACCAAATCTAACAAGTTATCCATCATACTTTTCAAGTTTAACAAACTCACTCTTGTTTGTAGTCATATGATTTGAGAATCCGCTATCAATGATCCAATAGTTCTTATCTTTTCTAGCATGAAAGGAAGATATCAAAGTAACTTTAGTATTATCCTTTCTCTTCATCTCCATAATCACATTCATCATAAAAAATACTTGCATCTTCTCTAACATAGTAGATTTTCTTAATCATCTTACCTTTGTTCTCTTTATCTTTTTCATTCATAACTCTATTTGGCATCTTGATGCATAGTGATCTGTCTTTCCACAACTAAATTTTTTTAAAGGTAACTTACCCTTTTACTTACCAATACCCCTTCTCATTCTTCTTACAAAGTTAGTTTCCACATCATCAAGATCTTCAAGTGATATGGATCTTTAGAATTCTCTATTTTTGTAGCCTTTTAAGTAGTCTTAAATTTTGCACCATTATTTGGACCAAATTCTCTCATTTCAAATGTAGTTAAAGAACCATACAATTGTTCTCTAGAATAATGATCTATATTTGAAAACTCCTTAATAGAAGAAACTTTGTGTCTATAAGCTTTAGGTAGGGTCTAAGAATTTTCTTTACTGCTTTTGATTCCCTGACTTTATCTCCAAGACCTCTAATGGAGTTGTTATCAACTAGGATTGCACCCTAGCTAACCCTAGACTTAGTTGATCATGTTGAAAGATTGGGATACCTTCAGGTTGTGGGTACCCTATAGTGAAGATAGAACTCCAGATTATGGGCTAGTTCCCCTTTTGAATTTCTTAAGAAACTAATGACTATGCAGGAAGAGAGATAGAAGGGTTTAAAATGAATGGAAAAAACTGAACTTGAAATGATGGTGATGCACCTAGAAGCTTATGAAATTGCAATTTCATTCACAAGCACCCCTCAATATATCTATTTTGCACAACTTGATTTGAATAGCTAAAACACATAAGTGAATCACATAAAGGCTTGACAACTTTATCCCCTTTGAAAGAAAAGTAATCTTTTCATAACTTAGAAAGATAAAAACTATTCTTTTGCATAATATATGACCTATGAGATTGAACTGAAAAAAGTGGACATAAACTTATGAATGAGAGAAAAATAGAGGTTTCAAATTTGAACACAATAAATTTCTATCAAATTATACATAAATGATGACACCCAAAATCTAGAAGGAAAATACTTGATCATTTATTGAAAGGTGAAAGGAATCTTTGCAATATGATGAAACATGTTGAAAATAAACTGCTGCTATAACAAATCTATAAAAGGATGAGCTATAAAAAAAAATTCTATCTGCAATGCATAGGAGAGCATAAAAGTAAGCACTAAACTAAAACATAGGTTTTTTCTCCTATATACAAAAGAGTCTCCAAAGTGCCAAGAGGTGGAACTTGTAGTTAACTGCAACTAAAATATATTCAAAAAACTATCTCACAAGTAGAGATGAACCCCCAAAAATAGGGCCCAAAATTGATCCAAAATGAGTGAAAATAGGTGGAAACTTTCCCTCCCAAGTGGAACTACTCAAAAGGATTCCAAAGCCACTCAATTCTAACTAGAAATAAAAAATAGACACTTTAGTTCACTCCCATTTCCATTTTGCATGATGGAGATTCAAGCAAAAGTACACAAGTAAACTAAAATTACTTTAGTGGGTGTTCTGCACTTGCCCTTTCCTTGTATTTTCATGACATTAATTAAATCAACTTATAATTTGATTGCTTTAATAATGTTTACATTTTCATAAATTTTTTAGTTTCATGAAAAATTAAGGAGGGTCAATCTTGGCCTAGGTTTGACTTACAACTTTGAAAAAAATGCAAAGGAATTTACAATTGCACACAAGGGGTATTAATCAAATGGAAAAATGATTAAATATGTGGACACAAAAAAAGTAACCCTTCTAATTTTTCTTGTTTTGTCCCTCCTTGTGCTTAATTGGCTTGAGCTTTCCTTGATTTAATGTTGTAATGTGACCCACATTCACATTAGGTCTTGAATTTTTATGAATCATTAAGACTTTATGATGTCTTGTAAAGGTGTTGTGAAGTGTTGTAACACATTTTCACACTTTTCTAGACTCTTCTTATTATAATTCACCTACATAACCCCTTTTTTATCACTTACCAAATCTTATTTTAAAGTGTTGTAAATTATTGTAACAAACTTTCATGCTTTTCTAGGCTTTTCATCAACAAATACACCTTTCTTATGCTTTATTTGAACCCTTTATGCACTTAAAAGACTTAATTAAGTGTATTTTTGAATATAAACCCAACAAATATCATTTAAGACAAATTAATTTCTGACACCCATTCACATGCCTTGAGTGCGGCCCATTTTCCATTCGGGGTGAATGAGTCCCTCTTGGCACAAAAATCAAAATAAATTCAAATTACTAGTGGGTTTTTATTCCTTAAGACCTAAGGCTGGCCTATGATGTATTTTTGGGAAATTAGGGCATAATTATGTATAAATATATGATTTTCTATTCATTTTAACCAACATATATCTCATTCATCCATTCATCAACATAATTCATTCATGCATCATAGCATTCAAGCATTCTAGCATCTTCATCATTCAATCAAGCATTCAAGCATCTTAGAGTAGCATATCTTCAGACTTCAACATCAAAGGTTTGGTGAGATTATGAAATTGCATGTTGTTTATTCATCATTCTCTCCTTATTCCATTTCATTTTCAAGGGTTTGATTACCAAACTAGGGTTTGACCAAGGAAAACCCCTATACTCTAACCCTTAACACATTTTCCCTCTTTGCATGTGTGTTTTTGTACCATAGAAAAATGGATCATTGACATTTTCATGGTTATTTAGGTATTTTTCTTATGATGTTTGACTTATCTTACTTTGATTTAATGTTGTAATGTAGCTTATGCATTCAGATTAGGTCATAAGCATTCATGACATCTTATGAAGGTGTTGTGAAGTGTTGTAACACATTTCTACACTTTTCTAGACTCTTTTCATTATAATTCACCTAACAATCACATTTTCGTCACTTGTCAAGTCCTATTCTAAAGTGTTGTAAACTCTTGTAACAATATTTCATGCTTTTCTAGGCTTGTTATCACTATTTACACCTTTCTTATGCTTTATATGACCCCTTTATGCACTATGTATTTTTGAATGTAAACTCGACAAACAATAATAAATGTAAGTTAATTCTTGACACCCACTTACAAGCCCAAGGTGGGACCCATTTGCCATGGGTGGAAAATGAGTCCCTGTTGGCTCCAAATTTAAAATAATTCAAAATTCCTTTTAGGTTTTTATTCAAAAAGACCTTATGTCAACCTAGGTATTATTGGGTTATTAGGGCATAAGTGTGTATAAATAAGTGTTTTTCTTATCATTTCAACCCCCATTCATTCAAGCATTCATCAAGTCCATTCATTCACTAGTTCATTCAATTATATTCAAGCATCAATCAATCAAGAAAACATCAAGCATCTTGGAGCCACCATTGACATATCTTCAGATTTCTTCAACAAAGTTTTGGGTGAGTTTAAGACATTTTCATGTTGTTTATTCATCATTCCTTACTCATTTCATTTCATTTCTTTATTAAGGGTTGTATTACCAAAGTGGGATTTCACCAAGGAAAATCCCTATACTCTAACCCTTAACCATTTTTCCCCTTTTCCATGTGTGTTTGCAGACTCTTGTATGCAAATTTTTCAAGCAATTAGGTGTTGAAAATTGGACAAGAAGTCAAAAAATTGTTACAAGTCAACTAAACCCTATTTCAAGCTTGGAGATAACCTACTGTCAGTTTTCTATAGATTTGACTCCGTCAACCTGACAAAAAGACAAGTGCAGATCTGGAGCTACAAAATTGACCTTTAATTTTGTAGATATTTGGAGGACCTGACTGATTCACCATTAGTGGTGAATGAGTCCCACCGAAGGGCTGAAAAAGTTTACTTTGTCAAAATCCACTTCCCGACTGTCGGAAAATAGTTTTAGGTGTTTTTGTCAATAGCAGGACTGATTTACCATCAATGACAAATGAGTCCCACTAGTGATTTACAATGATTTATGCCAATTTCTATAGCCTTCGAGATTCAACATCCAATTCCCAGGTGCACTTTTTTTAGTCTCTTTCAATTTTGTTTGTGTTTGTTCATTTTTTAGTTCATTCTTGCATACCTCACTATGTTTTCAAACATTGTACATTTCATTAGTTTTGCATTCATAGTCAATCAATTTCATAGCTTAGTTGCATTTAGATCATTGCATTTAGTCATAATTCCATCTTACATTCCTTTATTTGAGTGAACCACCTTGATTTTAGGGTTCTATCTGTCTCCTTTTAGGTGAAAGATCCTAAGAGTGCAAGAGAAGTCCATATACACCCTCAAAATTGATGGTTATTTTTGGTGAAACTGCATATTGAACACATTATCTTTTTTATTTCAACTGCATCTTGCATCCTGGGTTTCCTTTGCATCAACATACAATTAGGTTTTTTTTTGTTTTTGCATCCTAGGGTTTCTCAAATTGCATTAGTGAAAGAATCCTATAGATTTCATTTTTTCATATCAAATAATTAAAAAATTGAAAATTTGCATTTGCATTTTCATTCTACATTTGACAAGCATTGAAATCATTTTAAATTTTCTGAAAAAACATAAAAAAATCCATACCTAGACTCATTTTCCACCTTGGGAAAATCAGTCCAGTTGCATTTTCTGCATTAAAATTTCTAGCATTTTCACAATATTTCCTGCATTTTTGTTTCCTATTACTATCTTCTTGTTTCAGGTCACATAATTTCTGTCATTAGCATTTTATTATTCCTAGTTTACATTTGTATTCACCCCATATTTTGTCTTAATTGTATGAGTGTTTAGTGCCCTATTGATAATACGTTAGTGAGATAAAGTTCTAGACTCATGGCTTCCCGCAATAGCACTTTCATTATGGACCTTGGGATCTTAAGAGATCCTACTCCTTGTATGGAAAATGGTGCATTAAGTATGGATACTACCACCAGTATGCCTTTACCTTCACATCCAATGCATGTTGACACACAAACTAATTTCATTCTACAAGAAAAATTCATTAGTATTCATGAGGATTTTTCAACAAGATTTAAGTCTTGAAAACGTTTCCACCACTACTATACCTGCCATAGATAACCTTCATCACTTGATTGAAAGTGGCGATGGCTTACAAGTTATGAAAAAAATAGCTGAGATATACAGCAAACATGTTCCTTCCACATCCCAATCAACAAACATTGTTGTGAGCCAAGGAGGATCTCACATTCCTCATCCTTCAACCATAGCATCCATACCAACCTACACCACTCAAGTAACAACAACCATGCAATAGGTTAGGCATGTGAATCCTTTCTCTATTCCAACTAGCATTCCTAGTTCTTTTGTGGCATTAAATGTTCCATCTTCTACCTTCACCCCTCTTAGTCTCCCCTTCACTTCTCCTAACATTACATACACTCCATCGCCATTCTCTCTTCCACCTCATACCACTTACATGGACCCCATCATTACACAACTCTTTAACACTATTTCATCCATGCAAAAACAAATATCTACCATTAGCCAAAGTCAAAATGCTCCACCCACATATCATGTTCACAGTAACCCATTATCTCTAGAGATCTTATGAACACAGATGCCATAGGGAATTGAGATGCCTAGGTTTGAGAAGTGTGGAGGTAAGGAGACCCTATTAATCATGTTAATACCTATACAACATTGTGCAGTGATTTTATCCTTGATAATAAACTATTAGCAAAACAATTTCCTAGGACATTAAAGGACACTACATTGGAGTTGTTTTCAAACTTACCCAATCATTCAATCTAATGATTTAATGAACTTGTGGATGCCTTTATAAGTCATTTCCAAGTCCATATGACTCCCAAATAGACAATGACTGATTTAATGCGATGTAAGAAAAATGTAAATGAAAAAGTAACTAATTTCATTTCACATTATTAGTCATTGTATGCTCAAATTGATGTCAAGATTCCTGATTCACATCTACAAAAGATGTTTATTGAAAACTTGCGTAGTCACCTTCAAGATAAGTTGACTATGATGAAATTTCCTTCATTCATGCATTTATGCACAACCCTTTGTGACTATCACAACTTAGTTACTAGTTGTGATTCAAAGTCCACTTCTAACCAAGTTGAGAAGTCTAAGCAAAGCAACCAAAACAACATGCAAAACTTTAGAAAACCAAACAGAGGCTTCTTACAATTCAAACTGCCTCCTCTGCAACCAACTCAACCTATTCAAAGTCATGTGGTAGCTATTAAAACAACAGTTCCCTTTACCTATGGGGACTCAAAGAGACAATTTACCCCCTTACCTAATACTCTCCATAACACAATGAATCAACTACTCCAACAACAAATAATCACTTTTCCTATCGTTAAACCACTTGATACCACCAGGAATATACCACCAACCTTTTAACCAAATGATTATTGTCATTTTCATCACCAAAATGGTTATGACATCGAACAATGTAAGTATCTCAAACACTTAGTACAAGACCTCATTGATTCTGGTCATTTTTCCATTGCAGGCATCAATATCAAGGGAATAAATTTGTTGCACCCCCTTATTAGAATTTACAAATCTTTACCAACCCTTTGCCTAAACACAATGTTTCCTTTGTCAAGGCTAGTGAACCTTGAAACACTCATGTGATTAACATTGATACAAATAATGAACAACATGATATTACTCCAATTGTTACCCAAGTTAATCCTATGGATGAACTTGTGGGTACAATAGACATTGTCCCTCGTAAGGGCCCAAAAAACTATTCTCTTGAACTTACTTTTTATTCTCATGATATACTAAAAAATATTCCCAATGGTCCTCTTTACATAGTCAACCACATCTCTGATAAGCCCACCAATGGGATATTAATAGATCCCGCCTGTTGTGTGAATGTGATCACAGAAGAATTTTTAGTAGTACACGATCTCTATCAAGATGATTATAATAAACCAACCACATGGATTAAAACACATATCAGTTTTTTGTGCCCCATGATTGGATCGATCATACGCCCATTATAGATAGGACCTAAAACTTTGGATGTAATATTTTTTATTATTCCATAATCAGATCAATTTCATTTGTGGCTAGGTCATCCTTGGCTTCACTCGATGAAAGTTGTTCCTTCAGTTGTTCACAAATGTTTGAATTTTCCATATGGAAATGAGATATTTACCATACACCATAGTGCTTTAATCCATTCTCCTCTAAAGGTAATTTTTCCTTCAAAGCCTTTTAGACTAAACCTATGGAACCCATCACCCCTCGAAGATACTTATTTTTCATAACCTATCAAAAGCTCAAGGCCAAACGAATAGCTGAATTGTCTCTTCATAACATGTATGTCCCCATCCACTTCCGCTACTCCTATCCTAGATTAGAAAATGCTTCAACCTAAGTCTAAAACTAAACAAACAATGCAACCTCATGAGCAACCAACCATAGATAGTTCCCCTTCATCGTATAAATATCTAAGAGAAAATGAAACCAATCCTATCATGCTTCCTTGCATTAAAAAAGTTTATAAAGCCAAAGAGAAAGTGATTGACCCATATTCTTTGGTTTCTTCCCTTCTTCTCCCTCTGGAATAAAAGGAACCTATGGTGGATCAACCCACTTTTACACCTCAACAAATTCAAAATTAAATTAAAAGAAACCACGGTGCTAGGGAGTGCAGGTGTCGTTTCCGTCTCCTTGCTCATCAAATGCAAACTAAAAAAAAAAAAAAATTCCACTTCTTCCTTTAACATAAGCAATAAATAATCACCTTTCTCCTCTTGAGCCACCACAAGATAGTAGGATACAACCATCACAACAAAATGATCAAATACAACAACCACAAATCCTAATACATCCTTCATTAGAAATTACTCTTCGTCCTCCCATCATGATTAACTTAGATGATGATGTGGAGGAGGAGATCACTAAAATCAATGAAGAAGTGCATAACAATTTAAAATATTTATTTTCATCATCCATGAGCTTAAATGATAAATCTGCAACACCAAGTGAAGAACCTAGCACTTCCCCTAGTTTGAAACTTGCAATTCTTCCTTTAGATAGTCAACCGCCCTCACAATATATTGAACATGATTGGGAGGTAGATGACTTGTTAGATGGTTGACTTGCATTCACCTTGCTAGCCTTTTTACATTTTCCTTTTCTTTAGTGTGCTTGTATGTGCACATTGTGTTCTCCTGTAATGTGTGTTTGATGTTCTCTCTCTCTTTGTGCACTTCCTCTATTTGTACCTCTATTCTTCTATATGTCGTACAATTTGGATTTTTTTTTTCGCTTTTGTTTTGTATTTTCCTTTTGGGGATGATGCAAAGCATTGAGATGCCCTATGTCTCTTCCATTTCAACCTAAATAGTCTCTTTTCCTTTTCCTTTCTTATATTTTCTTGTTTTTTTCCTTTTGGGGATGACGCAAGCCATTGAGACCGAAATGACTCCTTCATGTTGACCCAAAATATTTTCCTTTTCTTTTGCAATTTTGTTTTCTTTTCACTTGTGTTTTCCTTTTGGGGATGATGGAAAGCATTGAGACTGCAATGTCTCTTCCATGTTGACCCAAAATGGACCTTTTTTTCTTTTGTTTTTTCTCTCATTGTGTCATTCTTCTAGTTCTATGTGCTTTGGGGAGTGATGACAGTTATGTGCTCTTTAATAAATACATTGCAGCAACAAACATACTGACCCCAAATCCATAGATTCCTTATGTGTTTGGTGTGTTCCTTTCTGGGGGGCAACCCTCCTTTCTTTTGTTTTATTTTTCATTTACATGAAGTGGCCTTACTTGGAAACATATGACTTGGCATAGTGGTTTTCCAAGTTGGCTCTCATGTCTTATTTTCTTTTTGCATATTCCCTTTACTACTTTAAAGTAATTTCTCATAGAATAGTGTGTAGCAATTCCCTTAAAGTGGGGGTCATATACTAGCATCATTTCATTCACATTCTTGGTTCTTAGTGCAACCTTATCACTTCATACAATGTTTTTGTCACTTTGTAGATGGCATTGGGTGTGATGTCCTTCATAAGCATGATCTATCTTGGAATATTACATTTCTCTTGGTGGCCTAATGCAATAGACTGCATCCCCTAAGTTGTGAATATACTATTCTTTGATTGGTCCTCTCTTGGAGACATTAGACACAATGTTCCCTAAGTGACAGACCTTGCATGAACTTAACAAGATTCCTTTGAACATCTTTTTCATTTTTTCATTTTACATTTTACATCTTTGCCACCTTGCATAACACAACTTGCATGTTTGTGATACCCTTTGCACTTATTCGTGAGTTCTAAGCATATGAAGTTTTTCTTCTCTCATGAAGCATGAACTGGTCTTTTCCTTTGTGGTGCCTTGTTAAAGTTATCTAGAGGTATAACTTTGATATGGTTGAGTGGGAAGCCCATTCCATAGCACAACTTTCCCCATAGCCACCTATGTGTTTGTGAGTGCATACCAACTAGTGTATGTATTTCACCTTTTGGGTCTTCTCACTTGACAAACCGCCATGAGTTATATCACCCCATAGTGAGTATGCATTTTCTTTTTCAGACAAACAACCTAGATCTAATTAAAAACTAGTTGAACAAATGATCAAAGCTTGATCCAAATTTTCCTTTTCCCTTTCATATCTTTTCTCTTTCTCTTTTTCTCACATGTGTGTTCCTTTGTTCTTATGTTTAGTTTGCCATGAGATCTTCATCCTGGGGGCCTGATCATCCCTCTTAATCATTGTCATTCCATCTTGCTAACATAAGTTCATTTAGATCATTCTCAATATGGATGGCTACTTTAGTGTGGGTTTGAAGCAAGTTCATCCTCTCACTAAAGTGGGGGATAAATGTACCATAGAAAAATGTATCATTAACATTTTCGTGGTTATTTAGGTCTTTCTCCTATGATGTTTGACTTATCTTGTTCTAATTTAATGTTGTAATGTAACTTATGCATTCACATTAGGTACTAAATATTCAAATTATGATGTCTTGTGAAGGTGTTGTAACACATTTCTACACTTTTTTAGATTCTTTCATTATAATTCACCTAAAAATCACCTTTTCAGCACTTTTCAAGTCCTATTCTAAAGTGTTGTAAAGTCTTGTAACAAGATTTCATGCTTTTCTAGGCTTGTTATCACTATTTACACCTTTCTTATGCTTTATATGACCCCTTCATGCACTCATAAGATTTAATTAAGTGTATTTTTGAATGTAAACCTAGCAAACAAAATTAAATGCAAGTTAATTCTTGACATCCAATTACAAGCCCAAGGTGGGATCCACTCACCATGGGTGGAAAATGAGTCCCTCTTTGCTCCAAATTCAAAATAATTCAAAATTCCTTTTGGGTTTTTATTCAAAAAGACTTTATGTCAGCCTGTGATGAGGTATTATTAGGTTATTAAGGCATAAATGTGTATAAATAAGTGTTTTTATTGTCATTTCAACCCCTATTTATTCAAGCATTCATCAAGTCCATCCATTCACTAGTTCATTCAATTATATTCAAGCATCAATCAATCAAGAAAACATCAAGCATCTTGGAGCTGCCATTGACATATCTTCAGACTTCTTCAACAAAGTTTTGGGTGAGTTTAGGACATTTTCATGTTGTTTATTCATCATTCCTTGCTCATTTCATTTCATTTCTTTATTAAGGGTTGTATTACCAAAGTGGGATTTGACCAAGGAAAATCCCTATACTCTAACCCTTAACCATTTTTCCTCTTTTGCATGTGTGTTTGTAGACTCTTGTATGCAGATTTGTCAAGAAATTAGGTGTTGAAAAGTGGACAAGAATTCAACAAAGTTTTCCAAGTCAACTAAACCCTATTTCAAACTTGGAGATAACCTACAGTCAATTTTATGTATATTTGACTCTATCAACCCGACAATAAGACAAGTGCAAATCTGGAGCTATAGAATTGACCTTTGATTTTGCAGAATTTTGGAGGAGAACTGATTCACCATCAACAAAGTTGCATAGCTTAGTTGCATTTAGATAATTTCATTTAGTCATAATTCTATCTTACATTCCTCTATTTGAGTGAACCACCTCAATTTTAGGGTTCTATCTCTCTCCTTTTAGGTGAAAGATCCTAAGAGTGCAAGAGAAGTCCATAGACACCCTCAAAATTGATGGTTCAGTTTTGCAGGTCTTGTATGTAGATTTGTCAAAGAGATAGGTCTTAAAAGTGTCATCAAATTTTCAAACATCATTCAAAGTCAACATAACCCTATTTGAAGCTTGGAGAACACTTACCCATCAGATTTTTCCAGATTCAAATCTAGCAACTTGTCAAGTAGAAAAGTACAGACCAGGACCCACAAAATTGACCTTTGACTTTTCAAAATTCTATAGGTGGACTAATTCACAATATATGGTGAATGAGTCCCATTTTCATATCTAGAAAATTGTTTTCTGTTTTTTTGTGTTCTTGGCATCCTAAAACCTATTCTGATAGTTTTTCAGCAGAAACGAGACTAATTCACCATCTATGGAGAATGAATCCTAGTGGGCTTCAAAACTAATCTTTGCAGCATTCCAGAACCTCTCAACATTAGCTTTCAGTCTCTAGGTGCACCTCATTTAGTTTCATTAAGTTCTGAACTATTGTTTATTCATGTTTTGTTATTTTTGCATATCACAGTGTGTTTTCAAATACTTTGCATTTCCTAGTTTTGCATACAAAATAAATCTACTTTATTATTCCTTTGCATTTATACCATATAATATAGGCATATTGCATCCATATTACATTAATTTTGAGTTTTTGCATTGCATTTTGGCACATCTTTCTCCTTTTAGGTGAAAACCCTAGAAGTGTAAGCCAAAATATTTGTATACATTTTGGTGAACCTGACTTTAGAACATTTTCACTTCTAATTTCAAGTGAATTTAGATCCTATGGATAGATTGCATCAACATTGCATTAGGTTTTTCATTTTTTTGCATCCCAAGTTTTTCAAAATTGCATTAGTGAAAAGATCATATAGATTTCATTTTTGCATTTCTAATCATTTAAAAACATTGTAAATTTGTATCTGCATCATAGTTTTGCATTAAACAATCTAAAAAGCATAAAATTCATCTTAAATTTTTTGAAAATTTTCAAAAAAAGTCATCCCTAGACTCATTCATCACCTTGGATGAGTTAGTCCGATTGCATATTTTGCATTGTACTTTCTGTCAATTTTAGAGCATTTTCTGCATTTGGGTTTTCTGTTATTGCATCTCTGTTCCTATTTCCAAATTTACTATTTATTTCATTTCATTTTCTTTCATTCATTTACATAATGGATTTTTTCTTTAATAAGTTATGGATGTCAATAAAATCTTTAGTGGACATGTCAAATTGTTCCTTTGGAACTGATCCTAATGACCTTGAGTTTTCTCATGATCCTTCAACTCCTCATGAATGTCCTACTCGTAATGTTGACATCATTAGAGAAGAAGATGATAGCATGAATAAGTTCTTAAATGAATTCCTTGACAACCTCAAAGCTAATGCATCCTTTTATCCATCCATGAAACAATCCCTTCCTACAATCTCACCTCCTAATATGTTTGGGTATTTACATCTTGAAATAAATGAAGGACCTAAGTTCCCTCCCTCAGGTGGACCTAGTTCTTCTACACAACCAACTCCTAAACCATTCTATGATAATAGTCACTAGTACTCCGATCAACCTTGAGGAAACTTATTGAAAAGTTTTTACCATCTTAAGCAAACAAGGATGGGACACAAAAACTAAACATAACATTCATCAACTTTTAGAACAAAGTCTAAAAGATGAAAAAACAATAGGGTTATGATATCAAGATCCTCCTCATGACATCAAGCCTCCCTTAGAATATTGGAGACTTCATGATGATGGCACAGTGATCTTTGAATCTCCCCCTAACTTGAACATCCTTCTTCCTCCTAAACAACCCTTCCATGATAACATTGACAAGGATGATAGGATCCTCATGGGTCCTCTTCCTCCTTCAATTCATGAAAAAGGTGAATCTAGTAAACGCAAAGGACCTTACAAATCAAAAAAAATAAATTTTCCTCTCCATCCACCACCTAAATGTGAAAGGAAACTACAAATTCTTTTAAACTGAGATCTCATCCTATTACCACCTATGAATAGGTTGGTAATACACCCTAAATATTCCAATATACCCTATTGTAAATATCATTGTGTTCTTGGACACCATAGTGATGAGTTTCGGACATTGAAGGAAATACTAAGTAAGTACCACTTTGATGACACCGACTGCTATCACATAATCCCATAGTACACATTTCCCACTCCTTCACATGCAATAATTGTAGAATCTTCCATTAACACTATTGCATGACCTTTCCCATCACCTATCTCATCTCATTCTCACCTTGAACTTAGTAGGGGAAAGAAGTTGTTATCCTTGTCCTAGTAATGTAGTTGTCCTTGTCCCATAACTACGTTTTTCACCTTCTTCATATCTTGACTAAGATTGGGAGGTGGATGACTTGTTAGATGGTTGACTTGCATTTTCCTTACTATCCTTTTGCATTTTTCTTTTCTTTTCTTTGGTGTGATTGCATGTGTGTAATGTGATCTCTTGTGACATGTTTTTCTCTCTCTCTTTGTGCAATTCCTCTATTTTTCCCTTCATTCTTCTATATATCATACCTTGTTTTCACTTTTATTTTACACTTTTGTTTTGTATTTTCCTTTAGGGGATGATGCAAAGTGTTGAGATGCCAAAAATATCTACCATGTTGACTTGAAAGGTCTTTCTATTTTCTTTTGCTTTCCTTTTAGGGAATGATGGTAGTCAAAACATTACAGCAATGAACATACTGACCCCAAATCCATAGATCTGTTATGTGTTTGGTGTTCTCATTTTGGGGGAAACCCCTTTCTTTTCTTTTCTTTCACATGATGTAGCCTTACTCAGAAACATAAGACTTGGCATACGGGCTTTCCAAGCTAGCTCTCATGTCTTCCTTCTTTCTTGCATTATTCATTTGCTACTTTAAATTAATTGCTCATAAAACGGTGTGTAGCATTTCCTTTAAAGTGGTGGCATACATTGGCATAATTCATTTTTCATTTTTCTTTTTCTTAGTTCTTAGTGCAACCTTCTTATTTCATACAATGTGTTTGTCACTTTGTGGATGACATTGGGTGTGATTTCCTTCATGAGCATGATCTATCTTAGCATATTACATTCCTCTTAGTGGCCTAATGCGAAGCACTACATCCCCTAAGTTGAGAATATTCTATCCTTTGATTGGTCCTCTTTTGGAGACATTAGACACAATGTTCCCTAAGTTATAGACCTCACATGAACTAAGAAAGACTCCTTTGAACATTATTTTCATGTTACATTTTTCATTTATATGGCCACCTTGCATAACACAGCTTGCATACCTATGGTGCCATCACATTTGTTCATGATTTCTAAGCATACGAAGCTTTTCTTGTCTCATGAAGTATGAAATGACATTTTCATTTGTGGTGTCCTATTAAAGTTATCAGGAGGTATAACTTTAGTATGGTTGAGTGGGAATCCCATTCCAAGGCACAACTTTTCCCCATAGCCACCTATGTGTTTGTGAGTACATACCAACCATGATTGTATGTTTCTCACCTGGTGGACAACCATGAGTTTCATTGCCTCAAAATGAGTATTCATTTTCTTTCTGAACAAAAAACCTAGATTTGATCCAAAACGGGCTGGAAATTGATCAAAGCTTGATCTAACTTTCTTTCCATTCTTTCAACTTCTCTCTTTCATCATTTTCATGTGTGTTCTTTTATTCTTATGTTTGGTTTTACATGGGATCTTGATCTTGGGGGCTTGATCATCCCTCTTGGTTGTTTTTGTCTCATCTCACCAAGAATTAGTGCATTTCAACCCCTCTTCGTTGCATGTTTGACTACTTTAGTGTGAGTTTGAAGGAGGTTCATCCTCTCACTAAAGTGGGGGCTAACTATGGACACGAAAAAAGTAACCCTTCTACTTTTTCTTGTTTTGTGCCTCCTTTTACTTAATTGACTTGATTTTTCCTTGATTTAATGTTGTAATGTGACCCACACATTCACATTAGGTCTTGAATATTTATGAATCCTTAAGACTTTATGATGTCTTGTAAAGTTATTGTGAAGTGTTGTAACACATTTTCACACTTTTCTAGACTCTTCTTATTATAATTCACCTACATACCCCCTTTTTATCATCTACCAAGTCTTATTTTAAAGTGTTGTAAAGTATTGTAACAAAATTTTACACTTTTCTAGACTTATCACCAACAAAGACACCTTTCTTATGCTTTATTTGGCCCCTTTATGCAATTACAGGCCTTAATTAAGTGTATTTTTTAATATAAACCTGACAAATATCATTTAAGACAACTTAATTTTTTACATCCATTCACATGCCTTGAGTGGGACCCATTTTCCATTGGGGGCAAATGAGTCCCTCTTGGCACAAAAATAAAAATAAATTGAAATTACTGGTGGGTTTTTAAAGTCCTAAGGTTGGCCTATGATGTATTTTTGGGAATTAGGGCATAATTGTGTATCAATATATGATTTTCTATTCATTTTAACCCACATATATCTCATTCATCCATTCATCAACATAATTCATTCTAGCATCTTCATCATTCAATCAAACATTCAAGCATCTTGAAGTAGCATATCTTTAGACTTCAACATCAAGGGTTTGGTGAGTTTATGACATTGCATGTTGTTTATTCATCATTCTCTCCTTATTAAATTTTATTATCAATGGTTTGATTACCAAACTGGGGTTTGACCAAGGAAAACCCCTATACTCTAACCCTTAACACTTTTTCACTCTTTGCATGTGTGTTTTGCAGGTCTTGTATGTAGCTTTGTTAAAGAGATAGGTCTTAAAAGTGTCATCAAATTGTCAAAGACCATTCAATAAGAGAGGGGTACCAATCAAATTCAAGGTCCCAGGTCATGGAGGGATAAGAGTAGAAGGCTGCCCTAACTTACCTCAACTTAATGGGGTGTTAGGAAATGTAAGATGAGAATGATGAGGACTATAGGGTCCTTCAATTACTCTACAAACCCAAAATATAGGATGGGGCTAGGTGAGCCAATTTTTGGGTTCAACACTACACCTCAAGCAACTCTCTATCCAAGGATGAAAGCATGGTCCTGGGATGACAACACGATGTACTAGCATCTCTCAAGTGCACTGGTGTCTGTATGACCACGCAACTAAAGAGCAATTTCAAACCTAAGAAAACAAGCTAACGGCCCAACTAACTACCACTAAAGGATCAAAATAACACTATTAAGTAAACAAAATATTCTCTAATATGATAAAGTAAAAATGTGAGAGTTAGGGTGGCAAGAATGATCTCACAAAGAAACTCGTTCACCAGCTAGCTCCCAAAAGCATGTCCACCTACACACAAAGAGGAGGAAAAATGTTGGGTGGCTGTAAGGAAGACCCCGGTTTAGGTGTTTCCACCTCCACGGATAGCCAAGAAAGCGAGTATGATAAAGAAAGTAGTGTAATGAAGAACACTAAAACACTACAAAATAGTAAATGTGCTTACTCAACCAAGTAATAGAGGAGAGGAGAGGGAAGCTTACCACCTCCACCAGAAGAACTCAAGGCTAATGGAGGAGAGAATTAGAGTACTTGAGCCTCTATTACAATGGTGTTGTCTCAAACTTTCTCTATTGAAGTGATGGAGTGAAGTTGTTGCTGCTATGGAGTGCAAAAGTGCTGCTAGAATGCTTGAAGAGTGTGCTAAGAGATGAAGTTGAATGATTGAAGCTGTGAAGATCTATAGAATTTGAAGTGCATGTAGAAGGGGAGAATTTGAAGGAGAGGTGAATAAAATGGACATATTCAGGTTGGTTGACCGAAGAGGGCATTACAAGTTTACCAACACTCAAAATAGAAACCAAATGGAATGAAATCAATGGGCTTAGGTGTACTTTAGCCTTTGAATTTGGTTTTATAAAGTGGAGAAAGGAAAAAAGCGAATTTTCATAAGGGTTGAAAATTCAATCCTATACACATTCAAAGTCAACATAAACCTATTTGAAGCTTGGATAACACTTTTCCATCAGATTTTCCAGATTCGGATCCGACAACCTATTAGGCCGAAAAGTGCAGACCAGGACCCACATAATTGGCCTTTCACTTTTTAGAATTTTTCAGGTGGAATAATTCACCATCTATGGAAAATGAGTCCCATTGTCAGGCCTTAAAAACTATTTTCTGAAGTTTTGTGTTCTTGGCATCCTGAAACCTATTCTAACAACTTTCACTAGAAACAAGACTAATTCACCATCTAAGGTGAATGAGTCCTAGTGGGATTCAACACTGATATTTGTAGCATTCTAGAACCTTTCAACATCATCTTTTAGTCTCCAAGTGCAACTCATTTAGTTTCATTACATTATGTTATTGTTTGTTCATATTTTTAGTTCTTTTCACGTATCACAGTGTGTTTTCAAACACTTTGCATTTCCTAGTTTTGCATACAAAATTAATCTATTTTATTAGTCCTTTACATTTAAATCATCTCATATAGGCATATTTCATCCATACTACACTAATTTTGAGTGTTTACATTACATTTTGGCCCATCTTTCCCCTTTTAGGTGAAAAACCCTAGAAGTGCAAGAAAGACACCCTATCTTTGTATACAAAATCATCAGCCAAAAAACCCCTCTATGTGAAGTCAACCATACTTAGGGTAAAAGAAAACCCCAATACAAAAAACATGCGGCCATGCACTCATTTCATTTTTCACCTTCAACTTTCACTATTCTTTGCCACCAACCAATGGTTTTGCTCGAGCCTTCCATGGAGTCCTGTGGGAGTTTTCATGGAGAATTTCTAGTAGAAAACTTGTGTGGTATGTTCTATTCTATGTATTTTTGTAAAAAGGGAACAATTTATGTTTATCAGAAATGATGAAAAAAGCTTAATTTTTTCTACTTTAATCTTGATAGGCTTTGGGATTTTTTGATATGTTTGAACATTCTCCTTATTCGCGGGTATCTGAGGTATTTTAAACTCTATAGATACTTTTGGTTCTCATGAAACTTCAATAGGCTATGCCTTCATCCATAGCTTGTGACAATGAAAACACCACTTTCTCTATTTTTGGTATCATTTCTCATGAAATAAACTATGGGCTCTGTGGTTTCAACCCTCAAACATATTGAACACCACCCTCTCCTTTAGATTGATAACCCACCATCTCAACGATCATCATGGCCTCTATGGTCTACATCTTGGCATTGTCACTCATATTTTTATGAAGCTATTCCTTGTGCACTCAATAAGGATTATTGTATTGTGTATGGTAAACTTGCATTTGAAATGCTCTATTCATTAATAATAGTGATGAAGAAGCTTCAAAATTCTAACTGCCCACTAAACTATCACCTTGAGTTATTCTTTGCCTTATAACTTAGCATAATAGTAATATATTCAATTACTTTTGATCATTCATTTTCACTGTTTCTTGGAAGCTTCATTCATGCCCAAACTGTCCTGATGTCCTTTCTAGCATTCTGAAGATGGTTGATCCTGATGGGTCCAAACTTAGTGCAAGCTATATTTTCTTCATTATGTATCACTGCCCATGACACCATGTGTTGTTGTCCTTGGCATGTATTATATTTAAAGGTTATCATATCTCAATGTCTTAAGTAGATACAAAGGATGTATGATGTCTTCATGAAACTACATGACTGTAGATATGCTTGCATACTATTATCTTAGTGACCATTTCACATGAATTCCATGGAACTATCTTCTACAAGTATCACTGTATTTTAGGCTGCTCCATGAAATTTTAAGGCCTCTGTAATGCTCTTTATGACAATGAATAGTTCATTATTATAAGTTCAAACATTTGTTCATATTTTTTCATAACATGATAAACAACAACACAACATTTTAATCTTTGTCATTTGATTACAAAGAATGGACATCACTTATTACCCCTTATCCCTCTCAAACATTCAGAGGGAAGCATGTTGGGCTCAACCCTTATGGGATCCCATTTTCTCCACATGTTATGATGTTAAAAAAGATGAAACTCTGTAATGTTAAATGAACCTATACCTACACAATGAACAACCAAGTTATCAAAACAATGAAGCTTAGAGCTTCCAATGATGCATTGAATATTTTTCTCCTGAATATTCATGAAATTTAAATATTTGATCAATTTTTTCATAGGAGTAGATTATATATCTATTGATGTGTGCATTTGAAGATAAAATTTATTCTGAGCTCTAAAACAATCTATTTTTGTAGGTATCTCTAGAGCAACCAACAAAGGAGTTGGAGCTGAAACTAAAAACAAAAATGACAACCTTCTGATTCATCATTTAGGAAATGATGAATCAAATTTCCTTTCATGTTCATTACTTCTTCATTTGTATAGTTTACTCTTTTTGTTACATTTCATCATGTATGATTAGTTACTCCCACTACTTGTGTGGGACAACATGTTTCATTGTAAAATGAATAAAGAAAGCAATACTATGCAAACTTGTGTAATTTTTTGTTGTAAATAACATTTGCATAATAAAACTGAATGTGAAAACATATTTTTGCAATGAAAAAACTTTAATAGAAATTTGTATATACCTATTTCCCTCTAGCTACAAATACTTGCTCCAGCTCTACCTGATTGAGTTGTAAGAAAAATTAGGTAACAGTAATTGACCAATTCATCTACCCTCTACATGTAGCTTGTAATGTTTTCATCTTCAGACATCCACAAGTTCTCAAATGTGGTCTTTAAATTTTGCATCTTAGGTTGTTTGACCATATCATCTCCTTCATAAATCCTTTCCAACTCATCCCAAATTTCTTTACCAATTTTCAGATTCATAACTTTCACCAATCCATAATTGGTTTCATAGGCTTTGAGTTTGGTTTCATTTCCCAAACCATTTTCAAGTATAGTGTATCCATCCTTAACTGATTTCCAAATATTGTATCCTAGATATTCCAAAAATCCTTACATCCTTGTCTTCCAAAATGCATGGTATGTTCTATCAAACATAGGGATCTCCTTCTTGTGCGTCATTCCAGATCTACCTTAAGCAGTTAAGTTTTCTTCCAAGGAACCTTTCTTTGATACCAATTGTTGAATGCACAAGACAACTAAGAGGGGGGTGAATTATTTGTACCAAAAAACTTCAAAACCCTCATTAACATTCAAATCAACTTTAGTACATTAAACCCTTAAATCTATTATGATGAATTAGCATGGGAAGTAAATAACAAAAAATGAAACAACTTAACACCATACATGTAAGAGAAAACCATATTTATGTGGAAAACCTAAGAATGGAAAAACCATGGTCAGGATTAGCTCACAATATAAGTAATATCAACTTTGAATACAATAGGGCTCACTGGTGGAGGGCTCACTACCCAAAGAAGAAAGGCTCACTGTCAAAAGCATCACTACCAAAATAGAAAAGAAGATAGAGAAGGAATGTTACATAGAGAAAAATATCCTAATGCAACAAAGAATCCATCACAATGAATTCAACACCTTCATAGACCGATTGAAGAATTGTAGCCACTTTCTACTCACTGTATCCAATAAACTAACACATAAAATCTCGCACTACATAAACGCTCACACTACACTTCTCAATTTCACACTCTAACACATTGCACTTCACATAATTTGCATCTAACAAATCTATCTTTTTATCCTTCAACAAATCAACTCATACTTATATTGTCTTCAACCTTGAAACCCTCTCAAAGGTTGGCTATGCACCTCAAATGTACAAATTCAAATTAGATCGGTGCCAAAAAACTTTCAAGGTAGATAAAAGTGAGTGTGGACCACATCAAAACTTAATTGGGGCCCAAATCAACAACGCCACTCAACCACACACTTCCTTAAACAATATTTATCCTTCACATATAGTGTAAACACTAGTTCAACCATTACACATGCAAACACCATTAAAATTTTAAGTACATGCTTCCTCAAACCCATGTAGAAGTTGAAAAACCAACTTCACAGTCCCCAAGAATCACCTGCAAGCAATCACCTATCACATGCAATAGATATTTAGAACAAAAAAGAAGAGATTTTTTGTAAACCCTCAGAGCAATTATTTGCAAGAAAAAACTAGAATAATAATTATTGAAAGTAATTCTTTTACAAATAATACAAAAGCCTTCAAAAAGGCAATCATGCAAACAAGCAAGACATGCACAACTCTAATCTTATCTTGAGCAAAAAGATAGCTCAACTAGATAAGGATTACAATTATCCTAGGAATTAAAAAATTCCTAAGTAAACTTATGCTAAAGTGTAATTAAATAATTAATTACATCAACAGCCCAAGGAAAACTTGTGAACCACACACCATGCTTGAAAATGATCTAGAATATTCCATAAACACCCTAAAATATAACCTAAAGAATGCACACACCCAGTACATCCAGACTACTCTGCTATATACTGTTACTTGAAAAACCATATTTTGAAGCACAAAACCTCAAACCATCTTGACTAAGGTAAACTACCAACACCATCAACACTTCTTCAAAATAACAAGACCTAAAATGCAACTACGGAGAAATGCAGAGCATAAACATTTCTCCAAGACAACTCTGCGATGCATAGTCACACACTAGTGAACACAACTTCTTATGTGCAATGATCCAACACACCAAATATTTAACATAACACCTCTAAACACCTCTTACCAACATATCCAAATTTCGTAGGAAAATCTTCAACCCTGAAGAAATGTGGAACAAAAGAAAAACACAAATCTGTAACCTAGAATACCACTGCAACACATTGTTTCCTTTTTTTATCAATTTTTCTCAAAAGCACTTGGAAACAAAGCACCAAAGATACATCCTCATCATCTTCAGAATTTCCACAACCATATACAGAAGCTTATCAAAGCAACACTAGAGGTTGATACTAGTAGATTTGCTAATGACAACATAATGCAACTAATCAAAACATCAAATACTCATACTCTTGCAACCATCTCACTCAACTACAGACATCAATGACAACACATACTTGTTGACATCAATGATAACACCAACTTCTCATTCTTGCAACAGTATGTCCCATTTATTTACCTCCTGTGTTTGTGAAAATATTAGTATTGGCTGAATTACACTTGATCCATGAAGAATCAAAGCATAACAGAGACACTAATACCTAAATCTCAACAAGATCAATCAAATGAAATTGAAAGTAAACATTTTATCAAAACCTAATAGACTAAATTATGAAAGCTTTCAAAACATCTACCCTAATCCATCTAAAACTTATCCCATTGTGGAATTGGTGTCGTCTTGATGTAGAATGACGACCCTTTCCCAATCCCATGATCAGTGAGCCTGTTTCAGTCGATTCTATGGAAGATAATCGATGAAACCATTGTGATCAATGTATGAAAACCTAGATTATGCTAAAAATGAACATGATGCAAGCTATGTTACCATGATTTTAAGCTAAATGATGAAGATATACAAATGCTAAGCTATTGCTAAGTTGATTCTATGCTAAAAGATGAAAAACCATAATTTGTAAACAAACTAAGATGGATGCATGGAAGCCATTAATGGATGCTCTAAGCTATTATGCAATGAAAATGAACTAAAATAAGCTAAAAAGTGAGTAAATTGAGAGTATGGATGTAAGTGAATTCAACAACATAAGTTTGCAATTGAAAGATGGATCCATTTGTCTCCAAATAATGATCTATTTATAGGAGAGAAAATGAGGAATGAAGGGTTGAGATCAAAAAGATTAATCAATGGTCCAAGATGAAGGAGATGAGAGGAATGGATCATGGATTCCCATCAATAGATGAGAATGCATGATAAAAGTTAATCAAGGGCTCACACTTGCCTCAAACAAACACACTTTTGACCTACTCACACAAGTCAAAGGTAACTTGCTCAAAAGATTAAAGGTTTAGCTTGTTCAAGAAGCCAAGTTAGTTGATTGGAGGAGAGGGGATATTCCTTAGAATATTCCTTTGGGTGAGGGAAAAAAGGTAATTTACAAATTTAAGCAAAGTTTTAATTGTGTAAAATAGGGGATAAGGAATATTCCATGGGAATATTCCCTTTTCTTATAGAAAAATTAGTTTAATTGCTAATTAAACAAAGATTTAATTTATGTAATTAGGGGATTTGGAGGAATAAAGGGATATTTATTAAATTAGTGATTTAATAAATGGGGGAGAGATGAAATGATATTTAATTAAATAACTTACAATTATTTAATTAAATAAGATGACTTAGGGAATTAAATTAAATATTTTTATTTATTTAATTTAATGAGATGACGTGTTAGTGCGAAAAAAGATAAATTAACCTGATTAAATTAATTAGGCTAATAGATGAAAATGATGCAATTAATTAATTAGCTAGGCTAATTAAATCAATTAATAAAAAAGAGGATGGGTTAAAGAGGAAATGATGTTAATAATTTTTTTTTAAATGTATGATATCAATTAGGACATTTTTCAGTGTCTACATTTTGCCCCTCTTTGAAGTGAGGTACCGGCTGCTTTGGTTCAAAGAATAATGCTTTTCAAATTAAAAATACTGCCTGAATCAAAAAATATTTATTTATTTATTTTTTAGATGCCCCAATGGAAGGATAAAGCTGACTCCCTATCCCCTCAAGAAATCGAGCATAAATCTCAAATTTTTGGTTGATTTCTTGATAAAGGTCTAAAAGCTTCCCCAGGGGTCTAGAAAGGCTCCAAGATGCAAAAATAATGCCAAAAACACAAAAAAGATGCAAAATTAGGTTCAAATTGGAAAAATTGGTGAAAATGATATTAAACCACATCTTTAAGGTTAAATTAGGGCAAAAAACCCTAATTTTCTAGCTTAAATAGGCCAAGAAGTGTCATTTTCAATTCATTTGTGCATTCACACCTTAAGGAATTCTTGCAATTTGAGGAGAGATTGGTCTATGGTCCATTGCATATGCACCTGTGATTAGGAATTGTTTGGCGATGATGACAACTCTATGCAAGAGATGGCACAATGAGACCTCGTCCTTCCACCTTCCGATGAGGGAAGCGACAGTTACCTTGGAGGACATGTGGTAGATATTGTGTTTTCCTATTCACAGTGATTGTGTGATTTACGACACCATTGTTAGTTTAGATGCATGCCTTGAGGTGATGGAGATGGATCAGATTGCATTAGTCACATCTCAAATTGATTTAGAGACATACAGAGGTCATGTGATGACCTTTAGATTGATCATCACAATCATCATTTTAGGTCTACTGGCTCCAAATAGACACAACAAAGGATTTATCCCAAGATGGGGCTTGGCGTTGCACCAAATGTTATTCAGGAGGACTCTATTTTTTGGGGGGCCTATGATGCTAGCCTCATTGTACCATGATTTACATGATTTTTTTTATTGTGATGGGAGAGCCATCGGTGCAGGGGTTACTCTGCTACACATTTCGGCATGGGAGCACATTGTTGTACTTCAGCTAATAGTTCATATGACAGACATGGACCCAGATGATCTTTTCATTTGGAGATATCAAGGTGCCATCACTATTAGGCACACTAGATAGATTGAGATCTCGTATTGGAGATGGGTGATTGATGACATGAAATTTTTTTGCTAGTGCCTATGACTTTAGATGTTGCCATGGTTTGATGAAATTCAACAGTTATATTTTTCTAGACAGATCCGATATATGTAGGGTCAAGAGAATGCAATGATT
The DNA here is from genome assembly GCA_007258455.2 of Sequoia sempervirens. Classification (NCBI taxonomy): domain Eukaryota; kingdom Viridiplantae; phylum Streptophyta; class Pinopsida; order Cupressales; family Cupressaceae; genus Sequoia; species Sequoia sempervirens. Next base: position 686,694,225 of record VDFB02000003.1, read on the forward strand.
AAGAGATATCTTCTTGATAGGGTGGCTCATTCATTTGGGGATGTACATGACATACCTAACAATGCATATAGGGCCATTTTTGTGAGATCGGTCAGAGAGGTTCCCACATGGGGATCAACCATTCCAACTCCAAAGGCCATTTGAGAGTTTTAGACAGTTGGTGACCTAGCCTTGGGCATATGATCAGGGGCAACCAATATCTTAGACCACTCCCACATATGATGTGTAGTTTGTTCCACCTAGATGATTGACATATCTAGCAGGTGTTCCTCCTAAAGGGAGATCGAGAGGCAGGGGAGCTAGAGGCAGGGGATAGGGAGGCCAAGATGGCCAAGATGGACAGGTTCTGGGGGCTCCCCTAACTAGATAGCAGTCATAGGTTTAGCCACAGGTGCAACCATAGGTACATCCATAGCTAGGACCACCACCACCACCAAATGCATGAGATGCTTTGATATAGTATCTATAGCAGGAGGTGAAAACATTGTTTGGTGAGCGGGACCAAGCCTGTCAGTAGATTTTGGCTATTACTATTGAGCAAGACTAGTCTCAATAGTAGGTGGTTGTAGTGATAGCAGAGAGATATCAGGCACTACAAATAGTTTAGGCTATCATAGGAGAGAGGAATTAGGAGGTGGCCAGGTGATAGAATATTGAGGTGATGGTGGTAGCGACACATGGTTAGACCATGTTAGTGTAGTTAGATAGAGAGGTTGTTACAGAGGCTCCATACTACAAGCAACATTATCATCAAGATTTTCTAGTGGCTCTTCATTAGCCAATTTTTTCTTAGTGCAAGGATGTGCATCCTCGAGCAGAGGATCAGCCTAAGAGGCTAGCTGGAGAGGGTACTAGCCATCAGGGCTAGCTTTTTTATGTATAGAAACTTTTTGATTTTTCCCCATTCTTTATCATTGATATACATTCATGGGCTCCTTTTTGATAGCCTCGTGGATATTGTACTTATGATTGATATACATACATTGATCCAAATTTTGTCCCATGACACATTTTTTGATATATATATGATACAGATACAAATGATTCATGCTATGATGTGTTCACTTTATTTCATGTATAGATGATCATGATATGGATGCACTTTATTTTATGCCTATGTGATATGTGATGATTATGATATGGCTGGATGCAATGTTATGTTCTTTTTCATTATCTTTTCATGATATGTCATGGATGGATGATATTCGTAGATGTTATGGATGCAAATGATATGGATGCATTTCTTTTTTTTTGTATATTTTCTATGCATGTTATATGATGATGATGTATGTATATGGATGCAATGATTTAAGATGCTTAGAATAACAAATCTATATTAATCATCATAACTCAAATGATAATACAAAATGTATGATGTGATATGATCATGAGATGCATGATTATGAGATGTATTTATGTTGATGGTTTGTGGATGCAGGGTTGATGCATTGATGATGTTTTTGTTGACTATCATGATACCAGGTTAGTGTGGAGAGAAGATATAATAATAAAGAATGAATGATCATTGTTGATGATGATTGCTTCAAAAGATCTAACAAGTCCTTGATCCATTGAGACTTTATTAGAGATGGTGACAAGACAATGAAAAATGGAGGATGATGATGCTCACACTTGAGGATTGAGATTTTCCATCATTCCTTATTGTTTGATATAACACATAGACATGATGCATCAAGGTATTGATAACCAGGATGATGTTGTATCTAGTGTAATGTACTTTAAATCAACAAACATATAGGATAGTTCTTATACACACCTTGACATACAAAAGAATCATTGGAATGCAAGTTAGAAGCTTAGAATATATTGGACCAAAGCATACACAATAGTCAACAACATACTCCAAATGACCTTCCTACACACAACTAAGCAAGTATCTGCCAATATTATTTTACAAGAGTATCCACAAGAACAAAAAATGAAAGATAATGATCGATGCCACATTCCTTTCTCTCTAAATCAATTTTTTTAGATATTATTGAGAGGTCCTCATAATGGTTCATTGAGATAAATCATAAGAAAAGGATCAAAGAAAAACAGTTAGTGTTATCTATAGCTCTTGCCTAGTTTGAGTTTAGCTAAAGTGATATTTGATACTGATGTCCATTGCAAGAAGGATACATCCTAGGATATGTTGATCAGAGGGTTGTTTGATGTTGGGATGATGATGTTAAGATAATAAGAGGGTTGTTCGATGTTGGGATATGATGATAAGATGAGTCATTGCTACAAATTTCAATGATGTATTTACCTATGATTTAGACTCTAGATTTTGACTTTTAGGGTTCGCACTTTACAAATTGTTATACTTTCTTTCTACTTGTTTCACCAAAGAGTGAAGGTGATGATTGTTTATTAGGGGTGAAATTTTATTGCAGGTGAAAGTGAGATGGGATGGATGGGATTTTGTATTTTCTAGAATATTTGAATGTTTTTTGTATTTTAAAAATGTTTTGAGGTTGTTTTTGGTCATTTTGGAAGTTTATATGAATGTTTAGTATTTTTGAATTTTCCAAGGTTGTTTAGGATTTTCTGAATATTTGAGGCCTTTTAGGTCTTTTGGATGTTTTCTATTGTTTTTTTGTTTTCAATTTTTAAATATTTTTGTATTTTTTGAATATTTGGATGTTTTGGGGTTTTGTGAAATATTTGAATGTTTATGGGTTTTCCAAGAGTTTTACAATTTTTTTGGGGTTTTCTGAGTTTTGACCAAGAACCTAATCTAAAGACCTATCCTAGGGGCCTTGAGGCTTGATCATAGATAAGCCCTCCCTACATTATACACATAGAGACCACGTAGTTTGACTGACTCGACCCATTTACAAGATAAAGATATGAATAGATATAAGATTCAACAATTTATTATGACGGACTGCTAAAGGACTGACCTAGGGTGGCTCAGGGGCACATCAATGATGGCCTTGCGTATGTTCAAGCTTAGAGATGATGTAGTTTGATCGAGATAAATTATTTTTTGGATTTTTTAATGTTCGACCTTTTTAGAGATTTCAATGTTTTCTAGATGTTTGGGATTTTTATCCTTTACAATTTTCTAAACATTTTTAGATTTTAGCTGTACAAAATTATACAAATGTTTTTTTGGGATTTTCTAGATAAAGATTTTATGAATTTTTTTGGTGTTTTCTGATAAGATGTCCTATGATCTCAAGATATACAAGAACCCGATTGTGATTCATAATGAAATGCCCCCAATGTGACATGTTAGCTTACTTTGATAAAGGTAGGACAGACTGATCTTGGGAATATGCCAAGTAGTGCTAAAGGATTCATGATACCTTGTAGTGAGAAACCATCATAAGGACACATATGAGGGATGAATGGTGATGCAGAGAATGATAGGCCAAAAGAGCCAAAGAATATATGGCTATGCTTTATTTACTCAAGGCACCTGTTTTCTAAGTTTTCACCAAGGTACTTGCCCAAAGCACCACCGAAGTGGTTTTCACTAGAGGAAAAAAAAATTCTTTTACTTTTTTCAATCCTTTTTCTCATTTTTTAGGATTTTGATCATTTTTTTATTTTTTTGTATTTTTTTATTTATACCCTTCATAATTAGGCATAAAACTTTCTGAGATGCAAGTTGTTGGTTGGCTCCTGGAAGGGTTCACCTTCAAGGGTTGACAATTGGTATGCTCCTAATCTATAGCTTGTTGTCATAACAAAGGGACCCAACTAGTTAGGCTCAAACTTTCCTTTGCTGTCTTGATCTGGAAGGTTCTTCTGGTTTTTCTTTAAGACAAGATCACCTACTTGGAATGACCGACATTTGATTCTCTTGTTATAGCTCCATTTTAGTTGGTTTTGATATAATTGCAAGTGATTAAGAGTATCAAGACGATGTTCATCCAGGAATTCTAGCTCATTCAATCGAGACACTCTATATTCTTCCTCAGTTATTAGATTCCTTAGTGACACTTGCAATTATGGGAGCTCAACCTTGGTAGGAAATATGGCTTTTGATCCATAGACCAAGGAGACAGGGGTTGCACCTATAGGCATGCAAATACTAGTTCAATAAGTTGAAAGAGTGGGATTTAGCTACAGATGCCAGTCACAACTAGCTTCATTGACTATTTTCTTTAGGATTTTCAAGATAGTTTTGTTCATTGCTTCTGCTTGGCCATTACCTTGGGGATAGTATGAGGTAGAGAATCAGTGTTGGATATTGAATTTTTGGCATGTAACTCCTTTACATATTTATTCTTGAATGTGTTTCATTATCTGAGATGAGGGTTTTTGGAACACCATAATGACAAATTAGGTAATTCAGGATAAACTTGGCTATCTGCTTCCTCATTATGTAGGTCATAGGAATGGCTTCAACTCACTTAGTAAAGTACTCAGTGGCAGTTGTGATAAAGTTATGGCTATTAGATGAAGCTGGAGTGATTTTTCCTATGAGGTCAAGTCCCCATTGCGAAAAAGGCCATGGTGTGATCATTGATTGCAATTCTTGAGCTAGAGCATGAATTAGATCCCCATGTTGTTGACACTGGATGCATTTCCACACATACTAATGAGCTTCTTTTTCTATTGTTGGCCAATAGTACCCCATCCTCAACAGTTTCTTATCTAATTTTATACCACTATAATGGGACCCACATATGCCATCATGATTTTTTGTTAAAGAAGTGAAGGCTTCCTCTTAGTTAAGACATCATAGTAATGTCCCTTTGATGCTTCAATAGTAAAGGGTATCACCTAGGATCACAAATCAGGATGCCTTTATGACAAAGGTCATTTTAAGGTTCAGAGTGATATCTGATGGAAAGGTTCCTCTGTTAAGGTAAGTAAAGATGTCATGGTACCACATGGATCTAGGACCAACAATGACACACACGAATTCAGATTTAGGGATTTTGAAAGTTGGTACGAGAAGTTGTTCTACCAAGAATTCACAATGGAGAATGTTGATCGACATGTCTAGTAATGATCCAATTGTTTCCATGGTGTTTACTGCTCTATTGTTCATGTGAGGAATCTACTCAAAAGTCATGTCTATAAAAAGATCTTTGAGATTCTCCACCATCTTATTGTAAGGAGTGAGCTTGTCATCTTTAGTTTGATAGTCATCATTGACTTGGTTGATAACTAGTTGTGAGTCTCCATAGACTTTCACCTCCTATATCTACCACTGAACTACTATCTTGAGACCTGTGATCAAGGCTTTGTAATCAGCAATGTTATTGGCACATGGAAATGATAGCATGTATGACTTTGGGATGCAATCACCTTGGGGGGTGATAAAAATAATGACTACTCTTGATCCATGTTCGATAAACAATCCATCAAAGTACATTTTCCACTGAGCTGTGAGATTAATAAGGAACATTGATTCATCAAGGAACTCAGATATTAAAGGGTTCTCAACATAGATGGGTGCTTCTACGAGCTGGTCTATGATCGCTTGTCCTTTTATTTCCTTTCACTCCACATACTATATGTCAAACTCTATCAAGATCATTACCCATTTAGCCATTCGTCTCATGAGGGTTGCTTTGGATAACAGATATTTTAATGGATCAATCTTTGTGATGAGCTTGATTTGGTGTGACAACATGTAGTGTATGGACTTTTGTGAAGTGAAAACTACCGTTAATTATGTTTTCTCAATGGGTGAATAGTTCATCTCATAGCCTACCAAGGTTCTGTTGATGTAGTATATGGCTCTTTCCTTTCCATTTTCATCATGTTGTGCTAAAAGAGCTCCTAGTTTTGTTGGTGTTACTGAGATGTATAGGATTAGTGGCTTGTTTGGTATTGGTGGCATGAGTATTGTAGGTTTTAATAGATAATCCTTGATTTTTTGGAAAGATTTATCAAAATTTTCATCCCATTTGTAAGTAATCCCTTTATGGAGAAGATGTGAAAAGGGATGAATCTTATCTGATAGTTGGGCTATGAAACTTTTGATGGACTGTAATCTTCCTTGTAATCCTCTCATCTGCTTCAATGTCTGTGGTGGTTCCATGTCTAGGATAGCTTTTACTTTTGCTAGATTGATTTTTATCCCTCTTTGTTAAATAATAAAGCCAAGAAGTTTCCCTGATGTGACCCCAAACACACTTTTTTGGATTCAGTCGTACCTTGTATTCTTCAAGCCTATCCAAGATAGGTCCTAGGACTTGTATGTGCTCATTTCTCTTATTTGATTTTTCCAAAATATCGTCTACATAATCTTCAATTGTATTATGGATCATGTCATGAAAGATTAGGGTCATTGTTCTTCAATAGGTTGCTCCTACATTCTTCAACCTAAATGGCATCACATTCCAGTAGTAGGTTCCCCACGAACAAGTAAAGATAGTTTTATGTTGATCCTCTTTAGCAATTATAATTTGATTGCAGCCTAAAAAGCTATCCATGAGCAACAACATTTCATGCCAAGTTGTTAAATCCACAATAAGATCAATGTTGGGAAGCAGGAAATCATCCTTAAGACATGCCTTGTTTAGATCTATAAAATTAGTGCATATGTTGATGCCCCTAGTGAGTTTTGAGAATGGTACCAGGTTTGAGACCCACTCAGGATAATCTATTAGTCAAATGAATCCAACATCAAGTAGCTTTTGTAGTTCTAGTTTAACCAAGGGTGCATCTTCTTTAATTTATGCTTGACTGGTTTGGCATCAGGATAAACTACTAAGTGATGTAAAACCACTCCTAGATCAAGGCCTGGAATATCTATGTATGACCATCCAAAGTTAGCTCTTCTCTCTTTAAGGAACATTACTAGGTTCTTTTGTTCTTCATCCAATAAGGACTCAGCATAAAAAGTGATCTTAGGCACTTCTTCTATTCCCACATTGACTAGTGTTGCTAACTTCTCTGGATGCATTGCACTAAGGTGGAGATTGAATCCTTCATCCTTGGGTGCCTCAAAGAGTTTTTCACCATCAGATGCATCCTTTTTTTTTACTATTTTGGGACTAGAGAGTGCCACTAGATGGTTTTCACTCAAGGATCTACATGTTAATTGCATTTCATTTATTTTCCCAACTGAAGGATTCAATCATCTCCCCATAGTATGCCCTAGTATCAAGCTCTATGTCGAAGCCAACCTTTTGATTTGCCTATGATAAGTTGTCTCAGATTCCGATGAATTCTGAGATCGCTTCATCATTTTTGAATATTTCTAGAATCATTGATCCTTGTTGGTCCATGTCAATGAGTTGTGGGTATACTAGGCATATTTTAGTTGGTTGGTTGTTTGAGACAAAGGATGTTATGGTTATCATAAAGAGAGTGTTGTTCTCAAATAGGTCAACAACATCAAGGGAAAATTCATCTAAGGTTGTATCACATGATGTAGGTGACCAAGAGGAAGTATCAACTCATTAGTAGAAATAACTTTTCCAATAAGAGTGACCCTACTAGTAGTACAACCTAAGCCAAGATTTTTTATTCGTTTCTCAAGAACAATGGGTTCTAGTAAACGATTGTCATTCTACCCTAGCTTCTCATTCTTGTTATATCCCATGGTCTGCATTAGCTATAGGCCTTTGTTGTCATCTTCCATGGGCAGAATAGGAATAGGTCATTCAACTTGATAGAGGAGTTTTGAGATATCTTGTTCATTGATGTCTTCTTGATTTAGGTCTCCCTATTTGGTGAAGGTAGTAGCTTCCATCTTGATTGTTTATAGTTCTTTGGTGCTAGATGTAAGTTTCCCATGATATTGAAGAGAAATAGGTAACTCTCCTAAGACAAAGGTGTCTTTTAATAGTTTGTAGATTCCACAACCATCATGTTGGATCACTACTTTGAGGTCAGGTATGCTTTTTAATATGGGAATTTTTGATGATGAGGTAGAGGCTAGGGATGATGAATCAATAAATGAGCTTGATGGTGTAGGTCTTTCATCATTTTTGGGTACTTGTGGGATCTTATAAAACTTGGCCTCAAGGCTTTTGTAGTAGTAGAAAGGCTCAGGACCTCCATGGATAGTTATTTCTCTGCCTTCAAAAGGAAAATTTACACACTGATGATAGGTTGAGGCTACAACTTTTAGAGCATGGATCCAAGGTCAGCCAAGTATTATGTTATAGGGAAGACCAAGATCAAGTACATGGCATGTAGTCTTCGCAATAAGAGGTCCCACTTGGATTGGTAGTGCAATGATTCCTTGACATGATACCCATTCTTGGTCATCATATGCCATGATGGTGGTACTCTTTATCTTCTCAATAGTGTCTTCTGAATAGCCTAGATTCTTGATCAACTATAGGGTACAAATGTTCAGAGCAACACCTCCATCTACCAAGACTCTTTTGACCTTTTTTTTATGAATGAAAACCTCAAGGTGTAAAGAACATTTATGAGATGGTTGTGATAGTAAATCTTTCTCAGAGAAGGTGAGAAGATGGTTGGTGATATTCCCTACCATATCTTGAAACTAATAAGTATCAATGTTCTCAGAAACAGATGACTCAGACAAGGTGTTTTCTAGTATTTCCCTATGTGCAGGGGATAACCTTAAGAGTTATAAGATTGATATCTATGTGGAGGTATGTTTAAGCTGATCTACAAGATTGCACTTGCTAGGATTATATGCAAGAAAAGTAGGTTGTGTCCTAGATTGAGCTGGGACAACTCCTTGAATTGTTATTTTTCCACGTTGTGTGGTGACTCCAAATTCCATACTATCTCCTTTGATGGTGAAAATAGTGACAACTCTATCATAGGAGGAAACTAAATTGGAATAGGTATGTTGTACATTAGTGTAATCCTTAGCTTTTCCATTGCTGTTTGCTTTGTTATGATCTAGCATAAGGGTCTTGTATATCTTAAGATCTTGGTTCCTAGCTGGTACCTCAATAGATATGGTATCATTCTCTATGAGATCTTGGATGATATTCTTGAGTTTCATGTAGTTTTTTGTTTTATGTCTTTTTATTTTATGAAAGCCATAGAGATCACGCTCGTTGTAATAGGATGGCTTCTCTTGTAGCTCTTGGTAGTTTTCAAAGTTAGGAAGTGTTATCAGATTTGACTCTACCATTTTCTTCATGATTGTCTTGATGGGTTCTGATAACTGTGTGTACTTGCATTTAGGATAGTTGTTTTTGTTACCGATTTTCCTATGTTGCATGTTGGTGTTACTGATTTGATTGTTCTATGGTGGTACCATTTGTTGTACAATTGATTGGATGTTAGCAACTTGATTGTTATTGGGTCAAGGAGCACTTAGTATGACCTTAGCATCTACCACACCATTATTTGTTACATTTTTTTTATCTTAGTCCATACATTAGGTTTCTCATTTGAACTAGTTGAAGGATGATTGTCTTTGTAAGCCTAAGTATCCTATGAGATTAGGGCTCCTTCAATGTTAAGATCTCTCAAAGCAAGCTCATCATACGATGTGATGCATTGAATTTTCACATGGAATGATAGATTTGTGTCTAGGTTAGCTATAATGATTCCCACTTGTTGTTCATCAAGAAGAGGCCACTTGCTTTTACTAGCTCTTTGTCTCCATCATTGTAAGAAATTAGTGAAGGTTTCTCCTTGATTTTTTTTAAGAGTGTATAACTCTTCTAGACTGATGTCTATGTCAAGATTGAAGGAGAAGTGATTAATGAATTTATTAGTGATTTCTTGAAAAGCTTTGATACTAGGAGGAAAATGAGAAAACCAATCCATAGAACTACCTATTAAACTTTGAGGGAAGAGGCGCATTATATATGAATCATCATTGTAATTAGGGGCTAAAATATTAAGGTTAATGCAATAAAGAATATAAATCAAACCCTAATAAACAATGAAGCATAAATGAGCATAAAGACATAAAGCATAAAACAATATTGCCAAATCTTCATGCCACCATTGATTCACCTCCATTGCACTTCTCCATTTTTCTTGAATATGATAATTTCCCTCATATTTGAGTGTGCAATAATAATCCTATGACAAGTGACTAGAAAAATATTGAAGATTGTTGTCTCACACTAGCAGCATGTACTTGCATATAATATGTGTAGATAATGAAAATGACAAGGGTAAGGTATTTTATAGAAAAGACAAATTTGAACGAATGGTTGAGATTGGATTCCAATAAGATGTCTTAATCAATGGCCAAGATTGAAAGTTGTGGTATGAAATAGGGTTAGGGAAAATGATAAAGATGAAGGGTTGAGATTGAATTATTAGATAATTCAATCAAGGGCTAGGATTAAATTAGATGTTAAGAGATAAGATTGGCAAGGATAAAGAGGTGATAGGAGAAATTAAATAATAAAAATTATTTAATTTAGGTGGCCAATGAATAATTAAATAATTAAAATAATTATTTAATTATAGAGGAATGTGACAAAAGGAATCATTTTGAATTAAATAATGATTTAATTCAAAATTGAAGAGAGTGGAACAAATTAAATAAATAAAATTTATTTAATTTTAGAAAGAAGAGGATTTAATTAGTGACATAATTAAATAAAAATATATATATTTAATTAATCAGGAAGAAATAAAGATAGAAATGAGTTAATTAAATAATTAAAATTATTTAATTAATAGAAGTCTCGCGACATTAGAAAATAATTAAATTATTTAAATTATTTAATTATGAAGAATGAAATTGGAAATAACGAAGAAAATAAGAGTTGCAAGCCTTAGGATAATTTTTAGTGTCTATAGTTGTAAGCCACCTCCATGCACATGACATTAAATTCTTTGATATGGTCAACAGGACTTCCTCTCCCTCTATATTTGTCAAACTTAGGGATTTCAAAACCAGGAGGGAATGGTATCATTTCTATGTTTCGATCAAATGGGTAAGGACATAAGTTTTGTGTATGAGGTTTCTTTGTCTTGCCCATGTGAAGGTCCTACATTTCTTGTGAGAGTGCTTTCAATTGTGATGCTAGATTGTCTTGCAGATTGGGTGCAGGAACATATGGTGGGATGAAAATGAGTTTTATGGGTGTATGAAGGTGTGATATTTTGTGAAAGTGATGAATATGTTCCTAATGCATTTGGATTGACAATGTTGAAATTAGGATAATAGGAACCTTGTTGTTGTTGTTGGGCATATTTTTGAGCTAGTCAGGCTTGTTGTTGAGCTTTTTGTTGTTGTTGCACCACTATGGATTGTTTTTGGGCCTATTGTTGTTGTTGTGCTAATAAAGTTGCTTGTTGTACATGTTGCTATTATGCAGCTTGTTGTGTTGCTAAGGTTTCTTGTTGGGATTGTTGTGAGATGGCCACTTGTTGTTGTTGTGCTAAGGCTAATTGTTGAGATTGATGTTGTTATTGTGCTAAGGCTACTTTCTATTGTTGTTGTTGTTCTAAGGTTGCTCATTGGAATACTAACGTTGTTTTTTGGGCTTGTTATTGTTGTTGTATTGCTTTTTGATAAGTTTTTTGTGCTTGTTGAAGAGCTAAGGCATGTGCTTGCAATGTGGGATCAGGTGGCTGTTGAGACATCTATGAACGATTATGGATATTGATTTTTTGAGTGGGTAGTGGATTGCTAGTGAAAGGTGGAGGGTCCTTTGGTTTAACATTTCTTGAAATATGGTAGAATGAGGTGGAGGAATGTATGTTTGAGGTCCTGATTGATTTGGCATAGAAAAGGGAATCATGGAAAAAGTTGATCTCATTAAATTTTGCAATGGAAATGACACACTAGGACCTTAAGTCCATTGGATGAAAATATTCCCTTGTCCTATGTTTTGAGGATTGCCTTGTGCAAAAGAGGTAAAGAAAGGATTTGTGATCAAGGTACTCTCAAGATTGATAGAACTTGTAACCAAGGTATTGTTTGATGGTGGATTGATGATGGATGGAATTGGTGAACTCGTCAGAGGGTTGGATAAAGATGTCCCTATTTGTGTTGAGGGTTGATTCTTGTGGACACGAAAAAAGTAACCTTCTACTTTTTCTTGTTTTGTCCCTCCTTCTGCTTATTTGGCTTGATTTCACCTTGATTTAATGTTGTAATGTGACCCACACATTCACATTAGGTCATGAATCCTTATGAATCATTAAGAATTTATGATGTCTTGTAAAGGTGTTGTGAAGTGTTGTGACACATTTTCTCACTTTTCTAAACATTTTCTTATTATAATTCACTTACATACCCTCTTTCTATCACTTACCAAGTCTTATTTTGGAGTGTTTTAAAGTCTTGTAAAAGACTTTGATGCTTTTCTAGACTTGTCATCAACAAATACACCATTCTTATGCTTTATTTGGCCCCTTTATGCACTTACATTCCTTAATTAAGTGTATTTTTGAATACAAAACTGACAAACATCATTTAAGACAACTTAATTTTCGACACCCATTCATATGCCTTGAGTGGGACCCATTCACCACTAGGGGTGAATGAGCCCCTCTTGGCACAAAAATCAAAATAAATTCAAATTACTAGAAGGTTTTTATTTTTAAGACCTAAGGTCAGCCTGTGATGTTGTATTTTCAGGAAATTAGGGCATAATTGTGTATAAATACATGATTTTCTATTCATTTTAACCCCCATTTCATCCATTCACAAATTCATTCAAGTTTTCATGCATTTATCATAGCATTTTAGCATTTTCATTACTCAATCAAGCATTCAAGCATCTTGGAGCAACATATCTTCAGACGTCAACATCAAGGGTTTGGTGAGTTTATGATATTGCATGTTATTTGTTCATCATTCCATCTTTATTTCATTTCATTATCAAAGGTTTGATTACCAAATTGGGGTTTGACCAAGGAAAACCCCTATACTCTAACCCTTAACCCTTTTTCCCCTCTTTGCATGTGTGTTTGCAAGTCTTGTAGGTAGATTTTTCAAAGAGAAAGGTGTCAAAAATGTTTTGCTAAGTCATCAAATTCATAAAATTCAACACAACCCTATTTTAAGCTTGGAGACCATTTTCCCATCAAATTTTCTAGATTCAGATCTGACAAGCTATCAGGTAGAAAAGTGTAGACTAGGACCCATAGAGTTGACCTTTGAATTTTTAGAAATATGCAGGTGGAATGATTCACCATTTGTGGTGAATGAATCCCACTACCAAGATGGAAAAAGTGTTTTTTGAAGTTTTGTGTTCCCGACATCCCAAAACCTGTTTTGACAAATTTTACCAGAAACGGGACTAATTCGCCATCTGCGGTGAATGAGTCCCAATGGGATTCAACATTGATCTTTGTAGCATTCCAAAACCTTTCAGCATCATCTTTTAGCCTCTAGGTGCACATCATCTAGTTTCATTAAGTTATGTTCTTGTTTGTTCATGCTTCTAGTTCACGTTTGCATACAACATTGTGTTTTCAAACACTTTGCATTTCTTAGTTTGCATTCAATCAGTGATCTATTTGATCAATCTTCTACATTTAGATCATCTCATCTAGGCACATTGCATCCATATCACATTAATCTTTGAATGTTTATATTGTATTTTGGCCCATCTTTCCCCTTTTAGGTGAAAAACCCTAGAAGGGTTAGAAAGAACATTCGAGTGCCATTTAAATCTTTGTTTACATTTTGGTGAACCCATCTTTAGAAAAATTTCACTTCTGATTTTAGGTGCATTTACATCCTAGGGCTAGCTTGCATCAACAGTGCATTAGGTTTTGCATTGTTTTGCATCCTAAGGTTTTTAAAATTGCATTAGTGAAAAGATCATATAGATCTCATTTTTGCATATCCAATCATTTGAAAACAATAAAATTATGCATCTGCATCAAAGTTATGCATACGAAAATCTTAAAAGCATACAAATCATCTTAATTTTTTTGAAAAAGCTCAAAAAAATTCATCCTTGGACTCATTCGCCACCTTGGGAAAATAAGTCGAGTTGCACATTTTTCACTTCACTTTCTAGCATTTTCTAAGCATTTTTTGCATTTCTATTTTTTGTTACTACATCTTTGTTATAGTTTCCCAAAATTTTGTTATTAGCATTTTATTGCTCCTAGTTTTCATTTCATTTGCATCCACCCCATCTTTAGTAGCCCTTGTATGAGTGTTTGGTGCCCCATTGATAATACTTTAGTGAGAAGAAGTTCACAACTCATGGCATCCCATGATAGCACACTCTTTGTGGACCTTGGGTTGTCTTGAGCTACTATTCCTTGTATTGATCATAGTGCATTAGGCATGGATCCCATCTTTATCAATAGTTTTCCTTCCCATAACATTCAATTTGACACACAAAATGATCATTTTCCACAAGAAAAAATAATTAACATTCATGAGGATTTAGCTCATGCAACAAAACATGTGTCTTGAAAACATTTCAACCACCAAAATTATTTCTATAGACAATATCCATCATCTACTTGAATGTAAGGAAGGGTTAGACATTATGAAACAAATTGTTGAGATATACCATAAACACATTCCTTCCACCTCTAGTACATCTCAACCAATAAACACTGTGTTTAGCCACGAAGGACCTCACATTCCTCCCCTTTCAACCGTAGCATCCATACCTACCTACACCACTCCCCATGTTTCAACAGTCATGCAATCTATTAGTAATGTCACTTCTTCCTTTGTTATTCCTACTAGCACTCCTAGTTCCTTTATGGCATCGAAGGTTCTATCCTCCACCACCTTCCCACCTATTAGTGTTCCCTTCACTTGTCCTACTACTACATACACTCCATCACCATTCTATCTTCCACCTCCTACCACCTATCCTGATCCCCTCCTCACACAACTCTTCCACACTATTTCCTCTATGCAACAACAAATATCCACCATAAGTCAAATTCAAAATGCTCCACCCACCTATTATGTCCGTAGTAGCTCATTATCTTTGGAAATATTAAGAACACCAATGCCACAAGGAATTGATATACCTATATTTGAGAACTACAAAGGGAAGGGAGATCCTACTAATCATGTTAATGCTTACACAACCTTATTCAATGACTTTGTTCTTGATGATAGACTATTGGCCAAATTGTTTCCTAGGACCTTAAAGGACATTGCCTTGGAGTAGTTTTCATCCTTACCAAACAATTCAATTCATTCATTCAATGAACTAGTTGATGCATTTATAAATAATTTTCAAGTGCACATGACTCCCAAAAAGACATTGGATGATATAATGAGATGTAAACAAAATGTGGATGAAAAAATAATTGATTTCATCTCACACTATCAATCACTTTATGCCCAAATTGATGTCAAGGTTCCTGATCCACATCTCCAAAAGATGTTCATTGAAAAGTTACAAAGTCACATCCAAGATAAATTGACCATGATGAAATTTCCCTCTTTCATGCATCTATGTATAGCCCTTCATGACTATCACAATTTGATTAGTAGTCATGATGCCAAATCCACTACTAACTGAACTAAAAAATTTGAACATGTCAACCCAAACACTTCACAACCCTTTAGAAAAAAAAATTAAGGATTTTTACAATTCTACCCCCCTCCTCAACAACCACCTCAACCTATCAACAACTAAGTAACAACTATTAAAGTCGTGATACCTTTTACTAATGGAGATCCAAAAAGACAGTTTACACCTTCACCAGACACTCTTCATAACACCATGTCCCAACTATTGAAACAACAAATGATTACTTTACCTACTATTAAACCATTGGATCCAACTAATCCTTTGCCTCCAACCTTTCAACCAAACTCTTATTGCCATTATCATAGACAAAATGGACATGACACAGAATAGTGTAAGTGTCTTAAACACCTAGTCCAAGACCTCATTGATTCTAGCCATCTATTTGTTTCAAATATTAATGTTAAGGGAAATATGTCTGTTCCCCCGCCCAATCAAAATTTGCAATTTTTTACCAATCCAATGCCCAAACATAATTTTTCATTCGTCAAAGCTAGTGAAACTCAAAACAATGATGTGATGAATGTTCATACAACTATTGAACATCCCGATCCTATTCCACATACCACTACTATTGATCCTATACATGAAATGGTAAGTGTGATAGATGTTATCCCTCATAAGGGCGAACCTAAGAAATCTCTTGACATTACTTTCTCTTCTAAGGATACTCTTTTGAATCTTCTCGATGGTCCTCTTTTCATAGCTAGCCATATTTATGATAAGCCCACTAATGGGATACTCATAAATCCCTCCTGTGCAGAGAATGTGATCACTGAGGAATTTTTTGTATTACATGATCTTTACCAAGATGATTATGACAAACCGAGAGCATGGATCAAAAAACAAAATGGTTTTATGTGCCCTACGATAGGATCAATCACCCTTCCACTACAGATAGGACCTAAGACAGTGGATGTAACATTCTCCATCATCCCACAATTGGATCAGTTCCATTTGCAGCTAGGCCATCCATGGCTTCACTCGATGAAAGTTGTCCCTTCAGTGATATACAAATTTTTAAAGTTTCTACTTGACAATGACATATTCACTATTCACCATAGTTCCTTTAAACCTTTGTCTTCAAAAGGAAACTTCTCCTTAGAAGCCTTTTTTCAAGATCCCATGGAACCAATAACATCTCACAAAGATTTATTTTTCATTGCTTACCAAAAGTTTAAAGCAAAGAAAATTTCCGAATTATCCCTCCACAACAAATCCCTGTCCACCTCTGACACTCCCATCCTAGATGAGACAATTCGTCAACCTGAACCTGAACTAGAAACTCAAGATCAACCAACAATAAATATTTCACCTTCCTCATCCAAATGCCCAAGAGATAATGAAAGCAACCCTATCATGCCCCCTCGCATAAAAAAAGTCTACAAAGTAAAAGAGAAAGTGATTGACCCACCTCCTATGGTTCCTTTTGTTCCTCCCCTTAAGGAAGAAAAAGAGCCTATGGTGGATCAACCCACTCTAACACCAACACAACTTCAAAATAGAATAAAAAGAAACCAAGGTGCTAGGGAGCATAGGCATCGATGTCATCTCCTTGCTTGTCAATTACAAACTGAAGAAAACAAAGAAAATAAACATCCACATTTGGCATAAGCATTACAAGATGACCCTCCTCCCCAATCACAACAAAATGATCCAATACAACAATCAAAACTCCTGATACACCCTTCATTGGACATTACCATCTGTCCTCATGTCGTGATTAATCTAGATTACGATGATGAGATCACTAAAATAGATGAAGAGGTGCATAATGATCTAAATACATTATTTTTCTCTTCCATTAGCTTAAATGAAAAAATTCCTGTATCAAGTGTAGAACCTGATACTTCCCCTAGTTGACACTTGTACTTGTCCCTTTGGCTAGCTGCCCACCCTCAACACATCATGAGCATGACTGGGAGGCAAATGACTTGCTTGATAGCTGACTTGCATCTGCCTTACTAGTCTTTTGCATTTTATTTATCTTTTGTATTTGCATGTGCGTATTGTGTTTCCCCGTGACATGACACTTGATGTTCTCTCTTTGTGCAATTCCTCTATTTTCCCTTCATTCTTCTATATGTCGTACATTGTTTTTTCTCTTTTTTTTTCTTTTGTGTTTTCTTTTTGGGGATGACACAAAGCGTTGAGATGCCCAATGTCTCTTCCATGTTGACCCAAAAGATCTTTTTATTTTCTTTTTCTCTTTTTCTTTTGTTTTCCTTTTGGGGATGATGCAAGGCATTGAGACCGCAATGTCTCTCTCATGTTGAACTCGAAAAGTTTTTTCATTTTTTATTTTCATTTTCTTGTGTTTTCCTTTTGGGGACAATGCAAAGCGTTGAGACATCCTATGTATCTTCCATGTTGACCCAAAACAGATCTTTCTTTTTCTTTCTTTTCACTCTCTTTTTTTCCTTCTTCTAGTTCTATGTATTTGGGGAATGATGAAAATTTTGAGCTCCTTACAAAACATTGCAATAATGAACATACTGACCCCAAATCCATAGATCCCTTATGTGTTTGGTGTATTCCTTTTTGGGGGAAACCCCTTTTTCTTTTGTTCCTTTTTCATTTGTGGTGCAAGTGAACCCTATCAAGATCATGCCTCTAGGAGGCAACTTCAATTTTTGATCTAAAAATGTTAATCTCATATGGTCATAAGGCCTAAATGGCCATATTAAACTTGTTTTGGGTCTTAGATAGGAATTTTGGGGTTTAATATTGAGTATTAAGTGTTAAAGTTGCAAAATTTGACAAAATGTTATCAAAATGGCCATATTAAACTTGTTTTGGGTCTTAGATAGGAATTTTGGGGTTTATTGAGCGTTAAGTGTAAAATTTGAGAAATTTGACAAAATGTTGTCAAGACAATTTTGTAAAAATAAAAAATATGTAAAATCATGGAATACCAAGGGCCAGGTAGTTGAAAATTCAGGTATACACATTGGATTTTCTTTAAAAAGGAATTTTGCAGCCTCATACATCTCGAGGAAGGTTGGGACTTGATGAATAAAGAAGAATCTTAATGAAAAATATTGTTATTATGTCTTTTTCCTGCATTTTCATTGTTTTCAGGCCATTGTACAACGATAATTGAGCAAGAAACCTCTCCTCCTCCATTGTATGTGTTATCCCTATGAATCTATTTGAATTTTCATTTTGTTTCATTTAAATCCATAAAGATTTGTAAAAGTTATGAGAAGATTTCTCCAGGCAGGTGAAACCCTCTTCTAGGGTAAACAATGAGGTATCTAAATTGAGTTTCTTTCATTTTAACCAATGGAATCACCTGAAAATTGGTGAGCAAGTAGTTTTATGTGTGATTTAAAGGTTTCCAAGGTTGTAGATTTATTGGTTAAAGTTTTGGGCCAAATAAATGATGCCCTAGGATTGTAAAAGGTGGAAAAATCTAGTAATTATGTGTACAGTGATGATTTATTAAGTTTTGGTTGTAGAATGTGAGTCCATCTTGTGTAATTTGGGTTTCAATGGGTACTTGGGTATAGGTGAATCCACTGCAAGAAATGAATTGGTGAATTTATGAGTTTTTGGAGTCCTTTTATTGACTGTTTTGTCAAGTAGAGTTGTTATAGTCCTATTTTGGAGACAAAAATGAGGGTTTAGAATCTATGTTTGTTGATATATCATGAAGTAAGAATGGTAAATGATCTAAGGTGTTTGTACAGACATTATTGCACTTGCTTGGGGTATTTTTAAAGATATTTTGGCTTGGGAAGTTGGAGTTGCTTGGTTATGGGGTCTTAAAAGGCCTAATTTTTATTTTGAACAGTCTATTTTGGTAGGTTTCAAATTTGAGATGACTAAGTTGGTTATAGGGTTTGGGTCTACCATTTTTAAGGTGCTTAAAGAGGTTTGAAAATTAGATAAAATAATTTGTGCTCTATTCTCAGTTGGATGCCTTGAATCAAGAATTTTGTGAAGGAAATTGCCTTGTAAAGTTGGGTTACAAATAAATTTTTTTGCCTCAAGGGAAGTTTTATGTTTGGTGATTTGATTTGTTGTCAAGAAAAAAGTGAGTAGGTTTGGTTGTGCTCCTTCATTGCATCAATTTGCATGATGTATCCTTACTCAGAAATGTATGACTTGGAATAGGGGCTTTCCAAGTTGGCTCTCATGTCTTTGTTCTTGTTTGCATTTTTCATTCGCTACTTTAAAGTAATTTCTCACAAAAGGGTGTGTAGCAATTCCTTTAAAGTGGGGGAATACATTGGCATAGTTCATTAAAATTTTTGGTTCTTAGTGCAACCTTCTTGTTCCATATGATGCATTTGTCACTTTGTGGATGGCATTGAATATAGTGTCCTTCATGAGAGTGATCTATCTTAGCATATTGCATTCCTCTTAGTGGCCTAATGCGACACACTACATCCCCTAAGTTGTGAACTTTAGAACTATTCTTTAATTGGTCCTCTCTTGGAGACATTAGACACAATGTTCCCTAAGTTATAGACCTCGCATGAACTAAGCAAGACTCCTTTGAACATTCTTTTGCATGTTACATTTTTCATTTGCATGGCCACCTTGCATAACATAGGTTGCATGCCTGTGGTGCCATCACATTTGTTCACGAGTTCTAAGAATATGAAGCTTTTCTTGTCTCATGAAGCACAAAATTACATTCTCCTTTGTGGTGCCTTATTGAAGTTATCAGGAGGTATAACTATAGTATGGTTGAGCGGGAAGCCCATTCCAAGGCATGACTTTTCCCCATAGCCACCTGTGTGTTTGTGAGTACATACCAACCATGAGTGTATGTTTCTCACCTTTTGGTCCTTCTCACCTGGCAGAAAACCATGATTTCCATCGCTCCAAATTGAGTATACATTTTATTTCTAAACAAACTGCCTAGATCTAATCCACAACGAGCTGGAAAAATGATCGAAGCTTGATCCAACTTTCAACTTCTCTCTTTCATTCTTTTTATGTGTGTTCCTTTGTGCTTATGATTTTTTTTCCATGATATTGATCCTAGGGGATTGATCATCCCTATTGATTGTTTTTGTATCATCTTACCAAGTATTAGTGCATTCAAACCCCTCTTGATTGCACGTTCGGCTAGTTTAGTGTGAGTTTGAAGAAAGTTCATCCTCTCACTAAAGTGGGGGCTAATTGTGGACACAGAAAAAGTAACCCTTCTACTTTTTCTTGTTTTGTTCCTCCTTGTTCTTATTTGGCTTGATTTCACCTTGATTTAATGTTGTAATGTGACCCACACATTCAAATTAGGTCTTGAATCTTTATGAATCATTAAAACTTTATGATGTCTTGTAAAGGTGTTGTGAAGTGTCGTGACAAATTTTCACACTTTTCTAAACTATTCTAATTATAATTCACTTACATACCCTCTTTTTATCACTTACCAAGTCTTACTTTAAGGTGTTGTAAAGTCTTGTAACAAACTTTCATGCTTTTCTAGACTTGTCATCGACAAATACACCTTTCTTATGCTTTATTTAGCCCCTTTATGCACTTACAGACCTTAATTAAGTGTATTTTTTAATACAACTTGACAAACATCATATAAGACAATTTAATTTTTAACACCCATTCATATGCCTTGAGTGGGACCCATTCGCCACTAGGGGTGAATGGGTCTCGCTTGGCACAAAAATCAAAATAAATTCAAATTAGTGGTGGGTTTTTATTTCTTAAGACCTAAGGTCATCCTGTGATGTATTTTCAGGAAATTAGGGCATAATTGTGTATAAATACATGATTTTCTATTTATTTTAAACCCCATTTCATCCATTCACACATTCATTCAAGTTTTCATGTATTTATCATAGCATTTTAGCATTTTCATCACTCAATCAAGCATTCAAGCATCTTGGAGCAACATATCTTCAAACTTAAACATCAAGGGTTTGGTGAGTTTATGAAATTGCATGTTATTTTTTCATCATTCCATCTTTATTTTATTCCATTATCAAGGGTTTGATTACCAAATTGGGGTTTGACCAAGGAAAACCCCTATACTCTAACCCTTAACCCTTTTTCCCCTCTTTGCATGTGTGTTTGTAGGTCTTGTAGGCATATTTTTGAAAGAGAAAGGTGTCAAAAAGGTGTTGAAAATTCAACAAATTCATAAAAGTCAACATAACCCTATTTGATGCTTGAAGACCATTTTCCTGTCAAATTTTCTAGATTCGGATCCAACAAGCTGTCAAGCAGAAAAGTGCAGACTAGGACCCACAGAGTTGACCTTTGAATTTTTAGAAATCTGTAGGTGAACTGATTCACCATCTATGGAAAATGAGTCCCACTTCCAGGCTGGAAAAAGTGTTTTCTGAAGTTTTGTGTTCCCGACATCTCAAAACCTGTTTCAACGGATTTTACCAGAAACAAGACTAATTCACCATTTATGGCAAATGAGTCCCAGTGGGCTTGAACATTCATCTCTATAGCATTCCATAACTTTCAACATCAACTTTCAGCCTCCAAGTGCACCTCATCTAGTTTCATTAAATTATTTTCTTGTTTGTTCATGTTTCTAGTTCATGTTTGCATACAACACTGTGTTTTCAAACACTTTTCATTTCTTAGTTTGCATTCAATTAGTGATCTATTTCATCAATATTTTGTATTTAGATAATCTCATGTAGGCACATTGCATCCATATCACATTAATATTTGAATTTTTATTGTGTGTGTGCGTTAAATGTGTAAAGTTTGTATCAACACAAACCTTAATGAAACAATTTATATTAAAGATTCAAAGCAAACAAGTCATTCTAATTTGCAACAAACTAAATCTTTCAAGAACGTCTCATTTTCCTCTATTCTTAATGATTCTTTTGACATTTTTTCCCTCATATTTCATTTCTATGTGCACAAAGGCTATTAGAATGGCACTTAAGAAACAAGATTAGTATTCAACATGCAAGCGAACTAAATGCCTACATGAAACTATATGCAAACAATGATGATGAATGCTATGATGAAGGGATGATGGTGATTATGATAATTAAACAAGTGGAGGTGGATGCTATGGTATTTAACTAGAATTATCTATGCATGATTCTAATATGCTCAAATGCAAACTTAAAATGAACTAATCTAAAATGCAACTATGATGCAAGATGGGACATAAAATGCAACTTTGGTGCAAGATTTAAAGCTAAGATGTAAATGCAAAGTAAAACATTATATAAAGACAAGCTATAATAATCCAAAATGCTCCAAGCTCCCATGATAAAACTTGCATGATAACTTTACTTCAAATGTGGATGCAAAATACAATGCCCAAGGGTTGTATTTATAGCCTTTCCCAAGCATATAGTGAGGAGGCAATAATCAACAGTATAAATTCGAACAAGAAGAATGGATGGTGAATATGAAGAGAATAAAAATGTTGTCCCCTTGACCAAAGACAACATGCCATTTGGATGGAAGAATCTCTTGACCAATGGGAAACATGCCATTTGGATGGAAGATTCAAGTGTGGGAAGAGAAGACCATGCGCTTCTAAAATTGGTGGAAGTGTGGGAGGAATAAGTCATGTGCTTTTTAAAATGAGTTGAAGATAATTCTAATTAAAAATTAGAGTTATTTATTTTCATGTGACCTTGGTGAGGTGGCACAAAAAGTTGTAGACATGTGCTTGAATTCCTAATTGAGATTAGTGAAGATTAATTAAATAAAACAAGCTTATGGAAATTTGTTTATTTAATTAATTTAGAAGAATATGATTTTAGATTTGGAGAATTTAGAATATGAACAATATAAATAAATTGAGAATTTTGGTATACGTAGTCGAATATTAATTAAATAATTGGTATTTAATTAATTAAATGCCATGACTATTTTTAGGTGTATACATTTACATTGCATTTTGGCCCATCTTTCCATGTTTATGTGAAAAACCCTAGAAGGGCTAGAAAGAACATTCAGGTGCCAAAATCTTTGTTTACAATTTTGTGATATACTATTGGCATGCCCTTGTTTGTTGTTTTGAGATATTTGGTCTATACCACTCTGTGTGATGTTAGGCATACTTGTGGCACTCATAGGTGTGGATGAAGAAGGGTGTCCCTAAAATGTCGAAGTGGTGGTGGAATAATGAAGTTCAAGCATAGTGTGTATCTATTTTGGAGCTTCAAGAATAGGAGGAGCACCAAAGGTAGGTGTCCAAGTGGTGGTGGGAGGTGGAGGATTAGTTTCAAAAGTACCCACAAGTGTACTATTTTCAAATGGTGAATTGTGACCAAAATCTTTAGCAAGGTTGGTTGCAAGACTAGGTATGAATGTTTGATTTAGCCCTTGTGATGGATTTGTGAAATCTTGATTTAAACTCTGTGCTAAAAATGTCAGGGAGATAGGAGCTACACTTTCAAATGATTGATGTATCCTTGATCAAAATACAATAATTATATCATCAGGATGTATCCTTCCAAATCCCTATGTTTCTTTTGGAATATATTGTTCCCACATCAACAACACTTGTCCATCACCCATCAATCAATCTCAGTTTTTCAATTTGATTGAGCCAACATCATTTTTTCTTTTCTATAATTTTATGGATGCTTTTTTTTTTGTATACATTATCTTTTTTCTCACATGTGTATCAATCCATGTATCCTACCTACCATAATTGTATCATGGTCTTCCATATCATGGTGCTATAAAATATAAGTTACTTGTAATTTATTTTCTTATGCATGCATGAGACACAAATTGTCACCTTGGTTCCTTATACCTTGGTGAATAATGTCTCATGCAATATCAAATAAAGAATGTTCAAACCATTATCACATAACTAGGAATTTCATCCTCCATCCATTATTTTGTTTTCTTTCATCACCTATCCCTCACCTCTTCTATTGCACCTATCTTCTATTTTTTTTTTTTCAAGAGCACACTTGTGTTTTCTAAACCCCACCATCCTCTCAAGGGGGTATCCTCATCCTTACCATCCTTCCTCCTAGTCACTCTTGAACCTTCAAATGATTGGGGCATTTTCCCTAACCTAACCACTATCTTCCAATAAATTTTATTCTTTTTTTAAATGATGTTTTTTCATAACACCATTTTAAAGAAGGATAAAATGTAAAGACCTAAAATTGATACATTTTCAATTATTTAATAACATGGTAATTTACCCTATACTTGATTGAATAAATACCTATTTATCATAATAATTATCTAATTTTCATCACCTTATGAGTTAAATAATATTTTATTATTTAATTAATGGACTCATTATTGATCACTATTCACCTATATCCTATTTCTAGCTTAAAATTATTTAATCATCCTCATCCTATAGTCTACCATACGTAAATATTAGATAAATAAATCCAAATGTTTTTTAATCTAATTCCCCCCATCCTCATATCAAAAATTAAATAAATATTTATATTTATTTAATCTGTCTATTTTCTCCACTTTCTATTAAGTGGATTAAAATCAATTAGCCCCTTAACCTTATACTTGCACATGCCAAATCCTATTAAAATCCTCTCAAATAATGAAAATTTATCCAAAGTGTACAAATACATGGGTCCTTTGTACACAAGAGTATAGGATTTTGTACAACACACATGATTCAAGTACTTTCCAATCCCTTAAGGGTGCTCCCAAGTACCCCTCTCCATATTGACCATCCACCTTTTCCAAGAGGATTCTCCATCATAGATTCTCATTCAATCTTGGATTCCTCTCCATCAACCATCCATATAAGGACACTTGTTCTCCTCTCATCCTCCTAAATGTCTCAACCAATATGAGCCCTTGATCTTTTGAATAAATTCTAGTTGTCCAATCTATATGCCAAAAATATATAAATTCACCTTGTCCTAAGTCATTGTTATCATGTCCTCATATATATTGTTATGCTTGCAAGGAGAGAGCACACATATCAAGATTGGAGCACAACCACCATACCATGACCCAACAAGGGTTAGTTTTTTATTAGGTAAGCAAGGAAAGGGCCCTGATCCCATGGTTACAAGCCAAAACAACAAACATAAAAATAGGTTGGGAAGAACAACACCAACCCCTACCTAAAAATAGCAACAAAATGGCATGAAGGCCAAGTAACCAAAAATGCAACTACAAAACCATCATCAACACAATCAAAAATAAAATACCCAAGTTAATCCTCAAAATAGTGCATACACAATTTATGAGGTTAACCAAAGTCCAGTAGGTACGAAACCATAACATAGCTATCGTGAAATAGAAGTCCAGGATAATAAAACTAAGCACCAACAGATTCAGAGCAGCCATATAACCAAAGTAGAAAGATAAGTCCTGAGGTCACACTCAGCATGGCATGATGCATAAGTCCATTAGATGCCTTCATATTCTTCAACATGCCAAATAGCCATCCACAACGTAACAACACAACAACCAAACACCATAACCTTCCCAAGGGTGGACAAAACAACCCAAAATTCTGACCAATTATTACAAATTTTAAAACATTTTGAAACCAATAGATCATGAGACACCCATCTCACAGCAGTCTTAACTCTTAGAGAACCAAATTCAAATCTAAACACTGTGGCAAACCAATCACTCTGAGAGCCATAATCAATGGTAGTACTGGAGGTACAAAGAGCTCCCCTCTTCCAACACCAAACACTTGCAAAACCAATACTTGAGCCAAAGAAACTCAAAATACTAATGGGGCAGAGAAACCCATTCATTCCACTAGCTCCTCCACCTCTATAGGAGAAATTTCCAAGAATATCCTGACCACAACAATAAGGAATCAACATCAGACCCAGACTCCACCTCAATAGGAGCCGCAATGGAGAAAACCTACTAAGAAAGTATGAGCTACCACTTGCACCCACAAAACCCCTCTCCACCTCTATAGAAGAGGTCTCCACCTCAAAAGGAGTGGTAACCACCTCAATAGGAAGCCTGAAACGTAGAGACAAGAAGAAATAAGATACTCCAACGAAAAGAGTAAACTTAGCAAACAAGGCTAAGGGAACAAGCAACAAAATCAGCTTATCCATAAGAGCAACAAACACAACCCCCATAGGATCCAAAACAACTACTTCCCTAGACTAAGCAGCCCTCAAAAACCTTGAACCCCAAACCACAAGGGTTGGAGAAGAAGCACTAATAAAGGGAAAGGGAAAAGGAAAAATCGAAACCTAAGAGTCCTCAACACCTTTGAAAACCATCCACAAATAAGTCACATAATGAGTAAATGGTCCAACCGATAGAACAACGAAGTCTTCCTTATAGAGCATATTTAGCTTTCCCAAAATAATATCAAGAACAACTCCACCGAGAGCCAGAACAATTGTTTTCTCAGGTAATGTAGTCCATAAATTCACCAAGCTCCAACCCACCAGGCTCAAAGGAGCAAAAAACCAACAAGACCATAGCGAAACAAAATCACTCACACCATGCTCGATAGCCTCAAAGAAAGGAATACAAATTTTTGAAATAGGGAAAAAACCCCTCCAATCCCAAAGAGCTCAACAAACCTAGAGTCCAAAAAGTTGGACAAAGGCAAAGCAAAGCAGCAGAGCAGGAAGGATGGGCTCGAGCAATCAGGTCTCTTCAACAAAGCAAACCATAGAAAGGGCCAAAAACCATAAAGGCCCGCACTGGCACCCAGGAAGAAGAACCAGGTCCCAACCGTAGAGGAAGAGGGGTCTCAAGCAACCATGCCAACTCAAAAAGATAGGGGGCTTAAACCAGAAGACTACCAAGTCTTCAAAGTAGCAAGAAAGAAGAAACACCACCACCAGGGTAGGAGAAACAATCACACCAAATCCCCTGAGAGGCAAGCAAGAAAGGTCACAAATCCTTCGTAAACCACCAGGAGGAAAAACCATCAAGACTGGGAGTCGAGCATCCATAAACCCCCCAACACAGCAGACACTCCCACAAAATAATGAAGCAGTCAGAAAAACTCCAACCCAGAAGTAGCATGTTGGAGCAACCAAACCCCCCACAAACAGAAAGCAGCGTCCTCATCCTCTGTTGCAGAGACGCCAACATCAGGTTCACCAGAGGAATACAAAATCCCTCTCTCACTTCCACACCTGCGTGTCACACCTCTCCACAACACCTCCGACAGAGAGCATCAACCAGTGAAACAAGGGGAAGAGAAGCACATATCAGCGCAAAATCCATCGTCCTCATCCTCTTTGTCTTGACCGCCTTCAGAAATTATGAATCCCACTTCCCCACAACAAGGGTTAGTTGAGTGAGAATATTTTATGTTTTTTTATCAATTTCACTAACCTTTTTGTTTAATGTGAGTGTTGCAATTGTTTCTAGTATAATGGATTATATTATTTAACTTGTTTTTTTATGTTCAAAATTTGATATACACTCTTCTAAAAATAAAACAACAATTTCCCTTCAATCGGACTCAATAATTGTTGTGGTTGCTTTTGTGATCTATCATTTTTCAATTGTCCACAATATCACGACTTTTATGATTTTTTTCTTGTTTGTGGTCTCCTATGATCTCTAGCTTTGATAAATATTATGTATAAATTAATTTTATCAAACTCCAATCTTTATTGAACTAGTTAGAGAAAAATCATTACATAATACATCAATAAATAAATATTTTTGACATAACAAAATTTTATGTAAAATCATACAATTTAGAAAACTAATAAGAAATATCTTATCGTGCAAATTATTTAATATTTTCATTCTCCTTTATAAACTAAAACATGTATTTACTATCTGTATAATGCTGACAGAAATTAATGTTCTATTTTATTTTGTTCCAACAGAAAAATCACACTGCCGGATGATAATTTGAGATTTGAACAGCAGTGCCCAAATGAAATTCACAAGTAACTTTCATGCATTCGTAATTCTATATTGTTTTCAGTATAATGAGTGAGATTTTTTTCTTTTTGCTATAAAAAGCAGTAGTAGAAACAAGGTTATATTAAATAGTTTATAACCTATTCTGAACCAAATGTAGCTATTGTTCAGGAAATGGCCGAATCAAAAGCAAAGGAACTCAAGAATTACATGTTTAAAATCTAGTCGTGGGAGCAAAGAAGATAATCCAACGACATATATTCGACGGAGATGTTCAGTGGAAGAAGCTCAAATGCCCTTGTTGTTGAGCTCTCTTTGGTGGTGCCATGGCTGATGGCTAAGACCATTTTATGTGCACAATATTTACATTGACCAATCTCATTCAAAGACATTTCTCATACTGTTGATTTTCTGCCATTGTCTAGTCTTCATTTAGACGTGCATTGACAGTATGAGGGGGTCAAACCAAATCTTCCTTGTTGAGATTTCCTTGTCATCACCTCACCATAGTAAATGAGATGCTTAGAGTCAAACTTGATCACGTGATTCGGACTCTCTCAATTCTTGAATTGTTTTCTAAACCTATTGAAATTATTTTGCTAGATTATAGTGATGAATTACATGCGGCGCGTGGAATTAATAAAAGATCCACCACAAGTTTTTTCTTCCGAAGTTGTTCCAAATTCGGATCCTTCATTGTCAAATATGATGTTTTCCATCGTATCTAAATTTATTGTTCAAATTATACCCTTAATCCCACCATCCTACCTTACCATGTGCATGACTTTGGTAGATATTTCTATAGTTATTTCAACCATTCCCCACCATCCTACCTTACCATATTCTATGACTTTGGTAGATATTTCTATAGTTATTTCAACAATTCCCCACCATCCTACCTTACCATGTTCCATGACTTTGGTAGATATTTCTATAGTTATTTCAACCATTCCCCTACACTACATCTATCATGTGCCATCTCTTGGATTTCCATCCTTCATCCCTACCAATACTTCTATCTTGTTCATTCATACTTTTCATATCTCCTATCCTCACAATCCCTTTAAGTTACCCACCAAAATATCTTTTATCCACTATCTTTCATATCCCTTACCACTTATCCACCATTATCCCATCACACATCATCCCAAGCATTCAAGTGCCTCATTATACATGATATATCTCGAGTGGAGAATATTCTTCCTACATGGTTTCATCCTTAAAGGCCTCATGTATCAACAAATTCCATCCATCCATCATGATCCCCTATGTATTTCCATCTCTTTATCTCCCTTCATTCCATCATCCTCATCATCCCTTGTCATTGGTGTCAAGCTTGATGTAGGGATTTCTGGACGCCATAACTTTTGACTCAAGAATCTGTTTGGGTTCAAATTTCACATGGAGTGTCTCAAAGAGTTGAGTCCAACCTCAATAGAATTTTTTTGATTGGAGCACATCTCAACCCTTTTTTTAGGATTGTTTTCAGTTGTTTAGGCCTCAAAATGACATTTTCATGTTTTTCCAAAAACTTACAAATTTGGATTTTTTTAATTTCTCAAAAAAATTCATGTAATTAGAAAGTTTTAGTTCACAATTAGTCTCACTTTAGTGAGACTCAAATAATTGGAAAGTTTCATAGTCAAATGAGTAAGCAAGTAATAGTACTAAAAATTGATAGATTTTTAGGAGGGATTTTTACTAGTTAAGGATTTTTTTTAGCTAGAGAAGTTAAGATGGAATGAGAAATGAAGCAAACTTAATTGAAGCATTCTTAATAATTGTGATTGTGTTTGAATAATATTTATCAACGAAATCTATATTGTGTATGTGGTTGCATCAAAGCTATAGGCTACGCTCTATGCCACCTAATGCAATCCCCCATCAATCCAATGCTTTTGGAAATCCAAATTACAAGCCAATCCAAATCCATACAATCTATCTCTACATCTATGGAAACCATCCAATCACATCCTTGGTCTTGCTCCCAACCTCATTGCAAACCTTGATCAAAATACAATCGTCATCATCTAGATGTATCCTTTCTATCCTTGCTTTGTTTTGAGATATATCATTCCCACATCAACAACACTTGTCTATCATCTATCAATAAATTTGTCTTTTTTAGTTTGATTGGGACATCATGTTTTCTTAAATTGTATCATTTTAAGAATTCTTTATTTTTTGTATGCATTAGCTTTTGCATCCATAAGTATTAGTCTTTGTAACCTACTTACCACAATGTATCATGGTCTTTCATATCATGGCGATATATAGCATAAGGTTTCTTGTGACTTATATTCTTGTGTATGAAACACATTGTCACCCCGGTTCCTTATACCTTAGTGCCTAACATCTCATGCAATATCAAATAAAGAGAGCTCAAACCAATGCAACATAACTAGGAATAAATCATCCCACATCTATTTTTTTATCCTTTCATTACTTGTCCCTCACCTCTTCTATCTCACCTATCTTTCACTTTTCATCTTTTTGAGAGCATGCCAATGTTGTCTAAACTCACCCAACCTCTCAAGAGGGCATCCTCATCCACACCATTCTTCCTCCTAGTCACTCTTCTTTCGAATGAATGAGGCATCTTCCAACCAATTTTATTCTTCTTTGAAATGATGCTACTTTGTAGCACCACTTTAACAAATGACAAAATGTAGGTATTTACAATTGACACATTCTCAATTACTTAATAACCCAATCATTTCCTCTATAATTGATTGAATAAATCTTTAGTTGTTCTATTAATTATCTAATTTGCATCACCTCAATAATTAAATAATATTTTATTATTTAATTAATAAAGTCACTATTCATCCTTAACCTATTTCTAGCTTAATTTATTCATTTAATCATCCTTATCCTATAGTCAACCTTAAGTAAATCTTAGATAAATAAATTAAAATATATATTTATCTAATTCCTCCATTCTCATCCCAAAAGTTAAATAAATAAATCTATTTATTTAATTGTTTATTTTCTCCACTTTTCAGTAAGTAGGCTAAAATCAATTAACCCCTTGATTCCTCACTTGTACATGAAACCTTGATCATTTGGCTTGATCTTAGCCATCCAATATGAACCTTTGATCTTTTGGCTTGATCTTAGTCATTCAGTATGAACTCTTGATCCTTTGACTTGATCTTAGTCATCCAACCTTCAATTAAAAATCTATAAATTAGCCCTCTCCTAAGACATTTTTATCACATCCTCATATGCATTGTTATACCATGAGAGTAGCATTCATGTATCAACCTCTGAGCACAGCCACCATATGATAATACTATGGCATAAATTAATTAAATGAAAATATTTGATATTTTAATAAATATTGACTAATCTTTATATTTAATGTGAGCGTATAGATTATATTATTTAGCCTTTTTCTCTTATCCTCAAAATTTCATATCCTTGCTCTTCTAAAAATGAAACTTCAGTCAATGGGCCTTTAGTCTGCTAGCGAAGTCGAATGGTTCTGAATGAGTCCACGAGAGATCAAGTCTTGCTGAGTGCAGGCTTTGACATCATAAGGGATGAAATCGGGATCATGCCCGAAGCAAATTTGGTGAAATGGATACCCCTCAATCCTTGCCTCTTAGCTGAAGAGGTTCAGCCTATAACTCATGCTCCCGTACCAGATAAATAAAACAAACCTGGATTTGATATAAAACCCTGATTAAAATAAATAAATAAAACAAACTTCAATTTCCCTTCAATCTGAATTAACAATTGTTGTGGCTGATATCTTTCTTTGGCAGCGACTAGTCTTCTGACCGGACGGATGCACCTGTTAATTTATTTAGGGGCAGCTACTACATAGGCAGCTTCAAAATAAAATTTTCAAATACTTTCCTTTTCCTTGCAGGCTGCGGTTTTCTTTGGCTACGAACTATTTTGGGGCTACTTCCTTTTAATTTTTTGAGCTCACTTTCTTGGTGCCTTAAACTTGCAATTTGTTTATAGCCTATTCTACACCAAATGTAGCTATTTTTCAAGAAACGGCCGAATCAAAAGTAGAGAAAATCAAGAATTACATGCCGAAAATCTGGTCATCGGAGCAAAGAAGATAATCCCACGACGTATCTCGGTCGAAGATGGTGAATGGAGGAAGCTCAAACGCATTGTTATTATAATTCTGAAACGAAAAATCATCACTAAAACTATCGATAATCTCCTTAGAAGACGATGAAAAAGGCCCTTGTTGTTGAGCTCTCTTTGGCTAAGACTGGAGAATTGCTTCAATTATCCACATTCTATGTGCACAACTTTACATTGGCCAATCTCATTAAAAGTCTTTGCTCGTATTGCTGCTTCGTTTGCCATTCTCTGGTCTTCATTGAGACGCGCATTGACTGAGTATAAATCGTCCACGGTCTCTAATCAATTAAATTGTACAGGTAACTTTCCTCGGTCATCACCTTGCCGTCGGTAAATCAGATACTGAGTACGCATGGATTGTGTGGCATGGATCAACTTCATCCAATCTTGAGAGTGACGTTTTATACCTAGTACACATTCATCAATGTTCTCCCAAATTTGACTTGCGTTTAGTTAAAACTTTGTTGCTGTATTTCTACATCACCGTGAGGTGGCCTAGTATATTTGGGTTGGCCCACTAGTACACATGAGTTGGCTTATTGGGGAAGAATTTGTATTCTCGAAGGAGAAGTCACAAGTTCAAATCCTCCAGAGGCTAAGATACATACACTTCATTTGTAGTACAATTAGGTGTCTCCTATATGGAATAAGGGCAGTCTCATATATTGTAAGTCATGTGTAGACCAAAAAACAGATCGCATGATATCGTGGACTGTAAAAGGATCCATATCCATTTCCTTTTTCATAGAACTTTGTGGGTGTACTTCTCCATCATCTTTTTTCATATTTTTCTATTATTCTTTACTAAGTAAAGTTAAATAGGAAATATTCATTAAACAAATATAAAAGTTATTTTGTTAGATTATAGTGATATGACATTTGGCTCATGGAATTAATGAAAGTATAATAGTAAAATTTGCATATCCATGTTTAATATTTGAGAGAATTTCTTAATATAACTACATTTATCCTCTACCTTATTTATATTGATATATCTTGATACATTCATTCAGATTTTGTATTTATTACACTTATTGATGCATTTGTTCTAATTTACCCATTATCTATTTGGATCTAATTCTTTTTCCTATATGGGATCATATCTACAACGATGGGGTCAACCCTCTAGTCATGGACTTGAGCCTTTCTCAAAATTTGAATTCAAACATACCAAACTCCCACCTATTCTGCTAGCTCTTGTAAGCTGTCTAAACACACATTTATGGGATTTGGTGTTATGTGCTTGCATTTAAAAGAATCATTTCAAACCCTCTCACATTTGATCATCATCTCTTATCGTAGAATCATATGAGCAACGAATAGTGAAACACTTGGATTTGGTACACTTAAAATGAATCAAAATTTGCATAAATCATTTTAGGGTGCTAACTTGTTGTCTTCAATATTTTACACATTTTTGGGGGTTGACCTAGGTGAACATGTTCCCTTTTGACACAACAAAAATCATTCAAAGACCTATTAAATCTAAATAATAACAATCTCAAATATTAGAAAGACAAAGAAAGAAAAGGTGAATCATGTGAATTGTAAAGCTAAAGTACATAGTGAGTAGGATTATATTTGTGTGCAAAGGACAAATCTACAGACATAGTGAAGGTGTCAATTAGTAAAATAGAACCTACATAGGGAAGAGTTTTAGCACAAGTCTAGAGATATTACACTAATATAGAGGAAATATTTTCTTAGAACATAAATAATCAAAATACCAATTCTTCACCAAAGGCCTACACTTGTTTTCAAATATGATATTACTCTAATTTTTATATTTTTTCAAAGATTAATTTCCCTTTTCCACACTATTGATTTGCATTATCTCATCATAGATATCCTCTCCAACTTCCTTAAAAATATCACTTCTTATGTCACTATGCTTTATGATGATATGTCCTTTTGTGGCCTAAGATAGTGGCTTAACAATTACTTCATCCCTATATGCATGTGATACAACTATGGATCTTGGCTCGGATGATGTTATGCTTGGCAAGCATGATAACTTTTCTTTTACACTTATATATTATCCTTCGCATGCCTCTCTTGATTCATCATTCTTTAAGGAGTCTAATGATGTGGATATGCACACTTCAACTTCCCTTACATATATTTTTAAGGCACCTTCTCCTATCCCTAGTGATATTCTTGTTGATTTTAGATTACCAATCTATGATGATTATCCTATTGATGATTATTATAATGATTATGTTAAGATTAAGGTGCCATCGACCTTATAAATTATCCTATGTGATGGTTCCAATTATTGAACACACAAAATATTGAGGGGGAGGGGGGCGGGGTGAATCAGTATTCTATTAAACCATTCAAACATCAAACATCCAACTACCAAAAGAATATTCAACTATAATAAAGAAAGAAAGCATGAAAAATCAACAACACCAAATAACACATCAACACTAGGTTTTTTACTTGGAAAATACAAAATGGGAAAAACCATAGTGAGGATTAGCTCACAATATATTATAACCTGTTATAGTATATTTACATAAGTGCTCACCGCAGGTGGACTCACTACCCACAAAGAAAAAGATAAAAGAGAGATGGTGGCTCACAACCTATTTTGAACTGTTACAATTGCATCTTTCATATGCATGAAATATAATTCCAATGAAGCTCAATAAATTGACTCTACACACTTCGTCTAATTCAGATCTAACACTCTACTTTCCTCTACATTCACATCATTTCAATCTTCTTCTCAACATCTACAACTTAAACTCACATTGCTCTGAAAATTTATTCACATGTAGGATCTTTTCATCACACATCATATGTTTATTCCATACCTCAAAAAACCAAAAATATCTAACATATATATCTGCATCAACTCTAACATCAATTAGGCCAGCCTAATTAGATGTAATACTCAAAATATAGCTCGTCAACTTCAAAACTTCCATACATATCTCGTGCAAAGATTCAATCCTCAAAATAAATTTAAAATAGGTTGGCATCGACCTATAATTGATCCCACATAAGACCGCAACACTTATTTAACCTTCACATTTCTTTAAACTTGTTAGGTTGGCACGATAAAAGACCTAATAACAAAATCCTTCAACTGTGTATCCACATATGGACATGCAAACCTCAAAACTCAATGCCAACTTGAATTCCTACACCACTTTCATCTGTCAACATCTCCTTAAATCCACAAAGCCAAAAACTTATATATGGAGAAGTGCAAACTCTCCTGTGACACAAATGCATTGTACAGAGAATAACTGTAATTTTCCAAAATAAATTATGTTACTCATGGGTAAAAGCAAGAAGTTGGGTACACGAAGAGGGGAAGTTTCGGCCAAAAAAAAAATCTCGTAGAAAATGCGTACGCGTTATTAAAAAAACGCGTATGCATTTAGGATCGGGTACCCGATCCTAAAAAAACGCGTATGCACTATCAAACGCGTACGCGTTATATAATGCATACACATTTTATAACACATAAAAATTAATTATTTAAAAAAATAAATACTTTTTAGAAACAGCGTACGCGTTTCTAAAAAGTATTTATTTTTTAAAATAATCAAGAAAGTAAGGAACGCATATGTGTTTTATAACGCGTACACGTTTTGTAAAAACGTGTATGCAATTTTTAAATTCAAAATTCCCAACCCACATGCTGCCTCGGTTTTAGGCTCGGAAAAGGCTTGGCAATCCGAGCCTTAGCCTTTGACCTGCAACTAAAAAACTAAGGCAGATTGAAGAAGAATGTCCAACTTTGATAACATAAATGATGGACTTTTTTTCTGAATGAGTCTATAAAATTAAAACCCATTAGAGAACACAATGTCTACTTTCTAAATATATATTTTTTGTTAAAATTGGATTACATTTGCTATTTTTTAATTAATTTCTAAGCAAACTAGTCCTTAAACTTGAAATATCAGGTTTTTTTGGTTTTTTAATAACTTTTTATTGGTTGATTTTCTTGTAAAAAAAATTATATGGGACCAAACTTCAGACAATTCTCTACACAATGAAAAAAAAAAGTGAAAAAATGTTTTGTTTATGTCCAATTATGTTGTCTGTACACGTTGATTTGAAAAAACATCAATTTAGGCCAATAAAAATTTAATAAAAAAAAAATATATTCAACCAAAAATTACACAAAAAATCCAAACCAAACTTCATGTTGTGAGCTCTCTTTTCCTAAAAGGAATTAGCAAAATAATTTTATTTGTGTCAAAAAGTGTTGTCCGTACACCTGCTTGGTATGGTAAAAAAAAGGGACTTTTAAAAAGTGGTTTTTATAGATCCTTATCAAAATGTAATTTCTATAAACTGGGTATTTTAATAATTTACATATTTGGAAACTAGATTCAAAATTCTAAATTTCATATTACTGAATTTTTTTAAGATTCATTGTGGAAGTGCCTCAATTTTTCAGTCCAAGTGTGACAAATTCTAAAAAACAGCAAAAACATTTCCACTTTTTGAGCTTTTCGTGTACCCAACTTCTTGCATCAGCCCTCATATCTTTTGATCCAATAACAAAAACATGATAGAAACTTGGAATCAGATACATCTAACATCTAAAAAAATAATGTTAGAAGTGCAAAGTGAAACCTTCATTTGTGGACCAGTGCGGAAATTTAAGCATTATTACCTAGAGTTAATAGAGTTGACACTTAGTCAATTTACAAACAACATTTCTAGACCATTGAACCACATTGCAAAAATATCTTCCAAAACCACTCCAAAAGTTGTTAGAGCCAACCATGATGATTCACATCATAATCTTCATATCTGGATACAATGTGGACATCAATGACCTCATTGTAATGCTCATGTTGCCAACAACATCATCAATGACAAAATTATCATTATTCCAACAATCGCCCCCTTTGTTATTGATGGAAACATGCCAAGAACCTCCAAAACCTTCTCTAAAACATTCTCCCCCTTTGAAATCAAGGGCAAAGGGTTCTATACAATTGTTTTATCTTTCATCGGAACTCCCCCTGAGAAATGTAAGCATAAATACAAACTGAAAGGATTGGATTGACTCCCCCTGTGTCCTATACCAAAGCAAAAACAAAAAAATTGTACTAGAAAAATGCTCTACATAGTCTGCATATATACAAAGAATCTAAATAAAAAATACTGAAAAGCATGAAAAAGTGAGAAAATATGTCAACCAAAGGAGGTTGATGCATGTAGCTTCTATACATGGGTTTTCCATGCTTTCCTACCTTCTTCCAAATCTTTATTTGCTCTTGCAAACAATCTGCACTGAGTTTCAAATTCCAATAATATCTTTTCTCCTTCTTTCACGGTGTCGGATACCAGATTCATTTGCTTAGCTTTGTCGACACTCAAAATGGCTTTTGAAACAAGCATGAGTTTGGGATTGACCAAGTCCCTTATTTCTCCAAACTATAGAATGATGTGCTCTTTCTAGGCTTGTAGATGAAAGAATTTCTTATGCATATCTTATATTGCATTCCTTGTATTTCCAGTTAGGTCAAATTCCAGATCATATGCACTTGAGGCAATGTTTATTTGAGACTCAATGAAGTCCATCTCCTTCCTAATGCTCTGTGTGGCTCCAGGCTACTTCATGCCATATTGATAAAGAGCCTTTGCCTCATCAATACACCCTTGTACATCCTTAATCAATTCTGGAAACTTTTTACGTGCAAGAGCACATTTTTCAATAATTTCCAATATTTTATTATCATTAATTATCTTCTCAACCTCTTTGTCTTCTTCATCTTTAAGTCCAAAGGCATACACCTTAAGAGAATCAATTAACAATTTTAGGTTTTCCATTATGGATAGTGATGTATCTGTGTTTGCACCGGGTATGGTCTCTTGTAATGCTTTCACCGCTTCCTCCATCAGTTCTCAACTTCTCTGATGTGTCTAAATGATTTCTTTTCTTGTGGATACATGAAATACATGTCCCAGTTGGAGCTTGTGGAGAGGAGATATTTTATCCAAATCTACATTACCCTATTGCATTGACAATTGTAGTAGTTGTGATGACACAATAGGTTGGAATGTGGGTTGCATACTTAATAGATTCTTCAAGGGATCTCCAGAGGAACTAGAGGATTCACTAGAAGGCTTTTTCATTTCCACAACCTTTCCCTTTGAGTCATTTTCTTTAGTATTTTCAAAGTTTGTTGGTTCTTCTCTTTCTACTTGTGCATCTCTGAATGCATCCTTATCTTTATCTTTATTTTCTTACTCTTCTTCTTTCTCTACATCATCATTTTCATTGTCATCATCCTTGTTTTCTTCTTTTACAGGTTTTTTGTGTTAACTAGAGGAGTAATTCTTTTTGATACCAGAAGAGTAGTATTTTTCTTTGCAATGTCTTCTTTGATCACTACTTCCTCAACATCTTTTTATGTCATGTCCTCTACTTTTGACGGTGTGTTGTCTTGTACAACTTCTTCATTTTCATCATGCTCATGTTGAGCATCATCTGTTTGCACATACTCTTTAATATTCAATTCTAAAGCAAGAGTTTCCACATTCACTTCATCTTCATTCACTAGCATCATTCCCAAATTTTGTGCTATTTCCTCTGCTTTTTCAATACTCTCCTTTCTAAGTCTTTCAAGATCATCTTGATATCTACCCATAAGGTGTGTCACCCTATGCTTAGTTCTTAGTTCCTTACTAAATACAATAGACAAGGTGGCTCTATCTTCCTCAAAGAGAGGAGTAATTAGATTCATTTCCAATGCTTCTTCCCTAAGCCTTTCTTCTTCTTCTACAACTTCTTTCCTTCATTCCAACAAAATATTCCACAAATCTTCAGGTATTTTCTTCTTAATATTTTGCATGTCAACTTCAAGGAAAAAAGTGTACTTGATGATAGCTTCAATAAGGGTGGCCTTATCCACATCATCTTCCTCTTTGTATAGGGTTGCGGGGTGATCCCACAATAGTGGTTTACAATTTTTGGCCAAACTAGACACTAAAATTATTATTTTTAACTAAATATTCACATTCTTGCACCTATCGCAGCTAAACCGTGAATAATTTGAAGTTGATGCAAACTAGAGTCTCATCACATTTTGTCTATAGATTCTAAAATTTATTTTTTCAAAGTTTTTGGAATTATATTGCACTTCTTTTTCCATCTCCCATGAAAACTGGTTTTTTTCAGAAAACAACATTTTTAAAAAGTGATGCACACCGTATAACGCATAACTTTTTTTCCATGAAGGATAAAATTCTAATTCTTTCGAATTTAGATTCGTAACTCTGATATCTAATGCTTCCACTTGGTTAGATATTTTTTATTGAATATTTTTTCTTTAATCAAGTTTTGAAGTCAAACCAATTACAATTCAGACATAGCGCAACCATATAACGCATAACCTTTTTTGTATATATCGAAATTCAAATTTATTTTTTTGTTGGATCAAGGACTTCAATATCTGATGCACTCATATTTTTCAATTTTTTTGATAATCGCTATTTTCCACATGTGCAAAACAAAGACCTTCATTTTTCGATGAAAAACCTATGTTTAATAAAACTTAAAAACAAATACATAATAAAACCAAAATATATTAAAATTATATTCATTGGATAGCTCATTAGGACTACTGATTCCAATTGGGTTTGTGAAGATTCCTCCATTTTCATCCTCAAGCAGAGCTCTGAAGTTCCAAATTTTTGGTTTTTGTGTGTCTCAGGGAGGATGAGGGATTTAGGGGGGTTCGTGCAGAACCATATGGGTTCGAGCAAACCCCTAGGGGTTCATTGAACCATGGTTCGGCGAACCTCTTCAAGGGGGTTTGCTTGAACCCCTTTCATATGCATTTTTTTTAATTTTTTGGCGGAAAAAATTTTAAGGGGTTCGCTCGAACCCAGGTTCGATCAAACCCCTTTTTGGTTCGGTCGAACTTCTAGGTTTGTACGAACCCCCAAAATCACTTCTTTTGCCATGGGGTCATTTTTTCTCAGTTTTCCTTCCTCCATCAAATTGTAAACCACTATTGTGGCTTCACCCTGCAGTCTCCCATAACATCTCATTCTGCAAAATACTATTGAATAATGCTTCCAATTTCATAGGAGAATGAGGCCTTACCTATTCTAACTGTCCTTGTTCTTTGCTTTCACCTAAAGTCTTCTTGGTTTCTAGACTTTTCTTCTTTTTCGGAGAAGCCTTCTTGGTGGCTTCTTTCTTCGTTTCCCTCATGTGCACTACAAATCTCTTCTTTTCTTTCTCAATTTATTCTTCACTGTTGAAATATCAATAATGTGAAATATTCTTCTTTTAGAGCTTGCTTCACCTTGTGAAGCATCACTTCTCCTATTTCCGAACAATAAGGATACTTCCTCCTCCTTCTCCTCTTCTTCTTTTTCTACATTTACACTTGTAAATCTTTCTCTTTTTTCCTTTTGCTTCACTCTTCTAGGGATGATAGGTGGTGCAACAGTGGTGGTTTTCTTCTTCTCAACTATTATAGCCTGCACTACTAGAGGGGATTTCTCCCTTACCAAAGGACTAGTAGTGGTTTTCCTTTTATTTTCAGTAGAGGGTATATTCCTAGAGGAATTCTGAATAGAGGAAGGAGTGGTAGCTATCCTACCTAATCTTCTCAATCCAGATCCTCATGTACTGCTTGATTCTCCTTTAGCTTTATCTCTTAAATTTTTCATTTGTTCCTTTGATACACCCATTTCCTCTACAATCTCTTCAACCATCTTTCTAAACTTCTAAATTATTGGTTTCTTTTGCTCCATGTGTACCTCCATGGATTTCTCTGCATATATCCCATACCTTTTTTGATGTATCCTTAGGACTCTTTAGCAAAACATCAACTAAACCAATGACATTTTCCATAATTACTTCATATACCAATTCAAGGATCCACACATACCTTGGTTCTACTACTTCCATGTAGTATTGGTCTATTGGCACAAGAAATGTGATGTCATTCACATATTTCTTTACCAGATTCCTTGGGATTCTATCTCTAGCTTGCATCGTCTTCTAGAAAATTGAAAAGAAGGTTGTGAGAGCCTCAACTTGAGCATTCATGTCACCAAGACTCCTCATAAATTCTACAATCTGATGTGCTACTAGTCTTCCTTTCAACTGATTTATACCATTTGTTCTAGGAAGCTCCTTCAAGAAATAATTTAGAGAAAACATACATCCAAAGTAGCATATTTAAACACATATTTATTCTCTTTGGTTTGAATCAAGTTTTATATTAATTATTTCCTTACCAACTCATAAAGATCATAGTCCATTCCTTTTTCAACCATCTTACATGCCACATTAATTGTGGTGGAAAACACTAAATTTCCCTATTTGTGAAATAGATCTTGTAACCAATTACCATTACAACATGCCTCATAGTTGGGTTTTTAATTGTGAACTAACAATGATGAGAGCTCTCTTGTTGTAGGTTGCACCTATGAGTTCCATAACAACTTCATTCTTAACATATTTCAACATTGGAATAGGTTTGGTGGAGAATAGACCTATAACCTCTCTTATTACATCCTTTGTTATCATTTCGGGCATGTCAGTCCAAATGAATTTATCATGAATTTTGCTAAGTGACATTCTAACCCACTTTTCCACATGGAAGAAATTCAAAAACCATTGCCACACATTCAGTTTCTTTGCATCTAAGTTTTTGTATTTGGGTTTAGGGTAAAGTCATCTCCAGTTAACTCATTTTTCCATAGATCTCCTAGCTTGTTGTGATCATATTCATCCATTTTCCCATCAATATAGATCCTAATATCCTCAATTGGAAAAACCCCATAAGGAACATGTGAAAATGCGCCCAACGAGTTATCTTCTATGGATTTCATAGGATACTTCTTGAATATAGGTTGTGGTTTCTTTGTTACCTCGATAACCCTCAGTGTAGCCATTGTAAAATAGATTCAAATTTCTTTCAAACAAAGTTCTTTGAAAACTAGGGT
Source organism: Sequoia sempervirens (assembly GCA_007258455.2). Taxonomy (NCBI): domain Eukaryota; kingdom Viridiplantae; phylum Streptophyta; class Pinopsida; order Cupressales; family Cupressaceae; genus Sequoia; species Sequoia sempervirens. Next base: position 686,736,419 of record VDFB02000003.1, read on the forward strand.
AAAGAAGATTCGTAAATACCTTTTTCTTTGCTTGCCGAACTAGGGTTTCGATGCACTGAATCTCAAATTGCCTCAAATCACGTTTTCATTGCCTTGCTTCTTCTTGAATGCTTTTTTCGAGTTTTCCTTTGTGAAATCACTTATAATCCTTGGATCTAACCTAATTTTACATTAAATGCTTTAAACAATAAAGTTGTCAACCTTCATCTCTATGCACATTCAACTTATGAAGCTCCATAAACTTTCAATGTATTAAGATATTTTCTTCCACAATCTTCACCAATATATCAAGCATCTTTATCTTCATCATATATCTTCATGGTGAGGCATCATGGTCGCTATGGCATAGTTTTTCATTGATGTCAAAGGTTGATGGTTTATGAAGTAGGTTGATTGTATTAAAGATTTGCACAGAGATTGTGAGATGTGGGAATTGATAATGTGTCAGCATATATTTGAAACAAGTTCAACCATCATGAGTTGATTATTGGTATGTGCAGGATCATCATGGAAAAAATAGGCCCTTAAGAGGCAAAAAATTTAGAAAAATCAGAGTTAGGCAACTTGTCGTAAAAAAATGAATAAGTTATCTATATTATTTCAAAAATATGTAAGAATAGAATCTGTAGAAAATTGAATGTAGTTTCTAAACTACTAGGTTTTGTTTTAAATAAATCTATTTGGTGAAAATTTGAAATTTCAATCACATTAGTACTTAAATTTTAGGGGAAAAATAAGAAGTAGTTGTTTGTCGACCACCCTAACCACAATAAAATGATAATATTTTTTTATAATATTTTATATATAAGTAGAGGACTCATGTTAGGATGTGATGCATATTTTTTTGTAATTTTTTCCAAGTAAATAATTAATTGAATTTTTTATTACAACTTTTAAAAATATAAAACTTGTATGTCCGATCCTTAACCTGGTCAAAACTTCATGAAATTCATTTTTTCTTTTAATCCTATAGTATGTGAAGCATAGAATGTGGCATGTTTATTCAAAATGTGATACCATTTGAAAGCTATAGATGTTTTCAATCAACCTATCAATCAGACTTTAGTCATAATTCAAATAGAAAATGAATAATAATTATTAATTAAATTCAAAGTAAAGCATAATTTATATTGGTGGAAATTTGAGAATCTCCTTTAAAAACCCTTTTCGTTTCATCAATTTTGGGTAAAAAGTCATCCCGCATACCCTACACATACCCATCATATCGCCACTTTTTGCCCATCATGATCCTGCACATACCCTACTTGCAAAAACATTATGAGGAAAAATGAGAATTATACTATTGCAATGGAAAAAAGCAATAATGTAGTGTCTTGGTATCGAATGAGGTTTATTTGATAAAGTTGACAAAGGTTTTGTCATGGTTATATTATTGCATACATGTTATAATGTTTTTTTTTCATTGAAAAAGACACTTGGTCGAGCTAGTTATTGCACATGTTTTAATGTTTCACTTATCATTGTTTTGGAAATAATGTTTCCCTCATTATGTTGAGAAAGTTCTCGAGGGCATATGGTATTGTTGTTCATCATTGAACATGCTAGGGCATGAGAGAGTGATTAGGGTTTGAAGAATTCATGATGGTGAAGTGACAATGCTCATGGTGGTGGTATTAGGGTATGTGCAGGATCATGATGGGCCAAAAAGTGGCAATATGATGGGTATGTGTAGGGTATGTGGCTGACAACATTTTTTTACTCAAAATTGATGAAACGAAAAGGGTTTTTAAAGGAGATTTTTAGCTTTCCACCAATACAAATTTTGTTTTACTTTGAATTTAATAAATAATTATTATTCATTTTCTATTTGAATTATGACTAAAGTCCTTATTGATAAGCTGATTGAAAAACATCTATATCTTTCAAACGGTATCACATTTTTTGAATTTGAAATGTATGTGTCACATTCTATGCTTTGCATACTATAGGATTTTAAAAAAAATGAATTTCATGAAGTTTTGACCAAGTTAAGGTGGTTAGACATACGAGCTTTTATATTTTTTAAAATTTGTAATAAAAAATTCATAATTAATTATTTACTTGGAAAAAAATTAAAAAAAAAAATGCATCACATCCAGACATGAGTCCTCTACTTATATCTAAAATATTGTAAAAAATATTATCATTTTATTGTGGTTAGGGTGGTCAGGCAGACACCTACTTCTTATTTTGTCCCTGAAATTTAAGTGCTACTGCATTGAAATTTTAAATTTTCACCAAATATATTTTTTTAAAATAAACCTAGTAGTTTAGAAACTACATTTAATTTGCTACAGATTGTATTCTTACATATTTTTGAAATAATATAGATAACTTATTCAAATTTTTACGTCAAGTTTCCCAACTCTGATTTTTCTGAATTTTATCGCCACTTAAGGGCCTATTTTTTCCATGATGATCCTACATATACCCATTACAACTGTGGAAAATTGGTTTCAAGCAGTAAGATTGTGGTTTCAATTTCTTCAAGATTGTCAACTATCATATGGAGTTTCCCAATAACATTTTTCTTTGAATCCTGGTTTATTTTGGCTACATTCTTTAAAATAAAAAAGGTTTCGTTTATAAAGATTTTTTGTTTGCAAACCCTAGCTTGAATATTCTCAACTGGTGTTTATGTACAAAGCAGTCTATCCTTCATAGCTATCGGGTTTTCCTTTGTGCTTTACTCCTTTATGATAGTCGACTTCAAGTTTGGTATTTCGACCTGTGCACTATTGTATAGTTTCAAAGGTTGCATAAAAAGTTGTTAGAAGGGTTGTCAACCATATCTTGAGTGGCTTAAACTAGCATTGTTTCAAATGTTTCATAAAATGTCTTTGGACATCGGTGACAGGGATCTTTGTGCCAGTTATCACTATATGGTGGTTCATTCAGTTATGATGAAATTTGTATTTTATAAACTATTCTCAAATAGTATAGTTTGGCTGGTTGATTATCATGTTGATATCACATAGCCATGTTATATGAATTTCATTTACTATTATAATCAAGCTATAAGCATTTGATGAGGAAGTTCGTAATGAGTAGTAAGAAGGCACTTTAAGTGCAGATTATAATTGTTTATACATTTAGATTCTTGAGTCTCAAATGAAAATGAGATAATCAAGAAATGTTTTGTATTGAAGTAGAGATTATATTCTATATTTTTGCTTTCTGAATCATTTTGAACATGAAATTTTTTTGCCAGTGAGGCATTATGTGTAGCCAATGAGGCTTTTTCAGTGAGGTAGTTATATTTTCTAGTTAAGATGTTGTGTTTTCCAATGTGGCATTTTGTGTAGCCAATGAGGCTTTGCTAATGAGTCATTTTTGGAGCCAGTGAGGCTTTGCTAATGAGGCACAAAAAACAACTAGTGAGGCTTTGTAATCAGTGAGATTTTATTAAGCCAGTGAGGCATTTTCCTAAGTGGTATTTTATCCCTATGAGGGTTTTCCACTTATGAAAAATAGTGTGTTATGATTCTTTTGTAATCCATGTGATGATTATGTTTCATACAATTTGGTCTTGCTGCTTTCTTTATCTACTTTGCAACATTTGATTTTTCAGTTTGTTTAAGGATCTGCTATTAGCTATCACATTTGGTTACACTTTTGAAATTGAACATCAATGATTACAAAGAAATTATGTGTTTTGAAAAACTATTAAATTGAATTTGATTATAGAAACACTGATTCACCCCCCCAGTGTTTCTTATACTCCAACAAGTGGTATTAGATCCATACCATTGCATACGTCTAACCAACATAAGGGGATGTTGGTAATGGAGTACTCGTTATGGAAAAAATTAAAAGAAACAAAGAAAAAAGAAAAACCAAGTAGAATTTTGAACAACAAACACCACTTAAACCTAGTACAAAAGATGATTTTGTAGAGAAGAGTGTAAACAAAGAAGGAGATCACTTAGTGAGTGATTTTGAATAGGAGTATGTGGAAGATGAATGTGAAATTGATTTTGAAGGTGAAATTATTTATTCCCTTGATGAGATTAAGAAACTTAGAATGGAGAATCAAAGGTTAAAGTTGCAACTGGAAGAGTCTAGAAAAGTTGAAGAAGCCACTTGCATGAAGTTGCAAACCAAATTAGTAGATTTTCAAAAGATAGAGGCTAAAGTTTTGTCTCAAAGAACACAACTAGAGGAAAAATATCTATTAAAAGAACACACTATAAAAGATGAGTTAATTGTCAATCTGAAATTAGGGATTGAAGAAAATAAGAGGATAGCAGATATGACAAGATCTAATTTGGAAGTCAAAATAGTTGAATGCCAAAAGCTTGAAGGAGAAATAGTCTCTCTAAGGAAAGATCTTAAGAATTTTAGGAAGCAACTAGAAAAGAATCAAAAGTTTTATCAGAGCACCAACAAATTGAATGAGATGATAAGAAAGTAGAAGCATCACAAGGATGCTACTGGTTTGGACTATGAAACTGGGTTTGTGAAACTAGAGAAGAAAGTTTGGAGAAGGAAACATCCCAAGAAGACAAGCATTCAGAAGGTTTGGAGAAGAAAGCAAAACCAGGAGAAAAATGAGTCTAAGTTTGTGCATACTACACAAGTGACATCTATAAGTGCATAAAAAGGAGCATGAGGGTAGGGGGAGGTGCTTATAGTTCTATCATTCAAACCCTATAGTAAGCAGCAAAGAAGTTGTGTCTTTGCATGGTTTTGTGCTTTGATATTGGTAATATTTAGTTATATTTTTTATGGACTACTATCTTTCATGATCTTTGGTAACAGTGGACTTGAATGCTCTACATGCAAACAGTGCTTTGGTGATGCTCAAGATAGAGTCTTTACTAATTCTCAATTGATTTGTTACATAACATGCTCTTTATGGATAGTATTGAGTTTTACTTATAAGCTTTGTTTGAACACATCATGTGTTCATGGTTTGTTAACAAGTGATGGATGATCTTGAAAAAAGTGATAGTGATAAAACTTATTTTGATGCTTTGATGGCAATTTATACTTATACTCTTTTGTGGTGTAGCATCAGGTGACAGTAAGTTTGGTGATAAAATTATTTTGGATAGTGGTAAAATCTTTAAATTAATTCTTTTTGATGCTCATACATTATTTGAATGGATATTGTCTTTGATAGTGGCAATGCATATTATCTTTGGCAGTGATGTTGCCTTGCCCTTGATAGTGATATATCATTGGTTTCTTGTGATAAGTTTGGTTTTTTAGTTGTTTCTTCCAATGACTTTGGAACTTGGATCTTATTATGGAACATGGAAATTTTGAATCTTGATGGCTATGGTGGCATCTTTGATTTTGATGATAGTTGACAGTTGCACAAAGTGCTTGTAAGGACATATTTCTATAAACCATTGGTCTCACATTGATATGCCAATATATGATAATGTCTTTGTGTCAAATTGTACAAACTTGATGACAGTTTAATGGAGTAGATTGTTGCCCAATTTTGACAGTTTGTCCAAATTTTCTGTAATATTTCTCTTCATGAGAGTATAATGGTAGAGAGATTCGGAAATGACAGTCATATGTTATATTCAAGCTTTCATACAGAGCTTAGAGGGAATATTTCAAATAGGGAGCAACATTGTGATGACAATCACAAGGCTTCTATGAAGTCATTCTCAATGTTTTTAAGCAAGGAGACCATAAACACTTGTCAATACATGAGACAAATCAAGTAAGTATGTGAGACAAAGGAAAGAGTAACCATTTGAAGGCCCTCCACCCCAAGGATAACAGTCACGTGTTCCAATCATATCTCAAAAAATACAATATGGGTTTTTGATATTTTTATAGAGAAATTAGAAAACAATAAGGTGCAAAAACCCTTTAAATTTCTCACCAACCCAGTTTTTAGTTTTTGAGAAGTTTTCACTAGTCCTAAGGAAATATTTTCATTTCTAGAACAAAGGGTTCATTGAAAGAATAGAGAAAGACACAAAAATACAGTTTCCTTCTCTCTTTACTAAGCAAAATAAATATTTTTCTTCAAATACACAAAGAGGGCACTATATTTCACAAGTCTCAAGCAAAGAACAAGGAAGACAAAAGGATCTCATGATGAAGATAAGCAATCAAGAATGAGAAGCTGTGATAGATATTTGGAGAAGTCATATGAGTAAGGGGTGTTTGGAGGAAAATGTAGCAGTTTAAGTGCATTTCTGGTGCAGGAGCACCTAGTGATGTTGTTCCTCTAATATGAAATTATGTAAGATTTGAATTTTTATGTTGAAAAGAATTTAAAAAGGTCATGTGTAGACTAGTCAAATGTATTTGAGTAGGTTCCTCGGAGGTCAAAGAGGTCAAATTGCAATAGTTGTCTTTTTGTTGCATAAGTTGCAAAAATTACAAAATTGCAAAATTGTAAGAAGTTGTAAAGTCGGGAAGTTGAAGAGTCATCTTTGCAAAGCAAGATAGTGGATCAATTGTAACTGATGGGGCAGTTAAGAAGACTCATGTAAACATCTTTTTAAGGCCTTGTGAAGACAATCCAAGGAGAGAGGATTGTATCTTGGAATCATTTTGGTGAATAAAAGGACTCTATTATACACTTTCAATGTTTCTCTCTTGTTTTCAGTCCTTGTACAAATAGTACGGTATTTCATAGGCTAAATATTGATTTTATTTCTTAGAGTAAGGTGTTAGCTTCCTTTTGAAAGTGATTTGAGGTCTTTTCATTAAGTTTGGAGGATAAAAGAACATTTTTGCTGTAAACTGGTTTGAAAATCCCAATTAAGAATTGGAGAGTTTAAAGAATGGTTTATAAACCATTCCACAGATTTAGACTTTGTGAATTGGTGGAATGGGTTATTCTAGGTTTTGTTTAGTGTTGTTTGTTTTGCAGGACTCAGGGGAAGTCGGATTTCAAGTTAAGATGTTGCCCTCTTTGAATTTTTATGAGTTTTCCATGAAAATTGGTGGCTATATGTTGAATTCAGTTTTAAATGCATTGAAGGAGATTGGAATGTGACTCCCAAGGCTTGTGTAGACCTTTAGCAACATGTTTGGTCAAGTGAGGGATCAAATTTTTGAATTGGAGTTGAAAACCTTGAATAGAACTCTATATTTCTCATAATTTCCTGGTAGCAGCCTATTGCAGGCCATTGTACGACCTGTACAATCTGTCTTTTGGTTCAATTTGCATTATAGTTTATAGATATGGAAAGAATCAAGAGATTGGTTTTTGTTTCATGCAATTCCATTGAGATTTGAACAAGATATGACAAGCTTTGTAAAAATGGGTTAAAACCCTGACTTAGGGTCACAATGAACTTTCAAAAATGCATTACTCCAGTTTTAACCGTTGAAAACTCTGACAAATTGGTAAACATAAGGATTTATATGTATTTTAAAAGACCTCCAAGCTATAGGGTCAAAGGATTAGGTCTTGGGAAAAAATAATGATGCCCTAGGCTACCAAATAGTGTTTTGTGAGCTAACAAGGAGCATAAAGGCTAGGTTTTGGAGAAAAGTCATTAGAGAAGGATGGGAATTGGTTGGGAAAGCATAAGAAGGTCATTTTAGGAGTGCTTGAAGTGATAGGGAAGAGTGTGGAGTCTTGGAACTAGAGGAACCAATAAGCCCTCATGAGCTCAAGCCTAATTAGGTTTATTGGGAAACCAGGACAGTCTTCTTTTGAGTCATTTGTTTCAAAGAAACCCATACCAAATTTCCGATATGTCTTAGAAGGCTCAAATGGGTATTCAAATATGATTTCACAGTATAAATTGGTGGACTTCCTGGAGAGTTATGAAGGAAGGTTCCCAGTTGGAACCCTACTAGGTGGAAGAGAGGTTGGCAAAAGAAACTTGCAGATTGGTAAAAATAGAGTTATTGAAGACCCTCCTTAGGTTGAATAATTTATTTTTGTGATGTTTAAGGTGATTTTTGGATTCTGTAAAAGGGTCAATGCCCTGATTTCATTTTTGGATGTTTTACATCAAGTACAAATGTAGTGAATTTTGGTGAATGAAGTCTGACCTTTTCAAGTTTGAGTTTTGGGTTTTAAGAACCTTTGAAGTCTGTAGATGCTCTACACCAATTTCAAGACCCCACATGAGCAATACAATAGTCAAGGGGAGTTTTCATGCCATAAAAATTTAGTTATAAATAGTTTGGAGCTCTTAAACATAGGATTTTTGATCTCATACACCCAAGAAGATATTTCATCATGTAGAGATAGAGAAGATGTCATTTTGCACAATAAAATCCTATGCCTAGTGAGCTCAAGTTCAAATATAATACTTTTATCATTCAATCATTTAAGGAATCATGCAAAAGCTTAAGAGAAGCATTCAAGTTTAATTGGAAAAATAGAAGGTGATGGGCGAGCAAAGGACAAACCCACCTTTTTAGGAGGATTTTAAGGCATAAAGGGCAGTCTTACATCAATTTTGAGGTCCCACATGGGTTGACCATCACTCAAGGAGAGTTTTGGACACTTAATTGGTTAGTTTGCTCTAATTTTGAGGCCTTTTTTTCATGTTTTTCAAACTTGCACGACCAAGGATGATTCATCATGCATATTGGTGGAGTTTTTAAGGAAAGAAGAGCTTGAGTTCACCATGAGTTGTCTCTTTTAGTTACAAGCTTCTCTTCTTTTCTATATCTTCTCTTTTTTTCCTTTTCTAAAAGAGAGTTATAGCTTTTCTATTAGCATGTACCGTAGCTCTTGAAGCTCTTTTAGGTTGAAGATTAGCTTTGCAACTCAGATTTAGATCTAGTAGCATTGGATTTTCAAATGTTACAACTTGTAATAGAAAATTCCTTTCATTTTCTATAAAAAGAAACATTTCCTTGTTGATTATACTTTATTCAAGTGTTGTTTGTGAGTAGTTTTGATAAGAATATTGTGGTTTACTTCAAACCATTCATTTTCATCTTATACCTTTAATGTTCAAGGTACAAGTACAATATGTTATAGTGTAGGTTTGTGATGTGTATCTGATTTGTTGAATATGAGTTATGAGAACAACATTGTTTTCTTTCAAACAAACTTCAAATATTGAAACCTTTCACATGAAAAACTTTTGCAAAACATGTCAATATGAGTTGTGAATAAACAAGGCTTCATGTTTGGAACTGATTGTGAGTTTAGGACAGTAAGTAGGTCTAAGAACAATTGGTGCATCACCTCCTAGGGTAGTTTTTAGTTTAATCTTCTATCCTTTTTCCTATCAAAATCAGTAGTTTCTACGAGGATTCAAAGGGAACCAACCCTTCATCTAGAGATTAATCTTCACTATAGACAACCCACAGGTCTAAAGATCATTCCATGTTTCATGAGATTGATGAGCATTTAAACTTAGCATCTGGGTGCAATCCCATGACAACATAGATAACATAGCAACATTTTCTTTTTCGAACAGTATTTTATCTTGCATATACAGAATGTGGTATTAGTATACATGTTGAGGTTTTGTCTTTGATAATGGAAGAGGACAATACCTTGATAACTTAAGTTGATGCATTGACTTTGATTTACTAAATGCAGTGATGTTGCTCTACTTCTTGGTTAGTTCATCTCAATTCATGTTTATAGAAACAATGCTCATTATGGTTTTTGAAGACCTTGTATTGGTGTTTTCTAGAGTGGAATTGTTGTTGATGACTCTTGTTAACAGTTCTTTGAATATTGATGATAGAATAGTACATGGTTTTGTTCTTGTTGACAGTGGATGGAGCATTGTCTTTGCTAGTCACTTGGTACTCTTCATGTATATTCAAGAAAGGGACAATTTGAAGACCATTTTGAAACTTGCTCTAGTTGAATTGTATTGACAATTATCAATGATGTGATTTTTGCATTGAACAATGGACCTTTCAAGATTTTTTGGACAGTGACTTATTTTCATGGGAAAAGTTTTGTGGTACTAGTACTTGTTACTACTTCAAGGAGTATGGATGCATTGGTTTATGAATTTCCTATGACATTCATACCTTAAATGGTTTCTATGTTGCTTTTATAACATCTTCACTTGCTCTACATGATCATTTTCCATTTGAGATGAAGATAGTGTTGACTGGGTTTGAACAATAAAGGTTGAACAACTTCATGAAAATTATGTTTCTTGCAAGGATCTGATCAGGAAGTGATTACAATGATATGTGTGATCTACTTTTCAAGTTTTTACCTTTGTGCCTTACATGGTATTCTTGCAAGTTAACAATGGTTGGAATAGTGACTATGTTCTTAACACTATTGTTCTTGAAACCCCAGTGACCATTGCTTGTGGATACCTTTGTGACTGATAAATTTGTGTGACAGTTACCATATAGTGCATATTCCTTTGACTATTCTTGATAGTGGTTATCTTGTTTTGAGGTGTGTGGATAGTCTAGATGGCATCATTCTTGGGTACATCAATCTTGTCTTGTGCATTGAAAATTGCTTAGTTACTTGTCATTGTTTGGACTGTGGTAATGTCTAATGCACGAGTTTCAAATACCTTTCATAGACTGTGTCACTTCTATGGTATAGCTCATTCAATGTTGGAATAGTTGTTTGTTAGAGTGACCAAGTGGGAAATTATCAAGTACAAACTTCAATGAAGATCTTCAATACAAGTTGGGAAAAATTTGATGTTACTTTTGCTCTCCCACTATGACATAAGTGTAGTATAGCTAGTAATTAGTTTGAGCCATGTTGATCAATGAGATGTGGTTTCATGGTTTACAGTGTTGTAGACTATATGACAGTTGAAACAATGTTATTCATGACTTTTGGACAATGCTATTTATGCCTTTCCTAATGGATATTGTACTTCATGTAGAGCTTACCTCAATCTCAATCATTGGTGGTTCCTTGACTTTCCATATACTTATAGGTGACTAATGCATGGATAAATTGTATAATGAAAAGTACATGCTTAGTATCAGTGATGAAAATGATAGTGTTTTGGTGTTATGGATGTTTCTGGTGTTATTATGGCCTCTGTGCTTGGCATCTCCTTTGATGTGCTTCCACTACAATGTCACTAAACTTAGTACACTTTATTGATCTGACAAATATAGTACAGGTGCATTTTATTGTTGTTGCTTCTATCATGAGCTCATTTCCAGGGGGAGTTTATCATTCCTTTATCAGCCTGGATAGAATTGCATTGAAAAGTGGTTTTTTGCATCATCAGTTAATCATTCTTTTGTTTTCAACTATTCTAGTTGACTCAGGGGGCATTGGTTTCTGTATATTTTTTTTTTATGCCTTGATGGTACTAATCGATGGATAATTTTCTATTTTAGATGCTCCTTAATTGAGGCGTGGTGTATTTTTTATGTTTAAGGATAGTTGAGTTGTATTTGGTAATCACTTCTAGTTGGTAACATTGCAAATGATTACATTTTTGGTACCTGGTAATATTTTTTTTGGCACTTGGTAACAGTGGTAACAGGTTCACAGTTTGATATGCAGAACTTGGGTATGCACATTTGACAGTTGATACATGGTTTTTGACAGGTTGACATAATTGTTGCTCATTTTAGTTTTTGGCATAATTGATGCTTATTTGAGTTGGTACAGTTGCATTATATAGTTGATACTATACATTTTTCACATTGGCATGTATTATACTCTGCTTTTATCTGCTTTATAAGATTTTTGTATGTCTATTTGTATACTTTCAGTCAGTTGTGTGGTGCAATATTCTTTTAGACAGAGTGGTCACTTCATCTTGATTGCATCTTGAACCATGAGTTTCTTCATAGGGGGAGTACTGGTTTGGTGCACATGTACTCCTTTGTCATTGTTGTCAAAGGGGGAGAAATTGTTAGTGATGCAAGGTGAGTTGATTAGGAGAGTTTGTAATTGTCATACGGGGAGAAATTGACATCAATGCCAAAGGGGGAGTTTGTTGGCTTTGGCATGGTTTGTCATTGATGTCAAAGTTTGATGGTTTATGAAGTAGGTTGATTGTATTAAAGATTTGCACAAAGATTGTGAGATGTGGGTATTGATAGTGTGTCGACATAGATGTCAAACAAGGTCAATCATCATGAGTTGATTATTTGCATTAACACTATGAGGAAAAATGAGGATTATACTGTTGTAATATTAGAAAAAAGAAATAATGTAGAATTTTGGCATTGAATGAGGTTTATTTGATAAAGTTGACAAAAGTTTTGTCATGGGTATATTATTGCATACACGTTATAATGTTTTGTTTTTCATTGAAAAAGACACTTGGTTGAGATAGTTATTGCACATGTTTTAATATTTCACTTATCATTGCTTTGACTGCAATAATGTTTCCCTCATTATGTTGAGAAAGTTCTCAAGGGAATATGGTATTGTTGTTCATCATTGAACATTCTAGGGCATGAGAAAATGATTAGGGTTTGAAGACTTCATGATGGTGAAGTGACAATGCTCATGGTGGTGTTATTGTGACTGCAAAAAAATTGTTTCAGGCAGTAAGACTATGGTTTCAGTTTCTTCAAGATTGTCAACTATCATATGGAGTTTCCTAGTAACATATTTCTTTGAATCCTAGTTTATTTTAGCTACATTCTTTGAAATCACAAAGGTTTCATTTATAAATATTTTGTGTTAGCAAACCTTAGCTTGAGTATTCTCGACCGGTGTTTATGTAAAGCAGTTTATCCCTCACAACTATCAAGTTTTCTTTTATGCTTTACTGCTTTATGATAGTCGACTTCAGGCTTGTTATCTTGAATTGTGCACAATTGTATAGTTTCAAAGGTTGCATAAAAAATTGTTACAAGGGTTGTCGACCATATCTCAAGTGGCTTGAACTAGAACTGTTTCAAATGTTTCATGAAATGGATTTGGACATCGACAATATGTATCTTTGTGGTAGTTATCATTGTATGGTGGTTCATTCAATTATGAGGAAATTTGTATTTTATAAACTATTCTCAGACAGTATAGTTTGGTTGGTTGATTATCATGTTGATATCACATAGCCATGTTATATGAATTGCATTTACTATTATAATCATGCTATAAGCATTTGATGAGGAATTTTGCAATGAGCAGTAAAAGGCACCTTAAGTGCAGATTGTAATTGTTTATACATTCAGATTCTTGGCTCTCAAATTAAAATGAGATAATCAAGAAATGCTTTGTATTGAAGCAAATATTATACTCTATCTTTTTTCTTTCTGAATCATTTTTATGTGAATTTTTTTTTCCAGTGAGGCATTATGTGTAGCCAGTGAGGCAGTTGTATTTTCCAATGAGGTAGTTGTGTTCTCTACTAAAGCATTTTGTGTCGCTAGTGAGGATTTTCCAGTGAGGCTTTGTAATCAGTAGGGTTTTATTAAGCTAGTGAGGCCTTAAGCATTCAGTTCATCTCTCCAAGCCATCTTCTTGCATTCTCAAGCACTTTTAGCAGCACTTTGCACTCCATAGCAGCAACATCAACACTCCATCAACTTCGTAGAGCAAGTGTGGAACAAAATGCCATTGCAGCAAGGGCATGAGTCCTCTCATTTTCTCCTCCATTAGCTAGCAAGCTCTTGGTGGAGGTGGTAAGCCTTCTACTCCTCTCCTCTATGATTTGGTTGACTACCATAACACTGTTTTGTAGTGCTTTTGTGTTATTTACTTCATTTCCTTATTTATCATATATTTCTCCATTGTTGCAAACTTGGCTGTCCGTGGAGGTGGAAACACCAAAACGGGGGTCTAATTGAGGAAGGCCCCTATACAGCCACCCAACAATTTTCCTCTTTATTGTGTGTAGGTGGGTGTGCTTCTTGGAGCTAGCTGGCGAGCAAGCTTCTCTATGAGATCATTCTTGTCACCCTAGCATTAATCTACTTGTTTTATCATATTTGTCTATACATTTCTTATTTCATGGTGTTATTTTGTTCCCCTAAAAGCCATTAGCTAGGTCGTTAGTCTATTTTCCAGGGTTCAACCTTGTCATTTTATTCCTCTGGTCGTATGGACACCAACACACCTGAGAGACGCCAGTGTGCCGCACTGTCATCCCGGAACCGCACTTTCATCCTCAAGCAGAGAGCTACCTGAGGCACAATGTTGAACCCAAAAATTGGCTCGCCTAGCCCCATTCTAAGTTTCGGGTCTGCAAAGTGGTTGAAGGACCTTATAGTCCTCATCATTCTTGTTCTCCATTTTAAAACACCCCTTTAAGCTAAGGTAAGTTAGGGCAACCTTTCGCTCTTAGCCCTCTGTGACCTTGGGCCTTGAATGTGGTTGGTCCCCCTCTCTTACAAGTCCTAATTTTTTGCACCAAGAAAATAAGGAACCTTAATGTTTCAACCATATTCAATGTGTACACTATAATGTAATTGAAAAATAAAAGTAAAGATAAGACAATTTCAAAGGAATATACTTAATAGAGTGAGTAAAATAGTAATGTGGAAGGACAAGGAGTGCAAGCCTTAACATGAATATTTCAAGAAATTAGTCATTATTTAGTTTAGGATTTTGAGAGTGATGGAAAAAATAAGTATATATGAAATTAGATAAATGGAGGAATGAAGGGACATTCCAAGGTAGTGATCCAATATTGGGCCATGTAGACTAATAGAAAGGGATAGAAGACACTCTAAATCAAGAGTTTAAACATAGAGTGACCTATAGGGAAAAAAGTGGTAGAAAGGGGAAAGGAGCAGAAAATATCAATCAAGTAGAGTGAATATTATTTTTTGATGGACTTATTTTATTTTATTTTCTTTTGGTTTGATGGATGAGAACAATATATTTCAGCTTATGTGCTTTATCTAAGGAAAATTTTACTTTTTTTTTAGATAGAGACACATCAACCCCATGCAACTAGGAATATGCAAGGGCTCATCACTAAAGTTTAGAACAAGTGAGCATGGACATCGTGAAAGTGGAATAATGATATATGATGTGTGTTTCTTTTAAAATGTAATGTTTGATGAGGAAAGAAAGGGGTGATAAATTTCCTTAAGTATTTATGAGACACTAATGAGATCAAATATCATGGAATTTATCTATGGTATTTAAAAGGAAACTTTAAAAGAATAAACAAACCAATGTCTTAATAGCCAAGGTTGATTATCAAATTTTTAAGCCCTAATATTATGATTATTAAATGTAAGCCCTAAAAATATAATTAAAAAAGTGTGTTATTTCAATGGATATTAGTAGATACTCTCGTTTTTGTTGGATATTATTTATTTTTTTACTATATAGAATCTTCTGTGATGTTGGAATAATTGTTAGATTTAGTAGTCAAATTGGTCAATTAATACTTTACTTTTATCTCATTGCTAGGTAAGATTGTTACAATCATTAGGGACCATGGGTCATGGTTTCCATAGAGTATATGAGCCTCTACAAATACATTAAAAATGTAAGAGTATTATATCTAACATGGGTTTGGAATCGATAACGATTTTGAAGAAGAAATAAAAGTAATTTTGAATTATATATACAAGTATGTCTATACCCCTTTCACCTTATTATCTCCTTCTCCTCCTACACTGCTATATTATGTTTGCTAATTAAATATATGTTATACTTGCAACAAAATTAGATATTGGAGTGAAAAAAGACTTTTTTTTGGAGAGAAAATGACGCTATTGATCTCAACACTACTACATTGGGATTTCAAATTCTTCATGTGAATGGATATCCTATGTCTTCAAATATGTGTTAATTCTCTATTAAAGTCTTCATATTATTTTTCAAGTCTAGCAGTGGGAAAATATGGACATAGAGTTTATTGTTTCTAGATTTTTTTCTTAAAATAACGTATTTTACAACTTTAAGGATTAAAAAGATAGTTCATTTTCCCTACTAAGTAATCTTAAAGAAAAATAAGAACCATGTTGGGTTTATATCTAACCTCTCCATATCTAATACAAGCACTCGGAAAGAGTAATGAATTAAAAGACAAAACCCAAACTCTAGTACAGAGGTAAGCATACAAAATCTCCTTTTATTATTCTATTTTTATTCAAGTTCATATTGTGTGCTAACAACCAAATGATACCATAACTCTCAATTTCTTATAGGTGGAATATGTTATGAGATACCCATGGAGATGTAGACTAGCTAGATGGGAGGCATGTAACTCTATCCAAATATTTAGATAAGAAACAAATGCTTGGATGTTGTTGGAGGGAATCTATAAGTAATCCCTAACAAACTTTTTTGAAATAGAAACACAATTCAATTAAAGTATCAAATCTTAATTGTTTTGATAATTCTTTCTTTTCCAGGGTGCCAATTGAATGGAGCAAAAATATTTTAGAACTAACAATAGTGGATTTCAATATCTTATAGTCTCACTATCAAAATGGACTCAAACAATTGGTCAAACAATACAACTATATCTGATTTCTTCGTGATAGCTAATATCAAATGTGTAATTAATTTTGTGTAAGAATTAACTCAACAATATTTTTAAGAAGACTGAAAAGGAATAGAATCAAAAGTACAATAAAAGCATTCAATCTATCATTCATTACATACATTCTCATCAATTTAGCCTCAAACTAGTGAGTCAAGTTTACATTCATTGAAAACTTATGGTTGTTTATCACTTAAATTGAGTTATATATTTGTAGTGATACAAATGTTTAGATGGTGGGATGAGGTGATTATGAAGAAACTAAGTTTCTTTAGGCATTGATGTGGAATATTATTTTTGTTATATACATGTGGATTATATGAGTCTAACTTTATAGCAATAATATCTTGTTGTGTCAAATTTGGTACATTCATTATCGTTGTTGATGATAATTTTTATACCTATGGAACAATTGGTGAGGTCATGCCCTTTAGGGAGGCTTTGATCAAGTAAGTTATTTATCATAGATTTTATTACTATCATAACCTAATTTGAAAAAAAAAAAATCATAATAATGTACATCTTTTCTTTTTATTTTGAGTTTACTTGGTATATTAAGTTATACAAATTTGATGAGATCATACCCTTTAGGGAGGCTTTGATCAATAAGTTATTTATCATAGAGTTTATAACTATCATAACCTAATTTGATATCCATGATAAACTCCTCAACTTTAGTAACAAAATAGTCCAATCAATGGTGTCTTTTGATAGCCACAAATGTCTTTGTTGGTTACAACTAGATATATAGATTGCTTTTGAAGATTAGAATAAAATAACTTTTAGTACTCATTGGGGCATGTTTAGCTATTAGGTCATGTCATTTGGGTTAAAAAATATTGGGGATACCTATCAAAGAGTTATGATAGTAATATTCCATGAAGATTTCATGTAATATTATGTAGATGCAATCTTGTGTAAATAAAAATGAAGGGATGAACACCTACATCTCCTCCGCAAAATCTTTTGATGGATACAAGAGTACAAGGTATGCCTCAACTCAAAGAAATGAGTCTTTGGGGCCACATTAGGTAAGATATTGGGCTTCATTGTCTTCGGGAATGACATAGAGATGGATCCCACTAAAGTTGTAATGATCATTGAATATCTCCAGTGAGAAATATTAAGAAATCCATAGCCTCCAAGGAAATATTTAGGCTATCCATAGGTTCATTGTACAACTAGCCAATAAATGTTATCCATTGTCCTATCCCCTCAAGTTACAAAGTTCTAGCTTTCATTGGGATGAATCTTGTTAGAAGGCCTTTGGTCAAATCAAAGAATACCTTTCTATGTCACCTCTATTTGTGGAACCCATGGAGAGCAAGTCAAATCATTATTTTATATTTCCACTACACTAGTCATCTTGGGATCACTTCTACCGTATCATGATGAATAGGGTCATAAATGAGTAATGTAATATATTAGTAAAATATTGGTCATAAATGAACTCCACTACATAACTATGAAAAATCAGGTATGGACTTTGTCTTCACCTCACAAAATCTCTAACATTACATGCTTAACCACCACATTCAACTTATTTCCCAAATTGATCCACTCAAGTATCTTATAGAGAGGACTTCCTAACAAGATGCATGGCTAAACAACTCATGATGTTTAAAATTTTTGGCATCAAGTATGTGGATTGTAAAGCAATTAAAGATTATATTTTAAATAATTAGCTAGTCAAATCATGATAAATCAACACTCATCCATTGATCCTATAATTTCCTAATGAGCACATATTGACTCTTGACAATTCTCCACCTAGAATATCTATAGTTTTTGTAGCATTCCCTAGTCCATTATTTCCCCCTACCTCCACCCTTCATTCCTTCTATCCCATAGCATACTTCTACACCCTTGACTTAATGATATTCCTTGCTCCATGCCTGACATGGACCCAAACATAGAGTGTCATCCCATTCATGTTCAACTTCCCTATAATCCTAATATCATCCCATTGTCCTAGCTCCCTCTATTCTCACACCTTTATTACTTACCCATAATTCTTCTTCCCCTTCTGCTCTCTTCCCCTATCATTTCTAATCCTTTTTCTGCCATTCCTCTTACACTTGATACTTCTACCATTTTTTCACCCATTATAGTGAGAACTTACTATTCCCACCCTAATACCAACCCTAATCATATCTAAATAATTTATCCCATTACTATCCCCTACTACTTTGATCTCCTCACAAGATCTAGTTTGCCCCTAGATGAATCTCACATCATTTGAGGCATTCTACCTCCTCTTCTAATAGAATAAATCTATCCTTTGACACTTCAATATCTATCCCACTTTCTAGTGTTCTTGTTATCATAGTGATCCCATCCACTCTTCTTAATACGCTTTTTGAGGATACCTTCCTATATTGCATGGATTCACTCTATCATGAACATAGTAAATGAAGAACATAGGGGAGGAGATAACCAAATGAAAGAAGGAATATAAATAACAAGAATATAGCTTAATTTCTAAAAGGGACACACTTAATAATGATGTGAAAGGAAAAACAAATTATAAAATTTCATCATTATCAAAGGCTCAAGAGAAAAATAAATATAGGATCTCTTAGGCTCAAAACTGTAAAATATCAGGGCTTCATAGATAATTCTTCTCACAACAAAGCTCAATACATTTATAGCTAGAGATTAGAGGAAAAAAATTCAAAAAAAAAGAAAGAAAGAAAGTCATGGTCAACATCATGGCTTACACTAAATGAGCATTAATTCCAATGACGAAAAAATCTTCATACCAACATGCCACCTATCATCATTTTGGTTACTCCTCATAGCACTTGATTCTCTTTTGGAAATTGGTGCATGCTACTATATTTCATTATTATGGTGGTGTAGGAAGATCATATTTGAGTTTGATATGGGAAGTTCAATCTTTACTTATGTTGGCTATCACCTACAACAATTACGTTTGTCAACTCGAGAGTGCTAGAGTCTTAATGGTGGCATGACCACTTGCATCCTTAAGGTTAGTTATTGCGTTATCCTTTTCCCTACCTCATTAGGCACTCAACTCTAAGTAGTCAAATTTACCTACAAATCTCCTATTAAGATATTGACCTTCCATTGACAATAAATCAAATGATTGATTGGGCCTACACATACTTTAAAGTTTGTTGGCCTATGTAACCCTTAGTAAATTCATTTTGGAAAATTAAGACCAAATTTGAAGTACTTTTAAATTAAAAAACTCATGAATATTCAACCTCGAAATTATCATCATGTAGGGTTGGCTCATCAAATAATTAGAACCATAGATCATATACATTGAATGGTCAATAAGCACCCACAAGCATTTCTTCTTAGGATTTGTTTTAACTATCACGAGCTATCGAACTGTTCACGTGCCTTGTCTATGCTTTCACTTTTTGCATGCACGTCTACCAGAGCAGCTCCGTCCTTTATGCTTTGATAGATGTCCATACGCTGCTCCAAAACTCTCAATTCAGTGCAGGCTGGGAGGATGTCGCTAAAGGTTGCAGAGGTTGGCTTCACACTTGCCAATTGCATTTGCTTGAAATGAACGCTTCTAAAGCCTTTTCAAAAAAACTGTTTTGTGCATATCCTGCAATCATGGCATTCGATTGAAACCACATTTCTTTGAGGCATTTGGTTAAACAGCTCAGGAGCCTTGTCTATGATTCCACATTTTGAAAGCATGTCTACCAGACCTGTTCCAACGCTCCCGTTTTGGCACAGGCTAGGAATATGCTGGAAAATATAGGAGACCTGTTTATTGCATACGGTGAAACAGTCTGACAGCCTCCTGAGGACACTTTACGGCATACACCAAACTTCTGCAGCTGCGCGGGAACAGTGTTTGAGTTTTGAGTTTGATTTTCTCCACGCGCGGAAACTGCTGACCGCTGACTGTAACGGCGAGTGTTTAAACTGTAACGGAGAGTGTTTAGTGGAACGGAAATGGGTAGGTGAACGGAACAGACTAAGCGGGCCCACCAGCGCCACCTAAGCAGTCAATGCTTAGAGTGTGCTGGTTAAGCCCAGCCGTGAGGGGGTTGAAAGCAGGATACCGTGGTTTCAGCCAAAGCAAATGCTCCGCTTCCCAGCTCCATTGAGAGGATCGTGTTCCTATCCTTTTATCGAAAACTACCACAAAAAGACCTCTTGCGTTGGGATAAATTTGGACATCACCATCCAATATAGGGCGCCAAGATTCTGTAATCCAATGATGCAGCTCAGCCAAAACCCTTGAAATCTCCCGATCATAACCAGCTCTGCAAAGTATTTTTCATTTTCGGCCACTTCGTTTTCGATTTCTTCACCTAGGGTTACCGATGTGGACGAGGCTGCACATCGAAGGGGCCAGCGTTTCTGCTCTGCACCTTGCCCAGGCACTCCAGCAGCAAAACTCCTCGCCCTACCTGCAATATTCTCCCATTTGCGCGGCGACAAAGGCCGCCCGTCCTGAGGCCGAGCGGGAGGAGGACGCCCTGCATTTCCGTCTTCGTCGAAGGTCTTTCGCCCATGCTCAGCGCCAGAAGCCCTAGCAGAAACCCGCGGCAGCATTTCGGCAAATTTTTATAAAGGATTATATTATTTAACGTGTTCTCTTATGCTCAAAATTTCATATACACACTTTTCTAAAATAAAACTTCAATTTCTCTTCAATTGGAATTAACAATTGTTGTGGCTGATAAAAAATTAAAAAAAATAAAATTGTTGCGGCTAATTTCTTTCTTTGGCAGCGACTAGTCTTCTAACCGGACGGGTGCACCTGTTAAATTATTTGGCGGCGGCCACTACATAGGCTGATTCAAGAGAAAAATTTCAAATGTTTTCCTCTTTCTTTGGTTGCGAACTGTTTTGGGGCTGCTTCCTTTTAATTTTCTTGGTGCCTTAAAGTTGCAATTTGTTTCCTTTAAAAAATGCCAACATCTGTCCATGATTCCACGACTTCTGAGATGTTTCTTCTTGTCTGTGATCTCTTGTTCTGCTACCACTTGGAAGAGGTGGATACAGAGAAAAATCATTGCATAATACCTCGATAAATAAAAGTTTTTGGTATTACAAAGTATTCTGTATTAGAGTCATTCAATTCCATGCAATTTAGAAAACTAATTACAAATATCTTATCATGCAAATCATTTAACATCGAGAGAAATTAGTATTCTATTTTATTTTATTCCAACAAAAATATCACACTCCCGGATGATAATTTGATATTTGAACAGCCGTGCCGCAATGAAATTCACAGGGAAATTCCATAAATTCCTAATTCTATGTGTTTTCAGCTCAACGAGTGATAACATAGGCAATTCTCGAACGTATGTTCAATAGTGTAAGATTTTTTCTATTTGCTATACAGAGCGGCAGCAACAAGATTATTTTGAATAGTTTATAGCCTATTCTGGACCAATTTAGCTAGGAAATGACCGAAGCAAAGGCAAAGAAACTCAAGAATAACATGTTGAAAATCTGGTCATCGGAGAAAAAAAGAGAATCCCACGACGTATCTCCGTCGAAGATATTCTGTGGAAGAAGCTCAAATGCATTGTTGGTATAATTCTGAAACAATAAATCAGCACTAAAACTATCGGTGATCTCCGTTTCGAATCTCATGAAGCTCGGCGTACATGAACTCTCGCCCTCAAACGCCTTCTCTTTTACCTCCACCTCCGCAACAACATTATCTATTTCAGGGGTGGAATGCGAAATAGAGTGAGGAGGCACAACCATATTTAGGAAAGCAAAGCCGTGAGAGTCTGAAGTTTGCTTAGGATTCTGCCCAGTTAAGTTCTGCACCACGCTTTTGAAATTGGCTACATCGATCTCTACGAACAAGGGTTATATGTATCGCACGACCGGAACTCTCTCCTTAGAAGACGATGAAAAGGGGCCTTCTTGTTGAGCTCTCTTTGGTGGTGCCATGGGTGATGGCTAAGACTGGAGAATTGCTTCAATTATCCACATTTTATGTGCACAATCTTCACATTGACCAATCTCATTCAAAGACTTTGCTCATACTGTTGCTTTGTCTGCCATTCTCTGGTCTTCATTGAGACGCGCATTGACTGAGTATGAGTCGTCCACGGTCTGTAATGAATGAAGTTTTCCTCGGTCATCATCTTGCCGTGGGTAAATCAGATACTGAGCACAAATGGATTATATGACACGGATCAACTTCATCCAATTATGAGAGTGACGTTTTATATCAAAGTTGTATATCCATGTTGTTTTTCAAAATTCTAATTTAAAATTAGCAAACTCCTACCTATTCTACTAGTTAGATTGTGAGTTGTCTAAACACGCATTTGTGTGATTTGGTATTATGTGCTTGTATTTAAAGGCACCCATTTCAAACCCTCTCACATTTCATCATCATCTCTCATCCTAGAATCATATGAGCAATGAATAGTGAAATGCTTGGATCCGGTGCACTTAAAATGAATCAAAAATTGTATATATCATTCTAGTGTGCTAACTTGTTGCCTTCAATATTTTACACACATTTTTGGACATTAACCTAGATGAACATGTTGCATTTTGACACAACAAAAATCATTCAAATGTATTAAATCTAAACACTAACAATCTCAAATATTAGAAAGACAAAGAAAGAAAAGGTGAATCAAGTGAATTGTAAAGCTAAAGTACATGGTGAGTAGGATTATATTTGTGTGCAAAGGACAAATCTACAGACATAGTGAGGGTGTCAATTAGTAAAATAGAACCTACATAGAGAAGAGTTTTAGCACAAGGTTAAAGATAATGCACTAATATGGAGGCAATATTTTCTTAGACTAGAAATAATCAAAATACTAAATCTTCACCAATGGCCTACACTTGTTTTTAAATAGGAGATAACTCTGATATTCATATTTTTCCAAAGGTTGATTTCCCTTTTCCGTACCATTGATTTGCATTATCTCATCATAGATATCATCTCCAACTTCCTTAAAAAATCTCACTTCTTATGGCATTATGCTTTATAATGATATGTCTTTTTGTGGCCTATGATAGTGACTTAGCAATTGCTTCATCCCTATATGCATGTGATACAACTATGGATCTTGGCTTGGGTGATGTTATGCCTAACAAGCATGCTAAATTTTCTTTTACACTTAAATTATCTGTCATGAGCCTCTTTCAATTCATCATTCTTTGAGGAGTTTAGTGGTGTTGATACACACACTTCACCTTCACTTACATATATTGCTAAAGCACTTTCTCCTATCCCTAGTGATATACTAGTTGATTTTAGATTACCAATCTATGATGATTATCCTAGTGATGATTATTATGATGATTGTACTTCTTCTATCACTAGTAACATGTCTATAAATGGAACAAGTTCATCTCCATATGAGGTTCCCATCCCTCATGTGATTCATGATACATCATGTCTATCATGTTTCTTATGATCTATTAATAATATTTTTAATGATGCATATAAAGATAATTCTTTGTCTTCTCATGATGAAGATGATGACTTGTTGCCCCATGATGATTCATTACCTCACACATGTTCTAGTTAAATTTTCTCAATGGATTTCATATTTATATAAATTTTAGATAGAAACCCACATATCGATCCCCTATTATTTTCTTCAAACACATCTTGAGATATATTGGAGCATATTTTTTGTACACTTGTTATTAAGTAAATGCACATGACCTAGACATACATGATGATAAATAAAACCATGAGGTTAATGTACCACTAGCTAATAATATATCACCCAAATTGTTGAACATGATATGCATATAAATATGGCTTTGGGATCTAATGAGAATCATCTTGAGAACTACCTCATTAGTATCAAAAAAATATATATAAAAGTGGATTAATAATTATAAACAATGGCTTATATAGAGAGAGCTCATAAAATCAATATTATGTATTCCTTTAGTGCATGATATTTTAACCTATCCCACACCAAGTGGATTTGGGGTACCTTTTTTAACACAAAACTAATTTTAAAGGTGATTTATTAAAAAATTTAAAAGTATTCCAAGTTAGTCTCTTCCCTTAATCTCATGAGGACTAATTTTTTTAATACATTCCCATCAAGTTCAAGAGTGGTCAAGCACTTGCATGATTTTATTCAATACCGGATGCTTCCATCACATACTTTAAGGATTTGTTTAATGCTTTCATAAAATATCTTTATTATAATATTAAGCTTGAGAAATATGATTTTGATCTCATGAAGTACAATCAAGAAAAACATGACCTAATTAGAGATTACATAGCATGATTTCAAGAATTAGCTATTTGTTTTTCCTTACACATGGAATGTGTAGCCACTTTTTTATTTTTATTTTGGTTGGATTTTCATCCATTGGTTTTCTTCTTCCTCCACTTTAGTCTTTTGGGAGGGTGTTTTAATATCTTAGGAATGGATAAGTTTCATTTATTCCAAATTATATTGTAGAAAATTATACTCCCTTCTTGGAGATAGTACAATTTCATACTTAGTTTGGACCTATTTTAGTACCCTTGCATTCATGACCCTTTAAATCATCATTAATAGGCCCCTAAGACCCTTTATTATGAATCCCAAGGCTTATTTCGATTGAAATCTTGACAAATTTAACAAATACATTCAATCTTCTAACACCCCAACATTTTCTCAACTTGAAAAACTAGGGTGGGACCCATATGCTACCTTGGGCATATGAGTCCCCGTAGGTGAGAACCATACACCACCTTGGGTGTATGAGTCCCGTTTGGTCCCTTTTTACGGTTTGAGTGGGAAATTAAGGTTTTTAATTCAAATTTTTGGCAAATGTCGGCATTTGGGATCTAATAAACAGTAAACTAGATGAGATGCCTATAAAGGTAAGGTTTTGAATCATTATTTCACCTAGATTTTTCAAGCAAGAGAGTCTCACCTAGATTTAGAGCTTTCAAGAAAGAGTTTCAAGCATTCAAGAGCAAGGAGCAAGTAAAGTTGAAGTCTTGGAGCAACATAATAGTGTTTTTGTGGGTATTCAAGCTCACTTTCATTTCAAGATCAAGTATTTCCAAGGATTGATGATGGTTTCCTATGGAGGATCATGATGGATTCTAGGTTGGGGAGATGTAGCTAGCCATTGAACCAAGCCTAATGACTTGTTTCCTAAGTGATTCCATCTTCCATTATCATTCTACTTTCTACCTAAAGGAAGGTACATGCATTATTAGGGCTTATTAGGGTGATTAGAGATCTCCCAAAGTGAGTCATCAACTTTATGTTTCATTCATGCATCCTATTCTAGCACATTAGAGTAGGGTTTATTGCACTCTAGATCTCTTAATATTTGATGCACTTAAGATTAGGACTTTCACACACATTTCCTTTCAAGATCTATTCTTTCTATCAAGGTTTAATTACCAAACTAGGGGTTTGACTGAGGCAAACCCCCCATAAGAAAATCAACATGACATTTTGTTTTGTAGGTTTTTAACAACTATGGATCCAGAAGTGAAATTTGAGAGACATAGGAAGGAAGTTCAGAAATAGGAGAATAGTTTCAGATCCTGATTTTCTTGAAAAGCATAATGGGACTAAATCACCACCTTGGGTGTATGAGTCCCTATACAAGCATTTACCATTTTTCAGAGGATTTTGATCAATAACTTGAAGCCTACAGACTCTTCCCTAAAACCCTAGACTTGGACCAAATTGCCCAGTCTAGTGTATGAGTCCCAGTACACATCGAAAGCAAGAATTTTTAGGGTTTTCAAGCCTTTCTTAGTCATCTCCAATCCTCTAGGCACTTTTCTATATCTTTCTATTTTTTGATTTGATTTCATGCTTTTAAGTTTCTAGGGTTTAGTGTATTCATGTTTGCATTTCTCCTTAGAAACTTCATTTAATATTGAACCCCCCTTTTTAATCACACCTAAGGTTCAACCCTCGTATATATATCCTTCCCTCAATTGACTCACTTAGTTGAGGGATCTTGATTTCCTAATGAACTAAGAGTGAAATAGGTCCCACCCCTAAGTTCCATCTCCTAAAAGGTGGAACATCTATTTCCTTTGGTTCACAAATAAAATTCATTTGCAAAAGGTTTGCATCATTTACCTTTATATGTTTTTTTATCTTTTATGGATACTAATGTCTAAATCTCTCATAGTCGCATCCCTTTGTCCAATTTTTTTCCTTTTTTATGTATTTTAAATTATCATTCAAATTCACTTATGAAATATTAATGGATGGCCAAAAATCTAGACTTATGTTTAGACATCTTAATTTTCAAGCCTCTTCTACAAAGGTCTCTATGAGTGGCTTGAAGTGAACTTTTAAAAATATTTTCAATATTCTTGAACCTTGAGAATATATATGGATTCTTTTTTTTTTCATTTTTAAAAGTTCTAAAATTTTGGAAGAAGAAACAAGTCTAATAATGTCTAGTTATTAGGAGTTTAGAAAGTTAGGAAACTACTTAAAATGCCAATCTAGTTCTTATTAGGATTTCAAGGAGTTCAAGGTCTCACGAAAGTACTTATTTAAGGTTTGAGGAAACTCAAAATGGGCAATGAAAGAAGAAATATATTATGTTTTGGGTTTCCAAACTTTTACAATATTATAAACTTATGTAAAACTAGTGGAATTATATTCCCAACCTCTATATATCTTGTCCCCTCCCACAAAACATCATCTCATTTGTTATTCAATTTTCTTGTAGGTGGATTTTTGCAAGATCTCAACATGTACATATAGACCTTTTTTTCATCTTAACATATTTTGATATTTTTTATTTTTTCATAAAATATTTTTATATATGTGCATGGTTTTGTGTCTTTGCACACAAGATTACAAAATTTGGAGGGAAAAGTTCCAAATTTTACAAATATCTTAATGCTCTTTGCTTTTTATCATCCCTAAAAAGTTGTCCATGTGTGACTATATGATTTTTATCAATAATGTTAAATTTATTAATTTATATGGTAGTTTTCCTTCTTTTTCTATTTTTAACTAATGCATATTCAAATGCTAATCTTCTAGGAGGAAATTTATCCTAGCTTCAAAATGTCTGTGTTGAAAACTTCTTGAGGTCCTTGTCATTGAAAATTTTATTTTTATGTGGTTTTAATGTGGAACTAGGCCTTAGGTATGTCACCCTATGATAATCCAAATTCCCTATCTACATCCATGTCCTTTTTCTACAAATTTATGAATATCAAAAAGGGTCAAAATGTAAAAGTTTGCGGAATTTATAATTAAGAAAGATAATTTTTATTAATTTAAAAACCTAATGTCTACCTCTCTATCAAATTCCTACAAAAAAAAATCATTTGAATAAATAAAAATATTATACTCATAAAACTTTGGTAGAGCTAAACTTTAATGATTTCACTTATGTTGTATTCCCTTCTTTCCTACATAGGGTATGTGCAGGATCATCATGGAAAAAATAGGCCCTTAAGTGGCAAAAAATTCAGAAAAATTAGAGTTAGGCAACTTGACATAAAAATTTGAATAAGCTATCTATATTATTTCAAAAATATGTAAGAATAGAATCTATAGCAAAATGAATTTAGTTTCTAAACTACAGTTTTTTTTTTTTTTTAAATCTATTTGGTGAAAATTTGAAATTTCAATGCAGTAGTACTTAAATTTTAGGGAAAAAATAAGAAGTAGGTGTTTGTGTGACCACCCTAACCATAATAAAATGATAATATTTTTTTTATAAGATTTTACACACATAAGTAGAGGAATCATGTCCAGATGTGATGCATATTTTTTTGTAATTTTTTCCAAGTAAATAATTAATTATGATTTTTTATTACAACTTTTAAAAAATATAAAAACTCATATGTCTAACCACCTTAACTTGGCCAAAACTTCATTAAATTCATTTTTTCTTTTTTAATCCTATATTATGCGAAGCATAGAATGTGATGCATGTTTGGGATTAAAAAATGTGATACCGTTTGAAAGTTATAGATGTTTTTCAATCACCTATCAATCAACACTTTAGTCGTAATTCAAATATAAAATAAATAATAATTATTTATTAAATTCAAAGTAAAACATAATTTATATTGGTGGAAAGCTGAGAATCTTCTTTAAAAACCCTTTTCATTTCATCAATTTTGGGTAAAAAAAAGGTTGTCAGCCACATACCCTACAAATACCCATCATATTGCCACTTTTTGGCCCATCATGACCCTGCACATACCCCATATTTTTATGGATATGGGGGATATTCATTAAAGAATCTAGAGAATTATGGAATTATCATTGACCTCCTGAAGTCCTTGTCTTTCTCACAAATATTAAAACCTAAAGATTTAGAAAAGTCTTTAGCAATGTACTAAGTTGTAGGGTTGCAAGATTTCAATGCCAAGTATTCAAATGTCATGAGCTCTAGGTGAATCCCACAAAAAGTAGTTTGTAACAAATGAATCTTTAAGTGTCATAAAATTATAGATTTTATTCTAACTATTGGACATAAAGTAGTTGGAGTACAGAAAACACTGAGACCTGGGGGGTGAATCAGTGTTTTAATAAAAAAATTCAATTCAATTGTTTTCCAAAACACATAACTTCTTTGTAATCATGAAATGTTCAATTTCAAGAATGTATTCAAATGTGATAGTTAATATCATATCCTTAAACCACATGAAAAACTCAAATGTTACAAAGAACATAAAGGAAGTTGCAAGACTAAATTGCATGAATCATGATAACCACATAGATCACAAAATAGCCATAACATAGTATTTTTATGAGTGGAAAACCCTCATAGGGATAAAAAACCACTTGAGAAAATTTCTCACTAGCTTAATAAAATCCCACTGATTACAGAGCCTCGCTAGCTTAATAAAATCCCACTAATTACATAGCCTCACTGGCAAAGGAACCTCACTAGTTACAAGTATGCCTCATTGGAAAATATGACTTTCACATCAAGATAAAGAGTAAAATACAAAGTGTCTCTCTATTTCTTTGAAGCTCAGGGAAAATTTCTACCTTAACACATTTCATGTCCTATAGATTCCATTGTATTGAAAGCTAGAAAACATAAAATGTATTAACTTAACTCTACACTCTCTTTTTGTATTTAATCTTTTAGAACACAAGATTTAGTTTACATTCTAATAGTAAAAAGCACATTCAAGAACTTATTTTCATGATACATCTGCAAAATAGGGTTTTGAGAGAAACCACTCCTTACAAAGCACAATAAAACAACCAAATCATATGAGCTTGCAAAATTGAATAAACATTTTTATGCCTAACCAAAAGCCATGCACAAGTCACTATTATATATAGCAATCAATAATCTGATAAACCACATTACAACCATACCTTCATTAGTTTTAGATTGCAACTGAAAGAAACTTACAAATCTCAATTGCACCATCAAATCCACAAGTTTCACTAAATATTTTCTACTTTCCAAGCTTCAACTCACGTCATTCATTCCCAAGCATTAAACCCTAAGTTTGCTACTATATACATCAAACTCTAAGCTTTGCATTATGGTCGATAAATCTTCCTTTGCACATTATACACTGTTACCCTGCTGAATCGGTAACCCTAGAAGGGGTTGGTATAAACAATGAAATAATCTACCTTCAAACCTTTCCTCAAGCACCCATGACTTGCTAGGCAGGTTACTAATTAGAAAAACCTTAATTGATGCCTTTGGAATTTTATAGATAAATACAAACATTTCAAAAACTTGAAGATATGTGAAAATCTCTAGTCACCATGGAGATTGACACTTTGAAGCTTTCTTATGCCTTCCAATACACATCAACCAAAACTTAAGAAATTTTCTCATCAATGAATAACTTTGGGCATGTGCAGGATCATGGTATGCCAAAAAGTGGCAATGGAGAAAAAAATACGTGTTTCTACGACTCAAAAACGTGCAAATGCCGAGTTGACTTTATGTGGCTCGGGTGACTACCGAAGCAAAGCCCAAACCTAGATTTGAAAATTGATTTGGATCTGATAATCTAAATCGATATCCGATTTTATGTATATATATATATATCTATTTCGGGCCGACTAAAACTCATTTTCATTCAACTTAACCGCATGCGCATAGTGGAAAGTTGATTCTGCAAATCAGATATCCGATTTCAAATCCATCTGCAAAAGGTTAGATTCTTGATTTTTTATTTGCTCTAATCAAATTTTCAATTAGATTTGTTTAATTTTAGTTGATTTTTTTCAAAATAGGGTTTTTGATAGATTTTTATGAAAAATTTGAGTTTAGCATGGATTTTGATGAAAATTGAATGTTTGCAATGGATTTTCACTTAAAAATAGTGTTTTTATGTATTTGGATTAAAAATTAGAGAATTTTATAGATTTTTGTTAAAAACTAGGTTTTTGTTGGATTTTTTAAAAAAACTAGGGTATTTTTATACTATTTTCATTTATATTGTCTAATTTTAATTAGATTGATTTGTTTTTATATTTAATCAGGCATTATGGCTGCATGTATATAAAATTAAAATTTTGTGCATTTCTAAAAGTATTCCTATTGGCAGACCTAAACATCTTCAATTAGGATCCTCAGATACTATATCTCATTTTTAGATTTTAAATTTAACAAAAATCAACCTCATCAGTCTAGGGTGCCAATTCCCTGTCCAATCAGTTTTGACAAAGATTTGGATCATAGTTCTATCTCTATGATTCTTATGTTGTTTTGGGTTTTGTGTGTGCAAATTATTTTAGTTTTTGTGACTATTTTGTGTTTTCCCTTCATTGTATGAGCATTAAATTGTTTTGAATCTTGTAGAAAATTTATGAGCTTCATGACCTTGTGTCACTTCACTAATACCCACGTGAGATGTAGTTGTAGACTTATGGCTTCCTATGTTGCAATCATAGCCAATGTTGAGCTTGATTCTTATAACTCTTTCACTCAACGTATTATGTCTACCCAATCCATCTTATATTCCCTCCCTAGTCCTACATTACCCATGTCTTTTTTGTAACCTAACATTTATGTGGACTTGGCATATGTTATTTCTAAGGTCCCCAATGATAATCTAGAATAATTGGATAAAGACCTACAATGAATTCAACAATTCTTAAGCATTGAACCTTTGGATGGAGAAGCAATCCCTCTTTTGGATAGCATTGGGAAGTTGGTAAATGATTAGGAAGGGATAGAAGTGTTACGTAGCCTAGCTAATATAGTAGATTCTAATATTCCTTCGGTAGCTAGTTTCATGAAATTTTTGACTAATGCTCAAAATCCTTTTGGAAAATAAGTTTCCTCTCCCACAATAATGCCTTCTATTCCCAACTTTACACCTCCAGTCATAGCATCAATGATGGAATATAACAATGGTTTAAACTCAAGCTTAGGAATTTCTAGTGGAAATTATAATAGTTTTGTCCCTTCACCTATAACACCTCCATATTCATCACCCCTCCTAAACATGAAATATAATATCCCACCATTCCTCCATACTTGAAAAACTCTCACAACATTTTGTGATAAATCAACTTTTTTAAAGCATGACATTATTACAACAACAAATTTCAAACTTAAACCAAAATCAAACCAATAGTAAACATCCAAAATACCTTACACATAGTTCATTAATGTTCACTATTTTAAATACACCTATACTACAAAACATTGAAATACCTCGCTTTGGAAAGTACAATGGTAAAAAATATCCTAATAACCATTTGTTAGTTTTTACTACCTTGTGTAGAGACTTTATTTTTGAAGATTCACTCATAGTGAAACTCTTTTCTAGATCATTGAAAGATATGGCCTTGGATTGGTTTTTTTCATGTTGTCAAACAATCAATTACCTCCTTTACACAACTCATTAGTGATTTCCTCCAACACTTTCAAGTGAACATCAGTCCTCAAGTTACATTAACAAATTTAGTTCATTGTAATCAAGGACCTAAAGAGAAAATAAAAAAATTTATGAAATGATACTAATCCCTTTATTTTAAATTCTCCTATAGTCTTCAAGATGTCATATTCAAAAGGATGTTTATATAGGTAAACTCATAACCTAATATTCAAGATAAGAAATTGCTAATGAAATATCCATCCTTAACACGTGCCATAACCCTTCATGATTATCGAATATCGATTAGTTGGTATGAAGGTACCCCTTCATAGGCTCCTATTGGTCAATCATATAAGTCATGCCTCAAAACAACTATCAATCATTTAAAAAGAAAAACAAAAAATTCATTACTTGATAAACATTCATGTCAAACTGCTAATAATATTGAGACAAAAGTAACTACTGTAAACATAACTCTAGATATAAATTTAGGCCATGATAGAAATTTTCATATTTGATTTTCCATGTGATCATGTTTTCGTAATTGTTAAACAGAATATGATTCAACTTCCTCCAATTAGTCATATTCAAACAATTAAACTCTTTACTACCAAATCCTTTAATGCAAAAACATTTTTTCAATATCATCGTATAGCTCGACATGATATGGAAAGATGTAAGCATATTTATAACCAAGTGCAAGACCTCAATCTAATCAAATCCAGTTGGATGACCTATTAATGACAAAGGAAATAAATTGGTTTTTCACCTAATCAATACTTACAACATTTACAAGCCTACTGGCTAATTCATTCAACAAACTTGTTCAATACAATGATAATGAAGAAGATGATAATGATTTTTCCATCTTTATAAACATTATTAATATTCAAAATCATAAAGGAAAAACCAATATTTTGTTTGACATTTCTTTTACATATATTGATTCTTCTATAACTACACTTGATGGTCTTCTTTATATCAAGTTTGCAGAAACCCAAAAAGGGGAATACTCATTGATCCCATGTACATAGTGAATATGATCAAAAAAGAGTTATTGTATGTACATGAACTTTATGCAGATGATTATGAACAATCAAAAGCATGATTAAAAGCTCATGATGGTTAGGCTTCCCTATAATTGGTTTGATATCTCTCCCAATAAAGGTTGGACCTAAATAGTTGGGTAGTTTTGATAGATTTTTTATGAAAATTTTGAGTTTAGCATGGATTTTGATTAAAATTGAATTTTTGCAATGGATTTTGACTTAAAAATAGTGTTTTTATGTATTTGATTAAAAATTAGAAAATTTTATAGATTTTTGTTAAAAAACTAGGGTTTTTGTTGGATTTTAAAAAACTAGGTATTTTTATAATATTTTCATTTATATTGTCTAATTTTAATTAGATTGATTTGTTTTTATATTTAATCAGGCATTATGGCTGCTGACAATGAAAATGCACCAATTCCACTACCTCCACCACCTCCACCTCCTTCACCTCCTCCACCTCTACCTCCTCCACCTCCACCACCACCACCACCACCACCTCCACCACCTCCACCACCTCCACAACCATCAATTCAAGAATTAATTTCTAAAAAATTGCAACAATTAAGGGGCATTTCTGAAGTTTATATGAGAGTCCCTCGATTATCTTCGATGTCAAACACAATGAAATAAATAATTAAAATATATAGAAACCCTCTCCTTGCAACATAATGCCTTTCATTCGTGGCGAGAAGACATGAGAGAATATTATGCATGTGGATTGTCCTATGATGATGTGAAAGATCTGAATAACCAAAGCCCAAATAGCCTCTTTATTTGTTAACCTCAATAATCGGGTTTGCCGCCATCGTTAATAAAACAAAACTTTCTATAAAATGGTGCACTCAGAGAGACATTGTAGAAAATTTTTGGGATCGTTGGTGTATGGTTTTTTTGAAACCACCAAACAACAATTTGGATATACCATTTTACTTTATAAAAAAATTATATGCTGAGTTTGTGTTAGGGCATCATGTCAATTACTTTGACATTAGACCCTTCCAGGGCGTTGGTGGAGGTATGCCCCAGGATAGAGCAGGGGCAGTTAGAGTAATACCCCGCCCATATGTTCCCCCTACTCTCCTTCCTCCACCACCTCTAGTATACCATCCAAATATTATGATGCTCTTACAGACTATCCACGCTATTCACTCTTTGAGTGGTATTTTGGTTTCAAGATGTTTCTCAGAGTAGCTCACCACATTCTAGTGATGTTGGTGATGGCTCTATGTTGCCGCATCATCTCAGCCGTCCATATTTGTGTACTACATACTTGCTCCATGTGTCGCCAAATATGCTTGGGTCCTCTTGTAGAGCCTGCCGAGCATCCCCTAGACACTTCTGATTATGACTTCCACGATGTGGATATTATAGATCAGACGCAGGGGAGTGGAGCACACCATACAGAGTCCTCTCCCGCTAGAGAGGGGGACATTGGACTCGTGACACACACGTAAAATTTAAGTTGTGAATTCATAACTTGCATTTGTTTTTAAATGAATATTAATAAGAGATAGTATAATGTACTAATATTTATTTACATGGTCTATTTAACAGTTGATGTCTGAGGAGGAGCTGACACATGTGACGGATAGCACCCTCGAGCCATTTCATTTGGCTTGGACACGCATTACACAAAGATATATTTTGCACTCATCATTTACATTTATTTATTATATACTTTTCTGTCCTTGAATTATTACAAAATGAAATTATGTAATAACTTATATGTTTATCTTATTTTCCTCTTTTAGGAAATACCTATGCGAAATGAAAAGTGCCCTTGTCCATTATGGAAGTGTAATGTTGGATAAGGGCAAGGTAATTAAACTCAAATTTGATTGACTAAGAATTTTAAGATCTTATATTGATTATACATATATCGACATAGATTGGTAGTTTCATATGTACTTGTCATTTTTATGTGCAGGGAATTATGAGCTATACGTCCTTGTTGACAAGTGACACAACACCCAAAGCAATACGTATTGGAACACTTGAAGGAGTAGGTGTTGAAGCACATCAAGGAGGAGGTGTCAAAACACCTAAAGGAGATAAAGAAAAAGATCAACCTAAAGAAGTATGTGTTCATTTTATTTTGTGTTTGGCATTTATATGTTCCTATTACTGACAATTGTATGCTAATTTGGATCACTTTTATGTTTTTGTTCACCTATATAGATTGAAATTACAAAAGATGGTTTGGTCGGTTCTTTGAGAGGGGCATATTCTAGAACTCCCGACCCTTCGAAGAGACGGATATTTCAGGTAATCAAGATTACAATTTTAGAGTTCAATTATAATTTAATGTATATTGATTTTGATGTTAATTATTCAATTTTAAATTATATAGTATAACTAATCTCAATTGTGGTTTGACTTTTTCTTGTGCAGCTACCTTCAGAGGCAACAAGTGCTTCAAAGAGGCTCCATTTTGATGATCCACCAGTAGTTTAGAATGAGATAGACATTTTGGCATGTAAATATTGAATAGATACCGAGATGGCATATGCCACATATTGTAAAATTTTGTTTGAGTTGGTGTTGATGCCATTTTTGTATATGGACATACACTTGATTATTGGATAATTTCATATATAGAAGTTGACAATCGAAATATAATTGCCTCCTCATGTGCATAATTAAACTCTTTGAAATTTTAATCAAGTGAGCAATGGTTAAATATCTTGATGTAGAATAGCATAAAAAGAATTGTTATATTATGTAGTTTATTCATATTGCTGATTACATTGCATTGCACATCTTTCAAACTCAAAGCATTACCTCACATTGCATAAGTCAAATGCTAATAGATGAAAAAAATTCAATTACAATATAGTTTTTACAAAGTCAGCCTAAGCAATTATGCAATTACTTCACAGTACATAACTAATAATTAAAAATTTATTTAGATTATTGATTACATTGCATTACACATCTTTCAAACTCAAACCATTACTTCACATTGCATAAACATCCACTCCAAGCACCTATCCTTGATGTACCTACCTTTTAGCTCAGTCAAATAAATGCTAGGCACCAATTTCAGTTAGTCTTGTCAGCCTAGGTGCCTATTCTCATCCATAATGCCACTCAAAACATCATTTTAGATCCTCCCAGGCACCATTTTTACCTCCTGCTCACTGCTTCATGACTGCTAGGCACACTTTCAAAAGCCTCATGTCGCTAACTCACCTTCCAGTTAGGTGCATGTTTTGGTTGATGCTCTATAAAATACCTCTCCTTCTACCACTTAACGTTGATAAAGCATAGACCTAGGCACCCTTTTATGTATGCTTTGATACTACAAATGAATGCCAACTGACTTTTAGGTAACTTTTTCTCATTGTCATCTTTTGTTCAATCCTATATTTCTACTATATCTGCCCTGGAATGCTTCTCAGCGGATTGATAAGTCACTATGACAAGATCAGATAGAAGTGACATACTAGAAAACTATGAAATGTGCAAGCATGAAAATTAAAATAAACAAAGAGTAGAACTTTATCTTTGAAGATACTTTAGTAGGTTGGAAACATGAATACCAATGCTACAAATAATTTTTTCTTTCACTGCCAAGCAAAAAATAGCATGCTGAAACATTCCAACATAATGACAAAGGCATGTCACACATATAATGGAATCATCTTTATATATACACAAACACATACCTAGACTTTCAAATTAAATTAATTAACCCATGCAAAAACAAAATCACAAGAACTCAAGAGCACACAAATTAGTCACTCACACACAAACTGTAACCAAGCTAGCTTATGAGATTCAAGAAAATAGGTGTAATAAGAAAACCTTCATAGTGATTTGACTAAAACATTATTCAAAATGCAACGTATATGGTATAGTACAATGTGGCATGAAAATGAATCTCTGCTTCATACAATATAATAATCTACTTCAATTGGAGTCCAGTATAAAATATATTAAAGGAGGACTATATCTAATAAGAACAAGATAGAGATTAATAACTTGGATGAATCAAACAAATTGAAAAAAGAGACAAGGGGTTAGAAGTTCTAATCTAATTCCTAAGAATTCAAGAGATGGTATTGACTTGGTGAAACGAAACCAAACTTTGTTTCACCACGCAG
>VDFB02000003.1:686773758-686796136 GCA_007258455.2 Sequoia sempervirens
AAAATGAACACTAGAGGATTTTTATGTGGAAAACCTAAAATGGGAAAAACCACAATGAATATTACCTCACAACATATTATAACTAGTTATAGTATATTTACAAAAGTGTTCACTATAGGTGGACTCACTGCTCACTAAGAAAAGAGAGATAGAAGAGAGTTTATGGCTCACATCCTAGATTGAACTATTACAATTCTATCTATCATATGCATGAGATACAATTCCAATGAAGCTCAATAAACTAACTTTACACACTTCATTTGATTTTTGTCTAACACTCTACTTTCCTATGCATTTGCATCACTCTAATATTCTACTCAAAATTCATAACTTAAATTCACAATGATCTAATAATATTCACTCAATTTGCATCACATACATGTCTCTCATTCATCAAAACACTAAAAAGGATCTAGCTTATATATCTGCTTCAATCATAACATCAATTAGGTCAACTAATTAGATGTAACATACAAAATAGACAATATATGACTTGTCAGCTCAAATCCTTCCACACATGCCTCAAGCCAAGGTTCAATCCTTAAAACAAATTGAAATAGGTTGGAATGGACCTATAATAGCTCCCACATAACTCTGTAACACTTATTTAACCTACACATACCTTCACACCTATTAGGTCGACACTGCAGAAGACCTAATACAAAAATTCTCCAACTATATACTCATATTCAGACACGTGGACCTCAAAATGATATGATACCTAGAATTCACAATCTATTGGCATCTATCAACATATCCTTATATCTGAAAAACCAAAATCATATCTATGGAAAAGTGCGGACTCTCCTACTCATATGAATTGTATAGGAAATGATTGTAACTATTGGGCTGAAATTTTGTCATTCATATATTCGAAACCAAAATTAAAAAAAAGATGGAATTTTGGAATTAGATGCTTCTATCAATCAAAAAAAACATACTAGAACCGTAGAGTGAAATGTTAATTCGTGAACTAGTGCAGATCCAAAAATTGGATGCTCTATTACATAGATAATTAGAATTAACACTTAGTCAATTTTCATCATAATCAACTTTACCAAATTATCACACCATCTTGCAAAATTATCTTCCAAAAAAATCAATGTACAAACCTTGTAACATGTTTTCAGATGTTAGAGCCAACCAAAATGATCAAGTCACCATGATCTCCATATCAAGATACAATGTTGACATCAATGACAACACTACAAAGCATAATAGTATACATTGTGCTTATCCCTCATGATCATGTTGCTAACAACTACATCAATGAAAAATTTGTTATTCTTCTAACAATATCCCCCTTTTTCATTGATGGAAACATGCCACAATATCTCCAAAATATTCTCCAAAACATTCTCTCCCTTTGACATCAAGGGAAAAAGGAACCTACAACAATTATTATAACATATACTAGATCTCCCCCTTAGAAATATATACATATGTACAAACTAAAAAAATAAATTGACTCCCCATAAGTCAGGTCATGTACTAGAACAAAACCAAAAAAAATTACTAGAAACTACTTCTACATACTCTGCATATGTACAATAAATTTGAAATTGAAAACTGGAAATGCATAAAGAATAAGAAATGTTGTCAACTGGAAAAGGTTGACCCTTGTAGCTTCTACACATTGGTCTGCCATGCCTATTTACCTTCTTCCCATTTCTTCTTGGCTGCCCCAAGTAATTTTCATTTTGTTTCTAACTACATTAATATCTCTTCTCCTTCTTCTAGAGTTCTAGGTACCAGATTCATTTATGTAGATTTATTAGCACTCAAAAGGAAAATTGAAACAAATATGAGTTTAGAATTCCCTCCAAACTATAGAATTATGCTCCTTTTGGGCCTATAGCTAAAATAATTTCTTATGCAAATCCTCTATAACATTCCTTGTATCTTTAGCTAAGTCAAGTGTTGGATCATAGGCACTAGAGGCATTGATGATCTGGGACTCAATAAAGTTTTTTTCCTTCTTGATACTTTATGTGGCTCTGGGCCACTACATACCATATTGCAACAAATCCTTTGCCTCACCGACAAAAACTTGTGAATACTTTAGGTTTTCTTGAAACTTTTGTGTGCAAGAGAACATTTCTTAGTTATTTCAAACATATTTTTATCATTAATCTTATTTTCAACTTCTTTCTCCACTTCACCTCTAAGACCAAAGGCATACTCTTTAAAAGAATCAATTAATAGCTTTAAATTTTCCATATCATAAAGTGATGTGTCAATCTTCACACCAAGTATGGCTTCTTGTAATGCCTTCACCACTTCTTCCATCAGTTCTCCACTCTTTTTATGTGTTTCTAAGTGTTGAAACTGTAAAAATCTCATACTTTTACTGGCCTTCACTCACCTATCTCCCATGTACCCTAGAAATTTTCTACACCTTAATTTCATAAACAATACTATAAATTGTTGAAATTTGTGTGACAAGATCCATTTCACAATCCATGTTCACCAATGATCCCATCAATTTAGACTTTGACACATAAGAATTCCTATGTTCATCACTAAGCAAGAGTTTTTAAACAACTGGTCCATATCCGCAAGATCATGTGCAAGTATTTTCAATCAACGGGTCATAGCCTTTCAATTTGAACATTTTTTTTATATCGTCAAAAGGTGAACCAAGTAACAATGATCAAAGACCTTGAAGATTACATAATCAGAAAGACAATGCTTGTCATCTCACCAATGAAAGCTTATCATCAAGAACAAAGTAATCAGAGCAAAGTTGTCAGATCATGCCGAGCTTTTGACTCACACCAATGGAAACCTCATCGACAAGAAATGCATTTACTTTTTCCAACGAAACATGAGAACAACTATTGGGGAGACTTGTACAATCAAAATGAGTCACTCAAATATCACCAACCATATGGGTTATGCTGATAAAGGAAGTTTCAGGAAGAGTCTTTCCAACCTATCCAAATGAATGAAGTGGTAGATGGAACATGTCAGGGAGACTAAAGAAATCATAACAACATTTGATTCTCTCTACGATGGTTCTTGTCAGGCTGATGGTAATAAGAAAGGATCACTATTCATTGGAGTGACATTGGGTGATGATGGAAAGGACTTCTAATGGTCTGAACTACTTCAACATCGAGAAAACTTCTCCCTGAAGTAATATAAGTTGAAAAGAAAGAAAAAGGCCAGCT
Source organism: Sequoia sempervirens (assembly GCA_007258455.2). Lineage (NCBI taxonomy): Eukaryota > Viridiplantae > Streptophyta > Pinopsida > Cupressales > Cupressaceae > Sequoia > Sequoia sempervirens. Next base: position 686,776,932 of record VDFB02000003.1, read on the forward strand.
ATATAGTATCGATAGGAGAATTAGGTGGTCTTCCTAACCAAGAATGATAAATCAAAGGGACACTCCACATAAAAAATGCATTTAGTTATGTCTTGGTGATCAATTGTGAATGTATAAACAAAGGTGGTGCCAAACACAATACATAGATCAACCAAAAATTGAAGGAGTCTCATCGATATAATATTTTTTGTTCTGACATTGTGAAATTAAGAAAACCTATTGCATTCATTCTCAGAAGTGGACATTAATGGCCACATGAATGAACATTATGTAAATATTCCCTGATTGAAAGAAGAATGAACAAAAAGGACTTCTAGACTTTGCAGTGGGAAGGACGGGAGGTTGGATAGAAGTCAAAAAATTCAGTGCAGATAGAGATTCACAAGTAAGCTTATGAAGTTTCTTTGTAATTGAAATTATAATTCAGTTCTATCACCTTAGAGGATTAAAAATGGAAGGTTCAAGTTCTATGAAAAAAAAGAGTAGGAAGCAATACGGTAAAGGTAGTCAACCAAATGGTAAAAAACATAAAATTGAAACAAGGATGGAACCCAAAACAAAAAAATGAAAGTTGAACTAGGACCTTATTGATCAATTTCCTAGTTCAGGACCAAATGCCAGAAGGTCTGCACAACTAAGGGTCGATGTAGAAAAGTTTGAAGACAAATGTAGACATATAGGAGATGTGTGGACCCCTGTTAGAGGATATGAGTTATTCATGTTCCACTATTATCAGAGAAAGAGGTTTGAACCAGTGTGCAATTCCTGGAGTGTCTGTGTAGGATCTAGACTAGATTGCAGTATTTAAATGCTTAACTTTTACAATGCTTTTACAATGATTATTTCAAGTTAATTAAATTGAAATTAACTTAAGGAAATAACAGAAATGAAAGTAATAACAAGGTGATTATAACAGAAAGGAAGGAAATGAGAGGAAGAAAGAGAGAGAAGAAGAGAAGTGCAAACAACGCTTGATAACGGAGTTCGTCACAGAATGTGACTACGTCTCCGGGTCCACTCCAATAGAGAGACCGATCCGATTAACTCCAAAATTGATTACAATGGCACCACCATTCTTCAAGCAATTCGGCAGCGTAACGATGCTCTGATATGCAAGAATGATTTGAAAACTCTTCAACAAGACCCCTCTTCCGTCACCTCAGCATCAGGACTTCATCACCTGAAAAAAAACTTGATTTTCACTCTCACCTTACACCCCTTTTTATACATAAAATTTGCTCAATTTGGCTCTCAACCAATTGATTTGCAAATATTCACCTTATCTCTCCAAATACATAAAAAAATCTCCTTTACTTAGTACAAATATTTAAAAATCCTCCCCTAATAACATAATAATCTTTAAAAATCCCCCTTATCAAAAATAAATATCCTATAATATTTATTTTAGCCCTTTCATTGACATTTCGGGCTTTTACAGTTTGAGGTGGTTTATTTTTAAATCCTTAAAAGGATCTTTGTTTGTTTTATTTTCAAATTATAGGGGAGTTGGTTTTGTATTTAAGGCATTCGGCTTGATATACTTAACAAATAGATCCGATGCCATATATAAAACAAAACTGTCAGATGGCATAGTGGTGGGTAAGTATTTTATTTGGACCGGCGGTCGGGGGTTCAACCTCGGCCGCTGGCTTTTTATAGCCAGTTTCCGGCTCTTTCATAACAAAATGAAACCGACCCTATATCGGGTAACACCCGAATCCGTTGGTGCATCGGTGAGCCGGATTTTTCGCATTCCGACGGTGGAGAGTTCGAACCTGGCGGATAGCAATATTTTTATATAACAAACAAACAACTTTGAAACCACCGGAGAGCACAGAGAGAGAAACATGACACGTGTTACGCTGTCACCTTGCCACGTGGCACAATTCGATTCGCTGTCAAAGACACGTCACCTGCAAACTGTCTGCCACATCACCGATGACTGGGTGTACGACTGCTGACTCAGATGCCACCTAGATGCCACGTCAACACCGACTCGACTGCCACATGTCCGCTGACTCAACGTACGGTGCCACGTTAACTGTACGGATAGACACGTGTCTACTTATAATTCGCTGATGACGCTGACGTCACCTGCCACATCACTGTGCCACGTCGACATGTACAGACCGTACGGACTGCCACGTGTTATCTTCCCATTGGTCCATTTCGGATTTCGTACCACTTGCTGATGTCAGCTGTACAGATGATGACGTCATCAATGTACCTTCAACTCCATCAAGTCAACCTGCAACTTTGATCGCTGATAACTCTTGCGTCCGATGTCAGATTTTGACGAAACGAACACCGTCGGAATCGTCTCGACGAGCTCTTTGCAATGACGCCAGTTTCATTGATTTTTGATGATGCCATTTTTTCCGCCTTCTGGATGCCCCTGATTCCAGTTTGACCCAAGGTTTGACTGGCCATAACTCGTGCAAACGGACTCCTTTTTGCTCCGTTCGAGTTGCGTTGGAACCAGGACACTGAGCTCTTTCTGATGGTGCTGATTCTGGAGAAAAATGAGACACTTCAATTTCCACTGAAAAATGTCCACCCGATCAGGCCTCCCCACTGAAGACCTTTTGGACCTCCAAAAGTGACATTTACTCTGACAATAAGTGAGGACTTGGCCTCCCCACGTGTCCTGTATCCTCTGTACATCTGAAAACCTGGCTCACAAGCACAATAAAGACTACAACAATGTTGTTGAACATAAACATAACTTTATCACTTCCATAAGCTTCTACATCAAATGTCGTAGCCACTAACCAACAAAAATTGACTAGCATCAAGCTGAACATCAATGCAGAAATGAAAGAAATTAAGTCAACAACAATTCGATCCTTTACAACAGGAACATTTATACCCAAGGATTCATCAATGCTTTCAATCATCTTTTTCTCATGCTGTACTGCAAGTGCATCCTGCAACATCTGACCCTGGTTAGCTACTCCAAGTTCAAGTGTAGAACCACCTATACTGACAGACATAAGAGTTAACTCTTTACTTGCATTAATTACCCTCTTTAAGCGCCTACGTGTTTGCAAAGAGATAGATTAGGATCTTAATCCCGTGAATGTTACAATATATACTGAATGCCATCCTTAAACAAGTGATAATGATTCTTTTCCCTGTAGAAAATAGCTTTTCTGTCATAAAGATAAGGGCTACCAAGCACTATCCCACAGATATCCAGTGGAACTACATCAAACTATACTTCATCCACAAACTTACTAGTGATTAGGGCATAAGGTGCATTGTTTTGTTACTTGCAACTTATCATTTTCACAAATCCGACCCTAGTGGATAAGGTTTCTTATATTTGTGTAGTTTTAATCCCCCAAGTTCTTTTACAACTTTCTAAAATTAAATTAACCACGAGAACCACTATCTATGAGTGCATCAATTTTACTGTTCTTAGCACTAACCCTTAAATGAAATAGCTCATTCCTTTTTGCATCTTCAGAGAGATCATTAACTGTAGAAGAAGAAGCACAACTTGCAACAGAAACACCAGAAATAGAGGCTTTACCTTTTAGACCCATCGCTGTTATCTTAGTCTCATCATCTGAATCTGAACCAAGATCCATAACAACATTCATGGATTTATCCTTGCCCTTCTGTTTCTGATTCCGTCTTTGAGCCCATAGGCTTCTGTGGGGTCTTAGCATAGCGGTGTTCTTCATCATGACCCTTCACAATCTGTGAGAGCAAACAGAAGTTTCTCATCCTTCTTGACTATAGCTACCTTCTTTCCTTTCCCTGTCTCTGCATTCTTAGAAGATTTATTTACATCATTATCAAACTTATCAATAAACGATCCTTTACCCCTTGACTCTAAGTGTGTAGCTTGAACAGACACTTCATCCAAATTACAAGGGTTCAAAACCAAAATGGAATGCCTAAGATAGGAATGCAAACCTCCTATGTACTTCAACAACGTGTCTTGAGTGTACAAAGGAACATTCAAAGCAATAGCTCTTTTCCTGAATTCATGGGTGTATTCTTGGACAGTTTGACCCTTCCCTTGCCTAAACATTTGCCAGTCCATCATTAACTGCTGCATATGTCCTAAGGGATAAAACTGCTTCTTAAGTGCATTAATAAATTCTGCCCAAGTTAAACTGACTCTACCATGTTGTGAAACTTCTGCCTTAGACTTACTCTCCCACCAAGTTAAGGTTGTACCTCCTAAATGAAGAGTAGCTAATTGGATCCTATCAACATCATCTATTAGGTTTTGGACTCTACAGTAGACCTCTATTTGTTGAATCCAATCATCCAATTTTTCAGCATTAAGTTCACCACAATATTTAGGCAAATCAAATTTTACATCAAGTTTGATCTTAGGCTTATACCCACTTTTGAAAGGGTTAGAAGAAATAGAATGAGGAGAAGATGGAGAAGAAGGAGAAGGAGAAGAGGGAGGAGAAGAAGAAAAGGGATGATCTGGTTTCTTGCCACCATCTTCATGATGTTTCCCTTTCATGTCTTTGCGATCTTCTTGCTTTGACGAACCTTCTTCACGTTCCTTCCGTTCTTGTCTCTCCTGAAAAAGTATGTCCACCTTTGCCTTCATCTCAAGGAATGCTCTTCGAAACTCCTGCTCACTGATTTCTTCAGGAACCTCCATTCCAGAAACTGACATCTTCGAAAATGTTTTACGCTTCCCGATCTCAGGATCAAAGTCTTCGAGCTTGCCTTCACCTTTCTGAATCCTGGATCTCGTTAGCATTCAAAACAAATAACTGCAATAAAAGTCACCCTAAAGCTCTGATACCAACTTGATCTGTATAGGATCTAGACTAGATTGCAGTTTAAATGCTTAACTTTTACAATGCTTTACAATGATTATTTCAAGTTAATTAAATCGAAATTAACTTAAGGAAATAACATAATGAAAGTAATAACAAGGTGATTAGAAAGAAAGGAAATGAAAGACAGAAAGAGAGAGAAGAAGAGAAGTGCAAACAACGCTTGATAACGGAGTTCGTCACGAAAGTGACTACGTCTCCGGGTCCACTCCAATAGAGAGACCGATCCGATTAACTCCAAAATCAATTACAAATGATGCACCAAGACCATCAGTTCGGCGGCATAACAGGGCTCCGACATTCAACAATGGCTTGAAAATTCTTCAACAAGACCCCTCTCGCCAGGTGTTGCCTCGGTATCAAGACTTCATCACGAAAAAAAACTTAATTTCACTCTCCTTTTTAGCACATACATAAAATTTGCTCAATTTGGCTCTCAACCAATTGATTTGCAAATATTCACCTTATCTCTCCAAATACATAAAAAATCTCCTTTACTTAGTACAAATATTTAAAACTCCTCCCCTAATAACATAATAATCTTTAAAAATCCCCCTTATCAAAAATAAATATCCTATAATATTTATTTTAGCCCTTTCATTGACATTTCGGGCTTTTACAGTTTGAGGTGGTTTATTTTTAAATCCTTAAAAGGATCTTTGTTTGTTTTATTTTCAAATTATAGGGGAGTTGGTTTTGTATTTAAGGCATTCGGCTTGATATACTTAACAAATAGATCCGATGCCATACATAAAACAAAACCGTCAGATGGCATAGTGGTGGGTAAGTATTTTATTGGACCGGCGGTCAGGGGTTCAACCCCGGCCGCTGGCTTTTTATAGCCAGTTTCCGGCCCTTTCATAACAAAATGAAACCGACCCTATATCGGGTAACACCCGAATCCGTTGGTGCATCGGTGAGCCGGATTTTTCGCATTCCGACGGTGGAGAGTTCGAACCTGGCGGATAGCAATATTTTTATATAACAAACACACAACTTTGAAACCACCGGAGAGCACAGAGAGAGAAACATGACATGTGTTGCACTGTCACCTTGCCACGTGGCACAATTCGATTCACTGTCAAAGACACGTCACCTGCAAACTGTCCGCCACATCACCGATGACTGGGTGTACGACTGCTGACTCAGATGCCACCTGGATGCCACGTCAACACCGACTCGACTGCCACATGTCCGCTGACTCAGCGTACGGTGCCACGTTAACTATACGGATAGACACGTGTCTACTTATAATTCGCTGATGACGCTGACGTCACCTGCCACATCACTGTGCCATGTCGAACATGTGACGGACCGTACGGACTGCCACGTGTCATCTTCCCATTGGTCCATTTTGGATTTCGTACCACTTGCTGACGTCAGCTGTACGGATGATGACGTCATCACTGTACCTTCAACTCCATCAAGTCAACCTGCAACTTTGACCGCTGATAACTCTTGCGTCCGATGTCAGATTCCGACGAAACGAACACCGTCGGAATCGTCTCGACGAGCTCTTCGCGATGACGCCAGTTTCATTGATTTTTGATGATGCCATTTTTTCCGCCTTCTGGACACCCCTGATTCCAGTTTGACCAAGGTTTGACTCGGCCATAACTCATGCAAACACTCCTTGCTCCGCTTCGGAAGTTGCCACACCGAGCTTTTTCTGATGGTGCTATTCTGGAGAAAAATGAGACACTTCTTTCCACTAAAAAATGTCCACCGGATCATAGAGTTTCAATTTGGGAAAACTAGTTGTTCCAAATGTATTTGTGAATGTAGAACTGATTAAACTTCTGGCTAAGAATTACAACCTAGACTTGAAATCTATCTACAACTTGCAAGGTGAACCCTTCATTCATGCACATCCAAAACTGTACTTTGTGAAGTTTTTAACCTAAGTGACACATGTGACGAGCCGATTGTACATGAGGATTTGGAAAAGGAGTATTGGACAATGGATACAACTTATAAAGGATGAAGATTTCCATTACACACACCTAGGAAGGATGGAGACCTTGTTCCACTTGAAGACAATGATGGCCTCCTTTTCATGTCGATTTATTCGAACCCAACCTAAAACACACATATTTCTCAGTGTGTCAATTATTGGGAACTAAAGGTTCTGAATTCATGTCAATAGGGCCAATGGTAATTGCAGCAGATATACAATTCCACAATGCAAGGCCTTTTGATTATGCCCCACACATTTTCAAAGGGACTGACTTAGGGTTAATGGCAATTAAAAATGGATCTACCACACTACACTTCAAACATTACTCCATTCTCATGCATATGATATTATACTATGGATAGGAGATAGGGATGTGGCCAGAAGAATTGAAAATTACACAATCTGGTAAGAAAGATCAACCACTACTAGTACAATTGTGGACTACTATTTGGGACAATAGATTTGTTAACTCTAGCTATGTTTATTTTGAAGAATGTTTTGTCAAGATATTGTATAGGTTTTTAAATCACCCTTATGATTATTCTTTGACTGATGAGATTGAAAGATTTCTAAGGCCCAAACATTTCAATGGACCTACAACTTTTGGTCACAATTGGAGTGATTGGTAGTGTTATGTTGATGCCACCATGATTAGGGTATATGGTTTTGAGGATACACCTTTTCTTCCACCAAAAACAATGCCAAATAGGATTTCATATTTGGAGATTTTCAAACAAATGGATTATTCAAGTGTTATGAATCTAAGTGCCTATGAGAAACAGTCATTCATGCCAAGTACATTGTGCTTTGGAGACTTTACTGTGTTGTCAAAGGAAGGGTATGATCTAATTTTAAATAAGTTATCACATTTCAATATGAAGAAGGCTCCACCAAGAAAGGGATTTGATCTTGAGGGCTACATTGATTTTTCCAAAAAGAAAGTAAACTTGGGTGGATATGTTCATATACCCTATCCACATGATGATATAATCAGGAACATGGAAGAGAGGGAAGCTAAATTAGCTATTGATGAGTATAACAGGAAGATGGAGTAGAGAATGAAGGAAATAGAAGAGGAAAAAATGTTTTCTTCTAGAAGTGAAGAATCTTTTGGTGAAAAGGAACACTGAGGCCAAACAGAAAAAATTTCTAAACTAAGAATTGAGGAATATCAACCTCCCAATAGAGAACAAGAAGTTGAAGAAGGATATGATACAGATACAAGGAAGTTAACCTATAAATCCTTTGTTTCTGATGACAAATTTATAAAATCTCCTAAATTTAGATCATTCTTGTACAAGCAAAAAGGGGAAGCAATAAGAGAATCTATTATAGATATTACACCTAGCAATGAAGCCCAATTGTTGAACACTTTGAAATTAGATGTGGAGAATGAGATGAAGGATATGACTCTAGAGAGAGGAAGGAAATTATTGGAGTCTAGTGTAATGATTTTCCTTGGTTTAGATTTGAAACTTAGCTCTTGTTTTTAATATTTTTTTGCATGATAATGGTACTACACATAAGCTTAGTCTAGAAGGGGTTACTAAAGTATACATAGGATCAAAATATAATCCTGATGAGAACTCTCTCATTATTTGGGCCTTGTATACTCCACACAAGAAATCTATGATCATTGACACTGCAAAGGCATTTGGCCATGTCATGACATTGAGAGTAGGAGACACTGATCCTAAGGCCATGGTTGATATTGGCATTAATGTAGCTATATTAAATAAAGCATAGATTTAGATGTTGATCAAGGAACAAGAAATGTACAAAATGAACAACAAGAAGACGCTCAAAGAAAATGATTTCCTGAAGGACATGGTCAAAGGTACACTCAAGGGATTACTAGATTACTAACTCAAGGAGAAGGTTCCCAATCAAAGGATAAGAGTGAAGAATCAAATGTACATAATCAAGTGAGTAAAGCCATATTTGATGCAATCTCTACAATATTCCAGAAAAGGCACACCAACTTGATGGTTTGGATGAAATTTTTTTTGGTGACCCATTCTAAGAGTTATGCTAAAATTCAGGAACATAAAAAGATAAATGACTAATTTTAGGAGAAAATCTAGGAAATACAAAATAAAAGTACTTCTAATAGTGGAGCCATCACAACTGCTGAGGAGATCATGAGAAAACACAAGGAATACTATAATGAACTTCAATCCGATGCAAAGGAGTTCATTGATGCTACAAAAGAAGGGGTTCCTACATTATTCAAAGATGATGGAAACTTGAAAGACCAGAGCGAATGGATGAAATAATGCAGGTTGATATTGTAGGGAACCTTGGAAGCAGCCAAGAACAAGGAATCAACACTGGATGAGGCATGTGAGCATTTGGCGAAAATGGTGATCATGGAGATAGATGCAAGGAATGCTTTAGAAGATGTTGATACACATTTGGGTCAAGATTATTTAGATCACATGACATGAGTTCATTTATGGCTCACTAGAGCTTAGTTGTTTATGTTTAATTGTTTTTAATTCCAAAAGACATTTATGAAGGAATGTTTCCTCTTCAAAATATTGATATATAAGCTGGATACATAATGATAGGAAAAAAAGGAGCGAATAGGGAGAGAATAGGAGATATACAAGAGATACTTTTCAAAATGATTATCATAGAAATTATACTATATGGACCATGATGAATGCATAAATTTTGGCTAAAATTAATGGAAGTTTTTTAATTTTATGTGGCTCAATACTGGTGTCTATTGTTTGTTAATTTAAAGCAATTATCTGGCTATCTCCACATTGCTATTTCTATGTTATTTGAAGTTGTGTATCCAAGTTGATATTTGAATTTCCTCAAGACACATTTTTTGTTGTTGTGTAGTCTAGTTAATTGGTTTCTATCAAAGAATTAAAATCCTTTTAATTGATTACAGTAACTTGGGAGTAACATTTGGATCAATAAGAAGAGTTAGGTAATTGATATGATTTTCATACTGTCTCCACATTGATTTTATCTTGTTATTCAAATTAAAGATATAGTTTATTTGTAAGTACACATTTTTTGTCATTGTGTGATTCTATTAATTGGTTCCTTCAAGGAAGGATTAAAATCCTTTTAATAAATCATAGTAACCTGATAGGATCAATTGGATCAATAAGAAGAGTTTGGCAATCACATTCTTGCACATTTATACAAGGTATAAACAAACTTAAGTGCCAAACAATCATAATTATAACCAACTCTAGCCACTTGTTATAGAACTTCATTGACTCTTCCTGCCTAATAGAGCACTATTCCAATTCATTCCTACATTACTTATTCCACTTTCATATTATAAATTCTCAATTATCACACTAGGAGTAGAAGTAGTTAACAAGCCCTTGTCTATACCACACTTTATGCCATTGTGGATAGATCCTTAAGTTTAAATAAGTTACACAATCTACTTTAGCTATCAAGGTCAACCCGCCTAGGTCTAGTAGAGCCTGAAATGTAGGTAGTCATCAACCATATAGTTTAAATCTATTCATTGGTTCAAAAATGTTGCAAGTCTGATCATAGAGCTTGAGATCCTCTTAGGATTTGTAACCTGCATTTTTGAGATCCAACACTACAATCTCCTTTCAGGAAGATGCACGAAATACATCTCTCAATTATAGCTTGTGGAGGGGGAAAATATTTTCAAGATCTACATATCCCTATTGCATTAGTATTTGTAGAAGTTGTGATGATACAATAGGCTAAAAATTGAACTACATACTTAGTATATTCTTCAAGGAATATCTTGAGGAGTTAGAAGATTCACCAAAAGTCTTTGTAATCTCCACAACTTTCTCTTTCAATTCCTTTTCCTTATTCTTTTTAGAGTTTACTATATTTTCTTCTTCTATTTGTTCATCTCCAGATGCATCCTTCATTCTTATCTTCATCTCCCTTATTATTTTCTTGTTCTTCTTCCTTTTTTGCATCAACATTCTCTTCATTGCCATCCTTACTTACATTATCTCCCTTTGTAAATTTATCTATGTTATCTGAAGGAGGTGTCTCTAGTTTTCCTTGAGTATTTTTGAAATTTTCTTTAGGTACCAAAGGAGGAGAGGTACCCCCCTTTGTTGCATCTTCCCCATCATAAATGCTCTACAACTTTGTCTAGAACTCTTTAGCAATTTTGAAGCTTATCACCTTCACAAGTTCTCAATTAGAAAGCATGCTTAAGATAGTGTTCCTTTCTTTTCCATTATTCTCATAATCCCTAGTCTCATCATCACTTTTCAAAGAAGTCGTAGGAATAGTGTATCTAGTTTCAACTAACTTCCAAACACAATCTTAATGATACAAGAAAGGATTCCATCCTAGATTTCCAAAAAGCACAGTTTGTTCCATCAAACGAAGGGACCTTGACACCATTCCTATGTTCCATCAGAACTACCTCAAGTGGTTAAGCTTCTTCCAAGGAACCATTTCTTTGATACCAATTGTTAAACACACAAGACAATTGAGAGGGGGTGAATTAGTTGTACATTGAAACATTTAAACCCTCATGAATCTTCAAACCCTTATTAAACATCAACATGAATATAAACAAGTGAAACATCAACACATCAACAACCATACACAATAAAACACCAAATTTATGTGGAAAACCCTAATCAGGGAAAAACCATGGTGAGGATTAACTCACATATATATGAATAACAATACTAAATACAATAGGCTCACTACCCAAAAAAAGAATGTCTCACTGCCAAAAGGACTCACTATCTAGAATAGAAGAGAATAGAAGAATAATATTACAAGGAGGTTCACTACCTCAGAGAAGCAAGAAGATCCACCACAAAATCTCTACAACATCCACAACCTTCAATTCACTACCTCCAACAACTTCAAGCACACTAAAAATGTAGACACCTTCTTCTCACTGAATTTGGTAGCCTTAGGCTGTTAAGATCACACTTAGATCACCAAACTCAATCACATTCAAATATCACTTCACATCTACACCATCTCCAATAATTAACCTTGCTTATATATCCTTTGTGACCTCAAACAACCTTGTTTAGGTCAGCCTTAATGAAACATATGCACCTCAAACGTGCAACCACCAAATAGGTCAACACCAAACACTTCCATAGTGGAAAGAAGTGAAAGTGAACCACACTAAGGGATAAACAAGACCCATATCTACACTAACATGCAACACCATGCTTTCACAATTCATGAAGCACATCTACAAGTAATGCTAAAAAAAAGCATCAAAATTGTTGAACTCAAATCTTATTTTATCTAAGGTCTTATATTGTGTATGCTAATTACAAGATGTCAATATAAGAATTGTTGAACACCTAGAATACTAAGAATGGGGGGTGAATCAGTATTGTTTTAAACCATTTAAACATTTCAAAATTCAATCAACTTAGCAAATTCAATTGTAGTAAATGAAACAAAGCATAAAACATTCAACATCACATAACAAATGAACATTAGGATTTCTATGTGGAAAACCAAAAATGGGAAAAACCACGGTGAGAATCAACTCACAATATATTATAATGAGTTATAGTATATTTACAGAAGTTCTCACTATAGGTTGACTCACTGTCCAAGTGGACTCACTACCCACTAAAAAAATGGTATATAAGAGAGTTTATGGCTCACAACCTAGATTGAATATTACAATTGTATCTATCATATGAATAAGATACAGTTCCAATGAATCTCAATAAAGTAACTTTACACACTTCATCTAATTTTGGTCTAACACTACTATCCTCTACATTCACATCACTTTGATATTCTACTCAACATTCACAACTTAAATTCACAATGCACTAATAATATTCACTCAATTCGCATTACATACATGTCGAGCTCATTCATCAAAACACCAAAAAGGATCTAGCTTATATATCTTCTTCAAGCATAACATCAATCATGTCAGCCTAATTAGATGTAACATACAAAATAGACAATATATTACTTGTCATCTCAAATCATTCCACATACACCTCATACTGAGTGTGCGAACCCCAATCCTAGTACCTGCAAAACAACAAGAATAAACAAGTTAAACAAGAGATTGCAAGCTAAAACAAGGATTCCCCATGAAATCCATTTGAAAACTTCAAATTAGGAAATAAAACAAGGAAGAACAAAATAAGACAAGGAAATATATATTTAATCCTAATTAGAAAAGCAAACACATAGTCCCATGGGGGAATTGGTGCCAATTTGATGTGAAAATTGGCCCTTTCCCAATTCCCAAGATGAAAGCTTGACATGTTAATGATGATTGATCCACTTTGATGATGAAGTATGAGAGCTCCAAGCCAAAATCTATAAAATCCTAGCTAAGAACTCAATGGTGATGGATGAAAATGGCTAAATATTTTAGCATAATAACTTTGCATAATTTGTGGATGATCAAATCAGGATATGAGCTCTTTATTTATATAATGCCAAGATGGATGAATGTCATAATTGGATCAATGTGGGACTAACATTCATCCAATGGTATGATTCCACTTGTCAATCAATGAATGGATGGAAGATGTGCAAGATTTGGGGATTGTGCCAATAAATGCATATTTTTGAATTTGAAATTTGTTGAAATGACTTGACAGAGGGAAGGGAAATTGCAATAAATTCCACTTGGCTCAAGACAAACGACATGTAAGATGAAGTTATTTCCTTGTTGGATGTACATGTTGACTTGGAATTTTTGAATTCAAATATGGAGAATATTCCAAAAGATGCCTTGTGAGGAAAATAGAGATTTAATAAATGAATTAAATCTATTTTCATGTGCAACTTGCAAAATCTAGAGGATGGGACATGAGAGGAGATTAAAGTAATCAAGGGTTAATTAATTTAATGAGAGATGTTAGATGATGTGACCTATTTGACTCAAATTTATGGATTTATTTAAATCAAATAAGAGAGGAATATGATAAGAGATTAATTAAATAAGGATTTTGATTTATTTAATTAAAAGAGATGGTGTTAGATTAAATCAAATAAGGTTTTAATTTATTTAATTTAATGGATAGACTTTAGAGATTTAATCAAATAAATTTAATAATTTAACTAAATGGGGATAATTAGATGATATGGATTGATTTAATTAACAAAAGAGATTGACTTAATTAGATAAAATGATTTATTCAATTAAGAGAGGAATATTGATGAATTTAATCAAATAAGGAAATTTGATTAAATGTTTAGACTGAAGGATGATTCAGGATGAAATGGTGTTATTAGTCGGGATCAAATGCACAATGTCAATTGGTTATTTTACATGTCTACACTAAGATTCAATCTTTAATAAAAAATTGAAATAGGTCAGAATGGACCTATAATAGCTCCTACATAACTCCACAACACTTATTTAATCTACACATACCTTCAAACCTATTAGATCGGCACCACAAAATACCTAATACAAAAATTCTCCAACTATATACTCATATTCAAACGTGTGGACCTCAAAATACTATGCTATCTAGAATTCAGACTCTATTGAAATTTATTAGCATCTCATTAAATATAAAAAATTGGAATCCTATCTGTAGAGAAGTGCGAACTCTCCTACTCATATGCATTATACAGGAAATGATTATAACTGTCAGGTCAAACTTCTGTCATTAATATCTTTCAAACCAAAATATAAAACAAGATGGAATTATGGAATTAGATGTTTCTATCAACCAAAAAAAACATACTAGAACTATAAAGTGAAATGATAATTCGTAGACTAGTGTAGACCCAAAAATTGGATGCTTTGTTACATAGAATTAGAGTTAACACGTAGTTAATTTTCAATCACAATCAACTTTACTAAATAAAACCATCTTGTAAAATTATCTTCCAAAAACATCAAAGTACAAGCCTTCTAACATGTTTTGGGATGTTGGAGCCAACCAAAATGATTTACACAGTGATCTCCATATCAAGATACAATGTTGACATTGATGACAACATTGCAAAGTGCAAGAGAGGGGGACCAATCGCATCAAGGCCCTAGGTCATGGAGAGCTGAGAGAGGAGGGATGCCCCAACTTACCTCACTTTAAAGGGATGTTTTGGGAATATATATTAAGAATGATGAGGACTATAATGTGCCTCAATCACTCTACATATCTAAACTTTAGTTTGGGCTAGGAAAGCTAGTTTTTGGAGTTGCTATTATGCCTTAGAAAACTCTTTGTTCGAGGATGGCAATGCAATTCTAGGACATCAACGTGCCACACTAGAATCTATCAAGTGTGCTGGCATCTATATGGTTAGATAATAGTGAACACAGTATGAAATACACATAAGCTAACTAATTGGCCTAATTGGTTGGTTTCGATGGGAAAAATAGAATAATAAGATTGGAAAAATACAAATGAAGATGATAAAGCAGGTAGATAAAGGCTAAAGTAATAAAGATAACCTCACAAAAATGCACATTCGCCAACTAGCTCTACACACTCTTTCACTTGTACACAAGAAGGAAGTGGAAAATTGTTGGGGCTGTATAGGGGTCTACCTCATTTAGACCCCCATTTTGGTGTTTCCGCCTCCACAGATAGCTAGATAGTGACGAGAGAGAAATATATGATAAAGATGTAAAGAAGGAAGGAATGCAAACAACACTGCAAAACAATAGAGAGCTACACAACCAAATCACAAAGGAGAGGAGAAAAAAATTACCACCTCCACCAAGAGCTCACTAGCCAATGGAGGAGAATATAGAATTGGAAAGGAGAGTCTCACAAGACCCAAAGCCCACACTACTAATGGTCTGCTTCACACTTACTTTGCGGAGTTGATAGAGTGTTGTTGCTACAATGGAGTGTTGAAGTGCTACTTGATAGTGAAAATAATGTTGGAACTTGTGAAGATATTGCTAGAGAGATGGAAAAAGGATGAGTTGAATGAAGAATGGATGAATTTGAAGGAGAAGAGGGAAGAATCTACCATTTTTAAGGGTTGGTTGGTCAAAGAGAGACATTAGAAATAGACCATAATTGAAAGTGTAATGCCTCTACCAACTTTAGACATAGGAATCCATCAAGGACATAAGCACACCACACAGATGTCTGTGTACTACACGTGGATCCCCAACAAATATTCTCCTACTGACATAAAAGATAGATGCCAAGTGGAAGAAAGGCAACTTGCTAATGTGGAATTTCACCTTTGGATTTGGTTTTCTAAGGTGAGTATGTGTAAAAGGGGAATTTGTGTAAGGGGTGACAATTCACTCCTATTCACAAAGCATAATAGTATACTTTGTGCCTATCCCTCATGCTCATGTTGCCAATGTTGCAAGTATGAATGATTATGGTGGTGTTGTCATTGATGTCAACACAATACAGGTTGTTGCAAAGAAAGGAAACAAGTGATTTTATGTTGTGCATGTATAATTGAGATACTATAGAGATGTTGTGAGTACATGGAGCTATCTTTATGGTGTTGCATGTGTGTTGATATGATGAGTTACCAAGTGCTTTTGAGAAATAGTGAAGACAAAATTGTGTGTGTTCAGAATGTTCTCTCATTTGTGCTCTACATTTCTTCTATGTTGATCCTATGCTTGTGCAGATTTGAAGTGTTGTTTAAGGCCATCCTTTGGTGATACAACCTGGATTAGAGCTTCTGGTTTGATGGAGAGTGAAAGTTGTGTTCAGCAGTGTGTGAACTAGTTTAGCAAAGTTGTTTGTTTGTGGACTGGGAGAAAAATATCTACTATGTAGTCCTTTGTTGGTTTTTTTTTGGTATCTATATTTTGTCAAAGGTGTTCATGGTTTGGTGCTTCGGAAGACTAATTTTAGAGTTACTATGTGTGTCTATACAGTCTAGATGGACTGATGGAAAGTATTCTATGTATGAAGGTTGTTGCATTTGCTACGAATGAATTTGAAGGCATTTGAGATGTGTTATATTGTATGGTTAAGAGTTTTGTGTGGTCCACATGTTATCTTCTCATTCCAGAAGTGTGTACTTAAAAGTTCATTTTTTTTTTCATTAGGTTTTGCTAACCTAGTGTCTACACATCATTCAAAGGATAAGTATCAATTAAGGAACCGTGTGATTGATCCGAGATGTTGTTTTGGGTCTTGGTTAAGTGTTGGTTTTGTTCACTCTCATTCTCTTCCACCATAGGAATGTTGAGTTGCTGACCTAATTTGAATTTGTAATATGAAGTGTGTGTAGCCAACCTTGGAAAAAGTTTCTAAGGTTGAAGATGGTATAAATATAAAACAAGATAATAAGGATTGAATGGTGATGAGTGACAAGTGTGAGAAGCAAGACTGTGAGAAAGTGAATTGAGGCAACATGAATTTAATGTATTAGACTGTAGAAAGTAGTGAGCTAATGGTGTCTACAATCTTCTAGTCAAGGCTATAGATGTGTGTAATTTTTTGTGGTGGATCTTTTGTATCTTTTTGTATTTGTAGGAAGTGAGCCTCCTTCTTGGGCATTGAACCCTTTGGTAGTGAGCCTCTTTGCAATTGGTTTTGCAATTACTCTATATTGTGAGTTAATCCTAACCGTGGTTTTTCCCTTATTAGGTTTTCAATATAAATCTAGTGTTTCTTGTGTTGATATTGATTTATGTTATTTGCACTTCATGCTCATACTTAATGTATAGTCATAAAATTGCACCCCTTACAATTTCACATACATTCTTACATTTGATTTGGTGTCCACTCCCTTAGCATCTTGTGTAGGCTCATTTTAGCCCCTACATCAACCTTTTTCCCTTCTCAAGATGCTCTACACCCCTTTTCACCAACTACCCTCGTGCGTCAGCTTTGAATCAACCCTTGTGCTTTTCCTATTCATGTCATTTTTTAGCGTGACTTGTCCAGACACTAGCATGCTGCGTGGATGTCTGAGCACTGTGCTAGCATCTTGCGATGTTTCAACATCAAATGACTACTTTTGTGCATGCTTTCCACTTTTCATCTCCCTTGGTTGGTGGTAACAGCTTGAGATGCCTTGTAATAGCTTGGGAAGCTTCTTTTCCTTCCTTAAATGTTATCTTTTCACTTCATTTGCAACTCTCTTTT
This sequence comes from Sequoia sempervirens, assembly GCA_007258455.2. NCBI lineage: Eukaryota > Viridiplantae > Streptophyta > Pinopsida > Cupressales > Cupressaceae > Sequoia > Sequoia sempervirens. Next base: position 686,794,736 of record VDFB02000003.1, read on the forward strand.
GATTCTAGCTTTTCTCTTGCTTAGGCTTTAGCCTTCTACTCTCCAACTCTTGCTTGCAAAACTTCATATAGCTTGTGTGAATGGTGAATATAGACCTACACAAACACAAAGAACAAACATATAATATTCCAATATGCAAAGTGTGATGCGGCGGTCCTAATTCCACCCAAAGTGGGCCGCTGGATGAGAAAGTACACCACGGCAGTGTGATTTGGATCTTTTGGGCCTAGCATCGGAGTTTGATTAAAAATCAAACTATGATACCATCATGAGTTGTACCGCTAGAGAATTTTTTTGAACGCAAGACAAAGAATTTTTCAAAATTTTTAAAATGGTGACCTTCCTTGATGTAGGACGTGGCGAGGGAACTCTACTCCTGAGAGCACAGGTTGTGGGACCTAGTTAGCTACTTATGGGACCTAGTCAGCTACTTACGGGACCTGAGCGATAGGGACTAGGATCGACTCCAGATTGCACGGTTGTGGTACATTACTTATGCAGTGCCCATGCGCACACACTTAGGGATGTTTTCAGCACTGGCCGAGAGATGGCATAGTGAGACATCTTCATTTCATCTTCCCACTTGCGAGGCCACCATCACCTTAGAGGATGTTTGGCATATTTTGTGATTTCTGATTCATGGCCAATGGGTGATTTTTGATATGGATGAAGGGCACGAGGCCTACCATAGAGTCCTTGCCACACAAGACATCGTCTTCTGCGAGGGACAGATAGAGCTAGAGCAACATAGGATCATGGCACCTCCCTACCGCTGGGTGATTGCAACCATCATTTTGGGTCTTGTTGCTCCTAACAGACGAGGGCAATATTTCAGTCCAGCTGGGGATATCATTAGGAGCAGATGGTCTGAGACAAGCTAGTTCGTTTCAAATGGGGCCCTGTTCTTCTAGCTTCACTATACAGAGACCTCCATGAGTACGTCTACATAGATGGCAGAGCACTCAGAGAAGGGGTGACTCTTCTTCATGTCTGGGTGTGGGAGCACATTATTGTGCTATAGTCGTGCATTGTTTTAGTTCCGATGGTGCCAGATGATCCCCTCGTGTGGTGATACAGAGGCGATGTGTCCTTCACACACACTGGTGAGCAGCGGATCTTCTATTGGAGGAGAGTCTTGGATGAGATGCTAGTTTTCACCTGGTGACCATACCTTGGTCAGCCTGGATGGGCTGACGATGCCAATAAGATGTTCTATTGCCACCAAGACCATTTTATGCAGGGGTGGGAGTACACCATGATCAAGAGGTACTTGCCCAAGTGCATGCAACGTCTGTTTGGGGAGCCGCAGGATCATCTTGATTATGATTATGTGGTCGTCTTAGCCTACTCCATGACACAAGTTTCATGGGGGTGGTGCATTCCTGCTTCAGAGGCAGTGGA
>VDFB02000003.1:686796236-686819627 GCA_007258455.2 Sequoia sempervirens
GCCACCATAGATCATAGGCTGGTGTGGTACCTGGATCTGCTGGCCCACCTCTCCAACCCCAGGCCTGGGCTACTAACCCGTCAATCTGCTGTGTCGCGAAGGCCACTGGGATGGCCGACCCCCATGCATACTCTCTGGACGATCGTGCATACTCTGCCGTCCCCATGGGTACATCTTGCTGCTCCCCGAACTGTCTCAGTACACGCTGTGGCAGGTACATCTCAATAATCAGCGACGTCTGTACTGTCCTGCCAATCAGGTATCGATACTGCCTGCAAAAACTGAGATGCTCATCCTCATCATCCCATACCTCACAATCCCTGTAGGGTCTCCAGATGAAGGTCACCATGGTATCAATCCGATGCCGCCACCACCCTGTCTCACCCATACGGGTCTGTTGTAGTGCGCCGGCATAGTAGTAGGAGTAAGGCATCCCCGCGGCTAGCTGTGGTCTGTCGATAGGAGGGCGGAATATGGCAATACGCTCCCATGCCCAGATCATCATCAGTGTGGTCCCACAGGAGATACTCTCTCCTCTCCTGTACACAACGTCATGCAGCTGATGATAAAGTGTCCCCAGCAAACACGGACCCCATGCATAAACTATCCTCTCTCGTCGCATGTGACCATGACATCCCTGACCAATGAATGCAGTGTCCTCGCCGATTGCGGAACCAAGATTACCTGGATGATTAGCCGAGGATGCATCAAAAGTGGCTGTAATGCTCATGAAATCCCAATGGATCTCGTAACCCTCAATGCCGAGTCCGGCACCCTGATCCTGGTAGTATGCCCGGAAGGTCTGCTCGCCATGGCAGGGATCGTACATGATCCGCTCCCCTCGAATCGGAATCTGGAGAATGCGATAGACGTCCTCCAAAGTGATGGTAGCCTCACCTGTCGGCAGGTGAAAGGAACAGGTCTCTAAATGCCATCTCTCACACAGTGCCATCAGCAAACCCCTGTTCGCCCGAATGGCGGGCATGAACGCAACATGGAATAAACTGAGTCTCATCAATCGTCGCCGCTCTCGCGGGCCTAGCTGATCGCCAAACCGAAAGGTCCTCAGTCTGCTCTCTCTCGTATATATAGGGGCAAGCTGCCTCTGCAAAAAGACGAACACCACATTAGCACCTTTTTGGACAATTGTGACCATCACGGAAAGTGACTTAGGGCATGAAAGCATTAAAACAAGTTAAAGAAAGAAAACAGGCAAATGCGTCGCAAAAATGCAATTGTGTCTTAAAAACACAAATGCGTCATTCAAAAAATCAATTGCGTTCCACCAAGTCAAGTGCATCGCTATATTACACTTGCGTCGCGAATTTAGGCATTTGCGTTGCCACATTGCGAATGCGGCGCGGTAATTCATTTGCGGCATTCGAATAATCAGTTGCATCGCATCTTTGCGATTGCGGCTTTTGATGTGTCGAATGCGATGCGGTTAAGCACTTGCATCGCACCATAAATCGAATGCGGCGCAAACCGGTGGCGCGGCTCGTTTGGTCTTTGCACTTGCGTCGCGACGCATCAAATGCGGTGAACGCGAAGTCAATTGCGGCTTACGCGAACGCATATGCGTCGCGGCGCATTCGTTCACTACCCTAGAAAGCATAAAAAACACGTAAATCAAGAAAATGACAAAGCAAGTTTAGGGTACATACCGCAGGTCCTGAGCCCTCTGGCCGTTTGAAGGTCCTCACGATCTCTCCGCGGTGCTCTGTCACTGGAATCACCATCGTCGTTGCTGCGCCTTTTGCTCTGAGCTCTCAAGATTTACAAGGTGAATAGTGAAAGTGAATTGGCTTTTACCCCTTTGACCATCTATTTATAGGGTGAAAATGACATTTTTCAACTGCAGTTAATACTGGAGGCTCATTTCCGCGCCTTTGACCTCTCCGTAAGTTGCTTTAAACATGTCAGAATTTGAAACCGACTGCGCCACTATTTTTCTGGCCATCAAATTGATTTATCGGGACCTTTTGCAAATTTTTCTGGCGCCGACCTAAAATTTGAAAATTTCCCGAGGGGGCAAGAATACTCCGTACCTTCACTGGGGCATATTTTTGACTTAATTTTCTTTGTCACAATACGACAAGCGACATTATGACAAAGAGGGGCAAAATGTAGACACCTAAAAATGACTTAGGCCTGCAAGCTTCATTTTTTACCACTTTCGTCCTAGCATAATTAAGCTATTTAATTATGTCCTTGGTTCACATTCAACTATTGGTTAAATAATTCATAATTATTTAATTAATTCATGTCATTTTGTTCCTCCTTGATTATTAAATAAATAAATATTATTTATTTATTTAATACATCACTAATTATCTAAAGTCTTCCTTTGATTAATTAAATTTCGTAATTTATTTAATTTCCCTTTATCATTTATGTCTTCTTGATTAATTAAATAAATTTTATTTATTTAATTACGTCACTAATTAAATCCCCTTCTTCTAAAAATTAAATAAATTCTTATTTATTTAATTCTATCAATTTTCCACTATAATTAAATAATTTATTTAATTATTTAATTATTCGTGAGCTTTTTCTCCCATTAAAATTAAATAAATTTGACTTATTTAATTTGGCCATTCTCTTGAATTTTGAATTAAAATCTTTATTTAATTTCAAAATAATTCTTTTATCACATTCCTCCATAATTAAATAATATCTTTATTATTTAATTACTTACTGGTTACCTGGAGTAAATAAATTTTATTATTTAATTCCTCCAGCAACCTCTTTGTCTGTGCCAGCCTTATCTTCCAATTTAATTCTTGACTTTTGACTTCTCATTTAATTTTGACCGTTGATCGAATTATTTCATAATTCAATCTCCACCCTTCATTCTTACCTGTTGCCCTAATTTTGACCTAACCCTAATGCACCCAGCAACATTCAATCTTAAGCATTGATCTTAGGGTTCCTGTCATCTTTCCATCCTGGCCACACATTGAAAATTGCAATTTTTATAAAAGGGCAATTTTGACCTCATTTGCAGATCTCTCAGTCTTTAGCTCATTTGACTTCTTGCATTCTTACTCTATGTCAACTTTCTGTCAACTTAGGGTCATAGTCATTAACAGTCATAGTCATTTTAGCTCATTGTAGGGTCATTTTTATTTTCTGCAAATCCTTCAACACTTGCATAGGGCTTAGTCTTTAGTCATAGTTGCTCATAAATCTGAGGGCTTTGTTATTTATCTGCAAGCTAGGAGGTGTAACAGAGGTTAATCATGGAAGGTGGAGACATAGGGTAACACTATCCCTTTTGTCTTCACATCTCTTCCTTTGTACTTTGTTATTTTCATAGGGATTTAATGTTATTGTGCTAACCGTACTTAATAATAGATTAGGATTTTCCCTTGATTACAGTTGCTATGGGGGTGGAATAAATGGGATATGATAGGAAGGATGCGTAAGACAGGTGGGATGGAGGAAATGGGTGAAGTGAATGGATTTTCCCCCAAGTGTGGAAGTAAGCTAGATAGGGTATTTACGCATGACGCCGTTTTGCTAGGTTTACATCATGGTACTTATCCAAGGTGCTTTTTTTCCAAGTTTTCACCATTGGATTAATTATTTCTCTTTACTATTATTTTTTTAAAACTTTTTTGACTTTTTTTTTTTGTATTTTTAATAATTTTTCACTTTTTGGATTTTTGGATAGTATGTAGATGAAGATGGATAAGGATAGGGATGTGGATAAGTGGATTTTGAAGACATGTGATAAGGAGATAGATGGAGGAATCAAGCATCAAGTTCCATATGAAGTATTAAGAGCCCATGTGCGAAATGACTATTGGATGTTGGTACAACCTTATTAGGATACATTTATTATGCAAGACAATGGATTAAAGGGGTAGGATGAGGGAGATATGCAGGATAATGGATGGGATGTTGGAAAGTGTATGGATGGAATGGTGGGGAGGATGTATGATGGGGAGATGTTTTTAGTTCCAACATTGGCACATATGGTGGTGTATGTGAAAGGATAGGAGGATTAATGGATGGAGAATGTCGGGATAATCGAGATGGGATCGTGAATTTTGGGACTTAAGGACCCAAAACAGATTTAGGAGATGGTGGATAAGAATGATTATCTTTTGGAGTAGCAACTTTGGATGTAATTATAGATTTTGCATTTGAAGGATTTGAATCTTTTTTCTTTGGGATCCGCATGGTCTTGATTTTTTCTTTGGTGGACCTTTGAGGCCTATGGATTTGATTTGGATTTTGAATTTGATTTTTCTTTTCTTCACCATGTCTTTTAGAGGGGACATGGGAAGCTTTAGATTCATGTGGATGTTTAGATGTATGCATTTTTACTTTATCATCCAAAGTGCTTTTGATAGAAATGGGATGGGTGCTAGGAGATGGATAATGTGTAGGAAACATGAATGGAGCGATGGAGGTAGGATTTTGAGGATGATATGTGGATAGAGGATGTGTAGATACGTTCCATTGTTGATTCTAATAAGGGAACATGAGAGCGGAATGTTTATGATGGGTGACATGAATAGGTGATGGATGGGTAAAAATATGAAGAGGATGAGATGGAGGAGGTGACTGTGGGATATAAGGGCCCAAAATAGACATAGCACCTGGAGGATGTATGATGGTGAGTGGAGGGACATTTGAACCCAAAATGGGTGGAGTAGAGGAAGGATGGGAGATGGTGAATGGAGGGATGTAAGGACCCAAAATAGATGGAGCAGATGAAGGAGGAATATGAATTTTTTTTGAGGTGATATGATGGAGGAGGGGGATGGCAAAAAATGATTTGGTGGATTGATGGGAAGAGCCTATATTTATTTTGGAAGAGGTTCATTGAGGACGTATAGAGGTTGTACCAACATCTTTAGATTACACGTCTTGAGAGATACATCCAAGACCTTGTGTACAAATTTGTTCTTTTACTTGGATGGGCTCTTGAATACCTTTCTCATGAATGGTTAGACCTTTTCCTTGATAGTTCATGTTATCAAGCATTCGATCGATGATAGGATTTTTGTTATTTTGGAAGAATGATGCGATTGTTAGGTAGAGGATGATGGGTGGTATATATATTCTTTGTTTTTCTTTTGCAAGGAGACCACCATGGAAGAATGTGAGAGTACCAAGGGGATATACACATGGTGTTAGGATGGTAAGGTTAGGTGATGATGGAGGATCGTGAGATGAAGATGATGGGATAGCAACATCTTGATCAGGAGGGGTGAGATCAAGAGATGGATTAGGTGACATGATAGGATCTAGATTTGTGGCAGTAGGTGATAAGGGCTCATGAGATGGAGTGGTGGGATCTTGCATGAAAATGGGATCATGGGATGGAATGGATGGGGGACTGTGATCTTGAGGTGGACTAGATGTGATGGTAGGATGTTGATCTAGAGAAGGGAATATTTTGGCATGCTTTGGATCGAGCTCTTGGCATGACTCATCATGTGCAAGTGCCATGATAATGGAGGAATGTTGGATGGACTCCAAAAGTGGGGGAGATGGAAGGATGGAAGATTCATGGAATTCATGGGAATGGATTTCAGTGCTACTAGGAGTGGGATTTGTGGATTGGATTTGTATGTACTTGATGGGTTCGATGACTCTTGGAATAGGAGATGGGGGCTCAACAAATTCAATGGATTTGATGGTTTCAACGGTTTGAGCAGTGCTAGGGGTGGTAACATCAATGATAGGTGTTGGATGGAGAAGGGTCTCATCACTAATGAACATGATGAATAATTGGGATGGCATGGTTCCACGAATTCGGGATGTGGATTTGGGGATGTCTTTTTTGTCATAAGTCCTTGGAGAGCTTCTAGAGTGAGAATCATGCATACTCTAGGCTTAGTTAGCGAGGTAGGAGTGGATGAAGGATTATGGATTAGTGAACTAGGGTTAGATTGAGGCACAAGATTGGATGGAGGGTTAAGGTAGGGATATTGGAATGGTGGATTAGGACAACAGGATGTGGGTGGTGGATTGTAGTAGAGGTATTGGGACAACAAATTAGGATGGGAAGATTATGGTGGTGGATTAGGATAAGAGGAATACATGGATGGTAGGTTAGGATAGGAAGATGTGGGTGGTGGATTAGGATAGGTAGATTGGTATGGAGGATTGGGATAGTGGGCATATGTGGATGAAGGATTGAGATAGGAGGATGTGGATGGGGGATTCTAATAGGGATGTTGGGATACTAGATTGGGATAAGAAGACATGGATGTTGGATAAGAAGATGATGTAGAGGAAGGATATGATGGGGATGTGGGTGAGGAAGAAAATGGATATCCCTTGTCAAAGGTAGAAAAGGAGCATTATTAGGCATGGATGAAGACATAATGGGATAGCTAGGAGGGGTAATTGGATTTTGAAAAGTGGTTGGAGAAATATTAATAGAAATGATAGCGTCAAGGGGATCTATGTCATATACCTCTTGATCAACAAGACTCTTGTTATCATCATCAACATAGCTAGAGTTTCCCTTGACTACTATTTTTGGTTTCATTGGTGAAGAATAAGGATTCATGATGTTAGATTAGATGGATACAGATGGGAATAGATGATTAGAAGGAATGAAAAAGGTGATGAAAGGATAAATAGGATGAAATCAAAGAAGATAGAAGAAGGGGTCTGAAGATTTGTTTCGATATCAGAAAATCTTGGATGAAGGTGGACTAAAGCTCATATTGGGATTTCAAAATAAGCTCATATTTGGATTGGATTGAAGCTTAGATTAGGATGATTGGATGATGTGATGAGATTGATTTTCAATGATCAGATTTGATTAGAAAAGGATGATCATGACACCAAATCTACCTAAAGATGGAAGTAGATTGATTGGGTCAAAAGTGACTGGATAGGGATGTAATTGGATAATATTGATTGATGGAACAATTGGTAAGATAAAATGATGGATTGGATAGGATGATGAGAGTGATTCTAAACCTTGTTCAGAGATTACCCTAGGTGGCTTAGGATGTTGATTGATCGGATTAAAGGATAGATGGATGACTGCGACACCGAATCCACCTTGAGATTGAAAGTGGATTGATTGGGTAGACGATGATGATCAACTCAGGATGGATAACAATCCTAAGCAGATTTGGATGATGACAATCAAATTCAGATACCTAGGTCAATTTGGATAATAACTTCAAATGAAGTTTAGAGGATTTGGATTGAGAAAATGATGAGGGATGTGTAACCTAGAGATGCTTCTGGATGATGTACCTATATGATTCAGATGGTGAACAAATAATTTTGGGAGAATGCAGATGGACTAAAGGATGAATTGCGAGTGAACAGAAGGGGATGAAAGTGTTCAAATCATAGAAAACAATAAGGCTTTAGGTCCCCAAATATTTAACTCTATGGATTGGGTAGGGTGGCCTATTTAAGGGGCAAGGTCACCTATCTAAGGGGCATGGTCGCCTATCTAATGGGTGTGGTCAGTTGTTCCCTAGGTGTGGTTGCCTATTCCCAGGGTTGGTCACCTATTCCTAGGGCCTCGTTTCCTAACTAGTTTTTGTACTTGTATAAATCAAAAGCATGGTCAAACAAGCTATCAGAATGGGAAAATGAGCCTAACAAGCGATGAAATAGACTCACTAGATGATGGAATGGGTTCCCCAAATGGTGAAACGAGATCCCTAAACAATGAAATGAATTCCTTGAACAAAAAAATGGGTTCCCCAAATAGAAAAAAAACTCTCTAAATGGATGAACCGGTTCATGGAATGGGAGAAAAGACTCTCAGAATGGGGAAATGGACTGATGAAATGATAGAATGGATGTTCAGAATGGGAAAAAAGAGTAACAAAATGATGGAATGGGAGCTCAGAATGGGAGAATGGACTGATGAAATGACAAAATGGGAGATAAAACTTATTGTTTAGAGTGCAAAATAGTTGTTTGGGTGGGATCACCCTTGTTCTGGGCCTGGTCACCCTCTGTAGGGGTGGTATCCCCTCTATAGGGCGTGGTCACCCCTCTGTAGGGCATGGTTTCCCCTCTGTAGGGCCTACTTGCCCCTGGATAGATCCTAGTCTTCCCTGCTCAGGGAGGGGTCGCTTGTCTGGGTAAAAAGTGAACAATTTTGACTTAAAAATGACTGAGACAGAGGGCAAGTTCACCCCTCTTGAGGTCATGGTTTCCCCTAGTCAGGGAGTGGTCACCTTTGTCAACAGACCTGAACTTGACTTAGGAAAAATGGCTATGGAAAAAGATAGAAAACACTTCAAACAAAAAGCAAAAGGAAAGATTGACTTGACTAGTAAGATATGCACTGGTTTTTCATAGAAAAGATAGTTCAAGCAGTACAATCCTATCATTAGTATGAGGGGTATGGCCAACACATTCCTCTAACTAGGCTACACAAGGCGATCTAGGGAGTGCTTGATATACACACGTTACGTGAGGCACAACCGTGAACACCATCCTATCACGAGCATGATTCAGGAACCCCAATGAGATACTGAAGGCTCAAACCAACTCTTCACTTCTATCTAGGTATCACCCTAGCTTCGACACTCTACCTGACATGACATGACTGGATTGGGGTGCAACTTTGGCCTCCCCCCTTTATATACCCCGTTGGTACGTGTGGTTAGAATCATCCCTTGGGGTGATGAAATCCCCAAGTAGGTCCCACTGAGAAGAGATCATTAACCATTTTTGGCTACTCCCCAAGCTCACATGAAGTGCAAATGGAAAGTTTGAATGATGTAACACCCCCTTGGGTAACAAAAAGGACTTAAGTAAGCCATGATTTCTCTTCACCCAGGATCGCCAAATGGCACAAGGGGATTGGATACATCAATATCTTCTTTACAAACAAAGCACACAATGCATTGACTCCCCTACTTAGACTATGTGCCTAATTAGTGTGAAAATGAAAGCAAACAACTAACTAAATTCCTTGGTCCTTTCATCTTGCAAAAAACGTGTTAGTAGTTTTAACCTCCACTCTTCGTCAAGTGTGAAATAACTGCACAAATGTTAGTCAAAACCTTCACAATCACCAACAATAGAAATTAGGGGGTTAGTAATAACCAAAATGACAGAAAATAATCTATAAAAATGATTTAAAACATCGTTTTTTCCTTGCAAAAGGCTCTATTTGGGCCTATTCACCCATGTTCTAGGCCTGGTCACCCCTGTTAGGGAATGATTACCCCTCTGTAGGTCCCAATCACCCCTCTATAGGGCCTAGTCACCTCTGTCAAGGCCTAATCGCTCCTCTGGTCAAAATAGAGAGTTAAACTGGCTATTATGTCTCAAATAGGCATCTATGTTTGGGCGGGGTCACCCTTCTATAGGTCTTGGTCACCCCTCTACAAGTCTTGGTTTCCTCTGTTAGGGCTTGGTCACCTCTATTAGGCCCTGGTCACCCCTTTGCAGGTCCTAGTCACCCCTCTAGTCAAAATAGAGAGTTAATTGGTTGTTCTATCTTAGATAGGCATCTGTGTCTAAGCGAGGTCGGCCCTCTGTAGGTCCTAGTCGCCCCTCTGTAGGTCTTGGTCACCTATCTAAGGGAGGGTTTGCCCCTTTTTGTCACCTGAACCTGTAAAATATCAAAAAACTAGGAAACATAAGAGTAAAAGGAATTGTTTGTGGGTCCCACCGAGCATGCCAGAAATGTGTGCAAGTGTTATTACCTCCTAATATGAAAAAAATAATTAAGATATGCAAGATAAAACAACACTAGACCACCTCAAGATTGGGCTACAATGAACACAAATAAAAGAAAGATAAAAATAAGAAAGTATACCTTTTACTTGTGTTGATCCTTGGTTGGCCCTTGATGCAGCTTGAGTGTGTGCTCCTTGGATGGAAATTGATCTCAAATGAGATGCAAAGGGGTGAAGATGTAATGGAAGATGCAAATGATGAAGGTGGTTATGTGATATTCCAAGCAAAATGGATGCAAGAGGATGGGATAAAAGCTTAAAAGTGTGCAATAATGAATGATGAAAAACTAAGTATGCAAAGAAGTGCTTAAATGGCTTGAGAGCATAAGTGTGATAAAAATGCACAAGGTCCCTGAATGAATGAGAAGGGGGGTTATTTATAGAATAAATTGAATTCTCTAGAGAATTCAATGGTCAGGATTGAGCCACCATGGCCAAGATGGAGGGAGGGCTTTGGTGAGTTGAGGACTCACAAGCCCTCACATCTTTCCATGTGGAGTATGAAGTGTCCAAAGGAAAAATGAGGTGGAAAGGGTACAAATTATGTGGAATAAGGACAAGTACTTTGAAAGTACCTTGGGATGTGACTAATATGACCTCTCAATGATCACATGGGGAAGAGGAGATTCCTGGGAGGAATAAAAGTGAATTTTAAATTCACATGATTGGGGATATCTTAAGGATAAGACAAGGTTCCCAGAAAGGGAGTTGAGAAGTACCTTGGATAAGACAAGGTTCTTATAATAGAAGGTTCCTAACCCATGTGACTAATGTGACCTTTCAATGATCAGATGGGGAAGAGGAGATTCCTAGGAGGGGTAAAATGGAATTTAAAATTCCATTTGGAAGGACATGGGGATAATAACAGGAATTTAATATTCCTTGGGAGATGAGAGAGTTGACAAAGGTACTAATTAGACTAGCTAGTTAGTGATTAGAAGACACTTAGTGGCTAACAAAGATTAAGAGCCAACTTGCAAAAGTTGGAGGATGTGACACATTCTAATCATGGATTAGCCATGTGCACATCCCTAATGATGGGATTAGGAGATGGGTTAGGATTAATTGAAAGTGATGGAGGATGTGACATGTGAGGAATTAAGTAAATGTATTATTTATTTAATTCTTTTGAGGAAAATGGGGATAAAAGGGTAAGGTATTTAATTGTTAACTAAATACCTTATTGATTTAGAAGAATTAAGGGTATTAATTAAATAATAGTAATATTATTTAATTAATGCAAGTAAGAGGATATTTAGATGAAAAGGGATAAATTTGGACAAGTGCGAGTGTCCAAATTTAAGTGTCTACACCCGCAATGGAAGAGAATGAGAATGAACCAAACCAACAGTTAACGATGACCCAAAATAACATCTCAAATCAATCACACACTTCCTTAATTGATACTTATCCTTCACATGACGTGTAAAAACTAGGTCGACCAAACCTAATGAAAACACAAGTGAAATTTGAAGTACACACTTCCACAATGAGAAGATAACATGTGGAGAACATAACACACTTCACCATACACTGAAACACATCTTAGATGCCTTCAGATTCATCCGCAACAAACACAACAACCTTCATACACAAAATACTTTCCATCAGTCCATCCAGACTATACAGACACACATAGTAAATTAGAAAATAGTCTTTCAAAGCACCAAACCATGAACACCTTTGAAAAAACATAGATAACACCATTACAAGCCTTCTACCAGATCTAAAAGACCAGAAACAAACTAGCGGAGTACTGTGGAGCAGATACTTTTCTCCTTGTCCATAGACAAACAACTCTTCCAAACTAGTTCACACACCAGTGAACACAACTTTCACTCTCCATCAAACTAGAAGCTCTAATCTAGGATATATCACCCAAGGATTCCATTAAACAACATTACAGAGATACAATTGCATAGGATCAACACAAAAGAAATGTGGATCACATACCAAATCATATTCTAAACACACACACAATTCTATCTTCACTATTTCTCAAAAGAACTTGGTTACTCATAATATTAGCACACTAGAAACATCATAAACATAGCTCCATGTACTCACAACATCTCTAAAATATCTCAACTATACATGCACAACCTACAATCACTTGTTTCCTTTCTCTACAACAACCTATACTGTGTTGACATCAATGGCAACATTAATGAAAACACCACCATACTCATTCATACTTGCAACAATCTCCCCCTTTGTCATTGATGGCAACACATGATGTGAAAACTACCAAAGAAATAATACACACTCTCCTTTATTTTCTAGATTAGACAACCTCTACACAACATTCCTACAATCTCTCATTCTTTCAGCTTTGTTCTTTTTCACATGACTTTCTCTCCCCCTTTGAAATCAATGGCAAATAAGCCTAATTACTCCCCCTTAGGAGTGCACCCACATATCATACTACAACAATGATACTTCCTACTCCCCCTGAGGAGTAGACCTTAGTCATTAGTCCAGATAAATGAAGAATCTGTAGATCCACTAGACTGATGCACATCCATGTGCACATAGTTTGAAGGAGGGGTGGTAACCCCAAAATTCTCCCAGAGATACTCAAAAGTATCCTTCAAAAGAGCCTTAGTAAATATATCAGCAATTTGATCCTTTGTAGGCATATATTCTATCTTGACTTCATTCTCCAATACCTTCTTGCTCAAGAAATGATATCTAATAGATATGTGATTTTTCCTTGAATGCATTATTGGATTCTTTAAAATATTAATTACACTTGTATTATCACAAAAGATAGAGATAGAACACACCTCACTCCTATATCCTTCAATGTTTTCTTTATCCATAGTACCTATGTGCAACAAGATGCTATAGCAATGTACTTGAATTCTATAGTGGATAAAGAAACTAAATCATGTTTCTTGCTTAGCCATGAGACCAATATTCCTCTGAGAAACAAAGCACCACCACTTGTGCTCTTCTGGTCATCCACACAACCAGCCCAATCTATGTTAGTGTAAGAACTCAAGATGAAATCAATATCCTTAGGATACCACAAACCATAATCTGGAGTGCCTTTTAGATATATGAATATCCTTTTTGTAGTTGCAACATGTGCTTCTTTAGGTTTTTCTTGAAATATGGAAACCAAACATATTGCATGCATGATATATAGTCTAGTATTAGTAAGATATAACACTCCACCAATAATATATATGTACATGCTTTGATCGAATTAGGAGATTCATCATCTTTACTTAGTTTGCATCTAATCACCATAGGGGTACAGACCGGTTTGGAGTAAACCATTCCAAATTTCTTCAACAACACTTTAACATAATTTGATTGTGAAATGAATATTCCCTTATCAGTTTGATTCACTTGAAGTCCAAGAAATAAATTAAACTCACCAATCACAGACATTTAGAACTCTTTTTTCATCTCCTCTACAAATCTCTTGCACATAGCCTCATTCCCTCCAAATATAATATCATCAACACACACAACTACTATCAATAGTTTGTTTCCTTCCACTTTGAAATAATAATTACTATTTGTAGATCCTTTGATGAACCTTTGTTGTGTCAAATATTTGTCTAACCTTGCATACCATGCTCTAAGAGCCTATTTAAGTCAATATAGTTCCTTTTTCACCTTATATACCATGTCCAGTTTATCTGATAACTAGAATCCCTCTGGTTGTTCCATGTAGAATTATTCTTCCAATTCTCCATTCTGGAATGCAGACTTAACATCCATTTGATATACCTTCAAATATTTGTGAGAAAAAAATACTAAGAACATCCAAATAGCCTCCATTCTTGCCACTAAAGAAAATTTCTCCTCAAATTCTATTCCTTCAACATGTCAATAACCTTTGCATACAAGTCTTTCTTTGTTTCTTACAACTTCACCATTATCATTTAGCTTATTCCTAAACAACCACTTTGTACCAATTATGTTCTTGTTTATAGGTCTACGAACCAATTCCCAAGTTTGATTCTTCTCTATCTACTGCAACTCCTCTTTCATTTATCTAACCCAATTCTCATCTTTGGATGCTTCACACACTGATTTATGTTTTATCTAGGAAATTAAACATAGATTTATCTCAAGTGCCATCACTTTGCTTATTTTCTTTATACCTTCACTTTTATCTCCATTTATCTATTCTTCAAGATGATTTTTATGTACATATTTTGGGGTCTTAGGAGCAGGTCCTAGAGCTTCTTCTTCAATATATATATTCTTCTTCTTCCTTATTCTCTTCTTGTACTTATTTGCAAATAGGTTCATTTGGTTCAACTTCACCTATTTCAACTAGTTTGTGCATATCTTCATCAACTTGTACATTTGCATTATCAACTATCTTGCTCAATCTTTTATTGAAGCATCTATAAGCTTTGTTGATAGTTGAATACCCAAGGAAAATACCTTCATCACATCTTGCATCAAACTTTCCAAGGTTCTCATCATCTCTTTTAATATAACATCTACTTCCAAACACCTTAAAGTACTTAACAATAGGAATTTTTCTAGTCCATAGTTCATAAGGAGTCTTTGTGATGTTCCCTCTGATCTGAACTCTATTAAGAATATAAGCAACAATGTGGATTGCTTCTCTCTAGTATACATCCAGTACATTTTCCTCTTTCATTATAGTTCTTGCAACCTCTTGAATAGTCTGATTCTTCCTCTCAACAACTTCATTTTGCTGAGGAGTTCTAGGAGCAGAAAAATGTCTTTTTATGATGCTCTTCACAAAATGTATTGAACTCACTAGAAGTGAATTATCCACCTCTATCAGACCTTAAACATTTGATTCTCAGGTTCACTTCATTCTCTACCCTAGCCTTGAACACTTTAAATCTATCTAGAGCTTGAGCTTTCTCCCTAAGAAAAGTAACCCATGTCATTCTAGAATAATCACCAATAAGGAGCATGAAATACCTATCACCATTAAGACTTCTTGTTCTTGTGGGACAAAAAAGGTTTGTATGAATCAATTCCAACATTTTGGTAGTTGACTTCTATTTTCCTTTAAAAATTCATCTTGTTTGTTTTCCCAACTGACAACTTTTGTGAACAGTATTGGTAGGCTTTATGATTTTAGGCAGATCCCAGATAAATTCTCTTGAACTAATCCTAATTAGATTATCAAAGTTTGCATTCCCCATCCTCGAGTTCCATAGCCAACTTTCATTAACTTGAGATACAAGGCACTGACCATCAACACCCTTAAGCTAATAAATGTTCCCATATATTCTTCCTGTAGCAACCATAGTTCTAGACCCTTTTCTAATCTCATAGGTATTATCTTGAAACACAAGCTTAAAACATTTGCTACACATTTTTCCAACACTCAAAATATTATGTCTTAAGCCCTTAACATAATAGGCATCATCAGTACTATATTTTCCATCATTATTCCTTTTCTAGAAATATTTGCACCAGAATCATCTCCAAACATGACTAATCCACCATCATACTTTTCAAGTTTAGTAAACTTAATTTTGTCTCCAATCATGTGTTTTAAGTAGCCACTGACAATCACCCAATATTATTCATCTTTTCTAGCATGAAAGGTAGTAACTAGAGTACCTTCCATCTCTTCCTTCTTGTTCTCCAGACCACTTTCCCTTGCACACCTTCCATGGATAGCATATATTGATTTATTCTCTAAGGCTAAAGATAGGCATTCATCATTATCACTCTCAAAGTCAACTTCATCATCAGAAATTCCAACATCTTCTCTAACATAATACACATTCTTGAACTTCTTATCCTTTTTGTCTTTATTTTCTCTACTCTTCTTGTTTATAGCTCTATTTGGACATCTTGAAGCATATTGACAAATATTTCCACAACTAAAACATTTAAAAGGTAACATACATTTGTACTTGCCAGTATCTTTCTCCAATTTCCTTGTAAAGTTTGCTTCCAACTCCTTTGAACCTTCACTATCTAGATCATCTTCTATCTTAGTGGATTTGAAGGTTGTTTCTATTTTTTCCTTTTCTTTTCCAAATTTCCTCATTTCAAATGCAGTAAAGGTGCCAAATAGTTGTTCTTTAGTGAGCTTCTTAGGATCATATACTTCCTCAATGGTTGAGACTTTATCACTACAACTCTCTAGTAGGGTCATCAAAATCTTCTCCATTACATCTTCATTTGTTAGAGTAACACCTTGATTTTTTACTTCATTTACTACAATATCAACCCTCTGAAAATAGCTTGCAATATCGTCACCTTCTTCCATTTTCAAGTTCTCATATATATGCTTAGCTGTTAGCTTCTTTGACAATTTGACTCTATCATTTCCTTCATAGATATCTTCCAAATTTTTCCAAACTTCATAATCAGTGCCCAAAGAAATAACTTTTTTCTACTCAGTTTTAGATAAAGCACTATAGATTGCATATCTTACTTTTCCATTTTTCTCATAGGAAAAAATCTCATCTGCAAAAAAAGGACCACTTTTCGGTGCAACAGATTTTATCTCAATAGATTTCCAAGTCTTGTAACCAAGAGAGATCAACTAACCTCTCATCTACACTTTCTAGTCACTATAGTTAAATCCATCAAACACAGGGATTGATAATTTGTGCACCATCAAATCTACCTCAAGTGGTTAAGATCTTCTTTGAGGAACCAAAGCTTTGATACCAATTACTAAAATGCACAAGACAATTGAGAGGGGGGTGTGAATCATTTGTCACCAAACCAATTACAAAACTCAAACAATTATTAATTCCACATCCACTTTAATCTATTATTAAGTGTAGAGAAGGGGGATTCACTACTCATGAGTTCTCTTCATTCAGAGAACCTCACAAGGAAAACTACCCTAAACTACCTTAGGAACATTGGGAGAGTTTTAGAATCATAAAGAGCAAGTCACAAAGATTTCCTGGAAAAACTAACAAACTCTTGGCTAGAGGACATCAGTGCGGGATAAGGACGACATCACGATGTGCTGGCATCCAAGAGGTGTGTTGGCATCTTGTACAGACCAGAATGTGAGAATATTACAAAAAATGGATAAATGACTACTTCTACTCTGACTGTTGAGAACTTATAAAGCATAGGAAAATAATGGAATGTGATAAACTAGAGCAAAGTAAAGAATACATGATAAAGTAAGAGAATAAGAGATAGAAAGGAAACACTCAAAACCACGCAAGTGATGAAGCCTCTAGCTAGTAGATATCATCAACACCTACGTCTATAAGATTAAGAGAAACTGTTGGGGTGTATAGGGGTTTTCCTCAGTCAAACCCCCATTTTGGTGTTCCCACCTCCACAGACAGCCAAAAGATAGAGAGAGAAATGAAAAAAGCGTGTGGTGAAAGAAAAACCTGCTTCAAGAGTAGAACCCACACCACCAAGTATGAGTGATAAAATAAATACCCGCTTAAGGAGGAGAACCCTTATCACAAAGAGGTGATTAAGGTAATCCATACTTGAGGAGAAGAACCTGTATCACAAAGTAAAAATACAATAGAAAGGATAAATGAAATCCCAAGATGCTCACAAGTATCAGATAAGGGAGATGAAGCTGCAAGAGCCAAGAATGTTGCAAAGAGTGTTGTAGGAGCTTGAGAATGTTGCGAAGAGGGATTGAAAAGATGTAAGAATGTTGGTGTATCAAGTTGTAGACACATAAAATACATTGATTGATCCTATACACCTGATCCCAATTTTACTAACACTAGTTCATCCTGAATCATCTCCTTTACTAACCATTTAATCGAATAATCTATATTTGATTAAATTCATCATGTTTCATCTCTTAATTAAATAAATCAATTTTATTTGATCAAATCATTATCTTCTATTAATTAAATAAATCATTTTATTTGATTAATTCTAATGTTCCTCTTTTAATTAAATTAATCACTTTATTTGATTAAATCACATTTCATCTCCTTTAAATTAAATTAAATAACCTTGATTTGATTTAAGTCTAACATCATCCCCTTTAATTAAATAAATCAAATTTATTTTATTAAGTCTAATATTCATTATTCCTCTCATTTTAATTTAAATAAATCCAAAATCAAATCAAATCAAATCAAATTCAAAAATAAAAAATACAAAGGTCCTAAAGTCTAGTATCCCCTTCAAGATTTCTTAAGAGTTCAATCATTCACATCATCCATCTTTCATTTACCCCATCTAACCCTTTGATCCTTATCATCCTAGATTTTCTTTTCTGTGCCTAAATTTTAGATCAACCTAAGGAGTTAGAGGTTCACCTCACACATTCCTGAATATTGATCCTTATTTTACACTCCAAACAAGACCTCAACATAAGAAAAACATGTAATATAAACTTGATTCATACATCATGAATGGTCTAAATCAACCAAACTATCAAATCCTTACAATGCTAATTGATTATCGAAACTCACATTTATACAATCCATACAGGGGATCATTATCTCCTACAGACCTCAATGGTACAACAAATGTGAGTATTTACAATCTAAATTTTGGAACACCTTTCCTTATGGTATATTTAAATAAAGTTCCAAACCTATAAGGTATGTGTAGGGTCATCAAAGTGTCCAAACCCCAAGTGCACGGAAAACGTAGTTAGCAACGAAGATAAAACTTAACACATCTATATTATTTCCAAAATATAAGCATTGAATATATAGTAGCGACCGAAGTTTTGTGGGGCACGGTTTTAAAAAAATCTATTTGAGGGAAAATTTGAAATTCCCAATGTAGTAGTAATTCGAATTTGGAAAATGGGCAGCGGTGTCTGCCCCACCAATCTCTGTAACCAATAAATTGATATTTTTATGATTTGATTATGGGTGGAGAACTGATGTCCCTATCGTGATGGCGATTTTGCGTTTTTCAAAGCAATAATTTCACGAGACTTTTATTAACTTTTTAGCGCCGCTCATGCGCAAACCAACCCAACCGAACGACCCGCCACCGATTTTCAGTCCCGCGTTCCGTTCATCAAACATCATCGGCGTTTTCCGATCGCCCCAACGTCCAGCCCACCGCACACAATGGCACCAATGCTGTACCCCATGCCAAATGATATAGTCTCCTCAGTCCCTTCACCTGTTCCTCAAAGCCCGCCCATCATATTGCCACTTTTTGTCCCATCATCATCCTACACATACCCTATAAATATATCAACCAAACAATCAATGCACGAGTCTTCAACAAAACAACATTATCCCACCAAATCCATACATGCCAAAAGTGAATATACCAAGTACAAGTTTACCAAACATGAAAATTTCAAATCCACACTTGGTAAACTTTGGGATAGATATGTTTGTGAATCATACAAATGTTGTTCAAAGTCTGAAAAATATGTTAACAACTCCATGTATTGATCCAAATCAAGGTAACACCATGCAAAATCAAAGTTCCCTGAATCAAGGCAATATGATTCCCAACCACAACAATGTTCAATTTCAACCTATAATGCCAAATCTAAACATCATCCCAGATTAGAACATTGTCCAAAATCAATTTGTCCATGATCCCATACAAACACCACAAGTATGCATTCCAAATATGCTTGAACAAAAACCAAATCAACTATATCAAGGGTATCAAGATCAAATTTTGTGAGATCAAATTGCTACACTTACCAAAATAGTTCATTCATTGTGCCAAGAGACATCTCCGCCCCAAAATCAATACACTCTGTTGGCATATATCTTGGGGAGATTGTTGGCATATGGATTCTATTGTTGTCAATGATGGAAACTGAAGTCATTATCCTGGTCTGTACATCATAATTTATTCATACCAGTATGAAAAGTAGAGAATAGTGTTCTACTAGTAGAAATCAGAAAGAACAGGGTATCCAATTAGTTTGTCAATCTATATGCTTCACTCGATCATCATTTTGTGTTGTGGATCCCTAGGATAGTTTTTTAAGCATATATGTTACATTATTGTTAAGTTTTGTGATGTTGCATTAATCGATGTATGAGCTTGGAGATCTGACAGGATGTTTTGCTATTTATTTCCTTATTGTGGCCGACCTAGTGAATGTTGCATGTCGTGGATGTATAAGGATTAATTGCTTAATTATTTCTTGTGTTGGTTTTTTTTTGGGTCATAGCTATAGTCTATCTGACTTGTGTGGGTGCGCATCAAATATTTCTCATGATTTGAGCCGACATGTGAAGAATATTTCATATTTTGTTGAGTAATTGAAACTTTGGTAGCAAGTATATATACGAGATCGGTAATTCATTTTGTAGTGAGTGAAGTGTGTGTGTGTGTGTGAGTGTGAAAAAAGAGCATAGCAGGTGTATGTGCAAATATCAAAAGGGTGGTTGAGTGAGTTATGCAAAGTTTCACTTGTGTATTTAGATTTTGTAGAAATGAGTTAGAGTAGAGCAGAGTGAAGTCCAGAAGGAGTCAACAGGTCCAAAATCTGATTTATGAGCCTAACCGAAACTGTATTTTGGCATATGCAAATTTTATCCTTTTAGTTCAACCTTTTGTTGTAATCACAAACATTTTGTAAGGTGGTGAGCTCTAGGCAGTATTCTTAAATGCATGTGCATTCCCTTTTCTTCATACCTTTAATAGAGTATAAATTGTGGATTAATCTCCACTGTGCTTTTTACTCTAACAAGCTTTCCATGGAAAAATATTGGTGTTGTGGTGCTTTGATTATCTTGTTAATGTGCTTGCATCTTTATTTTTGTTTATGAGTTGTAAATGGTTTATGATTAGAATTAAAGTTTAAATCTTGTTGAACATTGATCCACCCCCCCTCTCAGTGTTCCCTGAGTCCAACAATTGGTATCAGAGCAAGGTTCCTCTATAGAAGTTTAACAAATTGAGGTGGATCTAGAATTGCAATGGACTCTAGTGGTCTTCAATAGTAGCTTATGGTGGCACTTGATGATCTTGATCAGTGTAAAGCAGAAGTCATGGAATTAAAAGAAAATCTTGTGGATGCCAAAAAAATTCATTCAATCAATGAAGGATAAAATCAATGAGTCAAGAGAAAAGAGGAACTTTGTGATCAAATAAAGCAGAAAGAGAATAAAATCTTGGAAGATGTTCACCTGAATCAGACTTGAAAA
Source organism: Sequoia sempervirens (assembly GCA_007258455.2). Classification (NCBI taxonomy): domain Eukaryota; kingdom Viridiplantae; phylum Streptophyta; class Pinopsida; order Cupressales; family Cupressaceae; genus Sequoia; species Sequoia sempervirens. The sequence goes on from VDFB02000003.1 coordinate 686,816,995, forward strand.
GAAATAACTAAAGAATGTGAAAAGCTTGCTAGGGACAATGCTACTCTAAAGCTTGAGATGGGATATGTGGCAATGAAGCTAACTAAGAAGATTGAAGAAAGGAAGAAGAATGAGGAGAATATAGCCTCGTCTTTCAGAAAAAAGTCTAAAGAATGTAGCAGAGTAAATAGTGGACTCATTCAGCTAGAGATTGAACTGTAACAATCCATAAATAGTGAACAAGAGATTGAAAGATAGATAGTTATTCTCAGAGATGAACTCACTACTGCAAATTAATACAAGGAGAAGTTTAGGATCAGTTATGCTAAGCTTGATGAGCTGACTAAAGGACAAAAGGATGCAAACAATAAGTGAGATCTTGGCTATGAGAAAGGAGAAAGCTCTGGATTTGAACACAAGGATTCCAGACAAACAAATCAGATGAAAAAAGGTAGAAGGTATCTAGTAAGACAACCCAATGCTCAAAAGTTTAATGGTTACTACTTTTCTTGCAATAAATTTGGTCATATGGCTTCACGGTGTAGAAGTAAAATAAATTCAAGTAGTCCATCATTTCCCAGTTAGTGTTTTAGTTGCAAAAAGTTTAGTCATAAGTCAATTGAATGCAGAAGTATGTCTATCAGTATAAGGAATGTTAAATGCTACACCTGTGGAAGAATTGGGCATGTTGCTAATCAATGTAGGTCAAAGGGAAATCAATGGAATGAACGGTTTAGACAAAGGAATATGGTGTGTTACAATTGCAATAGATTTGGTCACATTGTAAGATTCTATAGGAACAAAAACATGGATAGAAGAGGTCCAGTATACAGAGGAATAATTTCACAAAAAGATGACAAAGGAAAAGGAAAAGTGACTATGGAAGAGATAAGAGATCAGATGAAGAAAACGTTGGTAACGAAGAGTGAATTTGATGAAGGAAATAAGCTTGTACTAGAAGCAGTCTCCAGTAATTCCTTTGGAAATTGATCTCAGGCCATTGGCCTAGGGGGATTCTTTCAAGAAAAATCATTTGTCCCCCTATATGTAGTTGGCACCCAAATGCACAAAAATTTTAGTAGTTGTGTCATCAGTCTTCAAATGTTTCCATGATCATTTATGCAGGAATTCAAGATCTAGAAGGTCCGAAAATGAATTCTTCTCTTGTTGTCTGAGAAAACAGGGTAACCAGAACTCCTAGGGGAAAAAATTTAATGCAAAAAAAAGGTTAGGTGTGCGAAGTTATAAAAATGTCTTTAGAACCCCCATTTGTCACTTATCATTGAAGGAGAATAGAACGAGAGCCTCTATAGTAGAATTGTGAAGTATTCAAGTAAATTTGGTGGTGAATTCATCAAGTATTTCTGATCGCTTGTTGAATTCCTAATTTTGTGCTTGAAAGAAAAACTGTTTCTATACAAAAAGAAAAATCAAGCAAATCAAAGGAATTGTGAATTTGGATGAATATAGTACTAGGAAGATTAGAGATGTAAGAAATATGTTTCTAACTAATTAATTGAAGTGGCTTGAAGATGAGAAACATAAAAGTTTTGACATTTGGAATGAGTTTCCTTATTTTGCCAACATGGAAGTTGTCAGGTTTATCTTGAATAGATTGATTGAGGAGACTCTCACTCTGGATAAACCCTATCTCATTTCAAAAGAGGTGATAAAAAATTTAACTAGATTATGAAATGTCAAGGATATTCCAGAAAAGAGGTTGATTCAGAACATTGAAGTAGAAACCCTAACCAGAGTAACAGGAGATCAAAGGGCTCTAATAATTTCAGCAATCAAAGATCCAATAATGAGGTACATTGCACATGGGATTTCATACAAAATTTTCTTCAGAAATAGGAAAGGAAAAACCTTGGTAGGCGCAGTTTACATATCTCATAAAATGATAATGGAGGACCAAGACTTTGACCTGTGGAGTTTGTTAAAAGAACAATTGATGGAGAATGTGCAATTAACAAAGGATGCAAACTACCCCTTTAGTTTTGGTACTTTGGTCATATGTATCATGATGCATTTTCTAAACTGCTTGCCTCAGAATGATAATGTGGTATGGAAGGAAAATGAACCATTTTGTAAGAAAAATTTTGAACATTCTAATACTCTCAAAAATTGTGAGCAAGAATATGCAAATTTCTTTAGTGAATTGCTAGGAAAGTATGGAGTAGTTAGCATTTCCATTCTGGTAAAAGCACTTGAAGTTGGTATTTAAGTGATCAACCCAAGATATTCAAACCGCATTACCAATAACCTCCACAAGAGATAGAGAGAAGCAACAATGGAAGACGCTATTCCACCAAACGAGGATTGAAATATGATACAATATGATCAATGCAATAATATACAATGCAATGCAATTCTCTACAATGCAATGATGCTAGAGATTCCTTTCTTATAAAGGCAAGGATGAGAGATAGAATAAGACAGGATCATGGCAAGTGTCTTAATCCTATCACATGAGACAACTAACTCATAACTACTTAGGAAAGTGTAAAGTCTAGATAAGACAACTAAGACTTCTAGAAGATACAACTAATATCATAAGTAAACTTAACATGTGAATTAAGTCCCCTAAGTCCCTAGTAAAGGAATAAACTAGGTACAAGAATTATTCACACCAACACCCCCCATTAAGTGCA
>VDFB02000003.1:686819727-687024284 GCA_007258455.2 Sequoia sempervirens
ATTCACTTTATTATTGCGCACGGATTTCAAAAAAAAAAAAAAATTGCAGAAATTATGGCAAGTGATTTACTTCAAGATTGTGTACAAATTGTGTCTTGTTGTCAACAATGTCGATGAGAAAAAATGGGTGGAGTTTGAAGGAAAAATTTATGAAACCCTACCATGACAGAATGTGTTTTTTAAAATGAGACGAACAAAAATGTTGGCAGATAGTCAACACTCCCCTCGAGATCCATGACATGGCTTAACTGCCTCTTGTGGATCTGTTAACTCTAGCAGTTGTATTGAGCATTCATAGGTCAACCTTTTGAAGCAATGACAACCGTGGGGCCAAAAATTGGTATTAAAGCTAAAGGTTACAGGTTCAAATCCCCCTAGGTAACGTTGAGGGGGAGATTGTTGGTAGATGGTCAACACTCCCCTTGAGATTTGTGACATGTCTTAACCACCTCTCATGGATCCATTAACTCTTGTAGTTGTATCGGGCATTAACAAGTTGACCTTTTTGGGCAACGACAACCGTGGGGCCAAGAGGAAACCTATCTCCCTTCAGTTGTTCTTTCAATCTATTCACACTAAATGAAAGTAGATCTGAAAATATTGGAGCTTGAGGGTAACTAAAGTTCGATTTGATTTGGAGATTAGTGAAATTTTTTGACATCGACGGGATTTTATGATGTGAGAATTCTCACGTGAAACAATTGTGGTGGGTTGTGCCCACAAAATATAACCTATCAACTAATAAAATCTTAATGGGTAGGACTACAATTATTTTATTTCTTTTAACATTTAATAAGAGCCACTTATGATGTCCCTATTTTAAATGCATAGACTATTTTTTCAAACATCTTTAAAATTTTGTCAAATTAATAGTCACACTTGATGTGCAATGGACACAATAATATGTACTTTCATTTATTGTAGTGTTGTAATAAATTGTAAATCCTTACAAAAATATCTAGTATAAAAGGCCACTCGACATGTATTTGGAAAAATTCTATGTAGGATTTTTTATTTTTAATATTAAATAAGATTCACTTATGATGTCTCTATTTTAAATGCATTGAATATTGGTTCTCAAATATTTCGAATGTTATAAAATCAGCAATTACACTTGATACGTAATGGTAATGCCAATAGATACTTTCATTTAGTGTATTGTTACAAGAAAATATGGAATTTGAAAAAAAACATCCAATAGTTGAAGAGAATCCATATTTATTTAATCTAATTAGTAAGGTCACTAATAAAAGGCTATTCTGCATATGCACAAAACATTTCTTTCTTTCTTTTTTAATTTTCAAAATTGAATAAGAGTCGCCTATTATCTTATTTTAAATTCACAAAATATTGGGTTGGACAACTTTAAATTTCATAAAATTAAAAATTGCACTTGATATAAAATGAACATATTGATAAATATTCTCATTTATGTAGTGTTATAATAAATGATATTTTTTTAAGGAATATATAACTTTTATTTCTCTTTTGATTTTACACCATGGAAAAGGCACATAATGAGGAGTTGAAGTACATTTCTATCATTACAATCCCATAGATTGGTTTGAAGGATCAATGAAAGTCAATCTAAAGTGTCACCTAACTAGGATCAAATCCTTCATACTTCAATATTTAAGCCTCCCACTAGATGTATCTTCTTACCAAAAACCTTTGAAACAAAACTCCAGGCCTATGGGAACCTTTAGATGTGAAACAAACTTGGCACCAAATCCCTAAGTTGCTAGTGACTCAATTAGTGAGGCAAAAATTTCTACAAGAGTTTGGGTCTATTAGAGAACATGCAGGACATCATTGGATGCAAAAATTGATAAAATTCATTATTGTAAAGTTTTCTTCATCAAACTTGCAAACCTTCTAGCCTCAAAATAGATGCTAATAAATGAAATCTATGAGGATTTTGCATTCAATATTAACTTCTTGTTTTTTTTCCAACTTGAGTTACCATATAGAGCTACGTTGATCAAATGTTTAAAGTCTAAAATAACAATTTTAAGTTTGTGGGGCTGCATTTATGAATCTAGATAGTTTATTAGTCAAATTCTATCGGAGGCATCATATCCAAAGTTCTTTTTGCTTAATGTTCATGTTTTTGTGTTTCTATGTTCCCTTCTCCCTCTTGAGAGAGACATATACAAGCATATCTATGGTAGTTGAAGTCGTCAGATACATTAATAGATAAATCCCATTTAATTTGATTGATGTAAGGTCCAAAAATTTGAGATTGATATTGTGCATAAGGGATCCTCTTGTTGCTTCCTAAGAGACACATATGCACTATCTTGCATGTGCACTTACCTCTAATAAATTAAGATTGAAGAGATCTATAGATCAGTAAAACATTGCACATATAAGATATTAAGGAGAATGAACACTTGATGATCAATATTTTCAATGTCAATTGATGCTCTTATAAATGTTATACCCTAAGATTTGTGGATTGTCAAAGCTCAAACCATCTTAACTAGAAGTTGATAGTGATAATAAAATTCAAATTAAGATAGACCATAACCATGTTGAGAAAAGATTGTTTAATATAATAACCGAACTCAACAAGTTTACTTTTATCTAATCAACTATACTTATCAAAATATTACAGCTAACTTGAAACTTTTATTTTCAGACAAGATCAATATAAATTCTTTTGGAAGACCATAAAAATAATAATTTCATTTAATCATAAAATTATATAAACAAATAATAACCTCAAAACTCGTTAACTTTAATATAACTACTTTTAACATCTGTGGAGAAAACTGAAATTTACAATCGTACCTAGGGTAACTCAGAAATATAGCAGTACTCCAACTTGAAATGATGGACAAAATTATTCTATCAATTCTTTGGAGATTGTCTGGAGCCAGAGAAGCCATATTATAATATCTGGAAACCGTGAGCTTTCATGAAGATACAACAAGCATTGTGTGCATTGCATTCTGAGATCCACTCATCTACCTTCGATCTGAAGAACCCCATAGAAAGTTTCACACACACCCATTCAGCCGACCGCAAAAAATAACACCCATTATATGATAACAGAATAGTTACTTGCCTAGAGCTAACATATGCCTTTAACTTGTTACAGAAGTAACAATAGGCGATATTGATCTCTATTTAGCCTGTACAAAACGAGCAAGGCTCCATCTCCCATAAACAGGAACAAATAACAACATATACAGTGGCAAAGACACAGCAAACAAGAAGATTTACCTCTGGGTTTTCGTTTATTTGAGGGGTCAGAACAAGCTGTTACGCATGGTATTTGAGAATGGCATCGAATTTGGAAAGGTAGTTTGTGTTTGATTGGACGAACGTGTGACCCGATCTCGAATCCTCTACTCAAGATTGCTAAATAACCATTGCTGATGATACCAGAGCCATGAGTTCTGTTGAAGATTTTCGCTAAATAATCATTGTTGATGATATGCGAATCATGATTTCTGTTAAAATTTATGGTTTAAACAGCACAATCTTTAAGTTTTAAATTATTTAAGTGGCGTATCTGAAATCACACCCACTATTCCGAATCCAAGTGTTTCGGCTATACTGAACTAAAACCAACTAACCAAGTAAGAAAGAGGAAATCGTCTTTGAAAATTATATAACTAGTGATATTATGTACCCAAAAACAGGGAATATGAGGCCTTGCCATTATTCAAAGACAATTTTACTCCACCCGGAAGGAATCTCTTGTAGATGAGAAATCCCTAGAGATTGGGGTGCAGTGGTTTTAGATTGGCCACGTCACAAAAGTTTTGGGTGACGACGTTCACCATCGCACATAAGGTTTACGGTTTTCCCCTACATGGAGGAGTTATGATGCCGCATTTTATGTTTAACCAAACTTGAAAAGGGAAGCATTCATACAGGCAGGTACAATTGAAAACAAACGTGTAATGAGGATCTCAAGAGAGAATTCGTCTTTTATACCTCCACACAAGAATCAAAAAGTGAATTACTTTTCTCTTTAATACATTCACATATGATTCAAAAGATGGGGTTTGATTACCACAATAAAACAGAATCACGTATCACAAATCTGGTGGTCCTCCTCTGGCCATACCGAGAAATCAAAAAACATATCTTGGTCCGAGAAGTTGAAAGGAGGAAGGTCCAATGCCTTACTACTTTTGATGTTGTTGCTTTGAAAGGAGAACAAGTCATGATCATAAATGATCTCTGTTTCGAGTCCCGTAGAGTCAATTGGGAAATCAGTGATACTCAATTCCATTTCCGCTGCTGCCAGACTCGGTGCCTCGAACTCATAGAAACCCAATTCCATCTGCTCATCTTCGGCTTCTTTTAGAGGCGGCTCTGCAAGAATATTGTCATCTTTGGGCTGCGAAGAATCTACTTGAGGAATACGGTTAGAGAGTTGGGTTTGGTCATGATGAGGGAAGCAGTTCTGCCCAGTCAAGCTTTGTACAACGCTTTTAAAATGGGCTCTGTCGGTCTCTACAGAGACAGAATCGATGTATCGGATGACTACTGTCTTCTGCTGTTGTTGGCAGAGATGGGTACCAATCTTGTTTCTCTTTGCTGCCATGAATAATTTATTGAATTCCACTAGATGAATTCCTTTGTTGAGTGAATCGCCTGGTTCACAATTATTTATGTTGTCTGTAAATCGACTTAGTAATTGAAAGAAAACATGTAAAGACTTCCCTGCTTGACGTGTTGAACGGTCCAGACGAGTCGAAGAGGGGCCACATCTGTGTGACCTAGTAAGCTCACCTCTAGCAGGCCGCTCCCGTACGAAAACTTTCTGCGAAGGACTTACTGTTCTAGACATTCAATAAGCGTCACCTCTGATGTCCCTGTTTTAAGGACTTACTGTTCTGAGGACTAGGTCAGACTTATGATATTGCTATCAGGATTCAACCGTGTAGTTTCGAGTCAAACTTAGACTTCTTAAATAGTCAAACCGAACATTCCCGCGAACACCGTTCAATCTATCAAAAATTATTTAAAACAAGTGTTGAGTTTATATAGTTATGCATTAATATGAGAAATTTTGTATTTCAAATTTTTTTTATGATTAATCATAATTGGTAAATGCATGGTCATAAAGATTGATAGTTTGAGTTATGATTGTTTACGTAGTTTTTTTAGAAGTTTGGTTTTTAAATCTAATTTACATTTAGAAGTTAAAGTCTTTTTGTCAAATTGTCAAGTAATCAAATTTACAAGTAAAATATAGTACTATATATTTACAATGTTGAAATTTGCATATCCATGCCACTTCCCATTTAGTTGTGGGCCAACTTTAGCATTGGGGCTTAGTACAATCTTGTGTGAAGTTGGGGTACCCTAATTTCCTAATCGTCCACCTATTTGTGTTTACAAACATCCTCATGTATTTGACCATATTTATTCCATTTCATTCCTATACATTTTGGATACATTTTATATTTTATTGCACCTCTGTGTAATAGAATTTTAGAGTTAGAAAACAACAAAAATAAATGCACTTAGATGATTGTGATGAGCCAAATATAGTTGATTATTGTATTGATCATTCTTTTTTAACTACAATTCATAACTCATAAATTAAATCCCTTTCTTCTAAAATTAATAAATTATTTATTTTTTTCTAGCTATCATTTTGAATTAAATAAATTTATTTATTTAATTATTTTATCTTTCTCTCCATCAAATTCAAATTATAGATCTTAACCTCTCTCAAATTTTCTCTTCCATTAATCTTTCAAATTAATATCCATCATTGATCAAATGTTTAATGAGGCATATAAATAATCCCTTCACTCATGCATTATCCCCTAGAACTTTTATTATAAAAAGTCTCGCTAGCACTCTCATGATCAAATATTTACATTTTCCCTATCAAGCATTATCAAGTTATCATTATTAGGCTATCACAATCAAGCAAGCATATATCAAGCATCCATTATAAAGCATTGCCAAGCATCATGTAATGCCCTTCCCATTTGTATCTTGTTAATGTGAGATCGGTGTTTTACCTCCACCATTTCCTCAACATGTTGGTTGTTGCAATTTTGTATGTTTACATGCTTGGTTTATCATTATGCTTTAGTTTACTGATACACATTATAAGTGTTGTAGTTAAATGTAATCTTGATTATTGATGTTCTAGAAAGGAATGATTTACTTTATTTTATAATGGATGTACTTTTAGTCTTATGCTATGCTTCAACTATACATACAGTGTACAGGTACCCTTGACATGAATTGAATGGTTATAGTTACATGGTTATTTCTCTAACTAGCTACATAGGTTTGAATTATTCCCCAACGGTGGTTAATTCAGAGATGTCACATTGGGTCCCTTCCTATCTATTCCCCGATCATACTTGAATTGAGTACGGTATGTGTCATGTTTGACCCTATGTGAACCTAGATCTAAGTTAGGAGTTCTTTCTAAATGCCTATGTGTTGTGTAATGCCAATGCATGCTTGATTTAAATAATTTCATAATTTCATGTTTTTTTCACAAAACACTTAATAAGTTGCATATTGCATGATTTAATCATATTTTAATCCTGGAATCAAATTAAGGTGAATATTTAAATGAAAGTTAAATTACCTTTTCAACTGTTAATGAAATATTAGGAATTAAATGATTTCTATAGTTATATCAAAATATTTTATGTATTCTGGGAAACTATGGGAAAATTAAAATATGGCTAAGTTAATTAATTTTTGAAAAAACCTTGGGGTGAGAATGTGTACTTATATTTGATTTAATCGTATTGTTAAATAATTGCAAATGAATGAAGGTAAATTGTTTGAATTATTAAATGGAATTTTTGGAATTTAAAATATAGAAAATTACAAAATAGTGGGAAAAGAAAAGAGTTAATAGGAAAAAGGAATTAGTATTTTGATTCATTCTTTTGTTTTTTGGGAAAATTGGGCTCTCAAACCCTTTTCCAAGAAAAAATTTGGAATTTGAAGTGTGGGAGCAAATGGGAATGGAATCGGATGTGATTTGAAGTAATGGGATAGGAAATGGAGTGTGAATTCTTGGGTGTGTTATCTCCCCCTCTCTTTTGAAAAGTTGCAAGTTCTTCCATGTTTGTTGTGTCTTCAAAATGGAGGAAATCTTCTCATTTATCCTCCCTTTGTATATGTTTTTGAATTTGGATGTCATGCTCACCATAAGGGGAGCATAGGAATTCCTCAATAGCATTCAAATTTCAAAATTAGAGTAGGATTTAATTAATTTTGAAAATTTTGAAAAAGGCTCAAATAGAGGCATGGTTATGGCAATAATTTTCTAAAATCATGGAAATGTAAAATTGACCTTAAAAGTGTGTTGGGTAAATTTAGAGAAAAAAGGTATTTTTAGAATTTTGAAATTATAATTTTAATTTTTCAAGCTTTTCTTCAATGGTGGAATTGAGAAATTTGTGTTTTTTTCCCTTGTATATTATGTTAGAAAACTTCAATTTTGGGAGTGACTTGTGATAAATTTTAATGTAGGAAAGGAATTCTCCTTCATTTTTGATTTAGAACCAAAGGTTAATTTAGGAAATTGAAATTTGAATTTTAGATTTTAAGCATCCTTTAATGGGGAATTTGGAAAATGAATGGTTTTCCTTTGTAAATTTTTTTAGGAAATTTGAATTTTTGAGTGATTCTAGATATTTTAATGTGAAATAAAAAAGTCTCCTTAATCATTATCGATTTAGAATATTATGAGACCAAGTTTGTTTTATTCTAAAAAAAATTATTTTATGCATTATTTTCCCATGCCACATTTGTTGGAGCATGTGATGAGCTTAGTGTGTAGGTATTAGATAGAGTTATGGAAATGGCTCCCAAGATGTCCCCAATCCAAAGTGGTAAGTAGGCTGATCACAAATAGGGAGTTATATAATCAAGTGATAAGTAATAAAATATGAGTAATTAATTAACCAAGATAATGGATATCCCTCTCATACCTTGAGTGCTTGTTGTAAGAGAGGGGGACCAACCATGCCAAGGCTCCATATCACGAAGAGCCGAGAGCGGAGGGCTGGAATAACTTACCTCACTCTAAAGGAATGTTTTAAAAAAGGGAAGTAGTGTTTTAGAGAAAATTGCTTCAGATCCCGAGAGAGTGAAACCTTGAGATTTCTGCCTCAGATGAGTGAGCTCTTGACCAAAAGACAACGGACTTTCAGGATGGTAGCGCAATGCACTGTCGTCTAAAAGACATGCTAGCATCCTAAGCAATAGAGGGCTTAAGAGCTCAAGCGGACAGAACCAAGTTTCACTTCTAAGCTCAGATCTAGGGTGTACTAAGCAAAATAAATGAATAAGAAGCCAAAAACTTTAATAAACACAAGGGAACTTAGAGAGAGCTTATCTTTTACTAGACGTTCAACTCTTCACTCCAAGCTCCACTTTGCACCTACACATAGAAGAACAAGGGGGAAAGGTTGGGGCTATATAGGGTCCTGCCTCAGTCAGACCCCCGTTTTGGTGTTCGCACCTCCACGGATAGCCAAATTGGAAAGGAGTGTAAATGAAGTAAACAAAGCATGTGGTGAAAGCAAAACCTGCTTCTAGAATAGAACCCGCACCACAAAGTAGTAAATGAACAAGTAGGAAAGGAAAGTGAGAGAGAGAGAGAGAGCATTACCCATGGCCTAAACCCTCTCTAGAGAAAATAGATGCACCGTTGAGTGCTTGCTTGAGAGTTGTTACTGTTGGAGGGACCTCAATTTGGCATGGCTTTGCTTGTGAGAGTGCTACTATCAAGGATGAAGAGAACTTAAAACTGGAGCAAGTTGTAAGAGAGCTTGAATGAATGACTTCCAACCCTAAATGAGAGCAAGGGGTTTTTAATACATGAAAGGGTGACAAAGAGCCATTACATTTGAAATCCAATTATTAGGACATGTGTCGAGAGAGTCAAAATTTCAGATTCCCTGTTTCAAACTCAAAAAATTGCCAAGACGCTAGTTCATCGCATAGACATCCATAGCCTAGATTTTTGGGAAACGTGTCATCAGACTTTTGTTGCTCTACCACAAATTCGCATGGAGTCAGAATCACGAAGTTCTTACTCATGGGATTTTTGTCATTAATTCTCTAAGGTGTCATAAATGCTAGGCAAAAATGAAAAAATGTGGAATTGCCCCTAGGTGCAATTCTATGGCATTACAGTGCCATCATGCCACCATGTGCATGTGATCACATCTTGTATGATAGCTTATATTAACATGGCCACACACTTTACACACATCATTGGTCCATATTAGAAAAATAATTCAAATAATATCCCAAAGCCATTAATTGATGTATGCAATCATTACCACATTACATCACTCCTATTTTCTTTCCGTAAATTAAATGAACAATGCCATTATGCATTCAATTTGAGGGGGGGTTGCATGTCATAATATTTGATATTGCCATGTACATATGCTATACGGTTCTAGAGGTTCCAAACTCTACATTTAAATGTGCCATGACGTATTACTCAATATTTTCTTCTACACCAATTACTTGATACTCATACACTATTATAACCTAATAATTTTGAACTCTATAATAATAATATGCATCATAATCCCCTTTTGCATCAATTTATGTTTATCATTAAGGTTGATAAATTGCACATCAAGGACCAAGCCACATGGTATGGTCTAGTTCAAAGACCATATCACACATGGCCCAATCCAAGACAAAACTATGCAATGTGAACACAGTCTACAATAAGATAAATCCTTGCTTAGATATATCACATCTTCCTCATTATTTATGTTGATTTCAAATGTAAACCTTTTGTTGTAATAGTACAAGTAAAATAAACTCAATCAACCATCAAACTAAATCAAATAACATCTAATCACTTTACAAATGATATTATCTAAATTTAATTCATTATTAATTTGTTTTAATCATTCAATTACATTAAATATTCATTTGAAAAATTCTTGCAAAAATCTCCATCCCACCGTCTTCTTAAACAGAATTTATGGTTCATTTTTGAATGACTTTGTTCCCTACTTTATATGTCCAATTCATTAGAGGTTTGTGGGTTGCATGGGAATTACTATTTGTGAATGCACTATATAGATAAAAATAATAATTCAGATTTAAATACCCTTTGTACAAAAGTAAACTCCATTATAGCAATCTTGGATGTCTTGGATGAATACATTATAACTTATCAAACCAGCCCATATTAAGAGCTCCCTTGTTCAGTCAATGATACATGGATTTCTTCTATGTGGAGGTGGCTTATAAGAACACGCAGAAACACTTGCAGAAGGCTTATGATAAGCATGCTAATGAATGGGCATGTTAGCCCTTGGAATGTGCCTGTTGTATAATTCGGAGGATGTGTGGTTCTCTAGTAGTTCTCGTGTAGGAGCGCTACTTCTGAGCATAAATTCTCCCAGCGCTGCAAAATATTCTATATTTTTTTCCCTAAATATCAAATATATTATGGCAACTCAATGCGTAAGCATGAGTGGGAACAGAATTACTCCTATCAATATCAAAGCCACCTTGGGAAAATTATTGTGCACCAACCACTTGCCAAAACATGTGCTAAGATAGAAGACATCGATGAATATAATACCTGATCCCAATACCCATACAACGACTGCACTCTGCAATCAAAACAGAAGTTTTAGGAAACAAAATATTGGATCTGATTCTCTCAACAATGATGGTGATAAATATTTTGCTCAATTTGAAAAATGTTAGCTTACTCAAGTGAGTTTTTGTAGGAACCCATCTTTTTCTTGCTGCTAGTGAACCTTAAAAGTGGGATGAAAGAAAATGGCAATTCAAATGACAATATCATCTAGACATAAACAAGTATATAAAGAAAATGAGCTAGTTTTCTAAGGAACAACAAAATCTATCTGTAGATTTACCAAATAAATTGTAAGTACATAGAGAAGCAATGATGATTAGCCTTCTAGTGCCAGAAGAGCCATAGATGATGGACACCACTAAACTTGGCATTATACCAATGCAACTTGTTATAAGATTACCCAAAATTGTTTAATTTTCAGATTCAGAAATCCCTGTGAATAAAATTCAAATGTGATTGCTATTTTCAAATTTGGGGTTTTCTGGGGTTTGTACAAATTCAAGGAATTTGAAAATGTTTTGGGTATTTTTCCTACATCACATACTGGCTTGCATATGTTCCTGTGATAATTGAGCTCTGCCCATATGCCAGGCTGCCAGAAGTGTAACTATAAAAACCTTTGAGCTCCATTGTTCCAGAACATGCTAGACACATGACCAGAGAGACCGAATTTTATAATTAATTTAGAGTGCATATTCAATATTGAATCAACTTGTGTTTCATGAAAGTTGATCTATTGCAAATTTGAAATCAGTAATCATGAAGATTAATTCTATAGCAACACGGTTTACTGTAAAAAGAAAAAGATTGTTCAGAATGATATGTGTGGAAGTACCAAATTCACTAAAAAATGGTTAGTTAATTGGGAGAAATTTAAATACAGAACTTGTGCATATCCTTCAATCTTTTTACGTTCCCAGAGAATGTTCTGTAACAAAGTTCACGTGCCTTGTCTATTCTTCGACATTTCGCATACATATACCACAGCATTTCAAACTATAATTTTTGACAAAAATACCTCTTCCCTTTCGCTTTGATGGATGGCTATACGCTGGTCCAAAGCTCCCACACATAAACCACGACAAAGCTCGCCCTTTACCGACATCACCAAACTTCTGCAACGTGGGAACTTTGACAATGAACCGGTGCTGGACGGGAGAAAGAGTTTCAAATCGCGCGCTAACAAATTGAACGTTAACAGCGTGGGGAAACGGTGAACGGGGAGGGATGGATTTAAGTGGGCCCCACACGAGCCACCTAAGCGGTCAACGCTTATAGTGTCCTGGTTAAGCCAGCCCTTTTACTCTACCCGGGAGGAATCTCTTGTAGATGAGAAATCCCTAGAGATTGGGGTGCTGTTGTTTTAGATTGGCCACGTCACAAAAGTTTTGGGTGACGACGTTCACCATCGCACATAAGGTTTACGGTTTACCCCTACATGGAGGAGTTATGATGCCGCATTTTAGGTTTAACGAAACTTGAAAAAGGAAGCATTCATACAGGCAGGTACAATTGAAAACAAACGTGTAATGAGGATCTCAAGAGAGAATTCGTCTTTTATACCTCCACACAAGAATCAAAAAGTGAATTACTTTTCTCTTTTATACATTCACACATGATTCAAAAGATGGGGTTTGATTACCACAATAAAACAGAATCACGTATCACAAATCTGGTGGTCCTCCTCTGGCCATACCGAGAAATCAAAAAACATATCTTGGTCCGAGAAGTTGAAAGGAGGAAGGTCCAATGCCTTACTACTTTTGATGTTGTTGCTTGGAAAGGAGAACAAGTCATGATCATAAATGATCTCCGTTTCGAGTCCCGTAGAGTCAATTGGGAAATCAGTGATACTCAATTCCATTTCCGCTGCTGCCAAACTCGGTGCCTCGAACTCATAGAAACCCAATTCCATCTGCTCATCTTCGGCTTCTTTTAGAGGCGGCTCTGCAAGAATATTGTCATCTTTGGGCTGCGAAGAATCTACTTGAGGAATACGGTTAGAGAGTTGGGTTTGGTCATGATGAGGGAAGCAGTTCTGCCCAGTCAAGCTTTGTACAACGCTTTTAAAGTGGGCTCTGTCGGTCTCTACAGAGACAGAATCGATGTATCGGATGACTATTGTCTTCTGCTGTTGTTGGAAGGGATGGGTACCAATCTTGTTTCTCTTTGCTGCCATGAATAATTTATTGAATTCCACTAGATGAATTCCTTTGTTGTTTAAATCGCCTGGTTCACAATTATTTATGTTGTCTGTAAATTGACTTAGTAATTGAAAGAAAACATGTAAAGACTTCCCTGCTTGACGTGTTGAACGGCCCAGACGAGTCGAAGAGGGGCCACATCTGTGTGACCTAGTAAGCTCACCCGTAGAAGGCCTCTCCCGTGGCGTACGGAAACTTTCTGCCAAGGACTTACTGTTCTAGACATTCAATAAGCGTCACCTCTGATGTCCCTATTTTAAATGCATGGAGTACTAGGTCAGACATCTTAAATAGCCAAACCGATCATTCCCGAGAACACCCGTTCAATGTATCAAAAAAAAGTTAAAACGAGTGTTGAGTTTATATAGTTATGTATTAATATGAGAAATTTTGTATTTCAATTTTTTTATGATTAATCATAATTGGTAAATGCATGGTCATAGAGATTTATAGTTTGAGTTATGATTGTTCACATAGTTTTTTTATAAGTTTGGTTTTTAAATCTAATTTACATTTAGAAGTTAAAGTCTTTTTGTCAAATTGTCAAGTAATCAAATTTACAAGTAAAATATAGTACTATATATTTACAATGTTGAAATTGCATATCCATGCCACTTCCCATTTAGTTGTGGGCCAACTTTAGCATTGGGGCTTAGTAGAATTACATATTGAAAAATGGTACAATCTTCTGTGAAGTTGGGGTACCCTAATTTCCTACTCGTCCACCTATTTGTGTTTACAAACATCCTCATGTATTTGACCATATTTATTCCATTTCATTCCTATACATTTTGGATACATTTTATATTTTATTGCACCTCTGTGTAATAGAATTTTAGAGTTAGAAAACAACAAAAATAAATGCACTTAGATGATTTTGATGAGCCAAATATAGTTGATTATTGTATTGATCATTCCTTTTTAACTACAATTCATAACTCATAAATTAAATCCCTTTCTTCTAAAATTAATAAATTATTATTTTATTTTCCAACTATCATTTTGAATTAAATAAATTTATTTATTTAATTATTTTATCTTTCTCTCCATCAAATTCAAATTATAGATCCTAACCTCTCCCAAATTTTCTCATCCATTAATCTTTCAAGTTAATATCCATCATTGATCAAATGTTCAATTAGGCATATAAATAATCCCTTCACTCATGCATTATCCCCTAGAACTTTTATTATAAAAAGTCTCACTAGCACTCTTATGATCAAATATTTACATTTTTACTATCAAGCATTATCATGTTATCATTATCAGGCTATCACTATCAAGCAAGCATATATCAAGCATCCATTATAAAGCATTGTCAAGCATCATGTAATGCCCTTTTCATTTGTATCTTGTTAATGTGAGATCGGTCTTTTAGCTCCACCATTTCCTCAATATGTCAGTTGTTGCAATTTTGTATGTTTACATGCATGGTTTATCATTATGCTTTAGTTTACTGACACACATTATAAGTGTTGTAGTTAAATGCAATCTTGATTATTGATGTTCTAGAAAGGAATGATTTACTTTATTTTATAATGGATGTACTTTTATTCTTATGCTATTGGACCTTATTGGGATGATTATGCTATGCTTCAACTATATATACAGTGAACAAGTACCCTTGACATGAATTGAATGGTTATGGTTACATGGTTATTTCTCTAGCTCGCTACATAGGTTTGAGTTATTCCCCAATGGTGGTTAATTCAAGATGTCACATTGGGTCCCTTCCTATCTATTCCTTGATCATACTTGAATTGAGTACGATATGTGTCATGTTTGACCCTATGTTAACCTAGATCTAAGTTATGAGTTCTTTCTAAATGCCTATGTGTTGTGAAATGCCAATGCATGCTTTGATTTAAACAATTTCATAATTTCATGTTTTTTTCACAAAACACTTAATAAGTTGCATATTGCATGATTTAATCATATTTTAATCCTAGAATCAGATTAAGGTGAATATTTAAATGATAGTTAAATTACCTTTTCAACTGATAATGAAATATTAGGAATTAAATGATTTCTATAGTTCTATCAAAATATTTTATGTATTCTGGGAAACTATGGGAAAATTAAAATATGGCTAAGTTAATTAATTTTTGAAAAAACCTTGGGGTGGGAATGTGTATTTATATTTGATTTAATCGTATTGTTAAATAATTGCAAATGAATGAAGGTAAATTGTTTGAATTATTAAATGGAATTTTTGGAATTTAAAATATAGAAAATTACAAAATAGTGGGAAAAGAAAAGGGTTAATAGGAAAAAGGAATTAGTATTTTGATTCATTCTTTTGTTTTTTGGGAAAATTGGGCTCTTAAACCCTTTTCCAAGAAAAAAATTGAAATTTGAAGTGTGGGACCAAATGGGAATGGAATTGGATGTGATTTGAAGCAATGGGATAGGAAATGGAGTGTGAATTCTTGGGTGTGTTCTCTCCTCCTCTCTTTTGAAAAGTTGCAAGTTATTCCATGTTTGTTGTGTCTTCAAAATGGAGGAAATCTTCTCATTTATCCTCCCTTTGTATATTTTTTTGAATTTGGATGTCATGCTCACCATTAGGGGAGCATAGGAATTCCTCAATAGCATTCAAATTTTAAAATTAAAGTAGGATTTAATTAATTTTGAAAATTTTGAAAAAAGCTCAAATAGAGGCATGGTTATGGCAATAATTTTCTAAAATCATGGAAATGTAAAATTGACCTTAAAAGTGTGTTGTTGGGTACATTTAGAGCAAAAAGGTATTTTTAGAATTTTGAAATTTTAATTTTAATTTTTCAATCTTTTCTTCAATGGTGGAATTGAGAAATTCATGTTTTTTTCCCTTGTAAATTATGTTAGAAAACTTCAATTTTGGGAAAGACTTGTGATAAATTTTAATGTAGGAAAGGAAGTCTCCTTCATTTTTGATTTAGAACCAAAGGTTAATTTAGGAAATTGAAATTTGAATTTTAAATTTTCAAGCATCCTTTATTGGGGAATTTGGAAAATGAATGGTTTTCCTTTGTAATTGTTTTTAGGAAATTTGAATTTTTGAGTGATTTTGGATATTTTAATGTGAAATAAAAAAGTCTCCTTAATCATTGTCAATTTAGAATATTATGAGACCAGGTTTGTTTTATTCTAAAAAAAAATATTTTATGCATTATTTTCCCATGCCACATTTGCTGGAGGATGTGATGAGCTTAGTGTGTAGGTATTAGAGAGAGTTATGGGAATGGCTCCCAAGATGTCCCCAATCCAAAGTGGTAAGTATGTTGATCACGAATAGGGAGTTATATAATCAAGTGATAAGTAATAAAATATGAGTAATTAATTAACCAAGATAATGGATATCCCTCTCATACCTTGAGTGCTTGTTGTAAGAGAGGGGGACCAACCATGCCAAGGCTCCAGGTCATAGAGAGCCGAGAGTGGAGGGCTGCCCTAACTTACCTCACTCTAAAGGGATGTTTTAAAAAAGGACCAAGAATGATGAAGACTATAATGCACTTCAATCACTCTGCAGAACTGAGCTTAAGTTTAGGCTAGGCGAGCCAATTTTTAGAGTCAGTACTATGCATCAGACAACTCTCTATCTAAGGACGACGACATAGTTCTAGGATGTCAGTGCGGCACGCTGTCATCTCTCGGGCATGTTGGCATTCATACAATCAGAAAACAATGAACACAATACAAACTACTAAAACACAAACTTATAGCCTAGCTAGCTAATCTTGATGATAAAAATAGAATAAGTAGATACATGAAATAGAAACTAAAGTGATAAAACAAGTAAATGAGAACCAGGGTGATGAAGATGATCTCACAAGGATGCACATTCACCAGCTAGTTCCAGATGCAAGTCCACCTACACACAAGAAAGAGGGGAAAATTGTTGGGGTTGTCTAGGATTTTGCCTCAATCAAACCCCCATTTTGGTGTTTCCACCTCCACAGACAGCTAGATAGCAATGATAGATAAATATGTGGTAAAGAAGCGAGGAAAGTAGAAGATGCAATAAACACTACAAAATAGTAAAATGCTACTCAACCAAATCATAAAGGAGGATTGAAACATTACCACCTCCACCCATAAGCTCACTAGCCAATGGAGAAGAATACAAAATTGGAAAGGGGAGTCTCACAAGACCCCAAGCCCACATTGCTAATGGCTTGCTTCACACTTGCTTTGCAGAATTGATGGAGTGTTGTTGCTACAATCGAGTGTTTGAAGTATTGTTGAGAGTGAAGAATGCAAAGATAAATAAGTTGAGGTGCTTGAGAATGCAAAAAGAGATGGATTGAATAAAGAATGGATGAATTTGAAGAAGAGGGAAGAATCTACCATATTCGGGGTTGGTTGATCAAAGAGGGACATTACAAATTGACCCCAATTGAAAGTGTAATGCCTCTACCATCTTTAGATGCAGGAATCTATTAGGGATGTAAGCACATCACATAGACGTTTGCACACCATGCACACATCTCTGACAAATATTCCCTCACCGACACGAGAGATAGACACCAAGTGGAAGGAAGGTAGTTGGGTGATGTGGAATTTCGCCTTTGGATTTGATTTTCTAAGGTGAAGGTATGTGAAAGGGGAATTTACGTAAGGGGTGTGAATTTGCTCCTATACATTTTTCCCCCACTTTAGAGAGCACAAGTATTGATTAGTGCTTCAGTAAAGTATATCAAAAATTTAGTAAGGTTAGGGATGTATACCTGAATAGTCAAGGAAGTAGATAGCAATCTAGTGAGCTTGAAAGCATAGGCTGAAGCAAAAGACTCCATAGCCCCACAGAACTATGAAGTTGCACAAGGTACATCAAAGGCCCTCAGACCAATGATGGATAAATCCCATAGGATGGAAGTGTATCATAGGCCCACAGACCTACAAGGAGGCAACCCCCAAGATCTCTCACATGAAGGAAGTCCTATGAAGTATGCACCTTATAGACCTACAGACTTGCAAGAAGGTATCCCCCAAGATCTCTCACATGAAGGAAACCTAGATGAAAGTGCCTTACAGGCCCACAAACCTATAAGGAGGCATCCTCCAAGATCTCTTTCATGGAGGAAACCCAAAGGAGGAGACTCCACAAAGTCAAATTGGAAAGCGGCTTCACAGGAACACCTGCATAGTTGCCACATAGGTGATAAAGTGGATAGTCACACAGGCCATTAGCAAATTGGAAGGTTTTCAAAGGGGTCCCTCGAGAACCTGACGTAAAAAGAGAAGGGGGTCCACTCAAGGGACACACTATTTGGAAGTACAAAGAGAGACATTTCTTCTCAAATCGATTCATCATCAAGGAATCATTTCAAAAGATGTTCACTTCATCAAGGAATTCAAAAGGAAGAAAATGCTCGGACCTAGTGAGGGGAAGGTAAAGGATGCTCTAACCTCAAAGGAAAGTTCTCAAGCTCTTTCTTTTCAAACCCATGATGAAGGAAACATGTTTTTTTAAGGGTCCTAGTTGTGGTTTTGAAAAAGAAATATTCATGAGGATTTTTGAGAAAAAATTCATTGGAAGCAAATGTATTTTCTAAAAATCATAGCGTTATAGAAATGGCATTGTCACACATGAAAGGGACAACTTGTTAGGGTTAGAAAAGGCAGATATCTAACAATTAAATAAAAATTTAATTAATAAATAGAGAAACTAAAACACACATAGAATAAATTATAACATAGAGAGTTTAACGTGGTTCACCCAATCTAGGCTACATCCACCAAACTGCAGCTATCCAATAATTTTATTATCTAGTGCAAAAACCTATTACAATCTTACGAATAATCATTTTTTTCATCATACTATAACCCCATTTGAACCCATTTTTAACAAGCTTAGAAGCTTCTAGATTATGATTCTACAAGATTGGTTTTTTCCTTTCTCGGTGACGACGCAACAAAGTAGGAGGAAAACTTTTCTTAGGGGCTGCCGGCCCCGAACCCTCGCCCGAGGCCCAACCCGACCCCAGACCCCGACAAGGATACATGTTGGGGTGTATAATATAGCATGATTAGTCACCACATACCAACACAACTCAAGAAAATTAGGAAAAAGATAAGAAAAGAGCAAAGGAGAAATAAACATAAGCAAAGGGCACAAGGGTGATTTGATATTTTGGGGTCAAAATTGCTCATAAATATATAAGTATAATAATAATAGTATATAAATGAAGTGTCATCAACCCCCTACTATATCAGACCATGTGAAGAATTCACAAGAAGACAAAGTAAAAATAAAAATTGGGTCAACATGGAAGGGAAGCCTAAATGCCCCCAACACTTTGCATCATTCCCAATTTACCAAAAATAATCACAAACATGGAAGAATGATGATATAGATAGAAGAAAGTTTATGATACAAAAACCACTCATGTATCCAAGCACCAACAAAGGTGACAAGGGTCATCCAGGAACACATAGCATGAGTACGAGGGAACACATCACAACACACACACTTCTAATCTAAAGATAAAAGAAGAGACCTTACCCTAACACTCATCAACCAAGAGTTCATTCACTTCCCATTCTAAATCATCATAAGGGGAAGGGGATGATCTTATAGTGGTGGAATATTAAATGGAGGAGCTTTCAACCCTCCCACAACAGGGGCTAAGAAAGAAGGCCTTGCAAGGTCTCCTCCACTCAGCTCTTGTGGAGCTATGGTCAATGACTTGATGAAGATCACTAACAAGGTCGAAACTTCATCCAAAGAGTTAAACATGCACTTCATTGGAGTTCCATTTCATACCTCAATGGATGGAGAGAGTTGTGCCTGAGATTCATCACTAGGCTCATAGAGTGACTAAGGAGGGGTGATGAACTCAGGGGAAGCTAGAGCTAGTTCCATCACTGGGAAAGAACATGCCAATGCAAGACCACCCTTTGGCAAAGGTGGGCTCCTCTTACACCCTCCATTGCTAGAAGGGCCATCCTCTACCTTTCACTTCATTGAGGGATGAGAACTCCCCATAGATGAGGAAAGAGGCATAGAGGAAGAGGAGGAGAAAATCGTAGAAAACACCACCTTGAAGTATTTGAAATATCCATATGTTTCAGAAAAGGAAGGACGTTTGGGAGGGAAATCAACAAGTTTGGCTCAACTGAAGGAGCGATGAACACCTGCACTCTTTTGGGGTCATGCACACTCACAACTGGAGTCAGGAGCGATACATAGCTTGGTTGAATGGAAGTAGAGGGGAGGAGAGAGGAGGACGTGTCAGGAGGCCTTGAAGCAGGGGCGGTCATCTCCTCTTCCTTCCTCTGCAAGGCAACCTGCTTAGCCATGAGAGCTTTTCATCGGTGCTTGTGTTCACGTGCAAGGAAGTTTCTATAACTCTTCAAGCTAGATTCTAGAGGTTACGGAGGAGCAAAAGACTCTTTCTCAGCCATGGGAGTGTCCACCATAGCTGTTTCCAACAATGGGATAGGCCCCTGAATGGGAGTAGGAGGAACATGTTGAGAGCCAATGGGGGGAGTTAGCTCTAGTGTATCGACAATGGGCCTCTTTTCATTTACTTCTTTTGGAGAAGGAGTTGTAGGAGACCATGGAGGTTGGGGCATAGAGGATTCCCCATAGGGACCCTTCTTTCTGCCATATTGAATGGGGGTATGTGCAAGATCATGATGGGCCAAAAAGTGGTGATATGATGGGTATGTGTAGGGTATGTGGCTGACGACTTTTTTTTTACCCAAAATTGATGAAATGAAAAGGGTTTTTAAAGGATATTCTTAGCTTTCCACCAATATAAATTATTCTTTACTTTGAATTTAATAAATAATTATTATTCATTTTCTATTTGAATTATGACTAAAGTCCTAATTGATAGGCTTATTGAAAAACATCTATAGCTTTCAAACAGTATCACATTTTTTGAATCCAAAACATGTGTCACATTCTATGCTTCGCATAACATAGGATTAAAAAAAAAATTGAATTTCATGAATTTTTGACCATGTTAAGGTGGTCAGACATACAAGTTTTTATATTTTTTAAAAGTTGTAATAAAAAATTCATAATTAATTATTTACTTGGAAAAAATTACAAAACAATATGCATCACATCTAGACACATGAGTCCTCTACTTATATCTAAAATGTTAAAAAAAATATTATCATTTTATTGTGGGAAGGGTGGTTAGACAGACACCCACTTCTTATTTTTTCCCTGAAATTTAAGTACTACTGCATTGAAATATCCAATTTTCATCAAATAGATTTTTTAAAACAAAATAAACCTACTAGTTTAGAAACTACATTCAATTTGCTACAGATTCTATTCTTACATATTTTTGAAATAGTATAGATAACTTATTCAAATTTTTACGTCAAGTTGCCTAACTTTAATTTTTCTGAATTTTCACCACTTAAGGGCCTATTTTTTCCATGATGTTCCTGCACACCCACAAGCTTAGGCTTCATGGGAAGAATAGGAAGCTTGAACGTGGGACACTTAGGCTTTCACTAAGTAGGCACCACAAGATTCTCTCACAAACATGAAACAAAATCTGATGGTGCCACAATGGGGCAAGAGTGAGCATCAGGCCGAACAATAGAAGAGGAAGAAGAAGGATCTCAGGAGTGCTTCTCTTCTTCCATTTTATGTGCCTTAGTGGCATCACTGTCATCTTTTAAGAAAGCCCTATGTGAAATAGCATAAGGTGATGGAAGGTGTCTCACTCTCAACATTAAGTGGGCCCTTTCTTGTACTTTCAATAAGTTCAGTACAAGAGGTCCTTTCTAGGTAGAAGAGGACCAACGGGTGCAGCCCAATAGTAATCTAAGGAATAAATACCACATTCAACTGGTGGTTTATAGCCAATGTTGTGGATCACATGTATGACCCTCATGCCTGAATTTCAAACACTTATGAACAACCAAGGGAACTGCATTCATAGCTACTAACCAGGGGATACCTAGCTTAACTCTAAAGAGTTCAAACCCCGGGATTATATCGAACAAAATATTTACACATTTAGGCCCAACGAGAACTAATAGAAAGATACTACCAAGAGGAGGTATGGAAATTCCATTGTGCATGTGGATGGTGCTCATAGATGCATCATACCCATCTTTATGTAAAAAGTTAATTAGCATGATCTCCTCAATTATGATACTCACTTGAGATGTTAGATCAACAAGAACACCTGCTATAGTGTTCCCATTGATTTGCATAGGGATGTAGAGAGGAGATGGTTCCCTATTAAATCCCATCGGTAGATCCTGCGAGGTGAAGGTTATACCTATACCACTACTCACAGGTTGCGCATAGGGGATAGGTTGATGCAAAAAAGAGGCCATCATGTGCATTGAACGATACTCTCACAAAGCCCCCCAAAGGTCATATAATAGGACAGTGACCCAATCAAGGTTTTGTTACACAACACTTACGGAACCTTCCAACTACACTTACTAGGGGTCGCAGGTTGGGTTACAAGGTGAAAAGTCCCACAACACTCACACTTACAATGCTCCTAGAGCACGAGGAAAGGAGCTTTCAGTATTGCAAGATGAAACCAAAATGGTTCATGTCGAGCTCACCAAAAATTTAAGAGAGGGGGACCAACCACCTCAAGGCTCTAGGTCATAGAGAGCCAAGAGTAGAGGGCTGCCCTAGGTAGTTTACCTCAATCTACAGGGATGTTTTAGAACAAGGATCGAGAATTGTGAGGACTATAATGCACTTCAATCACTCTACATATTTGAACTTAAGTTTAGGCTAGGCGAGCCAATTTTCAGAGTCGGTACTATGCCTCAAACAACTCTTTGTCTGAGGATGAAAGCGAAGTTCTAGGATGTTAGCATGGTGCACTAGCATCCATACAGTCAGAAAATAGTGAACACAATACAAACTACTCAAAAACAAACTTACAACCTAGCTAGCTAATCTTTATGGTAAAAATAAAATAATTAGATATAGGAAATAGAAACTAAAGTTCAATAAAACATGTAAATGAGAACTAGGGTGACAAAGATGATCTCACAAGGATGCACATTTTCTAGCTAGCTCCAGATGCACGTCCACCTACACACAAGAAAGAGGGGAAAATTGTTGGGGCTGTATAAGGGTTTTCCTCAATCAGACCCCCATTTTGGTGTTTTCACCTCCACAGACAGCTAGATAGCAACAAGAGAGAAATATGTAGTAAAGAAGTAAGAAAAGTAGAAGATGCAATAAACACTGCAAAAAAATTAAATGCTACTCAACCAAATCACAAAGGAGAGGAGTGAAATGTTACCACCTCCACCCAAAAGCTCACTAGCTAATGGAGGAGAATATTGACCTGGAAACAGGATCCATGTAAGACCTGGAAACAGGATCCATGTAAGACCCTAAGCCCACATTGCTAATGGCTTACTTCACACTTGCTTTGTGGAATTGATGGAGTGTTGTTGTTGCAATAGAGTGTTAAAGTACTATTGAGAGTGTTAGTGTGAAAGGGGTACTTTATCTAACTAGTTCATTCATAGCTAGTTCTCCACTAAAGTCCTCTTCACACTAGCTTAACTTTACATAGGGATAAGGTGGTTGAACTTTTAATGACATCAGTTGTCACACCTCATAGGATGCCTACACTTGTCATAACCTAGTTGCATCCATCTCTCCCCTTGGCCTATATAACCAAGGCATTTGTTTTGTAATTCTTGATTGTCAAGCTGAATATAGCTTTGCATTCTTGAGAGGAATACAGTTTATTCCTCCTCATATTTTTGGTTTTGCTTTCCTTCAGTCATTGGATTCTTGGGTAGGCTAGTTAGCAAATCTCACATGGTATCAGAGCCAAATTTGAGTTGTGGGTTAGCATTCCTTTAGGAAATTTGAGAGTGATGATTTTTTTTTTCAAAAACTGAGTATACTCTTCTCTTGCATCCTCGGATGATCTGGAGAATCAGAAAAGTGTGAAAAAAATATTAGTTTCTGGGGGGGTTCATATATTGACTTGTTCGTTATAGGTCTACTAAAGCTTCCTAGAGAGATTCTAAGCTCACCATTGAGTCCAAAGTAGCTGGGACATTCAGATATTCCCTTTATTTCGTCTGAAACAGACATTGGAGGATAGATCTACAACAGTTTGAAGCGGGAGTTTCATTGCCTGATCCAGCAAGGAGCCATAATTTTGGAGCATTTTGGGTCAAATCTCACCCTGCCATGCCGTGCTCAGAAGGCCTGAAAACCATAAAATTTATTGTCAAAACGTCAATTTTGGACAAAGTTGCCAGGTAAGGAAAATTTGTTTTGTCCATAAACAATTAATTTAAAAATAATATATTTTAATTTAAAATGAAAAAGATTGTTTTAAAATAAATATCATTTTATTTGTTTTCTTGTATTTGCAAATAAAACTGTATTTTTTATTTTTAAATTTTTCTTTGTAAATAAAAATATATTTTTGATTGAAAAAAAAAATGCAAAAAATATATATTTAGATATATGTATTTTATTTTTTTTGAAAAAAATTACAAACATATATTTCTCTAAATATACTATTTTCATTGTTTTTTAAATCAACAATTAAAATTTAAAAACAAAAAAAATTACAAATACAAAAATTCATTTAAAACAAAAATTAAAACCAAAAAAAAAATTTACAAATCTAAATATCATTCATTTTTTTTTTTTCAATAAAAAAAAAAAATCATTTAAAAAGAACATTTGCACCACTGTGCAGTACTGCCTACGTAACATTGACGTAGGGTAATGTATAGTACTCTGTCATCAAATTTGGAGGCAATTTTGGTGGATTGCTAAATTTATCTGGCGGAGTGCTACATTTGGTGGAGCTTTAAACTAGCTAATGGACATCTATATTTGGTGGACCACTAACTTTGGCGGAATTTCCGCTAAATTTGGTGGATTTTTTGTTGAAAAGTTTTTACCCCCTCTCCGTTGATGCATTGTTTATTGAAGACAAACTTTGACAACTCGTAACTCGGGCTTCCGACCTCCAAATTCAATGATTTTTCTTATTATTTGGGATAATTTTTCATGCTATATGCATTGCTGAAGATGGTTTTAGATTTTGGTTAACTAATTTTTCAAAAATTGTTGATTCTTGGAGATGACTCCTTATCGTTCTCATTTTGAAAACTTCAAAGTTGCATAACTTTTGCATACGACCTAGGATCGAGTTGATTCTTGTTTTGAAAGTGCATGATTTTTTGTGTACTTCGCATTCCTACTATTTATTTTATTTGAAATTGTATCAAATATTTACTTTTAGCACATACTCATTTCTTGAGAATTTGTAAAAGTATTGAAATCCATAAATTTGTAACTGCACTAAATATAAAGTGCCAAATCATTTTTTTTGGGGGGGTTCTTTGATTAAGTAAAGAAAGGGGGGTATTTTGTTGTCTTTGTGCTTGAACATCTCTCATACCCTGTGTTATGTTTTTCCTTCACTATGGGTACATTTAAGTTTCCATTGCTCACGCCCTACAACTACAACACATGGCATCAAAATGCATGGAATGCATTAATGCAACTACGATATACACTTTATGTTGAGAAAAAGGTAATTGAACCCACAAATGATAAGGAAAAACTACTCTGGATGTTTGAACATACAAAAGCTCTTGGTTGTCTAAGGAGTTTTGTTTCTCTTGATATAATGTTTTAGATTGAAGCATGTAAATATTCACATGATGCATGGGACAAATTAAAAAATCTCTATGTTACAACTAATGAAGTTCGTGGTTATCAAATTGATAATGAACTAATGGGTCTTGATCTGAAGTATTTTGATAACATCCAGGATTATGTAACAAAGCTCAATGACCTTAGAGCACAATATAATTCATGTGGCTTAGAGAAGAAAGAAATTTAGCTTGTCTATAACACTCTAAACAAGCTTGGACTTGAATTTGTAGCTTTTGTTTCTAGCTTTCATACTTATAGGTTGACAATGGGATCCACATTCACTACACCTTCTTTTGCTTCATTTTCTGAAATGTTGATGCAAGAGCAAGGTAAACCTTTGTCGATGGGTCTTCTTAAGCCCTCACACTCACAAGCTTTGATGGCTAGTCAACCAAAGGGTTGGAAAGATTCAAGGAAACCTAACAACAAACAAAAGCAGTTCAAGAAGACGTCACAAAGAAATCAAACAAAATCATCTTCAACAACAAAAGTTTACTCCAACTCCTCCTCTTCAAAGGGGGATTTTCAAAAGAAGGAAACGCCAAGTTGTAGTAACTACAAGAAGTATGGTCATGAGGAACATTCTTTTCATAAGAAACAGGTTGATGAATTAAAGCATCTTCTCAAAAAGAACAACATTAATTTGCCTTCTTCTGTTGCTCAACAATCCTCTACTCCTTTTTCCAAATCAGGTAAAGGGAAATCACATGCACTTGTTGCTATTACTTATTCTTCAAAAGAGTGGATTCTTGACTTGGGTGCATCACATCACATGGGTTCTACTAAAGAACAGTTTTCTTTGTTGGAGTCTTGTTTTGTGCCCCACATTCTCATTAGGGATGATTCTTCAGTGGATGTTATTGGGAAGGGTTCAATTGATATTGGAAATGGTACATTTGAGGATGTCCTCTATGTGCCTGATCTATCATCCAACCTTCTCTCCATCTACCAAATCACTCAAAATGGTAGTAAAGTTGAATTCAGTCCAAATTTTATCAACATTAGGAATCTTGAAGATAATGCACTCCTTGCAGTTGGTAAGGCCAATCATGAGACTCACTTGTATGCTTTCTCTCATTTTCTACCTGATTCACATTCCACTACATTGCTCACCCATTCAAATTTTGTGAGAAAACTATGGCATGAGTGGTTTGGCCATCTCAAATACCCTATCTTTAGCAACTCAAGAAATAGAATATGGTCACAGGTGTTCCTCAAATCAATTTTTCTGAGGGTGTATGTTTAGGTTGTGCCTTAGGAGAACATCCTAAAGACAAGTTTGACAAAGGGAAGGCTTGGAAGGCTTCAAAAGTCCTTGAATTGGTTCATAGTGACTTGGCAGGTCCTTTTCCATCATTATCTTTCAATAAGGCTCATTATTTGCTCACCTTCATTGATGATTATTCTAGATACACATGGGTCTACTTTCTTCGACACAAAGGAGAAGTCTTTGATATATTTTAAGATTTTAAGGCTCATGTTGAGAAGCAACCTAGAAAGTATGTCAAAATTCTCTGCATTGATAATGGCAAAGAATATGTGAACCATCAGTTTGAGCAATTATGTACTCTTGAAGGGATTGATATTTAACATATTTTTTCCTACACACCACAACAAAATGGTGTAGCTGAGAGGAAAAATAGGTCCCTAAAAGAGATGGTTGATTGCATGATCCACGTTCGCTCCCTTGCACTTACATATTGGGTAGAAGCTATTAACTGTTACACTCACATCTAGAAAAAAGTTCCACATAAGGAATTAAAGAGAATCACTGCCTTTGAAGCTTGGTGTGGTAGGAAACCTGTTGTGGTGCACTTTAGAGTTTTTGGCTCCCCAGCATGGGCACATATTCCTTCAAAAAAGTGCAAGGCCTTGGAACCTCAAAGTTGACCTTGCATCTTTGTTGGTTACCCTAATGGTGTCAAAGGATATTAGCTGATGGATCCTACAACACATGAGCTATTCATTGAGCATAGTGTGCATTTTGAGGAAATCTCTTCTATCTCATCCTCTACTCTTCCTCCCTCCATAGTGGATTTAGAGGATTCTAACATTGAGGATTTTCCTCAAGCTTCCTCTAGTTGTCGAGTTGATCATGAGATTTCATCT
This sequence comes from Sequoia sempervirens, assembly GCA_007258455.2. Lineage (NCBI taxonomy): Eukaryota > Viridiplantae > Streptophyta > Pinopsida > Cupressales > Cupressaceae > Sequoia > Sequoia sempervirens. The sequence continues at coordinate 686,847,278 of VDFB02000003.1, forward strand.
TCCTCAAACCCTTGATTCTACAAGAGAACTTGTTGGGGATCCTTCAAATACAAGGAGGACTCAATCACAACATGAAGACATTATATTCCACATTCCTACATCACCACAGCTTCAAATCCACAATCATTTCATGAAGCTTCTGGTATTGTTGAGTGGGATTTCACAATGGAGGAAGAGTACAACTCTTTAATGTAGAATAAAACATGGGATCTTGTTCCACTTCCTCAGGGAATAAAACTGGTTTAGTGTAAGTGGATCTATCAAACCAAATTTGGAGTAGATGGCTCTGCTGACTAGTATAAAGCACGACTTGTGGCCAAAGGTTTCTCTCAAGTACTAGGTATTGACTACACTGAGACCTTTTCCCTTGTTGCCAAAATGAACTCCATTCACTTACTACTTGCTATTTCTACAAATCATGGTTGGGTTGTACATCAAATGGATGTGAAGAGTACATTTCTTCATAGAGATCAACATGAAGAAATTTACATGGAGCAGCCACAAGGATTTATTGAAGATTCTTCATTGGTTTGTAAACTAGGGAAGTCTCTCTATGGCCTCAAACAGGATCCAAAAGCTTGTTATGCCAAAATGAAATCCTTTCTTCTCTCCATTGGATTCTCCAAATGTCACTCCAATCTGAATGTCTACATCTTGTAGCAATATGATGCTCTTCTTTTCCTGGCTCTCTATGTTGATGACTTGATTGCCATTGGGAGCACTTCATCTATCATCACAACTATGAAGAATGCTTTGTATGATAGATTTTCCATGATTGAATTGGGTCTCTTGCACTATTTTCTCGGGATCAAGATCACTCGAACTTCTTCCGAGATCTCACTTGCACAACCCAAGTATGCTCTTGATATTTTGTCATGTTTTCATATGGCTGATTGTAAGCTTGCACCAACTCCCTTTCTGTTAGGAGTTAAGCTTGAGGAAAAATGTTCCACACCCCTATTTGATGCTACTTTGTATCATAAAATTTTTGGTAGCCTCATCTACTTGACTCAAACTCACCTCAACATTTCCTTTGTAGTTGGCATTGTTTTGTGCTTCATGACAGAACCACACGAGCTTCATTGGAAAGCTACCAAATGTATTTTTCACTACATTCAAGGCACTCAACAATATGGGATTCACTATGCAGTAGGCACAAGTTTATACTTACTTGGATACACAGATTTTGACTGGGCTAGTAATATTGATGATCACAAGTCCACATCTGGCTACACTTTCCACTATGGTTCTAGTCCCATTTATTGGCAGAGCAAGAAGCAACATGCCATTGCTCTTTCTTCAACTGAGGTTGAGTATCTAGGAGCTGTCAATGCTGCCACTGAGGCTATTTGGCTTTAGGATATTCTCACTAAACTTGGAATCACCTTTCAAAAGCCCTCAATCATTTATTGTGACAACTAGAGTGCCATCCAGATCTTGAAGAACCTGGTCCATCATCAACAAGAAAAACACATAGAGATCCATATACATTTTCTTTGGGAGCTGATTCAGGAGCAGGTCATTGATTTACAATATTGTCCTACAATAGATCAAGTTGCAGATATATTCACCAAACTCTTCATTGAGAGAAAGTATGCTCATCTTCGATCTCTCTTTGGGGTGAGGAACATCTATTTTGGGGGGGTTTCTTAGACCTTCTTCATTCACCCTCTCATGGGAAGGAGTTTTTTCCCACTAGGTTTTCTCCTTCTTTATCATTGAGAGGTTATTATGTACATGGGCACCTCATCAAGCCTAGTAGCTAGGACCCATATTTTCATCTTTGCATTGTATACTTATCCCTAAGTTGCACTTAAGGAGGGGTGTTAGTGTGAAAGGGGTACTTTATCTAACTATTTCATTCTTAGCTAGTTCTCCACTAAAGTCCTCTTCACACTAGCTTAACTTTACATAGGGATAAGGTGGTTGAGCCTTTAGTGACATGAGTTGTCACACCTCATAGGATACCAACACTTGTCATAATTTGGTTGCATCCATCTCTCCCCTTGGCCTATATAACCAAGGAATTTCCTTCATAATTCTTAATTCTCAAGCTGAATATAGCTTTGCATTCTTGAGAGGAATATAGTTTATTCCTCATATTTTTGGTTTTGCTTCCTTTAGTCATTAGATTCCTAGGTAGGCTAGTTAGAAAATCTCACAGAGAGTGAAGAATGAAAAGAGAATGAAGTTGTGGTGCTTGAGAATGCAAAAAGAGATGTATTAAATGAAAAATGAATGAATTTGAAGGAGAAGAGGGATGAATCTTCCATATTCAGGGTTAGTTGGTTGAAGAGGTACATTACAAATTGACCCCAATCGAGTTTTTAACACCTCTACCAGCTTTAGACATAGGAATCCATTAGGGATGTAAGCATTCTACACAGACATCTGCACGATGTGCACGGGTCTCTAACAAACATTCTCTCACTGACATAAGAGACAAATTCCAAGTGGAAGGAAGGAAGTTGGGTGATGTGGAATTTATCCTCCAGTTTTCATTTTATAAGGTGAAGGTATGTGAAAGGGGAATTTGCGCAAGGTGCGCAAATTTTCTCCTATACACTTTTATAGGCTAAGGATGATGGAGCATGAGACTTGTAAGATCAATTACCCTCATCTGTATCAGAGGATACCCAGTTCCATGTTGAGCCCCACGTGAGTGTTCAGGATGACATTCCCTCTCTTGCTCTCTAATATCTAACCTTGGTGTAGTTGAGTAGTGCCTAAAGGATGGTGTGTTCCCTTCTATGTGCATGTATTGTTTTACCATTGGTGACTTTACCCAAGGATGATCAATGTATGGAATTAGTTAATTGGACCAATGCAGATTGTGATATGATATAGGTGTGGTTGCCCAGTATGGTTTATGTTATCATACTTGCGATTGTACCAAGTATTCATGTGTATTGGATACATCTTAAGTTTTTAGTTAACTATTTTGATATAACATGTTGTGAATGGTGATCCTAGACCTATAAAAATACAAAGAACAAACACACAATTAGTCCAATATGCAAGTTAGAAACATCATTCCCCATGGAATTCATTTGAGATATCAAGAACAAGAAATAAATGAAGAACATAAACAAAACTAGTTAATCTTGCTCAACATAAACAAACTCTCAATCGCATGGGGGAATTGGTGCCATTTTGATGGGGAAAATGGCCCTTTCCCAATTCCTTGCAAGCTTGAATGATGATTGATGAAGATAGATGCTCCTTGATGAGATTTGACTATAACCTAGCTATGAAACTTGATGAAAACTAAGAAAATGGATGAACAATGGATGGACAAATTCAAAATCTCAAGATAGTGACTTTGCATAAAGTTGTGGATCCAAAATCCAAATGAGAGCCTCTTATTTATAGATGAGAAAGATGGAGGATGAGGAAAAATGGATGAATGTGGGATCAAACACCAACCAATAGCACAATGCCACTTGTCAACATGTGAGTGGACAAAGGTGGAGCACATTTTGATGAATGTGCACATTAAATGCAATTAGGTGGAATTTCAAAATTGATGAAATGACAAGTTGGAGGGAGAAGAAAATGAAGTTAATGCCACTTGGCTCAAGGAAAAGGACATGTAATAGGTTTTTAATGCCTTGTTGGATGTACAAACCCTTTTGGAGGGATTTTTTGAATTTGAAGAATATTTTCTCTTTAATGCCTTTTCGAAAGTAAATAGAGATTTAATAAATCAATTAAAATGATTTTCATGAGCAAGTTGCAAAAGTTAGAGGATTTGATGGATTAAGATTAGCATTAATCAAGATTTGATTAATTAAGAGGGAGATTAGCTGATTTGACACTTTGATTTAGATTTTAGGATTTAAATAAATCAAGAATGAGAAGAATAATGATTATTAGATTAATTAAATAAAGATTTGATTTATTTAATTAAAGGAGATGGTGTTAGATTTAAATCAAATAAGGATTAATTTATTTAATTTAAAGGGAGTGACTTTAGAGATTAATTAAATAAAATGAATTATTTAATTAAAAGAGGGACTATAGAGGCTAATTAAATAAAATTGATTTATTTAATTAAAGGGAGTTGATGACTTAACTAGATAAGATTGATTGATTTAATTAAGAGATGAAAAATGATGAATTTAATCAAATATAGATTATTCGATTAAATGATTAGCAAAGGAGATGATTCAGGATGAACTAGTATTAGTAAATCAGGATCAAGTTTATAGGATCAATTAGTACATTTTACGTGTTTACATTTTACCCCTCTTTGAAGCAATGTACCCATTGTGTTGGTTCAAAGAATAAACTGCTACAATCAAAATTGAATTTTTTTTTTTTTTTGGATGCCTCACTACTGCCCCAACAAGAGAATTCTGCTGGTATACTACCCCCTTGAGAGATCAGACAAAAAATTAGATTTTTGGGTGATCTTGCAAAAAAATAGGACAAGGTGCTTGATGTGTCCGAAAAGGCTCCAAGATGCCAAAAACATGGAAAAATGCAAAAAAATAATGCAAAACGACCCTTGGTTGGGCGAAAATGGAATCGGGGGCCCAAAACCCTACTTGGACAACTAAATAGGGTAAAAAGACCTCACTTTCAAGCTTAAATAGGCCTCGAGGGGCCACTTCCAATTCATTTGCACTTTCAGCATTTAGAGATTCTTGCATTTTGAGCTCTAACCACTATTCGAGATGGTGCAACGTGTGCTTCCATGACACATTTTAGAGCGAGTGCGAGTGTACCAATGGCTCCTAGGCATAGGACCACCGGTATGTGACTCTTATCTAACTTGTGTTTTCATTTTTTTGTGCGCATAAATTAGGGTTAAAAGTCAAACTAAGTCAAGTGGCATTGTTTGGCACCGCTAAAAGTGTTAAATCGACATCTCATGGCCTTAAAGTGGGTCGCTATTGAGTCTGGTGATGCGACATCGCAGTTTAGGGACTAGGGTTAAAGCTTCAAAGTGCACCGCATTTGAAAATATTGTTGTGATGGTCTAGTTAGAAATTTAGGGTTTAGGGCCAAACTAATGCACGGTCAAACTATGACGCCACGATGCAGTTTGGAACTTTGAGGTCTCTAGGGGCGCAATTTGGAACTTTCAAATAGTGACACCATTACAAAAAGCGATGAATTTTTTTTGCAGTTGCAAAAACTTCAAATGGGATCCTTTTTTTTTTATGAAACTTGATGTTGTGGCTTTACTGGTGTAGGAGGGCATGAAGTTAGTACACTCATGAGAGCACAGGTCCTCGATTTTGAGCAAACTGACTGAATTGCATGAGTTTCTCTAGGAGCACCTAGGATCGATTGGGCTCTGGTATGTCACATATGCCCTAGCCAACTGGACACACCTAGGGATGATGACAACATTAGCAGAGAGATGGCACAGTGAGACATCCTCATTTCACTTCTTGACAGGCGAGGTGACAGTGACCCTGGAGGATGTGTGGTGCATTCTTCATTTGTCGATCCATAGAGAGCAGGCGATCTATGATGTGGACACTAGGACAGATGCTTGTTATGAGGTCATGGGCCTTGATGAGATCATTTTTTTGAGGGATAGATCGAGTTAGAGCAGTATAGGACTTCAACGTCGCCATTCAGATTGATTGTAGCAGCTATTATCTTGGGACTTTTGGCACCAAATCAACACGAACGATACTTCAATCTAGGGTGGGGTCTTTCCTAGGAGCAGATGCTTCGATGAAGAGAGTGCTTTGCATGGGGACCAGTGATGTTGTCCTCCCTCTACCATGGCTTGCACAAGTTTGCATATTGTGATAGAAGGGCTATCGAAGTAGGAGTTACACTTCTCCACATCTGGGCCTGGGAGCACATTGTAGTGCTTCGCCCATGAGTTACACTAGTTGACATGGAGCTAGATGACCCAACGGGCTGGTGATACTGAGGTGGCTTGACCTTTACTCATACAAGGGCAGCTGGTATCCCTCACTAGAGGAGGGTGATTGATGAGATGACAGTCTTTACCTGGAGGCCTTGGCTTGGTATGCCCACTTGGTATTACAATGCTTAGCAACTCTTCTTCATAAGGCATGACCATCTTATGTAGGACAAGGAGCACACCATGATAGAGTATTACTTGCTTGATCAGGTGGCTAGACAATTCAATGAGGCACAGGATAGACCTAATGACTAGTATGTGGCCATATTTGCATGTACTACAAGGGAGACTACATGGGGTTGAACGATCCCTACAGATGGCCAAGCCATGGCCATATGATCAGGGGCCAGTGGACCTAGGGACCACATATGCATATCAAGATTGGTTTCATCTACTGATTAGATTGATAGTGCTTGGCACACTATTACCATGACGGAGACCCCGAGGCCAATCAATAGGGTGGGGGCGGGGGCAAGGAGGCAAAGGAGATGAGGATGGAGACGAAGATGTCAGTGAAGGTAAAGGAGGAACTGGAACACCTCCCGACTAGTGGGGCCAGAGGGATCAGGTGCACAGTCAGAGGGATGGAGACATAGACCAATAGAGAGATGGGGACATGAAACCTCTAAGAGATGGAGATAAGTAGAGAGATACCCCAAGGGACCATCAGTAGCAGTCCCCACCACCACCACCACCTTAATCGGACTAGAGAGATGCTCTCATTTAGTAGTTATAGGCATAGGTTGCCACATTGATGACTGAGTGAGATTAGGCTTGTGTAGAGTGGGACCAAGCCATACAATAGAGACAGGCCACTGAGCTTCAGTTGGCACAAGAGACTAGGAGATGCCAGAAACTAGAGGCTACATAGGGCAGGACAGTCCCTGCAAGGATGCATCGTGATAGAGTGAGAGAGTTCAAGTACTACAAAATTCACTATCATCAGGCAGTACCCCGAGTGGCTCGGGCACCAGACTTTTCATAGCAAACAGGTTAGAGGCAGGATCTACCGGGTGAGGGGAGCAATCATCAGAGATAGCCTCATATTTTTGATCAAAGACAACATTCTTTTCAAGGTCCGTGGGCTTCATTTTTTTATACCCTTATGGGTGTTTGTATTTATATTGATTGATACACACATTTGATCCTAATTCTTTGTACCATGATAGTTATTTTATTGAAGATATATGATATGATATGGCTGATTCAAGATGTGATGTGTCCTATTCTATTTATGCATGATTGATGGATGTATTTAATTTTCTATATGCAATGTTTTATATGTGATGTGATGCAGTGATTATGCAGATGTTTATGGATGGATGCATTTCATTTTTAGTATCTTTTATGTGCACTTTTTATGATAATGTATGGAAGATGCAAATGATTTAAAATTCTTAGACTAACAGATCTATATTATGCACCTAATGGATGATGATGATAAAATGTATGAGATGTAATGACATACTCTTTTTCCTTTTTCAGTACTTTTTTATGTATGATATGATAATGTGCAATGTATGGATGACATGATGACACTTTTTATAATGATGTGTATGTGATGATGTATATGACATGATATGATGATATGCATGGTATGATAATGCTTATATGATGATGTAAATGATGCTTTTTTGATGATTTGATGTTGCTTTTATGTTTATGAAATGGATGCAAATGTATGGTTTGTGAGATGCTTAGAATAACCAATCTATATTATGCAATGATGAAATGCAATGCATGTGAGATGATTAATGTTTCCTACATGATATGTCATGGTATGCATTATGCTGACAGTTTGTGGATGCAGGATGGATGCATTAGTGCAGAGAGAGAGAAGAAGAAATAAGAGAATCCAACAAGCCTACTTTATTAGCGATGATGAAGTTTTTCTTACCAGGAATTGGGACTTTAAAAGGGCTATTTACCTTAAGTTTGATAATACACATAGGCACGATGCATCAAGGTATAAAGAACCAACATGGTATTGCACCTAGTGTGATGGACTTTGACTTGAAAATTAGATGGGAGTACTCCTATTCACACCTGACATACAAAACTTCATTTAATATGTAGTTCAGATATTTCAAATATATCAGACCAAAACATAGAAAGGCGAGCTTTCCTATGTAGTCAACATGACACCTAAAACATCCTCCCTACACCCAAACAAAGCACGCATGACCAAGGTTATATTACAAGAATATCCAACAAGCACGACAGATAAAAAGATAATGATCATTGCCCCATTCCTTTCTCTCTAAATCCCTTTGTTTAGACATCATCGAGAGGTCATTGGAATGAGCACAAATAATATAATTCAAAAGACAAAGATAAAGTAAATAGACAAGCTAATGCTATTCATACTGCTAGCGAAGACTAAACTATGGTGATGCCTAATGTTGATGTCCATTGTAGGAAGGATGCATCCTAGGACATGATGTTATCAAATGATTTGGGATTGATTAGATGATAGGCTATTAGTACCAAGAGTTGACCAACTTGTTTACTTACTGACCTAGACTTAAGACCTTGACGTTTTGAGTTTTCACTTGTAACCTGCTAGACTTGTTTCCAACTGTTTCATGAAAGGTTGAGGATGATGACTGTTTATTATAAGTGGTGTTTATTGTGGGTGAAAACAAGATGGGATGGATGGATTTTTTCAAATATTTGGATGTTTTTGATGTTTTGAAATGTTATGAGGCTATTTTTGGTATTTTCAAAATTTTACAAATGTTTTGATTTTCAATTTTTCAATATCTTGGGGTTTTCTGAGATTTTGACCAAGAGAATAACATAAAGACCTATCCTAGGGGCCTTGGGGGCTGATCAATAGATTAGCCTTTCCTATGTTATACACGTATAGACCACATATTTTGACTGAAATAGACTTGATTATTGATGAGATATGAACAAATGGATTGCCAGTTTATTATGAAGGACTCCTAAAAGACTAACCTAAGTGTCTCGGGGGATGATCAAAGATCAACCTTTCCCACATTTAGAGCTTATAAACCTGCAGTTTGACAAGATGACTTTGTTTTTGACTTTTTGACTGACTTTTGAACTGTTTTGAATGTTTTTGGATTTTCTAATTTTCTAATGTTTTTTGGGATTTTTTGAATTTTCTGAATGTTTTCAATTTTTTCTATTTTTAGGAAAGACTTCAAGAATATACACAAATCTAATTTGATGAGAACATGCCCCCAATGTGATGTAATAGACTACTCTGATATAGGTAGGAAAAACTGACCTTAAGAATGGGCCGAGTAGTACTAGGAGGGATCATGACACAAACACAGGACTAGGCTATGATGCGGATGCAGATGGATGATGGATGAAGATATGGAGGGTGATAGATGATGGAAGTATGATGGATGGATGATGCAGAACAAGATGTGAAGATCTTGGTGGATGGAAAGTGCTTATTTACACAAGATGCTTATTTGCCAAGTTTTCACCAAGGTACTTTCCCAAAGCGCCACCGAAGTGATTTTCTCTAGAGGACAATTTTTTTCTCTTTACTATTTTTAATCCATTTTTCTATTTTTTTTGGATTTTATGTATATTTTGGTTTTACACCCCAAAAGATTAGGCATAATTTTTTTTAAGATGGGAGCTATTCATGGGCTCCTATAGAGGTTCCCCTTCAGACATTGATAATTGATATGCCCTTGAATTATAGCTCACTGTGATGATGAAGGGTCCCAACCAATTAGGTTCAAATTTTCCCTTGTTGTCTGGGTTTGGAACATTTTTTTGATTCTCCTTCAGCATAAGTTCTCCAACTTGGAATTTCTGACTCCTGATTTTATTATTATAACTCTGCTTGATTCATTTTTGGTAGACTTGCAAATGGTTTAAGGCATCCATACGTTGCTCATCTGGTATTTCAAGCTTGTTCAGTCATGATACCCAGTATTCTTCATCTGTGATGAGATTCTACAGTGATATTCTCAGGGATGGGAGCTCGATCTCAATAGGGAAAATGGATTTTGATCCATAGATGATGGAGAAAGGGGTGGTACCTATTGGTGTGCATCCTAAGGCTGCAAATAAGACCATCTTAAAAATCCTCAAGAACATAGTCAATGAAGCTAGTTGTGATTGGCATCTCCAATTGAATCCCACCCTATGGGCCTATCGAACAAGTATCCTCAACTTTTTTGTTTCCTTGGGGGTAGTATGGGGTGGAAAAGTGTTGGATATTAAACTTTTGGCATAGGTCACGAACCTCCTAATTTTTGAAAGGTGTCTCATTATCTGAGATAATGGCTTGAGGGACACCATAGCGGAAAATTAGGTAGTTCAAGATGAACTTTGATATCTGCTTTCCTATGATATAGGTCATGGAAATGGATTCTACCCACTTCATGAAGTATTCAGTGGTAGTCATGATGAACTTATGTCCACTAGATGAGGTGGGGGTAATTTTTCCAACGAGATTGAGCCCCCACTTTGAAAAGGGCCAAGGTGTAACAATCGGGTGGAGCTCCTAAGCTGGTGCATGGATGAGATCCCCATGCTACTTACACTGAAAACACCTTCTGACATAATCATGTGCTTCTCTTTCCATTGTAGGCCAATAGTACTCCATCCTCAATAGTTTCTTGGCCAAGGTCATACAGCTCGAATGTGAAACACAAATGTCATTTGTACCTTAGTTAAGGCAGTCAACGCTTCCTTAGTGTTTAGGAAATGTAAAAGGGTCCCTTCAATGCTTCTATGGTATAGGGTATCTCTTAGGATGACAAAACAGGATGACTTCTTGACAAAGACTCTTTTGAGGTTCGTGGTTATGTCAGTCGGGAGGACTCCTATTCTTAGGTAAGTGTATATATCATGGTACCAGGGATCATTGGGACCAAAAAAATTTCACACAAATTAGGGCTCCAATACCTCAAATGCTGGTATGAGAAGCTGCTCTACGAGGAATTCTTACATTGGGATGTTGTGTGGGATTTCTAGGAGTGATTTGATCATATCCATTGCATCCACTGCTCTATTATTTTCTCTTGGTAGATGCTTAAATGTGATATCAATGAAGAACTCCTTAAGGTTGTCCACCAATTTCTTATAGGGAGTCAACTTATCATCCTTTTTTTGATACTCATCATTTACATGGTTGATTATGAGATGTGAGTTTCCGTAGACCTTGAGTGCCATGATCTGCCACTACATTGCAATTCTCAACCCTGTGACAAGAGCCTCATATTTTGCAATGTTATTTGTGCAAGTTAATCGTAGCTTGTATGATTTTGGTATTCAATCCCCTTGTAGGGTGATGAAGAAGATCCATACTCCTAACCCATGTTGTGTGTAAGATCCATCAAAGTACATTTTCCAGTGATCTGCTACACTTAGGTTGAAGATTGATTTGTCAAGGAATTCTGATATAAGTGGGTTCTCTAAGTATATTGGTGCCTCTGCTAGTTGATCTACAATTGCTTGTCCTTTAATGGCCTTGTGTTCCACATACTCAATGTCATGCTCTATTAGGATAATAACCTAGTTAGTTGTCCTCCTTATGAGAGTTTCCTTAGAAAGTAGGTACTTGAGTGGGTCTATCTTTGCAATGAACTTTATTTGATGTGCTAGCATGTAATGTCAGAATTTTTAAGTTGCGAACATGACTGCGAGACAAGATTTCTTGATGAATGTATAGTTCATCTCATGTCCCACCATAGTTCTATTCATATAATAGATAGCTTTCTCTTTCCCATTTTCATCATGCTATGCTAGGAGAGCACTGAGAGTTCTTGCTATTGCTGATATGTATAAGATCAAGGTTTTTCCTACAATTGGTGGCATGAGGAATAGCAGTGTGAGTAAGTATTCCTTGATCTTGTTGAAGGCCTGATCATATTTCTCATCCCACTTGTATGCTACCCTCTTGTAGAGTAGATGAGAATAGGGGATAGCCTTGTCTGCGAGTTACGATGTGAATCAACGGATGGACTGGAGTCTTCCTTGTAGGTCTCTTAGTTGTTTCAATTTCTTTGATGCCTCCATTTCGAGGATGGCCTTGACCTGGGTGGGATCTATTTCAATTCCCCTAATTAACATGATATACCCAAGGAGCTTCCCTGACTGTACTCTGAAGACACACTTCTTTGGATTGAGTCTAACTTTGTATTTCTCTAACCTATCAAAAATGGAACCCAAGGTTGCTATGTGATCTCATTGTTTCTTTGACTTGGCCAATATATAATCCACATAATCTTCCATAGTATTATGAATCATATCATGAAATATTAGGTTCATGGCCCTCTGATAGGTTGCTCCTGCATTTTTCAACCCGAACATCATATTCTAGCAATATGTCCCCCATGGGAAAGTGAAGGCCATTTTGTGTTGGTCATCTTTTGCTATCATGATCTGGTTGTATCTTGAGAATCCATCCATCAATGATAGCATCTCATGTCATGCTATCATTACCATAATCATGTCAATGTTTGGAAGTGGAAAGTCATCCTTGGGACATGCTTTGTTTAGATCTCTGAAGTTCATGTAGATACAGATTCCCCCATGAGTGGGCTTTGAAACATGTACAAGGTTTGAGACCCATTCTGGATAATTGATCAGCCATATGAACCCTACATCTAGAAGCTTTTGTAATTTTATTTTGACCAACAATGGTATTTTGGGATGCATCTTTCTTAGCTTTTGTGATGCATCTTTCTTAGCTTTTGTCTCACAGGTTTTTCTTCAGGATATATAGCTAGATGATGAACCACAACCTTTGGATCAAGCCCAGACATGTTAGCATAGGTCCATGCAAAGTTTATTTTTCTTTCTTTTAGGAACGCAACTAGAATTTCTTTTTATTTTTCTTTCTTTTAGGAACGCAACTAGAATTTCTTGTTCTTTTGTGAAAAGTGACTCGACATAGAATGTTATGTGTGGTAGTTCACCTACTCCTAGATTAACTAGATTGCACTTCTCTACTAGGACCGCTGACTTATCCTAATGAATTGCACTAAGGGGAAGATTGAATCCTTCATCCTCTAATGCCTTAGAGAGGTTTTCACCATTGGATGCATCCTTTATTTTTACTATTTTTGGGTCAAAGAGTGTCACAGTGTGGTTTTCACTCAAAGACCTAGAGATTATTCTTAGATTTTCACCTTTGCAATTAAAGGATTCAATTTTTTGCCTATAATAAGCTAGTGTGTCCAGTATGATATCAAACCTAGCTTGTGATCTCCATGTGCTATCATATCCCACAATCCCATGAATTCTAAGAGTGCCTCATCATTTTTGAATGAGTCCAAAATTGGTGGTCCTCATTGGTCGTAGTCAATGAGTTGGGGATAGACTAAGTTTATTTCATGGGTTTGACTGGTTGACTCAAAAGACAGGGTGCTAATCATGAGAAGGGAGGAATCCTCAAATAGCATAGGAAATTCAATTATAGGATCCTCATCACTACTATGCACATACATTATGTCAAAGGTAAAGTTATTTATGACTCAACCTGTGGATACTGGTAATTGAAGGGTGGATGCTGATAGTTGAAGGGGAGTTTTGACCTTTCTAATTGAGGCACCTTTGCCAAGTATGGTCACCTTCGAAGGGGTCATACGAGGCTAAAATTTCTCATACATTTCTCTGGAATGAGAGGTACTAGAATCCCATTATCATTTTATCCCAGCTTCTTACTTCTATTATAGCACATACCAAGCATCATTTGTAATCCTTTGCTACTCTCATCTATTGGAAGATCAGGCGCAGGCCTTTCATCTTGGTATAGTAAGCTTGATATGTCTTTCTCATCTACTATTTCCCAACTTACATCCCCCTGACATCTGAATCTAGAAGGGTCTACTCTAAAGGTTTGGGATGATGTTTCAGCTAGTTGGGGTTTTCCATGAGACCTAGGAGATTGAGGTAACTCTCCTATGACGAAAGCAATTTTCTTCATTTTATAATCCCCACACCCATTGTCTTGGATAATGACTTTAATTTTAGAGATGTCAGGAATGGTGGGTGTCTTTGTCTCAGAAGTGGAGGCTAATGTAGTTGGATCTTATAGTATTTTATAGTATTTTGCTTCTAGATTCTTGCAGTAGGCAAAGGGCTTGGGATCACTGTGGACCATGACCTCTTGACTTTTATATGGGAATTTGATGCACTGATGGAAAGTTGATGTGACTACTTTCATCCCATGGATCCATGGACACCCCAGGAGAATGTTATAAGGTAAATCAAGGTCAAGAAAATGGCATGTGGTTTCCATAATGGCTAGCCCTACTTGAATAAGGAGCTGGATAGTGCCTTGAGACACTCTTTCCTGATCATCATATACTCTAATTGTGATGCCCTTACCTTTTTCAATGGCATCCTCTAAGAATCCCAGATTCTTTATTAATTTGAGGGAACAAATGTTTAGACCTACACCCCCATACACCAAGACCCTTTTGAATTTGTTTTTATGAACCAGGACTTCAAGGTGGAGTACATGATTGTGATATGGTTGGGTGGGGAAGTCCTGATCAGAAAACATTAGGAGAATCAGGGTGGTGATACTTCTGACCATAACCTAGAATTGGTCAATATCAAGATCCGCGGAGATGGTGGATGAAGTCAATGCTTCCTCTAGGATTTTTCTATGTGTGGGTGATATCTTCAGCAACTCCATGATGGAGATCTAGGCATGGGTTCTTTTCAGCTAGTCTAGGACATTGTAGCCATTTGGAATGAATTTTGGATTGGAAGAAAATGCCCTAGGTGGCTGTGATGGTCTACCAATGGTGACCTTGTCGTTGCGTGTAGTGACACCACAATCAACTTTGGCTCCTTTGATATTAATAATAGTGACCATTGCATCAATGGATGTGACAACATGATCATACACATGGTTCACATTGGCATACTTGGTCTTTCCATGGTTGTTCCCTTGGTTATGATCTGACATCAAATTCGTTATATTTTTAGGTCCTAATTTTTGGTTGGTTGCTCAACATTTATGTTCTTGTCATCAATGAGGTCTTAGATCAGATTTTTCAACCTCATATAGTTGGTGGTGGTGTGCCCCTTGATTTTGTGAAAATCACAAAGGTGGTTTTCATTGTATCATGTTGGTTTCACTTGCGGTTCCTAATAGTTCTCATAGGTGGCAACTTTCATGAGATTTTCGTTTATTAGTTTCTTCATGATTGATTCAATTGGTTCCCCAAGGGAAGTGTACTTTTTCTTGAGGGGATTTTTGTTTCACAAGGGTGGTGCCCCTTGATTATTTAGGTTGTTGACTTGATTATTGGGTGGTTGTTTTGATACTGCGTTAGCTTGAGTGTTGTTACGATTATTTTTTTGTTGTTGTTGGTATGTTTGGGTGTTTTGTTTTGGAGCATTGATTATGACCTTGGCATCAACCACACCATCATTGGTGACATTTTTGTTCTTTTCCCACATGTGAGGTTTCTCATTGTAGCTGCTGCAAGAGTGGTTGTCTTGACATTCTGGATATGTGGGTGTCCCCCCTTGTATAATAAGGGCTCATTCGATATTGAGCACCTTGAGGATCAAATGGTCATACATGGTGATACATTGCATCTTAAGATGAAATGCCAAGGCTTTCTGAAGATTAGAAATGGTGGTGCAAACCTGTTGTTCCTCTGGCATGGCCCATTTGCTCATGTTGGCCTTGGATTGCCATCATTGTAAGAAGGAAGCAAATGATTCCCCCTTGGCTTGCTTAAGAGTAGATAGTTCCTCTAGACTGACATCCATACCAATATTGAAAGCATAGTTTTTAATGAATGCATCTATAATCTCTTGAAATTTTTTGATGGCAAGAGGAAGGCAAGAGAACCACTCCATGGCAGGACTAGCCAAACTTTGAGGAAATAGCCACATCAGATATGTATTGTCATATGCAACCTCCATGCAATGTACTTGGAATTCCTTGATGTGATCTTCAAGGTTTCCCGTCCTACGATATTTGTCAAATTTAGGGATTTCAAACCCCTTTGGGAATGGTACCATTACAAGGCTCTTGTTGAAAGGATAGGGGCACAAGTTGCTCAGTGTTTTTTTTTTTCTTGATTGGAGATCGATCACTTACTATGGGAGAAACTTGATTTGTTTCGTCATGTCATCTTGCGAATCAGGAGGTGGAGTGAATGCGTTTTGAGTGGTCATGGTGTTTGAGTGATGGTTGGAGTGTTGGATGTATTGGTGGGGGTTTGTTGCAAGTTCTGTTGTGCAATCAAGGCTTGTTGATAGGCTTGCATTTGTTGTTGTGCCAACAATGCTTGTTGTTGGTCTTTTTTCCATTGTGCCATCAATGCTTGTTGTTGGTCCTGTTATTGTTGTGCCAACAATGCTTGTTGTTGGGCTACTTGAAATTGTTCCTAGTATTGAGCTTGTGCTTACGCTTGTTGAGCTTGGTATTAGGCTTGCACTTGAGCTTGAGCTTATGCTTGTTGGGTAGCTTATGTAGCCTAGGCAACTTATGTAACTTGTGTAGTTTGTGTAGATTGAGGTTCTTGCACTGCTTGCACAACTTGGGTGGCTTGTTGTTGTTGCAACAAGGCTTGAGCTTGAGTAGCTTGTTGTGCTTGTTGTGTGGCTTGAGTTGCTTGTGCTTGTTGAGTAGCTTATTGTGCAGCTTGTGTGTTTTGTGCTTGTTGACCTTGGAACTGTTGAAGTGCCTTTTGATAGGCTTGTTGAGATACTTGCAATGTGATGCTATATTTGTTGGCCACATTTGGTCTTGGTGGCAGTGGTGGTGGTGGATTTAGAATGGTGTTTTTTGTTGTGATGAGAGGTGTCATTGTATTTTTGGTGGGGATTTGTGTGGTACATGGTATGATTGATATGCTTGGTCCTTGAGAGACCATTTTTATGGATGGTGCAATGATTGCTTGGATTGCTTGGATGGTTGCCACCTGTTGTTGTGATATCAATGACAATATTGGAGGATTCAGTATGATGTTTTGGTTTATGATAAGGGGGTTGTTTTGAATTTTTTGATTGATGAGGGGTAAAGGGGGTTGCCTTAAACTAAGGAGCAATGTGGATGTTAATGGAAAAGGTGGAAGTGGTGGAAAAATGGGTGGTGTATTCCCTTGAGAGAATGATGATGATGAGGGGTCAAAGATTCCTCCTAGTCCAAATAGCTCACCTTCTCCTTGTGAAGTCATAGGGAGAGAAGTTTGTGTGTTGAGAGGATATGTCAGTGTTGTGAAAAAAGATGATGGATCATTGGGGTCATGAAAGGTGAGTGGAACGTATGGGTGTAGTGGATTCAATGGGATGGATTGACCCAAGATGGTGTTTGCATCCAAATCTTGGTTGTTCACAAGGGGGTGTGTTTGTAGTGCATGAAGCAATGAGCTCCCCTTGTTGACAATTAGTTGAGTTGGAGAAATGGATGTTGTGATTTGGGGGATGGTTTGAGTGATGCTTTGAAATGGAGGTTTGGATGATATTGGGGGTGTGGATGAAATTGGGGGCATAATCCCAAGAGGCTTCTCCACAAGAATGCTTACATCATAGTCGAAAGGGAGTTTAGCCCCTTCTTTAGCCAATTCTAGCATGTATTGTGAGGGATTGAGCTTCATCACGGTATTGGCAATTCTATGAGTTTCAAGATTTTGGAACTTTTCAATAATTTCATCTTGTGTCATCCCTAAGACATTGTTAGTGATGTCTTCTACTTGACCTTCCTCCTAAGAATCTTATGAAAGTGGAGGAAGATTTAGCATGGGATTGCTAAATCTAATGGGATTGATTTCGAGAGCGGTTTGACTCAAGTCACTCAAAGTTGATGTTTCTTTGTTCATTTATGTGTTCTTCTTATGTTGAGATCTAGTTTGAACCATAAAATAGGGATCAATTTTCAAGAATGTAAGAGATGAACCTCTAATTTTCTAGATTGATCTACTCTTTAGGTACAAAAAAGAAATTCTAAGATATTTGAAGATCAAAGATGGTGATGAGATAATGAGAGATGGATGATTGGAACTCTTAGGAAACCTTGAAGAGGATACTAAACTTTAGGACTTTCTGGATTGATGTTTGATTTTATTTTGGATCTTGATTTTGGATTGATTTGATTTGATTTCAATTTTATTGGATCTGGTTTGGATAATGAACTCATAAAATATAAGAGGTTGGATGTTATCCTAGAGTAAACTTGTCCACAAGATGATAATTTAACTAAGTGTGCAAAGAAGGATTCATCTACACACACCTAGTCAAACAAGATGATTGGGATTTTTATTTCAAAGGACTTGCCCAAAGTTTAGTATAAAGGATTTTTTCAAGATTTCCAAGAGTTGTTTGTGAGATGATTTTTGATTTGATGTTTGAAGATGGATGAAAGTTTTGATTTTGATCCTAAGAGACTTAGAGAGGCTTTGTTTACTAGACCAAGGTGTTGAAGAACATGTTAATACTTTGTATGTGAGATACTCAAACCTTTGAAAGAAACTTGGATTTTGACAATAGTAAAATGAATACAAATTTGGATTGTTCCTTGATGCACGCTTATAAAAGTTGAAGGTCAATCTTTCTCTAAATTAGTAAAGCATAGAAAAACGTTTCTTGTGACCTTTTTGACTAAGACCTTTGGGCTTTGGTTTTCAGATTTTGAGCTTTTGGGAAATCATTTGAAAGAGCACATGTGTGGGGTCCAATTATTTCTTATCTTCGCTTAATGATTTTTTTTTACCACAAACAAATTCTTGATTAGGTTATCAAACTAAATGTCTAATGTCCCAATTTCTTCTCATCCCACAAAGTCTATTATGTGGAAATTAAGGAAAAATTTCCCTATTGTTGACTTTAGTGAGAGAAAATTGTGATGTAAATTCAATTGTTTAGAAGCCTCTAAGGATAGAATCCCTAGGGAAAGCAATAACACTTGAATTTTGTCAAAGGTATTTGCTTCTTCTAAAGGGTTTGGAATTTGATGATCATAGTTGAATGTTTTTTTTCCAATGTTTAAGATCCAAGAAAAGAGTTTTTTTATTCCAAGGACATGCACAACCCTATGGATAAGAGGCATATTTGTTGAATCCCCACTTGGATAAATCCAGCTATGCTTATTCTTGGAAAATGATTAAAAGCTTGAACACATTGTCTCCCCTCCATGACACTCACTTCTACAAGTCAACCAAGCTTTAGTACCCATGAAATTCCCATGGCATACTTCTCATCTTTACCAAGAACCACAAAAATGTGGGGAGGCTTCAAAGGTCCGACCTCTTGCACCAAAAAATAGATAAGGATTTGGGCCTCTAAACAAAAGGTTCTAGTATAGGAATTTCATTCATGGGGGATCATCCATACAACAAGATACCATTGTTTCCCTTCTTGTCAGAACAATCCTCATAATAATTGAAATTTCCTCAAGTACCCACACTTATATATCGGGTGGAAGTCGTTTGGCTTTAGCATGTTCCCAATTGGGTCATTCCTTGGGGTGATTACTTTTTCCCACCAGGAAAGCCCTCTAAGGGTAAAAAAAAAGAAAGCAAGGACATCTGTAGTTCGATCAATCCTTGTTTTAGAAAAAAAGAGAGAACTCATGCAATATACCTAACTCACACTCACAAAATTTGTTCAATTTTAGGAATCCAAATTGAAGTGTGGAGGAAATAACTTATACAACTTAATATCACAAAAATCCTTTTTATTCTCAAGATTTCCATGAGGCATGAGAGATGCACATACATCTTTTAAATGATATTACTTTGGATAAGGGATTACAAAACATAAAAGGAACATGTTCATTTTAATCCTTCAAAAGCAAGAATATGAATTCTTTTTAAGCACCAACTTTGAAGTGTGAGATTTTTTGTTCAATTGTTAAGTCCAAAACAAAATCTAGTAAACTGCCTAAGGTTCTTTTTGATCCCTTTGTTTTGTTCTTTTTAAGCCCAAATGAAAATTATTGAGTCCTAAAAAGTATGAAGATGAAAAAGTCCTTAGAAAAGGGATTACAATTTCTCCCAAAGTGTTTAAAAAAACTTGTTACAATCAAGTGATGATGCCATAGAGAAGTCTTTTTCTTTTTTCCTCCCTTCACTTTTGATCAAGCCAACCTAAAAAAACTAGTTAATACTACAAAAATAGAGGCCAAAAACTAGTTAGGATTCAAAAGCAATCAAAACAAAGAAGCACGTGTTGAAATTTATTTGAAAGCTACCTTTTACCCAACTCCAGTGGTGCAGTCTGTGATGGTGGCACAGTTTAAAGAAGTAATCATCACTATATAACCATCTCTGCCCTTGGCCTATATAACCAAGGTATTTCCTTTGTAATTTTCATTTCTCAAGCTAAATATAGCTTTGCATTCTTGAGAGGAATATAGTTTATTCCTCCTCATATTTTTGGTTTTTCTTTCCTTCAGTCATTAGATTCTTGGGTAGGCTAGTTAGTAAATCTCATAGAGAGTGAAGAATGCAAAGAGAATAAAGTTGAGGTGCTTGAGAATACAAAAAGAGATGGATTGAATGAAAAATGGATGAATTTGAAGGAGAAGAGGGAAGAATCTGCCATATTTAGGGTTGGTTGGTCGAAGAGGGACATTATAAATTGAACCCAATCGAAAGTGTAATGCCTCTGATAGCTTTACACATAGGAATCCATTAGGGACATAAGCATGCTGCATGAACATCTGCATGATGTGCATAGGTCTCCAACAAAAATTCTCTCACCAACACAAGAGACAGATTCCAAGTGGAAGAAAGGAAGTTGGGTGATGTGGAATTTCTCCTTTAGATTTGATTTTCTAAGGTGAAGGTATGTGAAAGGGGAATTTGCGTAAGGGGCACAAATTTTCTCCTATACACTTGTATAGGCTAAGGATGAGGGAGCATGAGACTTGTAAGATCAATTACCCTTTTTTTTATGAGAGGATACTCGGTTCCATGCTGAGCCCCACGTGAGTGTTTAGGATGGAATTCCCTCTCTTTCTCTCTAATATCTAACCCTAGTGTAGTTGAGTATTGCCTAAAGGATGGTGTGTTCCCTTCTATGTGCATGTATTGTTTTACCATTGGTGACTTTACCCAAGGATGATCTTTGTATGGCATTGGTGAATTGGCCCAATGCAAATTGTGATATGATATTGGTGAGGTTTCCTAGTATGGTTTATGTTGTCATACTTGTGATTGTACCAAGTATTCATGTGTATTGGATCCATCTTAAGTTTTTGGTTAACTATTTTGATATAACATGTTGTGAATGGTGATCCTAGACCTGCAAAAATACAAAGAACAAACACACAATTAGTCCAATATGCAAGTTAGAAACACCATCCCCCATGGAATTCATTTGAGATATCAAGAACAAGAAATAAATGAAGAGCATAAACAAAACCTAGTTAATCTTGCTCAACATAAATAAACTCTCAATCCCATGGGGGAATTGGTGCCATTTTGATGTGGAAAATGGCCCTTTCCCAATTCCTTGCAAGCTTTAATGATGATTGATGAAGATAGATGCTCCTTGATGATATTTGACCATAACCTAGCTATGAAACTTGATGAAAACTAAGAAAATGGATGAACAATGGATGGAAAAATTCAAAATCTCAAGATAGTGACCTTGCATAAAGTTGTGGGTCCAAAATCCAAATGAGAGCCTCTTATTTATAGATGAGAAAGATGGAGGATGAGGAAAAATGGATGAATGTGGGATCAAACACCAACCAATAGCACAATGCCACTTGTCAGCATGTGAGTGGACAAAGGTGGAGCACATTTTGATGAATGTGCACATTAAATGCAATTAGGTGGAATTTCAAAATTGATGAAATGACAAGTTGGAGGGAGAAAAAAATGAAGTTAATGCCACTTGGCTCAAGGAAAAGGACATGTAAGAGGTTTTTAATGCCTTATTGGATGTACAAACCCTTTTGGAGGGATTTTTTGAATTTGAAGAATATTCCCTCTTTGATGCCTTTTTGAAAGTAAATAGAGATTTAATAAATCAATTAAAATGATTTTCATGAGCAAGTTGCACAAGCTAGAGGATTTGATGGATTAAGATTAGCATTAATCAAGATTTGATTAATTAAGAGGGAGATTAGTTGATTTGACACTCTAATTTAGATTTTAGGATTTAAATAAATCAAGAATGAGAAGAATAATGATTATTAGATTAATTAAATAAAGGTTTGATTTATTTAATTAAAGGAGATGGTGTTAAATTTAAATCAAATAAGGATTAACTTATTTAATTTAAAGGGAGTGACTTTAGAGATTTATGAAATAGAATGATTTTTTTAATTAAAAGAGGGACTATAGTGGCTAATTAAATAAAATTGATTTATTTAATTAAAGGGAGGTGATGAATTAATCAAATAAGATTGATTTATTTAATTAAGAGATGAAATGTGATGAATTTAATCAAATATAGATTATTCAATTAAATGATTAGCAAAGGAGATGATTTAAGATGAACTGGTGTTAGTAAATCAGGATCAGGTGTATAGGATCAATCAATAGATTTTACATGTCTACACATGTATAGAGTGTATATTTTGTGTATGGAATATGTGTAAGCCATCTCCTCATGTGTTTCTATTCTTTGAATAAATTGCAAAAACTCAAAAAATAATTAAAAATCCAAACATCCCTAAAAAAAGTGAAAATCAAAGGTAAAATATTAAACTATCAAATAAACATTGCTAAAACATGTATCTTTCATTAGAATTATTTCATTTTTCTTGATAAGATTTGAGGAGTTGAGAAATTTTTAGTATATTGTCTTATCATTATCAAAGTTTAAATTGGATCTCCTATTTTTTTATCTGAATCTTATATCATTTATGGATATACCAGCTTGAGAGCTTCAAAGCTACTCTTGAGTTGGAAACCCCCATTCTTTATCAAGTTTTCTTTGACTCACAAGTCTAGTTCAAGTACACTTTACCAATCTTGATCATTATCATCTTTAGTGGACTCACGAGTCTAGTTCAAGTATGGATTTATCATTTTATCAATCAATATCATTATTATCATTGCAAGATCTAACTTAGAAATGATATTTTTTTGTTTTGAGAAACAAGCATCAAAATTGTTGAACTCAAATCTTATTTTATCTAAGGTCTTATATTGTGTATGCTAATTACAAGATCTCAATATAAGAATTGTTGAACACCTAGAATACTAAGAATGGGGGGTGAATCAGTATTCTTTTAAACCATTTAAACATTTCAAAATCTAATCAACTTATCAAATTCAATTGCAGTAAATGAAACAAAGCATGAAACATTCAACATTACATAACAAATGAACACTAGGATTTCTACGTGGAAAACCAAAAATGGGAAAAACCACAGTGATAATCAACTCACAATATATTATAATGAGTTATAGTATATTTACATAAGTTCTCACTATAGGTTGACTCACTGTCCAAGTGGACTCACTACCCACTAAAAAAATGGTATATAAGAGAGTTTATGGCTCACAACGTAGATTGAATATTACAATTGCATATATCATATGAATAAGATACAGTTCCAATGAATCTCAATAAAGTAACTTTACACACTTCATCTAATTTTGGTCTAACACTCTACTTTCCTCTACATTCACATCACTTTGATATTCTACTCAACATTCATAACTTAAATTCACAATGCACTGATAATATTCACTCAATTCGCATTACATACATGTTGAGCTCATTCATCAAAACACCAAAAAGGATCTAGCTTATATATCTTCTTCAAGCATAACATTAATCATGTCAGCCTAATTAGATGTAACATACAAAATAGACAATATATGACTTGTCATCTCAAATCATTCCACACACACCTCATACTAAGTGTGCGAACCCCAATCCTAGTACTTGCAAACCAACAAGAATAAACAAGTTAAACAAGAGATTGCAAGCTAAAACAAGGATTCCCCATGAAATCCGTTTGCAAACTTCAAATTAGGAAATAAAACAAGGAACAACACAATAAGACAAGGAAATATATATTTAATCCTAATTAGAAAAGCAAACACATAATCCCATGGGGGAATTGGTGCCAATTTGATGTGAAAATTGGCCCTTTCCCAATTCCCAAGATGAAAGCTTGATATGTTAATGATGATTGATCCACTTTGATGATGAAGTATGAGAGCTCCAAGCCAAAATATGCAAAATCGTAGCTAAGAACTCAATGGTGATGGATGGAAATGGCTAAATATTTAAGCATAATAACTTTGCATAGTTTGTGGATGATCAAATGAGGATATGAGCTCTTTATTTATAGAATGAAAGATGGATGAATGTCCAAATTGGAGCAATGTGGGACCTACATTCATCCAATGGTATCATGCCACTTGTCAATCTATGAATGGATGGAAGATGTGCAAGATTTGGGGATTGTGCCAATAAATGCATATTTTTTAATTTGAAATTTGTTGAAATGACTTGCAAAAGGGAAGGGAAATTGCAATAAATTCCACTTGGCTCAAGACAAAGGACATGTAAGATGAAGTTATTGCCTTGTTGGATGTACATGTTGACTTGGAATTTTTGAATTCAAATTTGGAGAATATTCCAAAATATGCCTTGTGAGGAAAATAGAGATTTAATAAATGAATTAAATCTATTTTCATGTGCAACTTGCAAAATCTAGAGGATGGGACATGAGAGGAGATTAAATTAATCAAGGGTTAATTAATTTAATGAGAGATGTTAGATGATGTGACCTATTTGACTCAAATTTATGGATTTATTTAAATCAAATAAGAAAGGAATATGATAAGAGATTAATTAAATAAGGATTTTGATTTATTTAATTAAAAGAGATGGTGTTAGATTAAATCAAATAAGGTTTTAATTTATTTAATTTAATGGATAGACTTTAGAGATTTAATCAAATAAATTTAATTATTTAACTAAATGGGGATAATTAGATGATATGGATTGATTTAATTAACAAAAGAGATTGAATTAATTAGATAAAATGATTTATTCAATTAAGAGAGGAATATTGATGAATTTAATCAAATAAGGAAATTTGATTAAATGGTTAGACTGAAAGATGATTCAGGATGAAATGGTGTTATTAGTCGGGATCAAATGCACAATGTCAATTGGTTATTTTACATGTCTACACTAAGATTCAATCTTTAATAAAAAATTGAAATAGGTCAGAATGGACCTATAATAGCTCCTACATAACTCCACAACACTTATTTAATCTACACATACCTTCACACCTATTAGATCGGCACCACAAAATACCTAATACAAAAATTCTCCAACTATATACTCATATTCAGACGCGTGGACCTCAAAATACTATGCTATCTAGAATTCAGACTCTATTGAAATTTATTAGCATATCATTAAATATAAAAAATTGGAATCCTATCTGTAGAGAAGTGCGAACTCTCCTACTCATATGCATTATACAGGAAATGATTATAACTGTCAGGTCAAACTTCTATCATTAATATCTTTCAAACCAAAATATAAAACAAGATGGAATTATGGAATTAGATGCTTCTATCAACCAAAAAAAACATACTAGAACTATAAAGTGAAATGATAATTCATAGACTAGTGTAGACCCAAAAATTGGATGCTTTGTTACATAGAATTAGAGTTAACACTTAGTTAATTTTAAATCACAACCAACTTTACTAAATAAAACCATCTTGTAAAATTATCTTCCAAAAAAATCAAAGTACAAGCCTTCTAACATGTTTTGGGATATTGGAGCCAACCAAAATGATTTACACAGTGATCTCCATATCAAGATACAATGTTGACATCGATGACAACATTACAAAGTGCAAGAGAGGGGGACCAATCGCATCAAGGCCCTAGGTCATGGAGAGCTGAGAGAGGAGGGCTGCCCCAACTTACCTCACTCTAAAGGGATGTTTTGGGAATATATATTAAGAATGATGAGGACTATAATGTGCCTCAATCACTCTACAGATCTAAACTTTAGTTTGGGCTAGGAAAGCTAGTTTTTGGAGTTGCTATTGTGCCTTAGACAACTCTTTGTTCGAGGATGGCAATGCAATTCTAGGATGTCAACGTGCCACACTAGAATCTATCTGGTGTGCTGGCATCTATATGGTCAGATAATAGTGAACACAGTATGAAATACACAAAAGCTAACTAATTGGCCTAACTGGTTGGTTTCGATGGGAAAAATAGAATAATAAGGTTGGAAAAATACAAATGAAGATGATAAAGCAGGTAGATAAAGGCTAAAGTAATAAAGATAACCTCACAAAAAGGCACATTCGCCAACTAGCTCCACACACTCTTTCACTTGTACACAAGAAGAAAGCGGAAAATTGTTGGGGCTGTATAGGGGTCTACCTCATTTAGACCCCCATTTTGGTGTTTCCGCCTCCACAGATAGCTAGATAGTGACGAGAGAGAAATATATGATAAAGATGTAAAGAAGGAATGAATGCAAATAACATTGCAAAACAATAGAGAGCTACACAACCAAATCACAAAGGAGAGGAGAAAAACATTACCACCTCCACCAAGAGCTCACTAGCCAATGGAGGAGAATATAGAATTGGAAAGGAGAGTCTCACAAGACCCAAAGCCCACACTACTAATGGTCTGCTTCACACTTACTTTGCGGAGTTGACAGAGTGTTGTTGCTACAATGGAGTGTTGAAGTGCTGCTTGATAGTGAAAAGAATGTTGGAACTTGTGAAGATATTGCTAGAGAGATGGAAAAAGGATGAGTTGAATGAAGATGAATTTGAAGGAGAAGAGGGAAGAATCTACCATTTTTAGGGTTGGTTGGTCAAAGAGATACATTAGAAATAGACCCTAATTGAAAGTGTAATGCCTCTACCAACTTTAGACATAGGAATCCATCAAGGACATAAGCACACCACATAGATGTCTGTGTACTACATGTGGATCCCCAACAAATATTCTCCTACTGACACAAAGGATAGATGCCAAGTGGAAGAAAGGCAACTTGCTGATGTGGAATTTCACCTTTGGATTTGGTTTTCTAAGGTGAGTATGTGTAAAAGGGGAATTTGTGTAAGGGGTGACAATTCACTCCTATTCACAAAGCATAATAGTATACTTTGTGCCTATCCCTCATGCTCATGTTGCCAAAGTTGTAAGTATGAATGATTATGGTGGTGTTGTCATTGATGTCAACACAATATAGGTTGTTGCAAAGAAAGGAAACAAGTGATTTTATGTTGTGCATGTATAATTGAGATACTATAGAGATGTTGTGAGTACATGAAGCTATCTTTATGGTGTTGCATGTGTGTTGATATGATGAGTTACCAAGTGCATTTGAGAAATAGTGAAGACAAAATTGTGTGTGTTCAGAATGTTCTCTCATTTGTGCTCTACATTTCTTCTATGTTGATCCTATGCTTGTGTGGATTTGAAGTGTTGTTTAAGGCCATCCTTTGGTGATACAACTTGGATTAGAGCTTCTGGTTTGATGGAGAGTGAAAGTTGTGTTCAGCAGTGTGTGAACTAGTTTAGCAGAGTTGTTTGTTTGTGGACTGGGAGAAAAATATCTACTATGTAGTCCTTTGTTGGTTTGTTTTTGGTATCTATATTTTGTCAAAGGTGTTCATGGTTTGGTGCTTCGGAAGACTAATTTTAGAGTTACTGTGTGTGTCTATACAATCTAGATGGACTGATGGAAAGTATTCTACGTATGAAGGTTGTTGCATTTGCTACGAATGAATTTGAAGGCATTTGAGATGTGTTATATTGTATGGTTAAGAGTTTTGTGTGGTCCACATGTTATCTTCTCATTCCAGAAGTGTGTACTTAAAAGTTCATTTTTGTTTTCATTAGGTTTGGCTAACCTAGTGTCTACACATCATTCAAAGGATAAGTATCAATTAAGGAACCGTGTGATTGATCCGAGATGTTGTTTTGGGTCTTGGTTAAGTGTTGGTTTTGTTCACTCTCATTCTCTTCCACCATAGGAATGTTGAGTTGCTGACCTAATTTGAATTTGTAATATGAAGTGTGTGTAGCCAACCTTGGAAGAAGTTTCTAAGTCTGAAGATGGTATAAATATAAAACAAGATAATAAGGATTGAATGGTGATGAGTGACAAGTGTGAGAAGCAAGACTGTGAGAAAGTGAATTGAGGCAGCATGAATTTAATGTATTAGACTATAGAAAGTAGTGAGCTAATGGTGTCTACAATCTTCTAGTCAAGGCTATAAATGTGTGTAATTTGTTGTGGTGGATCTTTTGTATCTTTTTGTATTTGTAGGAAGTGAGCCTCCTTCTTGGGCATTGAGCCCTTTGGTAGTGAGCCTCTTTGCAATTGGTTTTGCAATTACTCTAT
Organism: Sequoia sempervirens; assembly: GCA_007258455.2. NCBI lineage: Eukaryota > Viridiplantae > Streptophyta > Pinopsida > Cupressales > Cupressaceae > Sequoia > Sequoia sempervirens. The sequence continues at coordinate 686,875,462 of VDFB02000003.1, forward strand.
ATTGTGAGTTAATCCTCACCATGGTTTTTCCCTTATTAGGTTTTCAATATAAATCTAGTGTTTTTTGTGTTGATATTGATTTATGTTATTTGCACTTCATGCTCATACTTAATGTATAGTCATAAAATTGCACCCCTTACAATTTCACATACATTCTTACATTTGATTTGGTGTCCACTCCCTTAGCATCTTGTGTAGGCTCATTTTAGCCCCTACATCAAACTTTTTCCCTTCTCAAGATGCTCTACACCCCTTTTCACCAACTACCCTCGTGCGTCAGCTTTGAATCAACCCTTGTACTTTTCCTGTTCATGTCATTTTTTAGCGTGACTTGTCCAGACACTAGCATGCTGCATGGATGTCTGAGCACTGTGCTAGCATCTTGTGATGTTTCAACATCAAATGACTACTTTTGTGCATGCTTTCCACTTTTCATCTCCCTTGGTTGGTGGTAACAGCTTGAGATGCCTTGTAACAGCTTGGGAAGCTTCTTTTCCTTCCTTAAATGTTATCTTTTCACTTCATTTGCAACTCTCTTTTGATTCTAGCTTTTCTCTTGCTTAGGCTTTAGCCTTCTACTCTCCAACTCTTGCTTGCACAACTTCATATAGCTTGTGTGAACGGTGAATATAGACCTACACAAACACAAAGAACAAACATATAATATTCCAATATGCAAAGTGTGACGCGGTGGTCCTAATTCCACCCAAAGTGGGCCGCTGGATGAGAAAGTACACCACAGCAGTGCGATTTGGATCTTTTGGGCCTAGCATCGGAGTTTGATTAAAAATCAAACTATGACACCATCATGAGTTGTACCGCTAGAGAATTTTTTTGAACGCACGACAAATAATTTTTCAAAATTTTTAAAATGGTGACCTTCCTTGATGCAGGACGTGGCGAGGGAACTCTACTCCTGAGAGCATAGGCTGTGGGACCTAGTTAGCTACTTATGGGACCTAGTTGGCTACTTACGAGACCTGAGCGACAGGGACCAGGATCAACTCCAGATTGCAGGGTTGTGGTACATTACTTGTGCAGTGCCCATGCGCACACACTTAGGGATGTTGTCAGCACTGGCCGAGAAATGGAATAGTGAGACATCTTCATTTCATCTTCCCACTTGCGAGGCCACCATCACCTTAGAGGATGTTTGGCATATTTTGTGATTTTTGATTCATGGCCAATGGGTGATTTTTGATATGGATGAGGGGCACGAGGCCTACCATAGAGTCCTTGCCACACAAGACATCGTCTTCTGCGAGGGACAGATAGAGCTAGAGCAACATAGGATCATGGCACCTCCCTACCGCTGGGTGATTGCAACCATCATTTTAGGTCTTGTTGCTCCTAACAGATGAGGGCAATATTTCAGTCCCGACTGGGGATATCGTTGGGAGCAGATGGTCTGAGACAAGCCAGTTCATTTCAAATGGGGCCCTATTCTTCTAGCTTCACTATACAGAGACCTCCATGAGTACGTCTACATAGATGGCAGAGCACTCAAAGAAGGGGTGACTCTTCTTCACATCTGGGTGTGGGAGCACATTATTGTGCTACAGTCATGCATTGTTTTAGTTCTGATGGTGCTAGACAATCCCCTCGTGTGGAGATTCAGAGGCGGTGTGTCCTTCACACACACTAGTGAGCAGCGGATCTTCTATTGGAGGAGAGTCTTGGACGAGATGCTGGTTTTCACCTGGTGACCATACCTTGGTCGGCCTGGATGGGTTGACAATGCCAATAAGATGTTCTACTACCGCAAGACCATTTTATGCAGGGGTGGGAGTACACCATGATCGAGAGGTACTTGCCCGAGTGCGTGCAACATCTGTTTGGGGAGCCGCAGGATCATCTTGATTATGATTATGTGTTCGTCTTAGCCTGCTCCATGACACAAGTTTCATGGGGGTGGTGCATTCCTGCTTCAGGGGTAGTGGACAACTTCAGGAAGCTGGTAGCTTGGCCATGGGCTTATGATAAGGGGTTAGCAGATCCAGGCACTACCCAAGCCTACAAAGATTGGTTCTGGCCTCCACTTCGGTTGATGATTCTAGGTACAGTTCAGGATCTGCGGAGAGTTAGAGGCAAAGGGGGAGGATGAGGATAGAGAGCTGAGATTCGATAGGACCTACCATTTGTGCCTCTAGTGCAGCCAAATCAGGGAGATGTGCACATGCAGGACTAGCAGCAGAGGCCACCAGTCCCACCACCATGAGGTGAGGGTCCCTCGCGGGTGCAGCCATAGGTATAGCTAGCAGGACAGGCAGATGCACGAGATACCTTGATTGTGCAGCTGTAGGCCCAGGTCTAGGCCATGACAGCCAAGAGAGATCAGGCAAGGGTTGAGAGAGAGCAGCTCAGGGCTGAGAGGGATTAGGCCGTACAATAGAGATAGGCTACAGAGCTATAGGTAGCCACTAAGCTAGGCAGGAGACATCAGCTAGAGAGCATGATACCCTCCTCCTCCTAGGGTACAGTGTTAGTTCGATCTTATAGGGATGCCATTCGAGAGGCAGAGTACTATCGGAGGTAATATCATGAGGACGTACCCAGAGCAGAGTGGGTCCCAGAGTACTCAGAGTGGGCCAGCCATAGACCAGTAGAGGGTCATGGTGATAGAGGTGAGGGCAGCATCCATAGGGACAGAGCTTGATCGAGATGCTACGATACTTTTTGTGCCTTATGGGCTCATTTTTGATACCCCGACGGGCCTTTTGTACCAATTGACATATATGTACAGTGATCCGATTTATTATTGTACTATGAAAGTTGCATTACTTATGATCATATAATATGAGCTGATGATGATTTTGATGTGATGCAATGTGTACTCTTTTATTATTATTTATGCATGGATGATTTATTTCTATATGCTATTCAATGATGCTTTTATGGATTATGATTATGACTAACAGGCCTATATTATTTTTAACCTATGCTATGCAAAATGTGATGTGATATGATGATCTATTTGATGCAAATGGTGATGTTATATGGATTGTAATGTGCAAAATAATATGTTATGTGAATCATACGAAATGATATGTGACTTATGTTTATAAATGATTATGGATGCATATAAGCTTTATATGTGATGTAATGAATTACGTACGTTTATGCTTATGTGGAATGATTTATGCAATGAATGATTTATGATGCTATTTATGAGATGATATGGATGATGTAATATGAATGTGATGGTCGTGATATGATGCAAATGAGATGGTGTAACACAAATGAGATGGTTTTATGAGATGCTTAGAATAACAAATGCTATTATCCTAAACATATTAAATGATGATGTAATGTATGTAATGCATTTAATATGATGTTCTATATGCAATGATATGATAATTTTTTATGTAAAAATGGACTTAATGCATGAGATGACTTTCTGATGTTATGCTAGTATGTATGTGATGGATTATTTATGGTTATGTACCTATTTTTTTATGATTATGTAGTATGCGAAATGGTTATGAAATGAAAATGAATGTTTGTACAATGATGTAATGTATGAAATGCGATGAAGTGGATGGACCTATCTATATGATGATTGAAATGCAATGCATGTGTTCCTATATGATATGTTTATGCAATATGGTAATGGTTTGTGGATGCAGGATTGATGACGATGATGGTGAAGATGATCAACTATCATAGTACCTTGTTAGTGCAGTTAGCAAGAAGAGAAGAAGTCATTTCAACAAGACACAAGATGATGCAAATGCAAATGATGATGATGATGATTATTTGCCAAGGAATTGGGACTTTCAAGGGGCCAAATTTTCTTATTTTTGATAACGCAAGTGGTACAATGCATCAAGGTATAGGAAATCGGGATGGAGTTGTACCTAGTGTGATGGACTTTGACTTGACAATCAGATAGGAGTATCCTTATTCACACCTGACATACGGAAACCTTGCTAGGATGCACTTTAGAATTTTAAAACAGCTTGGACCAAAACACGAAAAGGTAAACCTATCCATGCAATAGTCAACAAGTTGTGCAAAACCTCCTCCATACATACCTTACAAAGCAAGTATTCGCCAAGGTTATATTACAAGAACATCCAACAAGCACAACAAACAAAAGGATATGATCGTTGCCCCATTCCTATCTCTCTAAATCCTTCGTTCGGATATCCTCGAGAGGTCCTTGGAATGAGCGCAAATAAGATAAGTCAAAAGATAAAGACCAAGTAAACAAATAAGTGGATGCTCTTCAATACCGCTAACGAGAAGAGGATGTGTTTTAAGGATAAGAACTGAAACTATTGCCAAAAGATAATGCCTATTGTAGGAAGGATTCATCCTAGGACATGTTAGTGGATGGCAGCATGCCATTTCGTTTATCCATAGCGTTCTAAATGGTGATTGATATGGGACCAATTGGATGATAGGTTATCGATACGAAGAGATGACCAACTTATGCACTAACCTAGACCTGAAACTTCACATTTTGAGTTTTACTTTTAACCTACTAGACTTGTTTCTGATTGTCTTACCAAAGATTGAGGATGATGATCATTTATTATGAGTGATGTTATTGTGGGTGCAAGCGAGATGATATGGAAGGATTTTTTTAAATATTTGGATGTTTTTGGGGCTTTGCAATGTTCTGAGGCTGTTTTTTGTATTTTTTGAGATTTTCAAATGTTTTGATTTTTGATTTTCCAATGTTTTTGGGGTTTTCTAAGATTTTGACCAAGAGACTAACCTAAGGACCTATCCTAAGGGTCTCAAGGGCTCATCAATAGATTATCCTTTCCTACATTATACACGCAGAGACCACATAGTTCGACTAGATGACTCAACTAATTTACAGATGAAGATATACATGATGAAATGTTAGTTTATTATGACATACTCCTAAAGGACTGACCTAAGTGTCTCGGGGGATGATCAAACATCAACCTTGCCTATGTTCAAGCTCAAAGATGACGTAGTTCGACAAGATGACTCCATTTTTGACTTTTTGGATGACCTTTTGTCCTATTTTTTGGATTTTGATAATTTTTTGATGTTTTAATGTTTTTGGATTTTCTGATTTTCTGATGTTTTTGGATTTTTTGATATTTAGGACTTTAAGAATATACATGAATCTGATCCAATGAGAACATGCCCCCAATGTGATACACTAGGCTACTCTAATAAAGGCAAGACAAATTGACCTTGAGGATGGGCCGAGTAGTACTAGGAGGGATCATGATACGAAAACAGGACCAAGCTATGGTGTGGATGTGAGTGGATGAGTGATGGATGGAGATCTAGATGTGATGGATGATGGAAGCGAAATGGATGGATGATGCAGAACAAGCCATAAAGTTCCTGGTGGATGGAAAGTGCTTATTTATGCAAGGCACCTGTTTTCCAGGTTTTCACCAAGGTACTTGTCCAAAGTGCCATCGAAGTGGTTTTCACTAGAGGACAATTTTTTCTCTTTACTATTTTTTGATCATTTTTTTGATTTTTTTGATTTTTTTTTTTTTTGTTGTTGTTACCAAGATGCCTGTTTGCCAGGGTTTTTGCTGAAGTAACCATTTTTTCAAGACATTTTCTGATTTTTTTGGTTCTATACCTTGAAAGATTTAGGCATAAAACTTTTTGAGATGAGAGCTATTCATGGGCTCTTGCAAAGGTTCCCCTTTGAGTGTTGATAATTGATATGCCCCTGACTTGTAACTTTTTGTGATGATGAATGGTCCTAGCCAATTAGGTTCAAATTTTCCTTTGCTGCTTGGGTTTGGGACATTCTTCTGATTTTCTTTTAAGGCCAGTTCTTTGACTTGGAATGTCCTGCTTCTGATTTTCTTATTATAGCTCTGTTTGAGTCTATTCTGATAGACTTGCAAATGATTCAAAGCATCTATACATCGCTCATCCAGTAGCTCTAGCTCATTTAGTCTTGACACTCGATAGTCTTCATCAATGATGAGGTTTTTCAGTGATATCCTCAGTGATGGGATCTAGATCTCAATAGGGAGTACTGCTTCTGATACATAGACCAAGGAGAAGGGGGTGGTGCCGGTGGGTGTGCAGATACTGGTTCGATAGGCCCAGAGGGCAGGATTAAGCTGTAAATGCTAGTCATGACCTATGTCATTGATTGTTTTCTTGAGGATTTTCATAATGGTTTTGTTTGTAGCTTCTACTTGGCCATTTCCTTTGGGATAGTATGGGGTAGAGAAGCGATGTTTGATTTTGAATTTCTCGCATAAGTCATGGACCTCCTAATTTTTTAATGGTGTCCCATTATCTGAGATAATGGCTTGTGGAACACCATATCGACAAATGAGATAGTTAGGATGAACTTTGAAATCTACTTCCCAGTTATGTACGTCATGGGTATGGCTTCCACCCACTTAGTAAAGTACTCTGTTGCCGTTATGATAAATTTTTGGTCGTTAGATGAAGTGGGTGTGATTTTGCCAATGAGATCAAGTCCCCACTATGAGAAGGGCCATGGTGTAATGATGGGATGAAGCTCATGAGGTCCCCATGCTGCTGACATTGTAGACACTTTCTAGCATGATCATGTGCTTCTCTTTCCATTGTGGGCCAATAGTACCCCATCCTCAACAGTTTCTTAGCTATGGTCATTCCACTTGAGTGTGAGCCACAGATACCATTGTGTACTTCAGTTAGAGCAGTTAATGCCTCCTCAGCATTTAGGCAACGTAATAGGGTATCTCCGAGCATGACAAATCTGGATGCCTTTTTGACAAAAGTTCATTTTAGGTTTGATGGTAGGTCGGCAGGTATGAGTCCTATACGAAGGTATGTGTAAATGTCATGATACCAAGGATCACCGGGACCAATGATTTCACACACATATTCTGATTTTGGTACCTCAAACGCAGGTATGAGAAGCTGCTCAATCAAGAATTCATATTTTGGAATGTTGTGGGGGATATCAAGCAAGGATCCAATTGTTGCCATGGCGTCTACTGCTCTATTGTTGGTTCTAGGAATCTGCTTGAATGTTATTTCTATGAAAGATTCTTTGAGAGTCTCCACTAATTTCTTGTATGAAGTGAGCTTGTCATCCTTGGTCTGGTATTCATCATTTACTTAATTTATGATCAATTGAGAGTCTTCATATACTTTGAGAGCTATGATGTTCCACTGCACTGCTATTCTGAGACCTATGGTTAAAGCCTCGTATTCTGCAATGTTATTGGTGCAGGGAATTGCTAGTTTGTAGGACCTTGGTATGCAATCCCCTTGTGGGGTGACGAAGAAGACACTGGCTCCTGATCTATGCTATGTGTATGAGCCATCGAAGTATAGTTTCAGTGGTCAGCTACATTGAGGTTGAAAATAGATTCATCTGGAAACTCTAAGACAAGAGGATTCTCAGAATAGATAGGTGCTTCTGCCAATTGATTTGCGATGACTTGGCCTTTGATTACTTTCCACTCCACATATTCAATGTCGTATTCTGACAGTATCATCACCCATTTTTCCATTCTTCCTGTGAGCATTGTCTTTGATAGTAGATACTTGAGAGGGTCGATTTTGGTGATGAGTTTTATTTTATGTGCCAACATGTAATGTATGAATTTTTGTGATGCAAACACTACTGCAAAGGCATGCTTTCTCAATGAATGAATAGTTTAGCTCATGACCAACCATTGTCTTGCTGATGTAATAGATAGCCATTTTTGTTCCATTTTTGTCATGCTGAGCTAGAAGAGCTCCAAGGCCTGTTGTTGTTGCTGACACATATAAGATCAATGGTTTTTTTGGGATGGGTGGCATTAAGATTGGTGGTGTTAGTAGATATTATTTGATTTTGTTTAATGCCTCTTCACACTTGGTATCCCATTTGTATGCTACTCCCTTGTGGAGTAGGTGAGAATATGGGTTATGTTTGTCCACCAGTTGTGCTATGAATCTTCTAATGGATTGGAGTCTGCCTTGGAGACCTCTTAGTTGCTTTAATGTTTTTGGTGCCTCCATCTCAAGGATTGCTTTTACCTTTGCTAGATCTACCTCGATACCCCTCATTGATACTATATATCCTATAAATTTTCCCGATTGTATTCTAAATACGCACTTCTTAGGGTTTAATCTAACCTTGTACTCCTCCAGCCTGTCAAAGATGGCACTAAGGATTGCTATGTGATCTTTTCTCTTTCTAGACTTAGCTAGAGTGTCGTCAACATAGTCTTCGATTGTCTTATGAATCATGTCATGGAAAATCAATGTCTTGGCCCTTTGATATGTTGCTCCTATGTTATTTAAGCCAAATGGAATCATGTTCCAATAGTATGTCCCCCATGGACAAGTGAAAGTTGTTTTATGTTGGTCCTCTTTAGCTATCATGATCTGATTGTACCCTGAGAATCGTCCATTAGTGACAACATCTCATGTCCCGCTATCATGTCTACTATCATATCAATGTTTGGAAGTGGGAAGTCATCTTTTGGACATGCCTTATTCAAGTCTTTGAAGTCTGTGCAGATTCTGATGTTCCCATTGGTTTTTGAAATAGGTACCAATTTTGATACCCATTCTGGATAATCTATCGGTCAGACGAATCCTACATCTAATATCTTTTTTAGCTCCATTGTGACTAGTAAGGTGATTTGAGGGTGCATTTTTTGAAGCTTTTGTCTGACAGACTTTGCTTCGGGATATACTGCTAAATGGTGAACCACGGTCTCTAGATCAAGTCCTGGCATGTCAGCATAGCTCCATGTGAATTTTATCTATCTTTCCCTTAGGAATGCTGCTGGGAGCTCTTGCTCTTCTGATAGTAGTGATTCCACGTAGAATGTGATATGCAGGGTCTCCTCTGTTCGTAGGTTGACCGGATTGCATTTTTCTGCCAAGACTGCTGACTTTTCTTGATGAATAGCTCTTAAAGGAAGATTGAATCCCCCATCCTCGGGTGCCTCAGAGAGGTTTTCACCATTGGATGCATCCTTCTTTTTACTTTTTTCTAGTCAGAGAGTGCCACAGTGTGGTTTTCACTCGAGGACTTGGATATTATTCTTAATTTTTCACTTTTGCGACTAAAGGATTCAATTATTTCCCCATAATAAGCATGTGTATCTAGCTCTATAATGAACCCTACCTTGTGATCCCCATTTGGAATGTTATCCCGCAATCCCATGAATTCTGAGAGCACCTCATCATTTTTGAATATATCAAGAACCGGTGGTCCTTGTTGGTCGTAGTCGATGAGTTGGGGATATACTAAGTAGATCTCATGATTTTGGTCGTCAGATTCAAAAGATAGGGTGCTAATCATGTAGAGGGTGGTATCCTGAAATAGCCTAGGTACGTTAGTCAAGTGATCCTCATCAACACTACTACTACAGACATCGGTTATATCAAATGTAAAGTTATTTATGACACGACCTGTAGATACTGGTAGATGTAATTCTGCTAGGGTTGGACGAGGAGGATTGTTAACCATTCTAACTGGAGGACTTCGGCCTCGTATGGCTATAATCAGAGGGGTACATCCAAGGCCAAGATTTTTTATTGGTCCCGTCTCTAGCATGATAGGTATTATAAGTCCATTGTCATTTTGTCCTAGTCTTTGATTTCTGTCGTAGCCCATTGCGAGCATCATTTGTAGGCCCTTGCTTCTGTCATCCATTGGTAAATTAGCCATTGGTCTTTCATCTTGATATAGCATGTGAGATGGATCTGCCTCAATAATTTCTCATCCAAGATCTCCCCAACATGTGAATTCGAGCTAGTTTTCAAGAGACATTTGGGATGTGGAAGCCTCATTTGTTTGTGAGCATCCCCATGATCTAGGAGATTGTGGTAATTCTCCTACCACAAAAGCATTATTAGGGAGCTTGTAGTTTCCACAGTTGTTATCTTGGATGATAAGCTTGATGTTAGAGATGGTGGGAATGGCGGGAGTGGTGGGTGTCTCTGTCGCAGAAGTGGATGCGAGAGTGGTAGGGTCGATGTATGGTGTGGATGGGCCCTCATCATTTTTTGGTTCTTGGGGGATTTTGTAATACTTTGCTTCAATATTTTTGCAATATGAGAAAGGTTTGGGATCTCCGTGAATGGTAACTTCTTGTCCGTTATGTGTAAATTTCACACATTGGTGGAAAGTTGATGCTATTGCTTTCATTGCATGGATCCATGGACATCCTAGGAGGATATTATATGGAAAGTCGAGGTCCAAGACTTGACAAGTGGTTTCCATGATGGAAAGCCCTACTTGAATAGGGAGTTTGATTATGCCTTGAGACACTCTTTGTTGGTCATCATATGCTCTTATCATGATGCCCTTTCCTTTGTCGATGGAATCCCCTAATATTTTCAATTGCTTGATGAGACTTAGGGAACATATGTTCAAGCCTACACCTCCATCCACCAAGACCCTTTTGATTTTTCTCTTGTGTACTATGGCTTCCAAGTGAAGTGCACAGTGGTTGAGCGGGGAAATCCTGGTCGGAGAATGTAAGAAGATTAGGCGTAATAATATTTCCAACCATAACTTGGAATTGCTCTGCATCAAGATCTACGGGGACAGTGGACAAAGCCAATACTTCTTCAAGGATTTTCCTATGGGCAGAGGAGATTTTTAGCAACTCCATGATGGAGATTTGCACTGGTGTTCTCTTGAGTTGATCTAGGACATTATAACCATTAGGAATGGATCTAGATGCAGGGACTCTGTTTGGCTAGGATGATCCTGCGATAGTTACTTTGTCGCCTCTTGTGGTGACTCCACAATCTTCGGCATAGGCGCCCTTGATAGTAATGACCATGTAGTTTTCATCTAAGGAGGTGACAACTATTTCATACACATGATTTACATTTGAGTGGGTTCCTTTCCATTTATCTTTTTTATTTCTATTCCCTTTGTTGCCATGATTCGGCATCAGATTTGTGTATATCTTAAGATCCTAATTTCCTGTAGGTTGTTCCATGTTTATGATTCTTTTATCAACGAGATCTTGAATGATGTTCTTTAATATCATGCAACTATTTGTGGTATGGCCTTTGATTTTATGGAACTTGCAAAGTTGATTCTCATTATACCAAGGAGGTTTCACATCTGGTTCTTGGTAATTCTGAAATGTAGGTGCTTTGATGAGTTTTTCATCTATCAACATTTTCATTATGTCCTCAAGTGGTTCCCCCAAAGTGGTGTATTTTTGCTTGGGATAACTCTTGCGTTGAGGTGGTCCCCTTTGGTCATTGAGATTATTGATTATTGGATTTTTGTTTGGTTGGTGTGTTATGTGATGAGTTTTTTGGTGTTGGATTTGAATTTGTGGTGTGGGTGTGTTTTGGCGAGGGGCACTAATGACCACCTTGGCATCAAAGGCACCATCATTAGTAATGTTTTTTTCCTTGCCCACGTACAAGATGTATCATTGTAATTGGATGGTGGGTGGTTGTTTTTTTGTTCATGGTATGATGTTGATTCCATGGGTTGAGTTATAAGGGCTCTTTTGATGTTGAGCACCTTGGGGATCAATTGATCATATGTGGTGATGCCTTGAACCTTGAGATGAAATTCCAAGTGACCTTCAAGGTTGGCTATGATGGTGCAAATTTTTTGTTCTTCTGGAATGGTCCACTTGCTCCGATTGTCCTTGGATCGCCATCATTGTAGGAATGAGGCAAATGATTCCCCCTTTCCTTGTTTTAGAGCCGAAAGTTCTTCTAGACTAACATCCATTGTGATGTTGCATGCATAATTTTTAATGAATGCATCCATAATTTCTTGGAATTTTCTAATTCCTAAGGGTAAGCGAGGGAACCATTCCATAGCATGGCCTATCAAGCTCCTAGGAAATAGTCGCATCAGATAAGTATCGCCGTATGTGACTTCCATGCAATGTACCTGGAATTCCCTAACGTGATCTTCAAGGTTTCCCATCGATATTTGTCAAATTTGGGGATCTCAAATCCCTTGGGGAATGGTTTCATTACTAGGCTCCTATCAAATGGATACAGACACAAGTTGCTTGGTGTTTTGGTTGTTCACCCTGTTGAAGATCGAGCACTTGTTGTGAGAGCAACTTGATTTGTGTTGTTATGTGATTTTATAGATCAGGGGGTGGGATGAAGGTGTTTTTGGGTATTTCAATTGTGGGTTGGATGGGTGGGTTGTTTAGTGTGTTGTTTGATGGTATTTGTATGTTCTGCTGAGCTAGGTAGGCTTCTGCCTGTTGTTGTATGAACAATGCTTGTTGTTGATCTTGTTGTTGTTGCGCTTGTTGTTGTTCCAACAATGCTTGTTGTTAGGCTGCCAATTTAGCCGCTTCTTGCTGCTCTTGATACTGCTTTATTGCTAGTTGATATGCTTGCAATTTCATTGCTTGTCTTTGTGCAAGAAGTTGTGCTTGTGCTTGTGCCTGTTGTGCTTGATATTGAGTGTTTTCTTGAGCTTGAGCTTGTGCTTGCACTGATTGTGCTTTGGCTTGTTCTTGTGCCACTTGTTGTAATAGAGCTTGTGCTTGAGCAACCTTTTGTGTTTGTAATGCTTGCAATGCTTGCACGGCTTGTTGTTATTGTTGTTGCAATAAAGCTTGGGCTTGTTACGCTTGTAATGCGGCTTTGGCTACTTGGGCAACTTGTCCAGCTTGAGTAGTTTGCTGAGCAGCTAGTTGTGCAGATTTTTTCTTTGCACTTGTTGGAATCCCCTTTGGAAGGTAGCTTGCAATGCCGTGTTGCATTGGCTTGATGTGGTGGAAGTTGGTGGTGGTGGATTTGGAATCACGTTTGTGGTGAGTGATGATGTCATGTTGATGTTTTGAGTGATAGATGGTGGTGTTGATGTGGTGGTTGGTCCTTGGGAGACCATGCCTTGCGATGTTAGGAGGGTGTTTGATGATTTTGCAATTGCTTGTGCATTTTTCATCTATTGTTGCGATATTGATGACAAATTTTGAGTGTTTGGCATAATGCTTTGATTTATATTTGGGATGTTGGTTTGATTGATAGTTGGTAGAGGGGAAGCCCTAAACCAAGGAGTGGTGTGGATGATAATGGCAATGGTGGAAGAGGTGGAAATGCAAGCTCTTGCGAGAATGTTGTGGTGTTGAATATGCCCCCTGGTCCGAACATATCTCCCTCTTCTTGTGAATTTGTGAGGAGAGTATTTTGAGGTGTTGCATGAAAAAATGATGATGATGGATCATGATGAAAAGTAAGAGGGACATTCTTATGTAATGGTTTTTTGAATATGTTTTGTTCCAATGTGGTACTTGCATCTAAGTTTTGATTATTAACAAGGGGGTGTGCTTGAATAGCATTGAGAAATGCATTTCCCTTGTTAACATTGGGTTGGGTTGGAGCAAAAGATGTCGTGATTTGCATAATGTTTTGAGTGATATTTTTGAATGGGGGTGTAGATGAGATGGGAATGGTGGATAAGATTGGAGGAAATGAAGTCTCAACTATGGTACTAACATCGAAATCCAAAGGTAACTTGGCCCCTTGTTTTGCTAGCTCAAGCATGTATAACGAAGGGTTAAGTCTCATCATGATGTTGATGATTTTATGGTTCTCTATATTTTGGAGCATTTCAATTATTTCTTTGTGAGACATTCCAAAGGTAAGATCCTCTCCTTGGTTTTCCTCTTGCGAATTTTTTGATGATGAGATGGTCAATGGATTGCTTGATTTGGTGAGATTCATTTCTATGTTTGTTTGGATAAGATCACTTGAAGCGGGTGTTTCTTTGTTGGCTTCCATACTCTTCTTGTATTGAGATCTAGTTTGAACCATAAAACAAGGATCAATTTTCAATAATAGGAGAGATGAATCTCTTGGTTCTTTGGATTGATCTTTACTTTATGCCCAAAGTAGAAATTTTTAGGATATCTTGAGGATCAAAGGGTGTGATAAGATGATGATGCAAAGGATGGATGACACGAATGTTATGATCTTTAGGTAAATCTTGAAGGAGATACTAGGCTTTTGGGACTTTTGGATATGTTTCAAATTTTGATTTTGATTTGATTATGGCTTTGGGATTTTTCCTTGATTTTGATTTTGACTGCTTTTGATTTTTGAACAAAAAGACCCTAAGATGTTGGATGATTATCTAAGGGATAGATTTTTTCAAAGGAGGATAATTTGAATATGTGCGGGGAGAAGGATGCATCTACCCACACCTATTCAAACAAGATGATAGTTTCACTAAACATATGAAGAAGGATTCATCCACATATACTAAGCTAAACAAGATGATTTTGATAACTTTGACTTAGCATATGCAAAAGGATGCATCTACACATACCTAGCCAAAGGTGATTTTGATAATGTTTTCAAGGATTTAGTCTCAAGAATTTTGATGATTTTGATTATTCCAAAAAGCCTAGCATTAAGGATGATTCCAAGATTTTCCAAAAGGTGATGATGAGATAATTCTTGTTTTGATGGATGAAGGATGGATGAAAAGATTTTGATTTTATTTGATCCTAAGATGAACCTAAAAAAGACACTTTGTTTGCCTATACCTAGGTATTGAAGAGCATACAATGCTTCTATAGACCTTTGTAACCAAGAAACGATTCCATTTGGACATGTATTTTCAGATTTTGAACCAATGAATTTTGTTTAGGGATTTGAACTTTTTGGAAATCATGAGTCTTCAACACACATGAAATTTAATTTTTCTTAGTTTTGCTTAATGGCTTTATTTTACTAAAAACACTTTCTTTGATTAAGTTTTCAAACTAAGATGTCTAATGTCTTAATTTCTTCGAACCCCACAAGATATGTCATGTGGAAATTCGATGAACTTAAGGAAAGGGTTTTCCTATTGTTTACTTAAGTAGAGAAATCGAGATGTAATCCAATATTTAGAAACCTCTAAGGATGTAAGTCCCAAGGGCAAGCAATAACATATGAATTGAGTCAATTGTATTTGTCTCCAAAAGGGTTTGAAATTTGGATGATGATGTTAAGTTTTCTTTTTCAAGATGTTTTCGATTAAGAAATGCATTTTGTAACCCAAGAATAAGTACAACCCTATGGATGTGTAAGACAATATTTGTTGGATTCCCACTTGGACAAGTCCAGCTACGCTTATCTTTAGCGAATGGTTAGATGCTTGACCCCACTGGCTCCCCTCCATGGAACTCACTTATACAGGGCAGCCAAGCATCAACACCCATGAAACTCCCATTGCATGTTTTCCATTTCTACTAAAAGACCGTAAAAGTGTGTGGTGGCTTCAGAACGACCGTTCTTGCACCAACAAATAGATTAAAGGATTTTGGAAAATTCTAGCACATGGGTTTTAATAAGGACTTTTCATTTGTGGAGATTGAACCATACGACAAGAGTCCCCTTTTGGATCCATCTTGTCGGAATCAACCACGTGATATTGGTGTTTACTCCAACACCCACATTTATATGCCAGTTGGAAATACTCTTCACTTTAGAGTGTTACTGATTAAGTCATTCCCTTGGGTGAGTACATTTTTCTGAAGGCAGGCCCTCTAGGATAAACAAAAGTGAATAAGGAAAAATATTAGTAACTCAATCAATCCTTGTTGGCAACAAAGAGAGAGAATATATGCAACAATGCCCCCGCTCACACTCGCACAAGATTTTGTTCAATTTTAAAACCCAAATCAAAGTGTGGAGGTGATTGCTTTGTCTCGCCCTAAAGTCATGAAAAAGGCCTTTTGATTCTCAAAGTTGCTATAAAGCGCAAAAGAAGTGCATATGTCCTTTTTCAATGCCTTTAGTTTAAGTAGGCCTTCATGAAAACAAAGTTGCACTTGTTCTTTTTAAATCCATAAAGCAAAATGTGAGTTCTTTTTAAGCACCAAAAAGACAAATGATAGACATTTTGTTCAATTTTTTATCCAAAGAAACAAACTCTAGTATATTGTGATCCTAATGTTCATTTTAGCCTTTTGCAAGAAATGGAAAGATTCTTCTTTTTAAACCCAAATGAAATTAGTGTCCTAAGGAATAAGTGATAACAATTTCTTAAAAAGTGTTAAGCAAACACTAAAGTGTTCAAAAACACTTTGATTTGATGAAACATCCTCTTCATACTTATCCTTTCTTCATTTTCTATTTCCACCCTACAAGGGAAAAACCAGTCAGATTCTAGAAAATACAGAGATGAAAAAGCAGAAAACAAAAGAAAAATTGATCATTAATCAAAAAACACATGCTAAAATTTTATTTCCACTTTTTACTCCTTGCCAGCGGTGCAACTCATGATTGCATCAGAGTTTTATTTCTGAGCTATGCCCTCATAGCACCACTTACCAGTCAACGTCGCTCTATGTCAGGGCAGTGAGATCAACTATGTTGCAATTTTTCCCCAGCGTCATTGTTTGGTTTTTTGTAAATTCCTGCGAGTCAAATGGTCAAGCGGCGGAGTTAGAAATTCAAATATTTGGGTAGAAAAACTCCAACATCATACTTTTGAATTTCAAGTGGTGCCATATAGTGATGTTGAAGAGTCAGCAGTGCCAAAACAGCGACGCTAAGCTCCCAACGTTGGAATTTTCTGTGTAAGCAAAATGTAGAAATTTTAATAAAAGATGAATAAGAATGATATCCAGCCCTCCCTCTAGCACTAAGTGTGTGAACCCCAATCCTAGTACCTGCAAAACAACAAGATTAAACAAGTTAAACAAGAGATTGCAAGCTAAAACAAGGATTCCCCATGAAATCCATTTGCAAACTTCAAATTAGGAAATAAAACAAGGAACAACACAATAAGATAAGGAAATATAGATTCAATCCTAATTAGAAAAGAAAACACATAATCCCATGGGGGAATTGGTGCCAATTTGATGTGAAAATTGGGCCTTTCCCAATTCCTAAGATGAAATTTTGATATGTTGATGATGATTGATCCACTTTGATGATGAAGTATGAGAGCTCCAAGCCAAAATCTATAAAATCCTAGCTAAGAACTCAATGGTGATGGATGAAAATGGCTAAATATTTTAGCATAATAACTTTGCATAATTTGTGGATTATCAAATGAGGATATGAGCTCTTCATTTATAGAATGCCAAGATGGATGAATGTCCAAATTTGAGCAATGTTGGTCTAACATTCATCCAATGGTATGATGCCACTTGTCAATCTATGAATGGATGGAAGATATGCAAGATTTGGGGATTGTGCCAATAAATGCATATTTTTGAATATCAAATTTGTTGAAATGACTTGCAAGAGGGAGGGGAAATTGCAATAAATTCCACTTGGCTCAAGACAAAGGACATGTAAGATGAAGTTATTTCCTTGTTGGATGTACATGTTGACTTGGAATTTTTGAATTCAAATTTGGAGAATATTCCAAAAGATGCCTTGTGGGGAAAATAGAGATTTAATAAATGAATTAAATCTATTTTCATGTGCAACTTGCAAAACCTAGAGGATGGGACATGAGAGGAGATTAAATTAATCAAGGGTTAATTAATTTAATGAGAGATGTTAGTTGATGTGACCTATTTGACTCAAATTTATGGATTTATTTAAATCAAATAAGAGAGGAATATGATAAGAGATTAATTAAATAAGGATTTTGATTTATTTAATTAAAAGAGATGGTGTTAGATTAAATCAAATAATGTTTTCATTTATTTAATTTCATGGATAGACTTTAGAGATTTAATCAAATAAATTTAATTATTTAATTAAATAGGGATAATTAGATGATATGGATTGATTTAATTAACAAAAGGGATTGACTTAATTAGATAAAATGATTTATTCAATTAAGAGAGGAATATTGATGAATTTAATCAAATAAGAAAATTTGATTAAATGGTTAGACCGAAGGATGATTCAGGATGAAATGGTGTTAGTAGTCGGGATCAGATGTATAATGTCAATTGGTATATTTTACGTGTCTACACTAAGATTCAATCTTTAATAAAAAATTGAAATAGGTCAGAATGGACCTATAATAGCTCCTACATAACTCCACAACACTTATTTAATCTACACATACCTTCACACCTATTAGATCGGCACCACAAAATACCTAATACAAAAATTCTCCAACTATATACTCATATTCAGACGCGTGGACCTCAAAATACTATGCTATCTAGAATTCACACTCTATTGAAATTTATTAGCATCTCATTAAATATTAAAAATTGGAATCCTATATGTGGAGAAGTGCGAACTCTCCTACTCATATGCATTATACAGGAAATGATTATAACTGTTAGGTCAAACTTCTGTCATTCATATCTTTCAAACCAAAATATAAAACAAGATGGAATTATGGGATTAGATGCTTCTATCAACCAAAAAAACCATACTAGAACTATAAAGTGAAATGTTAATTCATAGACTAGTGCAGACCTAAAAACTAGATGCTTTGTTACATAAAATTATTAGAGTTAACACTTAGTTAATTTTCAATCATAATCAACTTTATTGATTTGAACCATCTTGTAAAATTATCTTCCAAAAACATTAAAGTACAAGCCTTCTAACATGTTTTGGGATGTTGGAGCCAACCAAAATGATCTACACAGTGATCTCCATATGAAGATACAATGTTGACATCAATGACAACATTGCAAAGTGTAAGAGAGGGGGACCAATCGCATCAAGGCCCTAGGTCATGGAGAGCCAAGAGTGGAGGGCTGCCCCAACTTACCTCACTCTAAAGGGATGTTTTGGGAATATATATTATGAATGATGAGGACTATAATGTGCCTTAATCACTCTACAAATCCAAACTTTAGTTTTGACTAGGCAAGCTAGTTTTTGGAGTTGCTATTGTGCCTTAGACAACTCTTTGTTCGAGGATGGAAATGCAATTCTAGGACATCAACGTGGCACACTAGAATCTATTGGGTGTGCTGGCATCTATACGGTCAGATAATAGTGAACATAGTATGAAATACACAAAAGCTAACTAATCGGCCTAACTGGTTGGTTTCAATGGGAAAAATAGAATAATAAGGTTGGAAAAATACAAACGAAGATGATAAATTAGGTAGATAAAGGCTAAAGTAATAGAGATAGCCTCACAAAAATGCACGTTCACCAGCTAGCTCCACACACTCTTTCACTTGCACACAAGAAGGAAGGGGAAAATTGTTGGGGCTATATAGGGGTCTACCTCATTTAGACCCCCATTTTGGTGTTTCCACCTCCACGGATAGCTAGATAGTGATGAGGGAGAAATATATGATAAAGATGTAAAGAAGGAAGGAATACAAATAACACTATAAAATAATAGAGAGCTACGCAACCAAAACACAAAGGAGAGGAGCAAAACGTTACCACCTCCACCAAGAACTCACTAGCCAATGGAGGAGAATATAGAATTGGAAAGGAGAGTCTCACAAGACCCAAAGCCCATACTACTAATGGTTTGCTTCACATTTACATTGCAGAGTTGAAAGAGTGTTGTTGCTACAATGGAGTGTTGAAGTGCTGCTTGACAGTGAAAAGAATGCTGGAACTTGTGAAGATATTGCTAGAGACATGGAAAAAGGATGAGTTGAATGAAGAATGGATGAATTTGAAGGAGAAGAGGGAAGAATCTACCATTTTTTAGGGTTGATTGGTCAAAGAGAGACATTATGAATAGACCCTAATCAAAAGTGTAATGCCTCTACCAAATTTAGACATAGGAATCCATCAAGGACGTAAGCACACCACACAGATGTCTATGTACTACACGTGCATCCCCAACAAATATTCTCCTACTAACACAAACGATAGATGCCAAGTGGAAGGAAAGCAACTTGCTGATGTGGAATTTCACCTTTGGATTTGGTTTTCTAAGGTGAGGATGTGTAAAAGGGGAATTTGTGTAAGGGGTTCCAATTCACTCCTATACACAAACCATAATAGTATACTTTGTACCTATCCCTCATGCTCATGTTTCCAATGTTGCAAGTATGAATGATTATGGTGGTGTTGTCATTGATGTCAACACAATAAAAGTTGTTGCAAAGAAAGGAAACACGTTATTGTATGTTGTGCATGTATGATTGAGATACTATACAGATGTTGTGAGTAAATGGAGCTATCTTTATGGTATTCCAGGTGTGTTGATATGATGAGTTACCAAGTGCTTTTGGGAAATAGTAAAGAAAAAATTGTTTTGTTCGGAATGTGCTCTAGTTTGTGCTATGCATTTCTTCTATGTTGATCCTATGCTTGTGTGGATTTGAAGTGTTGTTTAAGGCCATCCTTTGGTGATACATCTTGGATTAGAGCTTCTGGTTTGATGGAGAGTGAAAGTTGTGTTCACCAGTGTGTGAACTAGTTTGGCAGAGTTGTTTGTTTGTGGACTGGGAGAAAAGTATCTACTCTGTAGTCCTCTCTTGGTTTGTTTCTGGTATCTATGTTCTGTCAAAGGTGTTCATGGTTTGGTGCTCTAGAAGACTAATTTTAGAGTTACTGTGTGTGTCTATACAGTCTGGATGGACTGATGGAAAGTATTCTACGTATGAAGGTTGTTGCATTTGCTACGAATGAATCTGAAGGAATTTGAGATGTGTTCTATTGTATGGTGAAGCGTTTTATGTGGTCCACATGTTATTTTCTCATTTCGGAAGTGTGTACTTCAAAGTTCATTTTTTTTTTCATTAGGTTTGGCTAACCTGGTGTCTACACATCATTCAAAGGGTAAGTATCAATTAAGGAATCGTGTGATTGATTTGAGATGTTGTTTTGGGTCTTGGTTAAGTTTTGGTTTGGTTCGCTCTCATTCTCTTCCACCATAGGAATGTTGAGTTACTGACCTAATTTGAATTTGTAATATGAAGTGTGTGTAGCCAACCTTGGAAAAAGCTTCTAAGGTTGAAGATGGTATAAATATAAAACAAGATAATAAGGATTGAATGGTGATGAGTGACAAGTGTGAGAAGCAAGACTGTGAGAAAGTAAATTGAGGCAACATGACTTTAGTGTATTAGACTCCTAAAAGTAGTGAGCTGATGGTGTCTACAATCTTCTAATCAAGGCTATAGATGTGTGTAATTTGCTGTGGTGGATCTTTTGTATATTTTTGTATTTATAGGAAGTGAGCCTCCTTCTTCGGCATTGAGCCCTTTGGTAGTGAGCCTCTTTGCAATTGGTTTTGCAATTACTCTATATTGTGAGTTAATCCTCACCGTGGTTTTTCCCTTATTAGGTTTTCAACATAAATCTAGTGTTTCTTGTGTTGATATTGATTTATGTTATTTACACTTCATGCTCATACTTAATGTATAGTCATAAAATTGTACCGCTTGCAATTTCACATACATTCTTACATTTGCTTTGGTGTCCACTCCCTTAGCATCTTGTGTAGGCTCATTTTAGCCCCTACATCAGCCTTTTTCCCTTCTCAAGATGATCTACACCCCTTTTCACCAACTACCCTCGTGCGTCAGCTTTGAATCAACCCTTGTGCTTTTCTTGTTCATGTCATTTTTTAGCGTGACTTGTCCAGAGACTAGCACGCTGCGTGGATGTCTGAGCATTGTGCTAGCATCTTGTGATGTTTCAACGTCAAACAACTGTTTCCGTGCATGCTTGCCACTTGTCATCTCCCTTGGTTGGTGGTAACGGCTTGAGATGCCTTGTAATAGCTTGGGAAGCTTCTTTTCCTTCCTTAAATGTTATCTTGTCTCTTCATTTGCAACTCTCTTTTGATTCTAGCTTTTCTCTTGCTTAGGCTTTAGCCTTCTACTCTCCAACTCTTGCTTGCACAACTTCATATAGCTTGTGTGAATGGTGAATCTAGACCTACACAAACACAAAGAACAAACATATTTTTAGTCCAATATGCAAACCTAAATCAACATTCCCCATAAGATTCATTTGAAATATCAAGAAAAAGAAATAACATGAACACAAATAAAAGTTATCTAATCTTGCTCTAAATAAACAAACTCTCAATTGCATGGGGGAATTGGTACTATTTTAATGTGGAAAATAGCCCTTTCCCAATTCCTTGCAAGCTTGATGATGATTGTTGATGATTGATTGATGCTCCTTGATAAAATTTCTCCATAACCTAGCTATGAAATGATGAAAATGGATGACAATGGATGAACTTGTGCATCATGATCTTACATGGATTGTGGAGGATTGATACAATAGAGGAGGCCTCTATTTATAAGAAATAATGATAGAGGATTGAAGAATAGGATGAATGTGGGATTAAAGATCAACTAATAACAAAATGCTACTTGTCAACATGCTATTAGAGAGGGATGGAGCACATTTTGGTCAATGTGCATGATAAATGCCATTAGATTAAAATTTGAAATTTGAAAGTGACATGTTGGAGGGAGATGAAGGATGAATTAAATGCCACTTGGATCAAGAAAAGGACGTGTAAGAGGCCTTTAATGCCTTGTTGGATGGAAAAGTGCTTTTTGGGGGGAGATTTCAAATTTGGAGAATATTCCATCTTTTGATGCCTTTTTGAATGAAAATAGAGATTTAATAAACCAATTAAATGGATTTTCATGAGCAAGTTGCAAAAGCTAGAGGATTGGATGGATTAAGAATAGGATTAACCAGGATTTGATTAATTTAAATGAAGATTAGCTAATTTGCAAATTTGATTTAGATTTTTGGATTTATTTAAATCAAAATGAGAGGAATAATGAATATGAGACTTAATTAAATAAAGTTTAATTTATTTAATTAAAGGAGATGATGTTAGACTTAAATCAAATAAATGTTATTTTATTTAATTTAAAGGAGATGGAATATGATTTAATCAAATAAAGTGATTTATTTAATTAAAAGAGGAACATTAGAATTAATCAAATAAAATGATTTATTTAATTAATAGAAGATAATGATTTAATTAGATAAAATTGATTTATTTAATTAAGAGATGAAACATGATGAATTTAATCAAATACAAATTATTCGATTAAATGGTTAGTAAAGAAGATGATTCAGGATGAACTGGTGTTAGTAAAATTGGGATCAGGTGTATAGGATCAATTAGTATATTTTACATGACTACATTTTTCCCCTCTTTGAAGTAATGTACTCATTGCATTGGTTCAAAGAATAACCTTGCCAAGATCAAAATTCAAAAAAAAAATAAAAAATTTAGATGCCCTAGTGGAAAGAAATATACTGGTACACTGCCCCCTTGAGAGATAGGGTGAAAATTTTGATTTGAGGGTTGATCTCATGACAAAGAGGTACAAGATCAATACAACTCGAATGTTTGATGTAGACAGATTTGATGATGTATAGATAGTCATCAGCCATGGATAGCCTCATGTATATTTTGATATAACACACAAATTCAATACTTGGATAGAAATATTAGTAAAGATAGAAGAATGAGAAGAATAAGATGGATATAAGTAGAAGAACAAGATGGGTGAACCCTTGATTCTAAGAAGATGCAGAATTCCAACAAGTCCATGAGTCATTAATACTTTATTAGATATGATGATGAGTGATGATGATGTTTTTTTATCAGGAATTGGGATTTTAAAAGGGCTACTTACCTTATGTTTGATAACACACATAGATATGATGCATCAAGGTATAGATAACCAGGATGGCGTTGTACCTAGTACAATGGACTTTGATTCAACAATCAGATAGCAGTATCCTTGTTCACACTTGACATAAGGAAACCTTACTAGGATGTACTTCAAAAGTTTTGAACATCTCAAACCAAGACACGAAAAGGACAATCCTAACAATGTAATAGTCAACAAGTTGTCCAAAACACCTTCCATGCATACCTAATAAAGAAATTATTCACCCAAGGTTATATTACAAGAACGTCCAACAAGCACATCAGACAAAAGATAATGGTCGTTGCCACATTCCTTTCTCTCTAAATTGTTTTGATTAGACATCATTGAGAGGTCATTGGAATGAGCACAATAAGATAAATCAAAGAAAAGATCAAGCAAACGAACAAGCCAATATTCTTCATACCGCTAGCCAAAGGGATGTGTTTTGAGGATAAGAATCCAAAGTGTTTTGCCAAAGATAATGCCCATTGTAGGAAGGATGCATCCTAGGACATGTTAGTGGATGGTGGAAAGTTGATAGGTTGTTTGAAAGGCTATTGATATAAGGTTGATTGACATGTTTGCAAATGATCAAGAGTTTTATTTTGCATTTAAAATTTTGTTATTTCAATTTTGATTTTGCGTTTGAAGTTTGCTTTTGCTGATTGTTGTGGTTGTTTTTTGTTTGTATTGCCAAAGGGTGAGTGTCATGATCAATTTATTATGGATGAGATTATTATGGGTGAAGAGAAATTAGATGGATGGATTTTTTCAAATATTTGGATGTTTTTGATGTTTTGAAATGTTATGAGGTTGTTTTTGGATTTCTAGGTTATTTAAATGTTTTTGTGTTTTTGTGTCTTGGAGGTTGATCAAAGATTAGCCTTGCCTATGTTTAAGCTCAGAGATGATGTAGTTTGGATACCATGTTTTTTACGTCTTCTGAATTTTTGACCTACTTTTGGATTTTGACATGTTTTGAATATTTTTGGATTTTCACATGATTTTGATGATTTAGATATGGATATGTGTGATGATATCAATGCTCTATTTTGGGATTTTGTTGAAAACAAAGCTAAGGTTTGATTGATCTGATTGATGGATTGATGATGATAACATTGTTGAGGATACACGACAATGAAAGGATAGTGTTAAGCAACACAAGGATTAGGATGGATATCCCAAGATGATGAGGGACTGATTGGATTTGATTGATAAGGATTTTGAAGCTTGATTTGGAACAAAATCTGTTTAAATGATTTGATGTGATGCTGAAGCACAAATTAGATATGACTGATATTGATTGTTTAGATTGATGTTAAATGAAAGATAAAGTTTGATTAGGAACATCTTCTTGTCCAAATATGCCATGGGCTAGTGATTTGAATTGTTCTCACAAATGCTTTAACCAATTTGATTTCATGTTTGCCAATGTTCGGATCACCACATAAGTTGGAGGATATATATCAAGATTTATTCCCAAACCAAGATGCAAATACCTACCCCCAATGTCTAGCAATGTATGGAATGCCATGGATGGATGTTTGGATAGGTGTATGGATAGATGAATATGGATTAACTTGTGATAAGATAAGGTGTTCAAATAAAGAATGCTCATTTAGATAGTGCTTCATGACTCAGATAATTCTAGGTAGGATAAGATCAATAAAAATTACCATGTCAAGATGTTTACCATAAGCAAGTGTAAAGTGTGCACCAAACTTTGTCAAGATCAAGATAACTTGGAAGGTGGATGGCAATGGGTTGGATAAATGGTTCATGGATGAATGGATTTATTATGGATGAGATGGATGGAATTCTGAATTTATTATGGATGCAATAAGGTGGTTTCACCTGAACCGAAACATGTAGATGCTTGATTCTAAACATGACACCTGTTTTCTAGGTTTTCATCATAGTACTTGCCCAAAGTGCCACTGTAGTGATTTTCACTGGAGGACAATTTTTTCTTCACTGTTTTCAATCCTTTTTTTATTTTTTTTATTTTTAATATTTTTATTTTTTGCATTTCTTTGTGAAAGATTTTAAGCTCATGATGAACCACCTAGTGGTGTTGATGTAGATGCTTCTATCATAATGTTCCATCGATATCATACTTGAAGAAGTTGCTTTGCCAAGATATGTGCACTTGAATGCAACTTTTGAGATTCTTGATCTGATTTGTGTATATCAGAGTTAACTTTGTATTTGTGTGCACATTGCGATAGAGTTCCTTCTGAATCCTTATGATGAAGGGTGGCTGCCAATACATGGTCAATGTGAGAATTGGAAATCATGCATGGAGGTGTGGATGGAGTGTGTTTAGGAATAAAAGATGGATTGGTTGATAGTTTGGAACCTTTGACTCTCCAAACTTGGGAAGATGAGCAATGATGGGTGGATACAGAAGTGTGCATGGAATTAGGACCAACTGCTTGATATACTTTGTATGTTGCTTGGGAAGCCTACTTTTTTCTTTGTGGAAATCTTCAATGGATACTTTTCCCATTTTTATTTTTCCCCATAGTTTCTTTGATTGATGTAGTTTGATAGTGATAGTATTTCTTTGTATTCTTTGGTATCCATGTGTATTTGATTTTTCCATTATGTTTCTCAACTTATTTTTCTTTAGTGATGTTCTTCTTGTTTTTATTCACATCCTTATTTTGATGTTGGTCCCAATTTGTGGATGGGGTGATGGGTGGATGAAGATTCATGACATGGTTGGTTGTAGTATTGGTATTTGTTTCATCATAAGAATTCTTCATGCTCCCTATGTTGATGTTTGCTTGAGACATAGTTGCCCCCAGTATGGTGATAGTAGCACCTTTGTTCTTTGATTCTGCCTATTTTGAGATGTCTTGTTCAATAAGAATTCTCTAATAAATGACCTCTATAGATGATTTTATTTCAATTTGTTGCTATGTTGACTCTGGAATATCTTGTTCTGTCTAACTTGTTTCCTTGAGTGGTTAATGTTGGATATCTTCATACATGATTTCCTTAGTCTAAATTTTGGATATATCTGATCCTCATGTTGACAACTCAGTTTGACTGTAGGAATCAATAATGTACTCTTTTTGTGTAATAATGTCAGGAGTAAAGGAATCTAGTTATGAATGAAGATCATCTACGTGTCCATCCAAAGAAAGAATCTCATGGGTAGATGGAGGAGTATGTTCCATGAGGATGTGATAATCATTTGTGACAACTTGTATAGATAGGAGAGTTTCTAGTAGATCATTGTAGTCTCTTGGAGATACGAATTCTTGATCTGGATTAATTTTGGAATTACTTTTGACGTACTTTGGATCAAGTTCTTGACATGGGTCAATTTCAAAGGATGGATTGCTTACAAATGGTTCTTGGATGTCTTCATTAGGCATGGGAAATGGCTCAATATCCTTTTTGATCTTTGAGTGGACTTGGGTCAAATGTTGAATTGAAGATTCCTTCAATCTCTATAACCATGAGGTCAAAGGATGTTAATATATCTTGGGAATTGGGAAGGACCGTCGCTAGACTTCGGTGAAAGATGTTGATCATTCTTTTGAATAAATTATTGAGATATGTTCTCTAACTCATTAGGTGATGTAGAGACATTTTCAATATGATCATTGGTCGATGGATTGTGGATTATGTAAATAGGATCAAATAATTCTAACACCCCTTGAAATAGATCATTGTCGAATATTGTTGAGGGATTTTGATCATGACCAAAGAGTGACTCTTGATGTATGTTGAGTTGATCTTTGGATGAGGTAGAAACATCTTGAAGGTGCTCATTGATGGATATATCTTGATCATTATTTTCAACAATTGTGGAGGAGAGATTCTCACTACTATCGCTAGTGGTTGAGCCCTAATCATTGTCCTCAATAGTTATTATTTTTTTATCAATAAGGTATTGGATGAGATTTTTGAGTCGAATACAATTTGATGTTGTGTGTCCCTTTATTTTTTGAAAATCACAAAGGTGCTTCTCGTTATACCTTGGTGGTTTAACTTGAGGCTCTTGATAATTTTCATAGACTGGGATTTTGATGAGATTTTCTTGTACCAACTATTGCATGACTTATTCGATTGGTTCCCCAAGTGGTGTGTGTTTTCATTTGTTACCTTGTGAGATTTTTACTTTAAATTGAACTTGTGGTGCTTGATTTTGGAGATGTGGTGATTGATCTTTGAGATGTGGAGGTTTGGTTTGTTGTTGATGATGTTGATCTTGATATCCAGCCTCCTGACATTGGAGATATTATTCTTGATGTGGTTGTGGACACAACTTAATTATTTGATGACATGGTCTAGCCCATGGAAGAGTGTGTTGGACTCAGGGAACAGTGAGAGGGGGGGTGAATCAGTCTTTAGCAAGACTTAAACTTTAATTTTGATCATAAACCATTTACAACACATAAATAGAAATAAAGATGCAAGCACATGAACAAGATAATCAAAGCACCATAACACCAATATTTTTACATGGAAACCCTATTATGGGAAAATCCACAATGGAGATTAATCCACAATTTATACTTTGTTAAAAGTATGAAGAAAAGGGAATGCACATGCATTCAGGCACATTGCTTAGAGCTCACTACTCAAAATAAGGAGGGCTCACTACCTTACAAAATGTTTGTGATTACAAAAAAAGGTTGAACTGAAATGATAGCATCTACATATGCCAAAATATAGTTCTAGTTAGGCTCATAAATCAGATTATGGACCTGCTGGCTCCTTTTCAACTTCACTTTGCTCTACTCTAACTCATTTCCACAAAATCTTAATGCACAAGTGAAACTGTGTATAAATCGCTCAATCACTCTTCTGATATTTGCACATACACTTGCTCTGCTCTTTTCACACACTCACACACACACACACACTTCACTCACTACAAAATGAATTACTGATCTCATATATTTACCCGCTACCAAAGTTTCAATTACTCTAAGTCAGCTTCAACAAAATATGAAATATTCTTCACATGTCGGCTCAAATCATGAGCAATCTTTGATGCACACCCACACAATTCATCTAGACTATAGCTACAACCCAAAACAAAATAACCAACACAAGAAACAATTAATCAATTACTCCTTATACATCCATGACATGCAACATTCACTAGGTCAGACACAATGAGGAAATAAACAGAAAAACATCTTACTAGATCTCCAAGCTCGTACACCGATTAATGTAACATCTCA
This sequence comes from Sequoia sempervirens, assembly GCA_007258455.2. NCBI lineage: Eukaryota > Viridiplantae > Streptophyta > Pinopsida > Cupressales > Cupressaceae > Sequoia > Sequoia sempervirens. The sequence continues at coordinate 686,904,122 of VDFB02000003.1, forward strand.
AAATTTACCAATAAGGTGGGATATATACTTAACAAACTATCCTAGGGATCCACAACACAAAATGATGATCCAGTAAAGCATATAGATCGATAAAATAACTGGATACCCTGTTCTTTCTGCTTTCTATCGGTAGAACACTGTTCTCTACTTTTCCTGCTAGTATGAATAAATTCTGATATACAGACCATGATAATGAATTTAGTTGCCATAAATGACAACACTAGAAGCCATATGCCAACAATCTACCCCTTTGGCATTGATGGCAACACTTAGTGAAAAATGACTAAGTGTCAAAACCAAAAATACACTGCCAAAATTTCAAGGAATTTTTCACAACACTCTCTCCACTTTGACATCAATGATAAAATTTCACTGCTTTCTCTCTCCCCCTTTGATAATTATAAACAGGATCAAAATTTGAAGAACTACAACTACTGCACATGTTAGAAAATTATTTTATACTTATCTTTCATTTTCAAAAGAAATTTCTTCCAAGCATCTACTGCAATCCCAATGATTATGATCAAGATATTGTTTTATGATGTCCAGTTGATGATTTGGATGAGGGATTCTAGAATTGTAATTGCTTCTTCTAACTTCTCTCCTTTCCTCAGAACCTCAATTAGATGCTCCAATATGCATTCAATTAAATCCTTCACTTTCCAAAAAGTGTCCATAAGAGTCTTTCTAGCAAAGTGAACTTTTGCATGCTCAGTCTGCAACTCCTAAATCCTTTTCTTGATTGCACCATCCTAGTCCTGAACCATGTTATAATCTTGACCAATTTTGTTCAACTCACTTTCAATCTGCTCCAGCTTGTCCTTGTATCTCCCAACAACATGAGGCCAATGAAGAAAATAATTATAGATGTTATTTGTTGAGTCAATGCGTTGCCTCAACACATTCATTTTGTTTTTTAATTTGGTAAGGGATAGTCTAAACTGCTCCTTCAAATGAATAATTATTTCTTCCTCTTTCCTGTCCTTAGGCTCAGAGGCCATAGCCTCTCTAATAGATTCAATCATTTCTTCTAGAAGCACATTCTGCAAACTTTCCAATCCAATGTTGTTATGCACAAGGTAACTGCCTAGAGTGCTCTCAATCAGGTCCTACTCATATGAGGGTCCATCTTCCTCCTGAACAATCTGTAGTATCTTTTTTTTAAATAAAGTACCTTCTTCATTGCTTCCTTCTACTATTATTACATCTAGTTCAACTAATTATGGTTCATCTCTTAGAGTGTACACATCAGAATCTTCATTTGGTATCCACAATTATTTGTCCTTTGCCTTTTCCTTCATATTTTGGAGACTTGTGTGTTGGAGCAGTGTCATCAACAAACTCTAGAGCCCTTTTCTGCTTCCTCTCCATCTTACCAAAAGATGATCCAACTATTGGTGTGAATAAGTCTTGTACTTCATTTATTCCTTTACTAGGGACTTAGGGGACTTAATTCACATGTTAAGTTTACTTAGGATATTAGTTGTATCTTCTAGAAGTCTTAGTTGTCTTATTTAGACTTTACACTTTCCTAAGTAGTTATGAGTTATTTGTCTCATGTGATAGGATTAAGATGCTTGTCATGATCTTGTCTTATCCTATCTCTCATCCTTGCCTTTATAAGCAAGGCATCTCTAGCATTATTGCATTGCATTGTATAGTATTGCATTGATCATATTGTATCATATTGCAATCCTTGTTTGGTGGAATAACATCTTCCATTATTGCTTCTCTCTATCTCTTGTGGAGGTTATTGGTGTTGTAGATTGAAAATCTTGGGTTGATCACTTCAACATGGTATCAGAGCTTTGAATCTAGCAATCCCTTTCCATTTTTTCATTAGAAAGTTTCCATCAATTTCTATTGTGATTTGAGTTTCTTGTCTCCTATATTGCATGTATGCATTTTTGGTGAGATATGGTGATTGCATCACTTTTGGCTATAGTGGCAATATTTTAGGCTATCTCATTGCATCTAGGAGGCTCGAAAAAGTCATATTTGGCTTTTGTTTCACTCAATTTCGTCACCATTTGCAACTTTGGCAAAGAAGGGTTTGTAGCTTAGATCTGGTGAACAACTTTTTACAAGAGAATTTTGGGAAAAAAATAAACCTTCCATTCTGTCTAGGTGGCCTTTTCCAAGTTTTTTGATATATAATTTTCCTATATTATGCAAAATTTATTTTTGGGGCAAAAAATTTTTACTTGAAGGGTCGTACGACCCTCCAGGACGTAGGTATGATGTCGTCATAATAAAAAAATTAAAATCTTGCATATTTATTTATTTTATTGGAAATATTCTTTGTAAATTTTGAATTTCTTTGTTTAAGTTTCAAGCACTTAAAGCGCTGCCCTCATAGTTCTGCAGGGCCTGCAGCTTGCGAGCCACCCACAGAACATTCAAAGTCTGTGGTCTTGTTGAGCGGTTTAGCAAACCGCTACCCCCACCACTATGTTAAACCACTAGGAGGGTGGTGATTTAACTGTCGAGTGGAAGTAGCTGCAGAGCCAGTAAATCGCCAGCCTTAAAGCAGTAACTGCAGACCTCCAAACTACTAGCAAACCGCTTGAGACCCAGCCACCTTCAAGTGATCAGACAGAACAAAGCCACTAGCAGTTTTCTGATCCGCTGGTGTTTTGACTCTGCCTAGCACTAGGTCATATGGTGGACTAAAGGCTAGCCCCTAGGTGCTCATGTTTTGCACCTCCTTAGTGTTTGAGTTTTGCTCCTGTTTAGTATTAAAGGTGTCTGAAGTAGGCCTTTTTTTCAATTTTGCATAACTTTTCACCACGGTGTCGGATTTTCGAAAACAAGATATCATCGGAAAGCTGGCTCAACAAAATTCATAGCAGTGCAAATGATTTTTCCAGATTTTGACATTTTTTTGCTAGTTTTTTCAGCTTGAAGGTACAAGTGCATTTATTGCTTGTTCTTGGAGTAACTTTTGCAAACAAAGTCGAAATTTGGAATTTTTTTTTTCAAATTGCTCAAAAAATCATAAGGAATCTATTTGTAACCTCTATTTTCAGTTTTGGGAAGCTATTTTTTCTGAAAATTGTAAAAATCACCGTATGTTATAAATGGTTGATTTGAGCTTGTCACTTGTAAAAATTGCTAAATTTATTCATTATAATTTGCTGGGGGGGGGTTGCAAAATTAGTTTTAATACATTCTGGAGGGGTGAAAGGAACAATTTAAGTGCCATATTGTCTTCTTTCTTTTTGTGTTCTTGGTGGATCTAAGGAAAATTGAACCACTCACTCCACATAATTATCATACATGGAAGCTAAAAATGACTCAATTATTACAATCTAAGGGTCTATGGCCAATGTTAGATGTAGAACAACTTGAATTCACAAGGGATTATGAAAAAATTGTCCATAGATGTAAAATGGATGAAGCAAAAGGGCTCATTAGCTTACAAGTATTTGATAATTTGTTGTTTCATATTTCAGAGTGTAAAACACCTAAGAATGTTTGGGATAAACTTAAAGAATTGTATGGAAAATAAAATCAGTTTCGAGTGTTACAACTTCAAGCAAATCTACAATCACTCTCTCCAGATGCATTTCCATCAATTCAAGATTTCCTTGCATGATTCAAGTTGTTTTTGTCATAGTTGAAAGGATGTGGGAAAGATAAATCTAGTGATGAATGTATCTTCTTGATTTTGTCTAAGTTAAAGGGCCCTTATCAAGTGTTTTCTTCTACTTTCTATTCAACTATGGATGTAATGGGGAAAGATTACAAAATACCTACATTTGAGTTGTTTTGTGAGCGACTTACTAGGGAGGAGGCCAAGTTGATTCAGTTGGATGCCTTACCCAATTCTAAGAATCATGCTCTCATGGCTCAATCATCCAAGGGTAAAGGAAAGAAAAAGAAGAAGCCTAAAGTAGAATCATCTTCTGGTAGTGAGAATCCCTCCAAACTAAAGCTGAAGAACAATCAGAAGTCTCCTCAATCTCCTTCTTCTACCTCTAAAGATTCTTCTTCCAAGTCTAAGAAAAAGAAAGGAGAACCTTGTTCATTCTGTGGAAAAATTGGGCATGATGCAACTCATTGCTTTAAGAGATTAGAAGCCTTGGAGGAAGCTATGAAAATGCACAAAATTTCAATGTCTAAGCCTTCTTCCATGGGAAAAGGGAAAGCTCTTTCAGCATGGGCCATTCATTCATCTTCAGATAGTTGGATTATTGATTCAAGTGCTTCACATCACATGACCAATTCATGTGGTCTGTTTTATTCCATTGTTCATACTTCTACTTCTTAGATTACAGTTGGGAACTCTTCACAAATTCTAGATTTGGGATAGGCTTCGTTTAGATGCTAGATGGGTGAATTGAGGATGTTCTTCTTGTTCCTAATATTTCAGCGAATCTACTTTCCATATATCAGATTTTTCATTTGGGAGATGGGAATACAGTTGAGTTTACTCCAAAGAATGTGACTATTAGATAGTTACAGGATCCTAAGAAGGTTGTTGCTATAGGGATAGTTGATCATGAGAACCATTTGTATTGATTTGATGGATTTGAGTCTTCATCGGGTTCATGTTTTGTTGCTCATGCTGGTTCAATGAGCAAGCTTTGGCATGAGAGATTTGGGCACTTGAACTATAGATATCTTCAATAGATGCAAGTATATAACTTAGTGGTTGGTCTTCCAAATATCACTTGCACAGATAGTGTTTATCAAGGTTGTGTTCTTGGAAAGTAAGATCAAGATCCTTTTCCTAAGGGTCAAGCTACTCATGCAACCACACCCCTTTAGTTGGTCCATAGTGATCTCATGTCATTCCCAAATCCTTTTTCAGGGGCTAAGTATGTGCTCACATTCATTGATGATTTTTCCCACCGGACATGGGTCTATTTTCTAAAGCTCAAGAGTGAAGTCCTCACCAACTTCAAGACCTTCAAAACATTTGTGGAGAAGCACTTAGGTTTTTCTCTTTGACAAATACACACAGATAATGGGGGGGAGTATGCCAATTAGGCATTTCAGGATTTTTGCAGTGAGCATGGTATTATTCATCAGCACACGGTTCCTTACACTACTCAATAGAATGGTGTGGCAAAGAGAAAGAATAGGACTCTCAGGGAAATGGCCAATTGTATGATTCAATCTAGGTCCATGGCACCAACATTTTGGGCTAAAGCTGTCAATTGTGCCAACTATATTCAGAACCATATGCTCCACAAGGCAGTGCAAAATATGACCCCTGAGGAGGCTTGGTCTCATCGTAAGCCTAATGTATCCTTCTTCAGAGTATTTGGTAGTGAGGCTTGGGAATTCATTTTGAATGGTCAACGTAAATCCATGGAGAAGAAGAGTTAGTGGTACATCTTTTTTGGCTATTGTGAGGATGTGAAGCCATACAGATTGTTTGATCTTGACACACGAGAGGTACATTTCTGACATGATGTTTAGTTTGCTGAGACCTTCACCCAGTCAGATCCTCCTTCAACTTCTTCTTCATCACAACCTACTCAATCTTCTTCAATTGATGATGCTTTGCTACTTGAGGAATATTTTGATGATGGTCTTGATGAACTTCCTCCTTAGTTATCCACTAGGCCATGATGGGCTCAAGTTACTCTTGAGGAGGCTATTCCTCTTGTTGGTGATCCCATAGATACTCGCGACACTCATTCTCAGACTTTAGGAATCAGTCTTTTGAGTCATGCAGTTTCAAATGATCCTCAAAATTTTTTAGATGCTTCAGGTATTCTAGAGTAGGATAGTGCTATGGTTGAGTATTCTTCTTTGATGAAGAATCATACTTGGGATCTTGTGCTTCATCCTAAGGGAAGAAAGTTGGTTTGATGCAAGTGGGTGTATCATACTAAGTATGCAGAAGATGGCTCCATTGACAAATACAAGGCTCATGTTGTTGCAAAGGGGTTTTCTCAAGTTGAAGGAATTGACTATTCTGAGACCTTTGCTCCTGTTGCCAAGATGTATTCTATTCACCTTGTCCTTGCTATAGCTGCATCTCAAGGATGGCCAGTGTATCAAATGGATGTGAAGAGTTCCTTCTTGCATGGGGATCTTCATGAGGAAATTTATATGGAGTAGCCACTAGGTTTTATGCAGGACTCTTCACTTGTTTGTAGGCTTCGACATTCATTGTATGGTCTCAAATAGGTCCCTTAGGCTTAGTATGAGAAGATGAATAGTTTCTTGCTTGCTTTTTGCTACACTCACTGCCATTATGATCCCACTGTTTATACTCAGAGACATGGAGAGGATCTACTCATACTTGTGCTCTACGTGGATGATTTGATTCTCATAGGGATTTCTACTTCAATGATTTAGAGTACACAACAAACATTGATGGAGTGATTTGATATGACCAACCTTGGTCTTTTGCATTACTTCCTTGGTCTTCAAGTTCATCAAACTTCTGAGGGGATCTTCATTTTCCAGCAAAAGTATGCTCTTGATTTGCTTTAGAGATTTGGCATGGCTGATTGCAAGCCTACCCCTACTCCATTCCAGTCAGGTGTTGTACTACCTACCAGTTGTACTACTCCTACAGTTGATCCTACCTTGTATCGGCATTTGGTTGGTAGTATTTTGTAATTGACACATAGTTGTACTGATATTTCCTTTGCAGTTGGACTTGTCTCTCACTTCTCATAGGAGCCTCATGAGAGTCATTGGAAGGTCGCCAAATGTATCTTGAGATACATTCAAGGCACTACACATTTTAGTATTCACTACACTTTAGGTGCATCTCAGATTGTGGGCTTCACTGACTTCGATTGGGCTGGTGATGTCAATGATTAGAAGTCTACTTCTAGCTTTGTTTTTCTCCTTGGTTCTAGTTCGATTGCAGGGTCATGCAAGGAGCAGACTGCTATTGCATTATCATCAACATAGGTTGAGTATTGAGGTGCAGTGTTGGGTAGTTAGGAGGTTTTGTGGCTTTTTCAGTTGATGACTGAGTTTGAATTCCCTCTGACTCAGCCCACTAATCTTTGGTGTGACAATAAGAGTGCCATTCATATCTCTCACAACCTAGTGGAGCATTAGCATACTAAGCATATTGAGATCCACATGCACTTCATTCTAGGCAACTCATCCAAGATGGTGTTCTCAGCTTAGAGTATTTGCCTATAGACTAGCAGGTTGCATACATCTTCACTAAACCTTTTGCATTGTCTCATTATCTTCAGTTGTGATCAATGCTTGGGGTGAGGGAAGTTGTCCTTGGGGGGTCTCGAGGAGTCCTCCTTCCTTCATTAGTTTTTAAATTTCTTTGTAACTTTCTCTCTCTTTTGGAGAGGATTTTTCTCCCACAGGGTTTTTCTCCTCTTCTTCACTTATGAGAGTTTTTTGTTTTATACATGGGTACCTCATCATGCCTAGTTTTTGGGACCCATCTTTTGCATTTTGCATTGGTTTGTTCCTCCCTAAGTTGCACTTAATGGGGGGTGTTGGTGTGAATAATTCTTGTACCTAGTTTATTCCTTTACTAGGGACTTAGGGGACTTAATTCACATGTTAAGTTTACTTATGATATTAGTTGTATCTTCTAGAAGTCTTAGTTTCCTTATCTAGACTTTACACTTTCCTAAGTAGTTATGAGTTAGTTGTCTCATGTGATAGGATTAAGACACTTGCCATGATCCTGTCTTATCCTATCTCTCATCCTTGCCTTTATAAGAAAGGCATCTCTAGCATCATTGCATTGTAGAGAATTGCATTGCATTGTATATTATTGCATTGATCATATTGTATCATATTTCAATCCTCGTTTGGTGGAACAACGTCTTCCATTGTTGCTTCTCTCTATCTCTTGTGGAGGTTATTGGTAATGTGGTTTGAATATCTTGGGTTGATCACTTAAATACCAACTTCAAGTGATTTTACCAGAATGGAAATGCTAACTACTCCATACTTTCCTAGCAATTCACTAAAGAAATTTGCATATTCTTGCTCACAATTTTCGAGAGTATTAGAATGTTCAAAAAATTTCTTACAAAATGGTTCATTTTCCTTCCATACCACATTATCATTCTGAGGCAAGCAATTTAGAAAATGCATCATGATACATATGACCAAAGTACCAAAACTAAAGGGGTAGTTCGCATCCTTTGTTAATTGCACATTCTCCATCAATTGTTCTTTTAACAAACTCCACAGGTCAAAGTCTTGGTCCTCCATTATCATTTTATGAGATATGTAAACTACGCCTACCAAGGTTTTGCCTATCCTATTTCTGAAGAAAATTTTGTATGAAATCCCATGTGCAATGTACCTCATTATTGGATCTTTGATTGCTGAAATTATTAGAGCCCTTTGATCTCCTGTTACTCTGGTTAGGGTTTCTACTTCAATGTTCTGAATCAACCTCTTTTCTGGAATATCCTTGACATTTCATAATCTAGTTAAATTTTTTATCACCTCTTTTGAAATGAGATAGGGTTTATCCAGAGTGAGAGTCTCCTCAATCAATCTGTTCAAGATAAACCTGACAACTTCCATGTTGGCAAAATAAGGAAACTCATTCCAAATGTCGAAACTTTTATGTTTCTCATCTTCAAGCCACTTCAATTAATCGGTTAGAAACGTATTTCTTACATCTCTAATCTTCCTAGTACTATATTCATCCAAATTCACAATTCCTTTGATTTGCTTGATTTTTCTTTTTGTATCGAAACAGTTTTTCTTTCAAGCACAAAATTAGGAATTCAACAAGCGATCAGAAATACTTGATGAATTCACCACCAAATTTACTTGACTACTTCACAATTCTACTGTAGAGGCTCTCATTCTATTCTCCTTCAATGATAAGTGACAAATGGGGGTTCTAAAGACCTTTTTATAACTTCGCACACCTAACCTTTTTTTTGCATTAAATTTTTTCCCCTAGGAGTTCTGGTTACCCTATTTTCTCAGACAACAAGAGAAGAATTCATTTTCAGACCTTCTAGATCTTGAATTCCTGCATAAATGATCATGGACACATTTGAAGACTGATGGCACAACTACTAAAATTTTTGTGCATTTGGGTGCCAACTACATATAGGGGGACAAATGATTTTTCTTGAAAGAATCCCCCTAGGCCAATGGCCTAAGATCAATTTCCAGAGGAATTACTAGAGACTGCTTCTAGTACAAGCTTATTTCCTTCATCAAATTCACTCTTCTTTACCAATGTTTTTTTCATCTGATCTCTTATCTCTTCCATAGTCACTTTTTCTTTTCCTTTGTCATCTTTCTGTGAAATTATTCCTCTGTATACTGGACCTCTTCTATCCATGTTTTTGTTCCTATAGAATCTTGCAATGTGACCAAATCTATTGCAATTGTAACACACCATATTTCTTTGTCTAAACCATTCATTCCATTGATTTCCCTTTGACCTACATTGATTAGCAACATGCCCAATTCTTCCACAGGTGTAGCATTTAACATTCCTTATACTGATAGACATACTTCTACATTCAATTGACTTATGACTAAACTTTTTGCAACTAAAACACTAACTGGGAAATGATGAACTGCTTGAATTTATTTTACTTCTACACCGTGAAGCCATATGACCAAATTTATTGCAAGAAAAGTAGTAACCATTAAACTTTTGAGCATTGGGTTGTCTTACTAGATACCTTCGACCTTTTTTCATCTGATTTCTTTGTCTGGAATCCTTGTGTTCAAATTCAGAGCTTTCTCCTTTCTCATAGCCAAGATCTCACTTATTGTTTGCATCCTTTTGTCCTTTAGTCAGCTCATCAAGCTTAGCATAACTGATCCTAAACTTCTCCTTGTATTAATTTGTAGTAGTGAGTTCATCTCCAAGAATAACTATCTATCTTTCAATCTCTTGTTCACTATTTATGGATTGTTGCAGTTCAATCTCTAGCTGAATGAGTCCACTATTTACTTTGCTACATTCTTCAGACTTTTTTCTTAAAGACTAGGCTAGATTCTCCTCATTCTTCTTCCTTTCTTCAATCTCCTTAGTTAGCTTCATTGCCACATATCCCATCTCAAGCTTTAGAGTAGCATTGTCCCTAGCAAGCTTTTCACATTCTTTAGTTATTTCTTTTCAGGTCTGCTTCAGGTGAACATCTTCCAAGATTTTATTCTCTTTCTACTTTATTTGATCACAAAGTTCCTCTTTTCTCTTGACTCATTGATTTTATCCTTCATTGATTGAATGAATTTTTTTGGCATCCACAAGATTTTCTTTTAATTCCATGACTTCTGCTTTACACTGATCAAGATCATCAAGTGCCACCATAAGCTACTATTGAAGACCACCAGAGTCCATTGCAATTCAAGATCCACCTCAATTTGTTAAACTTCTATAGAGGAACCTTGCTCTGATACCAATTGTTGGACTCAGGGAACACTAAGAGGGGGGGTGGATCAATGTTCAACAAGATTTAAACTTTAATTCTAATCATAAACCATTTACAGCTCATAAACAAAAATAAAGATGCAAGCACATTAACAAGATAATCAAAGCACCACAACACCAATATTTTTCCATGGAAAGCTTGTTAGAGTAAAAAGCACAGTGGAGATTAATCCACAATTTATACTCTATTAAAGGTATGAAGAAAAGGGAATGCACATGCATTTAAGCATACTGCCTAGAGCTCACTGCCTTACAAAATGTTTGTGATTACAACAAAAGGTTGAACTAAAAGGATAAAATTTGCATATGCCAAAATACAGTTTCGGTTAGGCTCATAAATCAGATTTTGGACCTGTTGACTCCTTCTAGACTTCACTCTGCTCTGCTCTAACTCATTTCTTCAAAATCTAAATACACAAGTGAAACTTTGCATAACTCACTCAACCACCCTTTTGATATTTTCACATACACCTGCTATGCTCTTTTTGCACACTCACACACACACACACACACACACACTTCACTCACTACAAAATGAATTACCGATCTCGTATATATACTCGCTACCAAAGTTTCAATTACTCAACAAAATATGAAATATTCTTCACATGTCGGCTCAAATCATGAGAAATCTTTGATGCACACCCACACAAGTCGGATAGACTATAGCTATGACCCAAAAAAAAACCAACACAAGAAATAATTAAGCAATTACTCCTTATACATCCACGACATGCAACATTCACTAGGTCGGCCACAATGAGGAAATAAATAGCAAAACATCCTGTCAGATCTCCAAGCTCATACACTGATTAATGCAACATCACAAAACTTAACAATAACGTAACATATATGCTTAAAAAACTATCCTGGGGATCCACAACACAAAATGATGATCGAGTGAAGCATATAGATTGACAAACTAACTGGATACCCTGTTCTTTCTGATTTCTGCTAGTAGAACACTATTCTCTACTTTTAGTACCGGTATGAATAAATTATGATGTACAGACCAGGATAATGACTTCAATTTCCATCATTGAAAACAATAGAATCCATATGCCAACAATCTCCCCAAGATATATGCCAACAATCTCCCCAATATATATGCCAACAGAGTGTATTGATTTTGGGGTGGAGATGTCTCTTGGCACAATGAATGAACTATTTTGGTAAGTGTAGTAATTTGATCTCACAAAATTTGATCTTGATACCCTTGATATAGTTGATTTGGTTTTTTTTCAAGCATATTTGGAATGTATACTTGTGGTGTTTGTATGGGATCGTGGACAAATTGATTTTGGACAATGTTCTAATTTGGGATGATGTTTAGATTTGGCATTATAGGTTGAAATTGAACATTGTTGTGGTTGGGAATCATATTGCCTTGATTCAGGGAACTTTGATTTTGCATGGTGTTACCTTGATTTGGATCAATACATGGAGTTGTTAACATATTTTTCAGACTTTGAACAACATTTTTATGATTCACAAACATATCTATCCCAAAGTTTACCAAGTGTGGATTTGAAATTTTCATGTTTGGTAAACTTGTACTTGGTATATTCACTTTTGGCATGTATGGATTTGGTGGGATAATTTTGTTTTGTTGAAGACTAATGCATTGATTGTTTGGTTGATATATTTATAGGGTATGTGTAGGATGATGATGGGCCAAAAAGTGGCAATATGATGGGTATGTGGCTGATGACTTTTTTTTAACCCAAAATTGATGAAACGAAAAGGGTTTTTAAAGGAGATTCTCATCTTTCCACTAATATAAATTATGCTTTACTTTGAATTTAATAAGTAATTATTATTCACTTTCTATTCAAATTATGACTAATGTCCTAATTGATAGGCTGATTGAAAAAAATACATAGCTTTCAAATGGTATCACATTTTTTGAATCCAAAACATATGTCACATTCTATTCTTTGCATACTATAGGAGTAAAAAAAGAAAAAATCAATTTCATGAAGTTTTGATCAAGTTAAGGTGGTCAGACATATGATTTTTTTACATTTTTAAAAAGTTGTAATAAAAAATTCATAATTAATTATTTACTTTGAAAAAAAGTACAAAAAAATATGCATCACATTGGGACATGATTCCTCTACTTATATCTAAAATCTTATAAAAAAATATTATCATTTTATTGTGGTTAGGGTGGTCAGAAGACACCTACTTATTTTTTCCCTGAAATTTAAGTACTACTACATTGAAATTTCAAATTTTCACCAAATAGATTTATTTGTTTTTTTTTTAAACTAGTACTTTAGAAACTACATTCACTTTGCTATAGATTCTATTCTTACATATTTTGGAAATAATATAGATAACTTATTCAAGTTTTTATGTCAAGTTGCCTAACTCTGATTTTTTAAAATTTTTTGCCACTTAAGGGTTTGGTTTTTCCATGATGACCCTACACATACCTTATAGGTTTGGAACTTTATTTAAATATACCATAGGGAAAGGTGTTCCAAAATTTAGATTGGAAATACTCACATTTGTTGTACCATTGAGGTTTGTAGGAGATAATGATCCCCTGTATGGATTGTATAAATGTGAGTTTCGATAATCAATTAGCATTGTAAGGATTTGATAGTTTGGTTGATTTAGACCATTCATGATGTATGAATCGAGATTATATTACATGTTTTTCTTATGTTGAGGTCTTGTTTGGAGTGTAAAATAAGGATCAATTTTTAGGAATGTGTGAGGTGAACCTCTAACTCCTTAGATTGATCTAAAATTTAGGCACATAAAAGAAAATCTAGGATGATAAGGATCAAAGGGTTAGATTGGGTAAATGAAAGATGGATGATGTGAATGATTGAACTCTTAAGAAATCTTGAAGGGGATACTAGACTTTAGGACCTTTGTATTTTTTATTTTTGAATTTGATTTGATTTGATTTGATTTTGGATTTATTTAAATTAAAATGAGAGGAATAATGAATATGAGACTTAATAAAATAAATTTGATTTATTTAATTAAAGGGGATGATGTTAGACTTAAATCAAATCAAGGTTATTTAATTTAATTTAAATGAGATGAAATGTGATTTAATCAAATAAAGTGATTAATTTAATTAAAAGAGGAACATTAGAATTAATCAAATAAAATGATTTATTTAATTAATAGAAGATAATGATTTAATCAGATAAAATTGATTTATTTAATTAAGAGATGAAACATGATGAATTTAATCAAATATAGATTATTCGATTAAATGGTTAGTAAAGGAGATGATTCAGGATGAACTAGTGTTAGTAAAATTGGGATCAGGTGTATAGGATCAATCAATGTATTTTATGTGTCTACAACTTGATACACCAACATTCTTACATCTTTTCAATCCCTCTTCGCAACATTCTCAAGCTCCTACAACACTCTTTGCAACATTCTTGGCTCTTGTAGCTTCATCTCCCTTATCTAATACTTGTGAGCATCTTGGGATTTCATTTATCCTTTCTATTGTATTTTTACTTTGTGATACAGGTTTTTCTCCTCAAGTATGGATTACCTTAATCACCTCTTTGTGATAAGGGTTCTCCTCCTTGAGCGGGTATTTATTTTATCACTCATACTTGGTGGTGTGGGTTCTACTCTTGAAGCAAGTTTTTCTTTCACCACACACTTTTTTCATTTCTCTCTCTATCTTTTGGCTGTCTGTGGAGGTGGGAACACCAAAATGGGGGTTTGACTGAGGAAAACCCCTATACACCCCAATAGTTTCTCTTAATCTTACAGACGTAGGTGTTGAAGATATCTACTAGCTAGAGGCTTCATCACTTGTGTGGTTTTGAGTGTTTCCTTTCTATCTCTTATTCTCTTACTTTATCATTTATTCTTTACTTTTCTCTAGTTCTATCACATTCCATTATTTTCCTATGCTTTAGAAGCTCTCAACAGTCAGAGTAGAAGTAGTCATTTATCCATTTTTTGTGATATTCTCACATTCTGGTCCGTACAAGACGCCAACACACCTCTTGGATGCCAGCACATCATGATGTCGTCCTTATCCCGCACTGATGTCCTCTAGCCAAGAGTTTGTTAGTTTTTCCAGGAAATCTTTGTGACTTGCTCTTTATGATTCTAAAACTCTCCCAATGTTCCTAAGGTAGTTTAGGGTAGTTTTCCTTGTGAGGTTCTCTGAATGAAGAGAACTCATGAGTAGTGAATCCCCCTTCTCTACACTTAATAATAGATTAAAGTGGATGTGGAATTAATAATTGTTTGAGTTTTGTAATTGGTTTGGTGACAAATGATTCACACCCCCCTCTCAATTGTCTTGTGCATTTTAACAATTGGTATCAAAGCTTTGGTTCCTCAAAGAAGATCTTAACCACTTGAGGTAGATTTGATGGCGCACAAATTATCAATCCCTGTGTTTGATGGATCTAACTATAGTGACTAGAAAGTGTAGATGAGAGGTTACTTGATCTCTCTTGGTTACAAGACTTGGAAATCTATTGAGATAAAATATGTTGCACCGAAAAGTGGTCCTTTTTCTGCAGATGAGATTTTTTCCTATGAGAAAAATGGAAAAGTAAGATATGCAATCTATAGTGCTTTATCTAAATATGAGTAGAAAAAAGTTATTTCTTTGGGCACTGATTATGAAGTTTGGAAAAATTTGGAAGATATCTATGAAGGAAATGATAGAGTCAAATTGTCAAAGAAGCTAACAGCTAAGCATATATATGAGAACTTGAAAATGGAAGAAGGTGACGATATTGCAAGCTATTTTCAGAGGGTTGATATTGCAGTAAATGAAGTAAAAAATCAAGGTGTTACTCTAACAAATGAAGATGTAATGGAGAAGATTTTGATGACCCTACTAGAGAGTTGTAGTGATAAAGTCTCAACCATTGAGGAAGTATATGATCCTAAGAAGCTCACTAAAGAACAACTATTTGGCACCTTTACTGCATTTGAAATGAGGAAATTTGGAAAAGAAAAGGAAAAAATAGAAACAACCTTCAAAGCCACTAAGATAGAAGATGATCTAGATAGTGAAGGTTCAAAGGAGTTGGAAGCAAAATTTACAAGGAAATTGGAGAAAGATACTGGCAAGTACAAATGTATGTTACCTTTTAAATGTTTTAGTTGTGGAAATATTTGTCAATATGCTTCAAGATGTCCAAATAGAGCTATAAACAAGAAGAGTAGAGAAAATAAAGACAAAAAGGATAAGAAGTTCAAGAATGTGTACTATGTTAGAGAAGATGCTGGAATTTCTGATGATGAAGTTGACTTTGAGGGTGATAATGATGAATGCCTATTTTTAGCCTTAGAGAATAAATCAATATATGCTATCCATGGAAGGTGTGCAAGGGAAAGTGGTCTGGAGAACAAGAAGGAAGAGATGGAAGGTACTCTAGTTACTACCTTTCATGCTAGAAAAGATGAATAATATTGGGTGATTGTTAGTGGCTACTTAAAACACATGATTGGAGACAAAATTAAGTTTACTAAACTTGAAAAGTATGATGGTGGATTAGTCATGTTTGGAGATGATTCTGGTGCAAAGATTTCTAAAAAAGGAACAATGATGGAAAATATAGTACTAATGATGCCTATTATGTTAAGGGCTTAAGACATAATATTTTGAGTGTTGGAAAAATGTGTAGCAAATGATTTAAGCTTGTGTTTCAAGATAATACCTATGAGATCAGAAAAGGGTCTAGAACTATGGTTGCTACAGGAAGAATATATGGGAACATTTATTAGCTTAAGGGTGTTGATGGTCAGTGCCTTGTATCTCAAGTTAATGAAAGTTGGCTATGGCACTGGAGGATGGGGAATGCAAACTTTGATAATCTGATTAGGATTAGTTCAAGAGAATTTATCTGAGATCTGCCTAAAATCATAAAGCCTACCAATACTATTCACAAAAGTTGTCAGTTGGGAAAACAAAAAAGATGAATTTTTAAAGGAAAATAGAAGTCAACTACCAAAATGTTGGAATTGATTCATACAAACCTTTTTGGTCCCACAAGAACAAGAAGTCTTAATGGTGATAGGTATTTCATGCTCCTTATTGGTGATTATTCTAGAATGACATGGGTTACTTTTCTTAGGGAGAAAGCTCAAGCTCTAGATAGATTTAAAGTGTTCAAGGCTAGGGTAGAGAATGAAGTGAACCTGAGAATCAAATGTTTAAGGTCTGATAGAGGTGGATAATTCACTTCTAGTGAGTTCAATACATTTTGTGAAGAGCATGGCATAAAAAGACATTTTTCTGCTCCTAGAACTCCTCAGCAAAATGAAGTTGTTGAGAGGAAGAATCAGACTATTCAAGAGGTTGCAAGAACTATAATGAAAGAGGAAAATGTACTGGATGTATACTAGAGAGAAGCAATCCACATTGTTGCTTATATTCTTAACAGAGTTCAGATCGGAGGTAACATCACAAAGACTCCTTGTGAACTATGGACTGGAAAAATTCCTATTGTTAAGTACTTTAAGGTGTTTGGAAGTAGATGTTATATTAAAAGAGATGATGAGAACCTTGGAAAGTTTGATGCAAGATGTGATGAAGGTATTTTCCTTGGGTATTCAACTATCAACAAAGCTTATAGATGATTCAATAAAAGATTGAGAAAGATAGTTGATAATGCAAATGTACAAGTTGATGAAGATATGCACAAACCAGTTGAAATAGGTGAAGTTGAACCAAATGAACCTATTTGTGAATAAGTACAAGAAGAGAATAAGGAAGAAGAAGAATATATATATTGAAGAAGAAGCTCTAGGACCTGCTCTTAAGACCCCAAAATATGTACATAAAAATCATCCTGAAGAATAGATAATTGGAGATAAAAGTGAAGGTATAAAGAAAATAAGCAAAGTGGTGGCACTTGAGATAAATCTATGTTTAATTTCCTAGATAGAACATAAATCAGTGTGTGAAGCATCCAAAGATGAGAATTGGGTTAGATAAATGAAAGAGGAGTTGCAGTAGATAGAGAAGAATCAAACTTGGGAATTGGTTCGTAGACCTATAAACAAGAACATAATTGGTACAAAGTGGTTGTTTAGGAATAAGCTAAATGATAATGGTGAAGTTTTAAGAAACAAAGAAAGACTTGTATGCAAAGGTTATTGACATGTTGAAGGAATAGAATTTGAGGAGAAATTTTCCCTAGTGGCAAGAATGGAGGCTATTTGGATGTTCTTAGTATTTTTTTCTCACAAATATTTGAAGGTATATCAAATGGATGTTAAGTCTGCATTCCAGAATGGAGAATTGGAAGAATAATTCTACATGGAACAACCAGAGGGATTCTAGTTATCAGATAAACTGGACATGGTATATAAGGTGAAAAAGGAACTATATTGACTTAAATAGGCTCTTAGAGCATGGTATGCAAGGTTAGACAAATATTTGACACAACAAAGGTTCATCAAAGGATCTACAAATAGTAATTATTATTTCAAAGTGGAAGGAAACAAACTATTGATAGTAGTTGTGTGTGTTGATGATATTATATTTGGAGGGAATGAGGCTATGTGCAAGAGATTTGTAGAGGATATGAAAAAAGAGTTCTAAATGTTTGTGATTGGTGAGTTTAATTTATTTCTTGGACTTCAAGTGAATCAAACTGATAAGGGAATATTCATTTCACAATCAAATTATGTTAAAGTGTTGTTGAAGAAATTTGGAATGGTTTACTCCAAACCGGTCTGTACCCCTATGGTGATTAGATGCAAACTAAGTAAAGATGATGAATCTCCTAATTCGATCAAAGCATGTACATATATATTATTGGTGGAATGTTATATCTTACTAATACTAGACTATATATCATGCATGCAATATGTTTGGTTTCCATATTTCAAGAAAAACCTAAAGAAGCACATGTTGCAACTACGAAAAGGATATTCATATATCTAAAAGGCACTCCAAATTATGGTTTGTGGTATCCTAAGGATATTGATTTCATCTTGAGTGCTTACACTAACATAGATTGGGATGGTTGTGTGGATGACCAGAAGAGCACAAGTGGTGGTGCTTTGTTTCTTAGAGGAATATTGGTCTCATGGCTAAGCAAGAAACATGATTTAGTTTCTTTATCCACTACAGAATTCAAGTACATTGCTATAGCATCTTGTTGCAAATAGGTACTATGGATAAAGAAAACATTGAAGGATATAGGAGTGAGGTGTGTTCTATCTCTATCTTTTGTGATAATACAAGTGTAATTAATATTTTAAAGAATCCAGTAATGCATTCAAGGAAAAATCACATATCTATTAGATATCATTTCTTGAGCAAGAAGGTATTGGAGAATGAAGTCAAGATAGAATATATGCCTACAAAGGATCAAATTTCTGATATATTTACTAAGGCTCTTCTGAAGGATACTTTTGAGTATCTCTGGGAGAATTTTGGGGTTACCACCCCTCCTTCTTCAAACTATGTGCACATGGATGTGCATCAGTCTAGTGGATCTACAAATTCTTCATTTATCTAGACTAATGACTAAGTTCTACTCCTTAGGGGGAGTAGGAAGTATCATTGTTGTAGTATGATATGTGGGTACACTCCTAAGGGGGAGTAATTAGACTTCTTTGCCATTGATTTCAAAGGCGGAGAGAAAGTCATGTGAAAAAGAACAAAGCTGAAAGAATGAGAGATTGTAGGAATGTTGTGTAGAGGTTGTCTAATCTAGAAAATAAAGGAGAGTGTGTATTATTTCTTTGGTAGTTTTCAAATCATGTGTTGCCATCAATGACAAAGGGGGAGATTGTTGCAAGTATGAATGAGTATGGTGGTGTTTTCATTAATGTTGCCATTGATGTCAACACAGTATAGGTTGTTGCAGAGAAAGGAAACAAGTGATTGCAGGTTGTGCATGTATAGTTGAGATATTTTAGAGATGTTGTGAGTACATGGAGCTATGTTTATGATGTTTCTAGTGTGCTAATATTATGATTAACCAAGTTATTTTGAGAAATAGTGAAGATAGAATTGTGTGTGTGTGTGTTTAGAATATGATTTGGTATGTGATCCACATTTCTTTTGTGTTGATCCTATGCAAGTGTATCTCTGCAATGTTGTTTAATGGAATCCTTGGGTGATATATCCTAGATTAGAGCTTCTGCTTTGATGGAGAGTGAAAGTTGTGTTCACTGGTGTGTGAACTAGTTTGGAAGAGTTGTTTGTCTATGGACAAGGAGAAAAGTATTTGCTCCACAGTCCTTCGCTAGTTTGTTTCTAGTTTTTTAGATCTGGTAGAAGGCTTGTAATGGTGTTATCTATGCTTTTTCAAAGGTGTTCATGGTTTGGTGCTTTGAAAGACTATTTTCTAATCTACTATGTGTGTCTGTACAGTCTGGATGGACTGATGGAAAGTATTTTGTGTATGAAGGTTGTTGTGTTTGTTGCGGATGAATCTGAAGGCATCTAAGATGTGTTTCAGTGTATGGTGAAGTGTGTTATGTTCTCCACATGTTATCTTCTCATTGTGGAAGTGTGTACTTCAAATTTCACTTGTGTTTTCATTAGGTTTGGTCGACCTAGTTTTTACACGTCATGTGAAGGATAAGTATCAATTAAGGAAGTGTGTGATTGATTTGAGATGTTATTTTGGGTCATCGTTAACTGTTGGTTTGGTTCATTCTCATTCTCTTCCATTGCGGGTGTAGACACTTAAATTTGGACACTCGCACTTGTCCAAATTTATCCCTTTTCATCTAAATATCCTCTTACTTGCATTAATTAAATAATATTACTATTATTTAATTAATACCCTTAATTCTTCTAAATCAATAAGGTATTTAGTTAACAATTAAATACCTTACCCTTTTATCCCCATTTTCCTCAAAAGAATTAAATAAATAATACATTTACTTAATTCCTCACATGTCACATCCTCCATCACTTTCAATTAATCCTAACCCATCTCCTAATCCCATCATTAGGGATGTGCACATGGCTAATCCATGATTAGGATGTGTCACATCCTCCAACTTTTGCAAGTTGGCTCTTAATCTTTGTTAGCCACTAACTGTCTTCTAATCACTAACTAGGTAGTCTAATTAGTACCTTAGTCAACTCTCTCATCTCCCAAGGAATATTAAATTCCTGTTATTATCCCCATGTCCTTCCAAATGGAATTTTAAATTCCATTTTACCCCTCCTAGGAATCTCCTCTTCCCCATCTCATCATTGAAAGGTCACATTAGTCACATGGGTTAGGAACCTTCTATTATAAGAACCTTGTCTTATCCAAGGTACTTCTCAACTCCCTTTCTGGGAACCTTGTCTTATCCTTAAGATATCCCCAATCATGTGAATTTAAAATTCACTTTTATTCCTCCCAGGAATCTCCTCTTCCCCATGTGATCATTGAGAGGTCATATTAGTCACATCCCAAGGTACTTTCAAAGTACTTGTTCTTATTCCACATAATTTGTACCCTTTCCACCTCATTTTTCCTTTGGACACTTCATACTCCACATGGCAAGATGTGAGGGCTTGTGAGTCCTCAACTCACCAAAGCCCTCCATCTTGGCCATGGTGGCTCAATCCTGACCATTGAATTCTCTAGAGAATTCAATTTCTTCTATAAATAACCCCCCTTCTCATTCATTCAGGGACCTTGTGCATTTTTATCACACTTATGCTCTCAAGCCATTTAAGCACTTCTTTTCATACTTAGTTTTTCATCATTCATTATTGCACACTTTTAATCTTTTATCCCATCCTCTTGCATCCATTTTTCTTGGAATATCACATAACCACCTTCATCATTTGCATCTTCCATTACATCTTCACCCCTTTGCATCTCATTTTAGATCAATTTCCATCCAAGGAGCACACACTCAAGCTGCATCAAGGGCCAATCAAGGATCAACACAAGTAAAAGGTATACTTTCTTATTTTTATCTTTCTTTTATTTGTGTTCGTTGTAGCCCAATCTTGAGGTGGTCTAGTGTTTTTTTATCTTGCATATCTTAATTAGTTTTTTCATATTAGGAGGTAATAACACTTGCACACATTTTTGGCACGCTCGGTGGGACCCACAAACAATTCCTTTTACTCTTACGTTTCCTAGTTTTTTGATATTTTACAGGTTTAGGTGACAAAAAGGGGTGAACCCTCCCTTAGATAGGTGACCAGGACCTGCAGAGGGGCGACTAGGACTTATAGAGGGGTGACCTCACTTAGACACAGATGCCTATCTAAGATAGAACAACCAATTAACTCTCTATTTTGACTAGAGGGGTGACTAGGACCTACAAAGGGGTGACCAGGGCCTAATAGAGGTGACCAAGCCCTAATAGAGGCAACCAAGACTTGTAGAGGGGCGACCAAGACCTATAGAAGGGTGACCCCACCCAAACATAGATGCCTATTTGAGACATAATAGCCAGTTTAACTCTCTATTTTGACCAGAGGAGCGATTAGGCCTTGACAGAGGTGACTAGGCCCTATAGAGGGGTGATTGGGACCTGCAGAGGGGTAATCATTCCCTAACAGGGGTGACTAGGCCTAGAACATGGGTGAATAGGCCCAAATAGAGCCTTTTGCAAGGAAAAAACAACGTTTTAAATCATTTTTATAGATTATTTTATGTCATTTTGGTTATTACTAACCCCCTAATTTCTATTGTTGGTGATTGTGAAGGTTTTGACTAACATTTGTGCAATTATTTCACACTTGACGAAGAATGGAGGTTAAAACTACTAACACGTTTGTTGCAAGATGAAAGGACCAAGGAATTTAGTTAGTTGTTTGCTTTCATTTTCACACTAATTAGGCACATAGTCTAAGTAGGGGAGTCAATACATTGTGTGCTTTGTTTGTAAAGAAGATATTGATGTATCCAATCCCCTTGTGCCATTTGGTGATCCTGGGTGAAGAGAAATCATGGCTTACTTAAGTCCTTTGTGTTACCCAAGGGGGTGTTACATCATTCAAACTTTCCATTTGCACTTCATGTGAGCTTGGGGAGTAGCCAAAAATGGTTAATGATCTCTTCTTAGTGGGACCTGCTTGGGGATTTCATCACCCCAAGGGATGATTCTAACCACACGTACCAATGGGGTATATAAAGGGGGGAGGCCAAAGTTGCACCCCAATCTAGTCATGTCATGTCAGGCAGAGTGTCGAAGCTAGGGTGATACCTAGATAGAAGTGAAGAGTTGGTTTGAGCCTTCAGTATCTCATTGGGGTTCCTGAATCATGCTTGTGATAGGATGGTGTTCACGGTTGTGCCTCACGTACCGTGTGTATATCAAGCACTCCCTAGATCACCTTGTGTAACCTAGTTAGAGGAATGTGTTGGCCATACCCCTCATACTAATCATAGGATTGTACTGCTTGAACTATCTTTTCTATGAAAAACCAATGCATATCATACTAGTCAAGTCAATCTTTCCTTTTGCTTGTTGTTTGAAGTGTTTTCTATCTTTTTCCATAGCCATTTTTCATAAGTCAAGTTCAGGTCTATTGACAAAGGCGACCACGCCCTGACTAGGGGCAACCTTGACCTCAAGAGGGGTGAACTTGCCCTCTGTCTCAGTCATTTTTAAGTCAAAATTGTTCACTTTTCACCCAGACAAGCGACCCCTCCCTGAGCAAGGGAGACTAGGATCTATCCAAGGGCAAGTAGGCCCTACAGAGGGGCAACCATGCCCTGCATAGGGGTGATCATGCCCTATAGAGGGGAGACCACCCCTACAGAGGGCGACCAGGCCTAGAACAAGGGTGATCCCACCCAAACAACTATTTTGCACTCTAAACAATAAGTTTTATCTCCCATTTTGTCATTTCATCAGTCCATTCTCCCATTCTGAGCTCCCATTCCATCATTTTGTTACTCTTTTTTCCCATTTTGAACATCCATTCTATCATTTTGTCAGTCCATTTCCCCATTCTGAGAGTCTTTTCTCCCATTCCATGAACCCATTCATCCATTTAGAGAGTTTTTTTCTATTTGGGGAACCCATTTTTTTGTTCAAGGAATTCATTTCATTGTTTAGGGATCTCGTTTCACCATTTGGGGAACCCATTCCATCATCTAGTGAGTCTATTTCATCACTTGTTAGGCTCATTTTCCCATTCTGATAGCTTGTTTGACCATGCTTTTGATTTATACAAGTCCAAAAACTAGTTAGGAAACGAGGCCCTAGGAATAGGTGACCAACCCTTGGAATAGGCAACCACACCCAGGGAACAACTGACCACACCCATTAGACAGACGACCATGCCCCTTAGATAGGTGACCTTGCCCCTTAAATAGGCCACCCTACCCAATCCATAGAGTTAAATAGTTGGGGACCTAAAGCCTTATTGTTTTCTATGATCTGAACACTTTCATCCCCTTCTGTTCACTCGCAATTCATCCTTTAGTCCATGTGCATTCTCCCAAAATCATTTGTTCACCATCTGAATCATATAGGCACATCATCCAGAAGCATCTCTAGGTTACACATCCCTCATCATTTTCTCAATCCAAATCCTCTAAACTTCATTTGAAGTTATTATCCAAATTGACCTAGGTATCTGAATTTGATTGTCATCATCCAAATATGCTTAGGATTGTTATCCATCCTAAGTTGATCATCATCGTCTACCCAATCAATCCACTTTCAATCTCAAGGTGGATTCGGTGTCGCAGTCATCCATCTATCCTTTAATCCGATCAATCAACATCCTAAGCCACCTAGGGTAATCTTTGAACAAGGTTTAGAATCACTTTCATCATCCTATCTGATCCATCATTTTATCTTACCAATTGTTCCATCAATCAATATTATCCAATTGCAGCCCTATCCAGTCACTTTTGACCCAATCAGTCTACTTCCATCTTTAGGTAGATTTGGTGTCATGATCATCCTTTTCTAATCAAATCTGATCATTGAAAATCAATCTCATCACATCATCCAATCATCCTAATCTAAGCTTCAATCCAATCCAAATATGAGCTTATTTTGAAATCCCAATATGAGCTTTAGTCCACCTTCATCCAAGATTTTCTGATATCGAAACAAATCTTCAGACCCCTTCTTCTATCTTCTTTGATTTCATCCTATTTATCCTTTCATCACCTTTTTCATTCCTTCTAATCATCTAGTCCCATCCGTATCCATCTAATCTAACATCACGAATCCTTATTCTTCACCAATGAAACCAAAAATAGTAGTCAAGGGAAACTCTAGCTATGTTGATGATGATAACAAGAGTCTTGTTGATCAAGAGGTATATGACATAGATCCCCTTGACGCTATCATTTCTATTAATATTTCTCCAACCACTTTTCAAAATCCAATTACCCCTCCTAGCTATCCTGTTATGTCTTAATCCATGCCTAATAATGCTCCTTTTCTACCTTTGACAAGGGATATCCATTTTCTTCCTCACCCACATCCCCATCATATCCTTCCTCTACATCATCTTCTTATCCAACATCCATGTCTTCTTATCCCAATCTAGTATCCCAACATCCCTATTAGAATCCCCCATCCACATCCTCCTATCTCAATCCTTCATCCACATATGCCCACTATCCCAATCCTCCATACCAATCTACCTATCCTAATCCACCACCCACATCTTCCTATCCTAACCTACCATCCATGTATTCCTCTTATCCTAATCCACCACCATAATCTTCCCATCCTAATTTGTTGTCCCAATACCTCTACTGCAATCCACCACCCACATCCTCTTGTCCTAATCCACCATTCCAATATCCCTACCTTAACCCTCCATCCAATCCTAATCCTTCGCCTACTCTTAGTCCTCCATCCAATCTTGTGCCTCAATCTAACCCTAGTTCACTAATCCATAATCCTTCATCCACTCCTACCTCGCCAGCTAAGCCTAGAGTATGCACGATTCTCACTCTAGAAGCTCTCCAAGGACTTATGACAAAAAATACATCCCCAAATCCACATCCCGAATTCGTGGAACCATGCCATCCCAATTATTCATCATGTTCATTAGTGATGAGACCCTTCTCCATCCAACACCTATCATTGATGTTACCACCCTTAGCACTGCTCAAACCATTGAAACCATCAATCTATTGAATCTGTTGAGCCCCCATCTCCTATTCCAAGAGTCATCGAACCCATCAAGTACACACAAATCCAATCCACAAATCCCACTCCTAGTAGCACTAAAATCCATTCCCATGAATTCCATGAATCTTCCATCCTTCCATCTCCCCCACTTTTGGAGTCCATCCAACATTCCTCCATTATCATGGCACTTGCACACGATGAGTCATGCCAAGAGCTTGATCCAAAGCATGCCAAAATATCCCCTTCTCTAGATCAACATCCTACCATCACATCTAGTCCACCTCAAGATCACAGTCCCCCATCCATTCCATCCCATGATCCCATTTTCATGCAAGATCCCACCACTCCATCTCATGAGCCCTTATCACCTACTGCCACAAATCTAGATCCTATCATGTCACCTAATCCATCTTTGATCTCACCCCTCCTGATCAAGATGTTGCTATCCCATCATCTTCATCTCACGATCCTCCATCATCACCTAACCTTACCATCTTAACACAATGTGTATATCCCCTTGGTACTCTCACATTCTTCCATGGTGGTCTCCTTGCAAAAGAAAAACAAAGAATATATACCACCCATCATCCTCTACCTAACAATCACATCATTCTTCCAAAATAACAAAAATCCTATCATTGATCGAATGCTCGAGAACATGAACTATCAAGGAAAAGGTCTAAGCATTCATGAGAAAGGTATTCAAGAGCCCATCCAAGTAAAAGAACAAATTTGTACACAAGGTCTTGGATGTATCTCTCAAGACGTGTAATCTAAAGATGTTGGTACAACCTCTATACATCCTCAATGAACCTCTTCCAAAATAAATATAGGCTCTTCCCATCAATCCACCAAATCATTTTTTGCCATCCCCCTCCTCCATCATATCACCTCAAAAAAAAATTCATATTCCTCCTTCATCTGCTCCATCTATTTTGGGTCCTTACATCCCTCCATTCACCATCTCCCATCCTTCCTCTACTCCATCCATTTTGGGTTCAAATGTCCCTCCACTCACCATCATACATCCTCCAGGTGCTATGTCTATTTTGGGCCCTTATATCCCACAATCACCTCCTCCATCTCATCCTCTTCATCTTTTTACCCATCCATCACCTATTCATGTCACCCATCATAAACATCCCGCTCTCGTGTTCCCTTATCAGAATCAACAATGGAACGTATCTACACATCCTCTATCCACATATCATCCTCAAAATCCTACCTCCATCACTCCATTCATGTTTCCTACACATTATCCATCTCCTAGCACCCATCCCATTTCTATCAAAAGCACTTTGGATGATAAAGTAAAAATGCATACATCTAAACATCCACATGAATCTAAAGCTTCCCATGTCCCCTCTAAAAGACATGGTGAAGAAAAGAAAAATCAAATTCAAAATCCAAATCAAATCCATAGGCCTCAAAGGTCCACCAAAGAAAAAATCAAGACCATGCGGATCCCAAAGAAAAAAGATTCAAATCCTTCAAATGCAAAATCTATAATTACATCCAAAGTTGCTACTCCAAAAGATAATCATTCTTATCCACCATCTCCTAAATCTGTTTTGGGTCCTTAAGTCCCAAAATTCACGATCCCATATCCATTATCCCCACATTCTCCATCCATTAATCCTCCTATCCTTTCACATACACCACCATATGTGCCAATGTTGGAACTGAAAACATCTCCCCATCATACATCCTCCCCATCATTCCATCCATACACTTTCCAACATCCCATCCATTATCCTGCATATCTCCCTCATCCTACCCCTTTAATCCATTCTCTTGCATAATAAATGTATCCTAATAAGGTTGTACCAACATCCAATAGTCATTTCACACATGGGATCTTAATACTTCATATGGAACTTGATGCTTGATTCCTCCATCTATCTCCTTATCACATGTCTTCAAAATCCACTTATCCACATCCCTATCCTTATCCATCTTCATCTACATACTATCCAAAAATCCAAAAAGTGAAAAATTATTAAAAATACAAAAAAAAAAAGTCAAAAAAGTTTTAAAAAAATAATATTAAAGAGAAATAATTAATCCAATGGTGAAAACTTGGAAAAAAAGCACCTTGGATAAGTACCATGATGTAAACCTAGAAAAAAGGCATCATGCGTAAATAACCTATCTAGCTTACTTCCACACTTGGGGGAAAATCCATTCCCTTCACCCATTTCCTCCATCCCACTTGTCTTATGCATCCTTCCTATCATATCCCATTTATTCCACCCCCATAGCAACTCTATTCCCTTCACCCATTTCCTCCATCCCACCTATCTTACGCATCTTTCCTATCGTATCCCATTTATCCTATTGGTAGGGGAAAACATATATACATGCTTTGGACACCTCTTGGAATACATCCCCCTTACCTACACACTATCCTAATCCTTATCCACATCCATCTACCTTCCTTTTCCATCCATCATGCTACCATCAATCTCCTTTCCTTATCCATGCATCCTACCTATATCCATATCACTCCTTTATTTGCCTATCCTTCTATCTTCCATCCCTCATGCCTCATCATACATGACATATCTAGAGTGGGGGAATCTATATTCCTTTGTGATATAGTCCTTGGAGATATCATTCATCCATCATGTCATCCCCTCCCTCATCCAAATCCTTATCTCTTTATCCATCCTTCATCGATCCTATCATCCCTTCCATCTCCCCATCCTTATCTCTTTATCCATTCATCTCTATCCTCATCCCATCTCATAATACCTTGTCATTGGTATCTAGCTATAGGCTTCCCCCTATGCAATCCAATGCCATATATCTCATCATCATCACTCCTACTTCTTTCACATATATTTTCGATCTCCTATCACTTTGCATCACTCATCTATCTATCATATCATCCTACCAATTCATCTTTTGATGATTTGGATAACTATCCCATCCCTGACCTTCATGATCAACAACATCCTATCTTATCCACCAGGTCTATCTTGTCTCATCATGTCGATCCCATCATTTTATCCACTTATCATTGGTCATCTCGTCATCCCTTATCCATCATTTGTCTTTGATCTTTTGTTGAACTACGTTTTCCCTACGCTTTCACGTAGGCAAGGTCGATCATTTGATTTTCCCCCAGGGCATTTGTCCATCGTGTCTTTGTCATCCATCAAGGTCTCTATTGTCCTCTTTCCACTTTTATCCATGGCCTTTTATCGAACTATGAGGGCTTTTCGCTTTCACATAGGCAAGGCTACTCTTTGATTAGCTCCTGAGCCCCTAGGTCATTAGGGTGTGATAGTCTTGTGTCATGTCTCTCGTGTCTTATGCCACATCTCTTGTGTCTTATGTCATGTTGTCAAGTATTTCCTTATCTATCTAGTTCTTAACAAACAAGATCCACCAGCATCATAACATCCAATTGGTTTTGATTATCCTGCATCATATCAATTTTTTAGTTTAGTATCCATCTTTGGTCTCAACAAGATGCATCCTTCCTAACATACCTCATCAACCCCATCCATCCCCGTGACCCTATGGAAAAGGATGTTTGAAATTTATTGTGATCTTTTGATACTTTTGGATTTTGTTTATTGTTTGAGCTCCCTATTACAACTTGTCAATATCACCATGATCTATCATATTATGATGTGTTTTGATCAGTTAACATAGGGACATATCTTAATCTTTTCTTTTTTTTTGTCTTCTTGGTTGTCCCACATAGTACCCACCAAGATCGTTGCGGTCTTGTGTTATGTTGGGTCATCCTTTTGTGTTTTTGGTTATCCCAATGCCTGGCCCAACCAAGATCTTTGCAACTTTGGGGTGTTGGGATAGCCTTCTTGTCTGTTGTGTTTGTTTTATGCATTAGACACTAAGATGCCTTGGTTTCACATACCCTGGCACCTAGTGTCTTATTCTATAAAAAAAATTAGTGCTTTGAAAATGGAAAATTACATTAGGATTTCATTTCATGATTAATTATGTTGCATTTCATGATCTTTTCCTCCATCTTTTTTATTTTCTTCATCCATATCACATCTCCATCCAATCCTCATCCATTAAATCTAATGTAAATCATCTAATCACATCCTTGGTCTTGTTCCCAACCTTGCTACAAGCCTTGATCCAATCATCTTCATTGTCATCATAATCGAGATATATCCTTCCCTATCCTTTGGTGTTGTTTTGGGATGTATCCTTCCCTCATCAACAACACTTTCATCATCACTTTCATCATTATCATCAGGATGTATCCTTCCCTATCCATTGGTGTTGTTTTGGGATGTATCCTTCCCTCATCAACAACACTCATTGGGATGTATCCTTTCCTATTCTCATGTTATTTCGAGAGATATAATTCCCTCATTGACAACACTCCATCCATCATCAACCCATTCTGACTTGTAGCTTGACTGGGGCAACATCACCTTTGTCCTTACATCCATTTGTGCTTCCTAATCTCCTATCAATTATCATCCTCTCTATCCATCACTTTGCATCATCTTCTTCATCTACCCTTGCGTCATCTCATCCATTTTGAGAGCACACCCGTGTTCTCTTAAACCTGCATGTCCTCTCAAGGGGGCATCCTCAATTCCTATTCTTCATCTTCACCCCCATCATATTTCTTCCTAGTCACTCCTTTGAATGACTTGGGCATCTTTCCCAATCTAACCATCTTCTTATGGGTTCTATGTTTTAATATTCTTTGAAATGATGTTACTTTGTAACACCATCTCAAAGAGGGGAAAAATGTAGACACCTAAATTTGGACACTCACACTTGTCCAAATTTATCCCTTTTCATCTAAATATACTCTTACTTTCATTAATTAAATAATATTACTATTATTTAATTAATACCCTTAATTCTTCTAAATACCTAAGGTATTTAGTTAATAATTAAATACCTTATCGTTTATCCCCCTTTTCCTCAAAGGAAAGAAAGAAATAATACATTTATTTAATTCCTCAGATGTCACATCCTTCATCATTTTCACTTAATCCTAATCCATCTCCTAATCCCATCATTAGGGATGTGCACATGGCTAATCCATGATTAGGATGTGTCACATCCTCCAACTTTTGCAAGTTGGCTCTTAATCTTTGTTAGCCACTAAATGTCTTCTAATCACTAACTAGCTAGTATAATCAATACCTTAGTCAACTCTCATCTCCCAAGGAATATTAAATTCCTTTTATTATCCACATGTCCTTCCAAATGGAATTTTAAATTCCATTTTATCCCTCCTAGGAATCTCCTCTTACCCATGTGATCATTGAAAGGTCACATTAGTCAAATGAGTTAGGAACCTTCTATTATAAGAACCTTGTCTTACCAAGGTACTTCACAACTCCCTTTTTGGGAACCTTGTCTTGTGCTTAAGATATCCCCAATCATGTGAATTTAAAATTCACTTTTATTCCTCCCAGGAATCTCCACTTCCCCATGTGATCATTGAGAGGTCACATTATTCACATCCCAAGGTACTTTCAAAGTACTTTTCCTTATTCCACATCATTTGTACCCTTTCCACCTCATTTGTCCTTTGGACACCTCATCCTCCATATGGAAAGATGTGAGGGCTTGTGAGTCCTCAACTCACCATATCCCTCCATCTTAGCCATGGTTGCTCAATCCTGACAATTGAATTCTCTAGAGAATTCAATTTATTCTATAAATAACCCCCCTTCTCATTCATTTAGGGACCTTATGCATTTTTATCACACTTATGCTCTCAAGCCATT
This sequence comes from Sequoia sempervirens, assembly GCA_007258455.2. Taxonomy (NCBI): domain Eukaryota; kingdom Viridiplantae; phylum Streptophyta; class Pinopsida; order Cupressales; family Cupressaceae; genus Sequoia; species Sequoia sempervirens. The sequence continues at coordinate 686,935,289 of VDFB02000003.1, forward strand.
TAAGCACTTCTTTGCATACTTAGTTTTTCATCCTTCATTATTGCACACTTTTAAGCTTTCATCCCATCCTCTTGCATCCATTTTTCTTAGACTATCACATAACCACCTACATCATTTGCATCTTCCATTGCATCTTCACCCCTTTGCATCTCATTTTAGATCATTTTCCATCCAAGGAGTACAAACTCAAGCTGCATCAAGGGCCAACCAAGGATCAACACAAGTAAAATGTATACTTTCTTATTTTTATCTTTCTTTTATTTGTGTTCAACGTAGCCCAATCTTGAGGTGGTCTAGTGTTGTTTTATCTTGCATTTATTAATTAGTTTTTTCATATTAGGATGTAATAACACTTGCACACAACGGGAATGTTGAGTTCCTGACATAATTTTAATTTTTAATATGAAGTGTGTGTACCTAACCTTGGAGAAAGTTTCTAAGGTTGAAGATGGTGTAAATATAAGACACGATGTTAAGGATTGAAGGGTGATGAGTGACAAGTGTGAGAAAAAACAGCATGTGAAGTGATTTGAGGTAGCAGGACTTTAATGTGTTAGACTCCTGAAAGTAGTGTGCTGATGGTGTCTACAATCTTCTGAGCAAGGCTACAAATGTGTGTAACCTGTTGTGGTGGATCTTCTATATCTTTTTGTATCTATAGGAAGTGATCCTCCTTGTTGGATAGTGAGTCGTAACTATAGGCAATGAGCCTCCTTCTTGGATAGTGAGCCATTTGGCAATGAGCCTCTTTGTAATCAGTTTTTCAATTACTCTATATTGTGAGTTAATCCTCACCGTGGATTTTCTGCTATTGGGTTTTCCACATAAATCTGGTGTTTTTTGTGTTGATATTTCTTTCTATTATTTACACTTCATGCTCATACTTAGTAACATATTAAAGTGGACGTGGAATTAATAATTGTTTGAGTTTTGTATTTGGTTTGGTGACAACTGATTCACCCCCCCTCTTAGTTGTCTTGTTCATTTCAATAGCCAACAACTCCATCAATGAAAAACTTCTCATTCCTCTAACAATCTCCCCCTTTGTCATTGATGGTAAGATGCCACAATATCTCCAAAATATTATCCAAATCATTGTCCCCCTTTAACATCAAGGGAAAAGGGTGCCTACAACAATTTTTCTAACATATATCAGATCTCCCCCTAATAAATATATATACATATGTACAAACTAACAGATTAAATTGACTCCCCCTAAGTCAAGTCATGTACCAAGAAAAACCAAGAATTTGTACTAGAAACTGCTTCTATATACTTTGCATATGTACAAGAAATCTAAATCTAAAAAACTATAAATGCGTAAAGAATAAGAAATGTTTTCAATTGGAAAAGGTTGACCCTTGTAGCTTCTACACATGGGTCTGCCACACTTGTTTACCTTCTTCTCATTTCTTCTTTGCCACCCCAAGCAATTTGCATTGTGTTTCTAACTCCATTAATATCTCTTCTCCTTCTTCCAAAGTGCAAGGTACCAAATTCATTTGTGTAGATTTATTATCACTCAAAAGGGAACTTGAAAAAAATATAAGTTTGGAATTTTCCAAGTCCCTTATCTCTTCAAACTACAAAATGATATGCTCCTTTTGTGCCTATAGTTGAAATAATTTCTTATGAAAATCCTCTATATCATTCCTCGTATCTCTATCTAGGTCAAGTGTCAGATCATAGGCACTAGAGGCATTGTTGATTTGGGACTCAATAGAGTCCATTTCCTTCTTGATACTCTATGTGGCTTTGGGCCACTTCATACCATTTTGCAACAAAGCCTTTGCCTCACCCAAAAAAACTTGTGCTTCCTTTAGGTTTTCTTGAAACTTTTTATGTGCAATAGCACACTTCTCGGCGAGTTCTAACATATTTTTTTCATTAATATTATTTCGAACTTCTTTCTCCACTTCACCTCTAAGAACAAAGGAATAATCTTTAAAAGAATCAATTAATAGCTTTAAATTTTCCATACTAGAAAGTGATGTGTCAATGTTCGCACTAGGTATGGCTTCTTGTAATGCCTTTACTACTTCCATCAACTCTCCAATATTTTGATGTGTTTCTATGATCTCCTTCTAGGCAGATGAATGGTATACATCTCCCAATTATAGCTTGTGGAGGGAGGAAATCTTGTCTAGATCTAAATTTCCCTATTGCATTAGTAGTTGTAGCAATTGTGATGATACAACAGGCTAGAATTTGATATGCATACTTAGTAGATTCTTCAAGGAATCTCTTGAGGAGTCACAAGATTCACCTTTGGTATTTTTAATCTCCCCAACTTTCTCTTTCAATTCCTTTCCCTTATTCTTTTTGGATTTTACTGGATTTTCTTCTTTTGTTTGTACATCTTTGGATTCATCCTCATTGTTATCTTCATCTCCCTTCTCATTATTTTCTTGTTCTTATTCCTTTTTTGCATCAAAATTCTCTTCATTTCCATCCTTACTTACATTCTCTTCCTCTACAAACTTATTTGTGTTATTTGGAGGAGGTGTCTCTAGTTTTCCTTCAGTTTTTTCAAAATTTTCTTTAGGTACCAAAGGAGTAGAGGTATAACCCTTTCATACATCTTCCTCGTCATTCTTTTTTGCTAAGTCTTCCACTTCCAAAGGGGCATTGTCTTGAATATTCACTTCATCTATTGCATGCTCATGTTGAGCATCAATATCCTATGTTTCTTCTACTATCATGAATTTCATAGCAGTATCTTCAAAAGTCATACCATATTTTTGTGCAATTTATGCAATCTTGTCAACTATCTCCTTCTATAGCCTTTCAAACTCATTCTTATCTCTACCCATAAGGGTGGTTACCCTTTCCTTCACTCTAAATTCTATGATGTATAACTCAACCAATGTGGCTTTGTTTTCCTCAAACATAGGAGCACCGATCTTCTCTAAAGCATATTCTTTTATCTTTCCTTCTTCTTCAATTGCTTCTTTTCTTCTCTTTACAAAGACATTCCATAGCTCCATAGAAATTTCATTCTCTTTACCAAGACATTCTATAGCTTCGTAGAAATTTCATTCTCAATATTTCTCATATCGACCTATAAAACAATAATGTACTTAATGTTTTCCTCAACAATGGTAACCTTATCCACCTCATCTACTTCATTATACAAAGCCCCAGTTTCTACAAGCATATCATGCTATATCATTCCATAAAGAAGTGCATCTACCTTCATGGGATTGTGAGGTCTTGTCGAAGGTGTGCTTTTGCTTCTTAATTTCATCTAGAGTCTTCTTTGTTTCTAATTTTCTCTTATTTTCCGAAGACCCTTTTTTTGTAGCTTCTCCCTTCATTCTTCGCATGTGGATCATAAATTCTTTCTCAATTTCTTCTTCCTCATATGTATCCACTACATACACATTCTAACTTTTTGAAACTACTTCACTCTGTGAAGCTCCTTCTTTCATCTTTGAGACCAACTTGGGTCCTTCTTCCTCTTCTTCTTCTTCATATACATTCACACTTACATTCTTCTCTCTTACTGATTTTTCCTTTGGTATCTTCTTTGTAGAACCTATAGGTGGTGTTACTATAGTAGTCTTTTTATTTTTAGGCCTTGTGGTTTGCATAGCTAGAAAGGGTTTCTCCTTTATCAAAGGACTCTAATTAGTTTTTCTCTTCTCACCTACAAAGGGCATAGTCCTAGATGAATTTTGGATAATAGGAGGGGTGGTAGTTGTCCTACTAGAGCTTCTTATGGTTCCTCCTGCAGGACTTGATTCTCCTTTTTCTCTTTCCTACTCCACTTGTTCCTTTTTGAAGACCATATCCTCTGCAAACTTTTCAACCATCTTTTTAACCTTTTCTTTATTTGTTGTTTTCTCTGCTCCATATGGACCTCCATATATTTTTCCTCATATGTGTCATACCTTTCTTTAGTGGCATCTTTTGGAATTTACAACAAAATATTAGCCAGACCAGTAATCTCTTGTTCGTTGATCTCATATCCTAATGTAGAGATCCATAATATCCTTGGTTCTACTACTTCCATGATGGACTCATCTGTTGATACCAGAAATGTGATATCATTTTGATACTTCTCTACCATTTTCCTAGGAATTTTGTCTCTTTCATGCATCCTCTTTTGGAAAACTACAAATAAATCAATAAGGGCATCATCTTGTGCCTTTGCATCACCAAGAATTCTCATGAAGTTTACAATCTGATGAGAAACTAGTCTACCTTGAAACCATGCCACACTTTGAGTTCTAGGGAGTTCCTTTACGAAATAGAAGAGTAAACACACACCTAAAGTTTCATAATTAAATGCATACTTCTTCTCCTTGGTTTGTTTCAAGTTCTCCATCAATTGTTGTCTTAACAATTCACAAAGATCATAATCAATCCCTTTTTCCACTATTTTATATGCCACATTGATTATAGTGGGAGGTACAAGTTTTTCTCTATTTGTGAAGTAGATTTTATAACCATTTAACATTGTAGCATACCTCATAGTTATATTTCTGATGGTGTTTATAATTAGATATCTCTTATCATTGGTTGCACCTATGAGTTCTATTCTAACATCATTCTTGACTGATTTTAGAACAAGAAAAATTATGGTGGAGTATAGATTTGTAACCTCTCTAATCACATCTTTTGTTATCATTCTAGGAATGTAAGTCCAGAACAAACTTATCATGAATTCTGCTTAATATCATCCTAATCCATTTATGATCAAAGAAAAATTTCAAAAACCATTTCCATACAACAAGTTTCTTCATGACTAGGTTTTGGTATTCTAGTTTAGGGAAAAATTGTCTCAATTAAGTTCTTTCATCCATACATCTCCTAGCTTACTGTGATCATATTCCTCCATATTTCCATGAATATAGATCCTTATATCTTATGTTGGCAAAAACCCATATGGAACATGCAAGAAAGAACCTAACGGGTCGTCTTCTATGGATTTTATAAGGTATTTTTTGAATTTAGGTTGTGGCCTCTTAGTAACCTCAATTTCCCTTAGTGTAGCCATTGCAAAATGTATTCAAATTGATTTCAAATAAAGTTCTCTATGAAACTAGGGAAAACAAGGATTTTAAATACCTTTTCTTTTGCTTGTTGAACTAGGGTTTGAATGCACCAAATCTTAAATCACTTTGATCACTCCAAATTGTTTCTTTGATACACTTCTCCTTCTCAAATGTTTTTTGTAAATCAATTTGGCTAAGTGAAATCACTTACAAACCTTCAAATCTGACCTAATTTCACATTGAATGCTTCAAACAATAAAGCTAGAAAACCCTTCACTATGTGCATACCTTCAAATGTTGTGTAATATTCCACATTGTCATATTTTCTTCTATAATCTTCACCAATAAATCAAGCATGTTGATCTAGATCACATATCCTTGTGTTGAAGCATCAACACCTCTTTCTTTGGCAGGAGATAAAATATTTTCATTAAATCTCCCCTTGAGCCAAAGCTCTAAAGTTAGTTTCTAGAGGAAACATCTGCACTAGATGTTGGTATAGATTCATCCTTAACCTTGGTCTCTTCCTTATTTCTCCAAATCTTATCCATCTCCTTCTTTGTTTCTGCTAGATCAATATTTTGTACTAGTTCATTTTTCTTTATCAAATTATCCTTCTTCATATTTTTTCTTCTTCAAAACTTGGAAATGTGTCTAGGCCTATTGCAATTATAACATATGATATTCTTCTAACCATTATTCCCTCTATTCATTCTAGATTTTCATTAATTAGCTTTATGCCCAAATCTATAGCATGTATAATAGTAGCCTTTGAAAGACTGAACCATTCTACCATTGTTATAACCATTCGTCATTTGACTTCTACATTCACTAGCTCTATGACCAAATTTCTTGCATGTAAAAAATTGGCCAAAAAAATGTGGAACACTCTGATTCATTCTTCTACATTCCATTGATTTATGTCCAAATTTATTGCAAGAATAATAAAAACCATTAAAATATGGGTACCTTTGTGCATTTGGTTTTTTGACCTGTGGTCTTCTTGCTTCACTCCTTTGATTCTAAATTTGCTTTCCATTGTTCTTCTTGTCTTCAACATTTGATGTCTGATCTAATTTTGAACTTCCACCCTTTTCAAATCCTAAACCTTCTTTATCTTTAGAGCCTTTCTAGTTTGCAATCAATTCATCAAGCTTTGTAGAACTCATCTTGATTTTTTCTTTAGGACTTCTTGATTTTTCTAGATCTAATCATAGATTCACAACTTCTTTTTCAAGCCTTATACATTCCTCAAATTTTCTTTTCACCATTACATTCAAACATTCCTCAATTCTTTTCTTTTCTTCAACTGCACCTTCATACCAGTGATGGTTTCATTTGCTTGCTTCAATTGTTCACTAAATTCCTTATGCCTTTCTCTGAACTTCTTAATTTGATCTCTCAATTTTCTAATGCATCCATCTACTTCTTTGAAATTTTCTTTTAGATCTCTATTTTCACCTTTAGTTCTTTCAAGATATTCAAGGGAAAATTTGACTTCTCCATCTTTTTCAAGCATGCAATCTTCTTCTATAGATCCAATAATAGGAATAGCTTTCAGAGGAGTAGGTAGTCTTATAACAGCCATGTGTTCAACCTCGACCAAGATCTTCACCAAGTTATTAAGCTCCTTCTAAGGGAAAAACCTATGATATCAATTTTTGAACACTCAGAATAATGAGAGGGGGGTGAATCAACATTATTTTAAACCATTAAAACATTTAAACATTTAATCCACTTAGAAGATTCAATTGTAGTAAATGAAATAAAGCATGAAACATTCAAAAACATCACATAACACATGAACACCATGATTTCTATGTGGAAAACCAATAATAGGAAAAACCATGGTGAGGATTAGCTCACAATATATTATAACTAACTATAGTATATTTATAGAAGTGCTCATTGCAGGTGGACTCACTACCCATTGAGAAAAAAAGAGATAGAAGAGAATTTGTGGCTCACAACCTAGATTGAATTGTTACAATTGCAACTATCATATGCATGAGATAAAGTTCCAATGAAGCTCAATAAATTTACTTTACAAACTTCATCTGATTTTGATCCAACACTCTTATTTCTTTTGTATTTACATCACTCTAATATTCTACTCAACATTCACAACTTAAATTCATAATTCTCTTATCATATTCACTCAATTTGCATCAAATAAATGTCTCTCATTCATCAAAACACTGAAAATGATCTATCTTATATATCCACTTCAAGCATAACATCAATTAGGTCAGCCTAATTAGATGTAACATACAAAATAGACAATATATGACTTGTTGGCTCAAATCCTTCTACACACTTAGGCCAAGATTCAATCCTTAAAAAAAATTAAAATAGGTCAGCATGGACCTATAATAGATCCCACATAAATTTGCAACACTTATTTAACCTTCACATACTGTCACACCTATCAGGTCGGCATCGCAAAAGAACTAATACGAAAATTCTCCAACTTTATACTCATATTGAGACACATGGACCTCAAAATGCTATGCCATATAGAATTCACACTCTATTGACATCTATCAACATCTCCTTAAATCCACAAAACTAAAATCCTATCTATGGAGAAGTACGAACTCTCCTACTCATATGCAATGTACAAGAAATTATTGTAACTGTCAGGCCGAAATCCTATCATACATATCTTTCAAACCAAAGTCCAAAAAAATGTGGAATTCTAGAATTAGATGCTTCTATTAGCCAACAAAAACATACTAGAATTGCAAAGTTAAATGTTAATTTTTTGACCAGTGTGGACCCAAAAAATGGATGCTCTATTACACGTAATTATTAAAATTGACACTTAGTCAATTTTTCATCATAATCAACTTTACAAGATCAAACCATCTTGCAAAATTGTCTTCCACAAACATCAAAGTATAATCCTTCTAACATGTTTTGGTATGTTAGAGCCAAGCAAAATTATTTGCACCATGATCTTCATATCAAGATACAATGTTGACATCAATGACAACACTGTAAAGCATAATAGTATACCTTGTGCCTATCCCTCATGCTCATGTTTCCAACAATTGCATCAATGAGAAACTTCTCATTATTCCAACAACAAAATCATGGAATCCATCAAGAAGATTCAAAAATTCAAAGAAGCATGGGTCAACATGATCAAGGAACATCTTGAAATCCACCATTCTTTCATAATGATCCTTTAAGGGTCCCTTATATTGAGGATGGTCAAGAACCCTCATTTGAAAATATTTAATAATTTAAGAAAAAACCTAGAGAAATGAGAGTGTCCACTAGTTGAATTTGACAAATGACTATGTGACTAAAAATTTTAGTCACAACAACTAAAGATGACTAAATTCTACTCATTTTTTGTAACACAACTATAAATGACTAAATAAATGACTAATTTGATCATCATAAGTGACTAATTTGATCATTGGGTAACAAACACAACTAAATAATTAGTCACACACATAAAATTGACTAAATAATTAGTCACACAAATACAAATTACACAATATGATATTAAAGTGGATAATTAAAAAAATATTTCCAATTGAGGGAGTGGGTAGTGGGTTTGCTCCCCATTGGTCTCAAGTTCGACTCCGCTCCCAGGTTTAAGAGGTGGGACTTCTTATAGGAAATGGATCTCACTTGCAAGGGACTAGTCTCGCCGTAGCTTTCCTTAGGTACCCAAGGTAAGGGTTGTTGGGCCACTGGGTTGGGTCATAGGGACACCCTTGTAGTATCAAAAAAATATATATATATAACAATATATATAATATATATTGTTATATATATTGGAAAAAGGCAAGTGCCAATATTAATATTATATCATAAATAATAAGTACATAAAAAGTATATGGAATGACAAATTGGGCTATACAAAATGCTCACAGAAACCAACAAAATTTTAAACTCATAATTCAAGACTCAATCCCTTAGAAAATCTTCTTTCTATAGCTGCCTCTAAACAATGGATTATTCTTGGCATTTAAAAAATCATGGTGGCACACTAGTAAAAATAGCTCGCATGTAAGCCCAATAAATTGAGTAATAGCAATGTGTCTCAATAGTTTCTCCAAAATTAAATGCTACATGAGCTTTTGCCATTGTTCCTCTAGAAATCCTTCAACTAGTGAGCAGAAAAAATTGGATTACTCCTCAAAATATTTTTAAACTAGTGAGTAGACATCTTTGGATATCTTTTTAAATTGTCACCATAGTCTACATAAAATAGGCCAAATCTAATAGTGTACCCATAATTGAAATCAAATTCATCCAGTAGAGACCACACCATGTAACCTCTTACATCAGCTCCATTCTTAATCTTTAGCAAATATTTCATGCAATCTCGATGAAAATCAACACATTTGTCTCTACATACTTGGTTGATAGGAAATGAGTTGTTTGTGGGTTCAGAAAATCCCCATTTTCTGCTACAATAACTAGTGGATTACTACAAGTTAATTTGATGTAGTCAAGTATTTTTCATTCCATATGGCACCACATAAAATAGGTTCATAGTAGCCTTTGATCCAATAGGGACACCATCATGTCTATCTACCAGGCATACATTAACATCTGGAAAGAAGTGCCTGTCCAAGGAATCTAGTGGGAAAGGAGGATTGATAGTAGACATGGTGGCATAGTGGTTAATAGCCAGAAATATATAGATCCTTACAATAGTCTCCATGAAATAGAGGATCCAAAAACCATCCTATGTCAAAATCAAGCATTCTTTGTGCATATTTTTTCTCTTTTGTGGTATTCCTCAAAGGCTCCAAAAAGGTAGCAAGGATGTCAATGCCAATCATTCCTTTATGCTCCACCTTATACTTTGTTCTGTAGATTTCCACTGAAGCTGCATGTGCAAGGAGAACATTTCAGCTAGCAGAACTATATCCCAAAGGAATGAAGATATTGGGTTCATTAAATGTCATCTAGTACTTCACTACTTCCATTCAAAATAAGCCTAGACCAAGAGATGGAGAAGCAATAAGAATTCATTCCTATATCTTCCATGAGTTTTACATCCTCCAAGTATCGATGATACTGATCCATTGCAACATCTCCATTACTACCATCATAAGTATTCCATGGTATATGGGTGTATGCAACCCATATGCTTGGTAGACACTCACCCTCAACAACTACTCCTTCATGTATAGGTATGTTGAAGAAGAAACTCCAAACAAGATTTCAGGAGGAAAATCATCTCTTCTTAAAGAAGGAATATTATCAGTTTCTCCATGAATGGCTATTGCTAGTGTACATGCAACCAATACATGGAGTAAGCCTGATATCCTATTTCTCATTCACATGTTACTCTCAAAATTTAAATAATATTACAACACCTCCTTAGCACATTTCTTTCCGAATTGCCAAAGCTAACTCTTTTGGAAGGTTTTGAGGAGACTTATCATAAAACAATTCACTTACAGATTGACAACAACCAATATTGGCTAAGATATCCACAACTTGATTTCCCTCCCTATAAGTATGAAGCAATTGGTAGGACTCAAAAGCATCCATAAGTTCCCATGATTTATGTAGGATATACTAAATCTTCCAATTAAATGGACGATGTTCTCTGCAAGCACTAATGATCAACAAAGAATCACCTTCAACCTGTATCCTTGAAATATTCATGTCAGTAGCCATTTTAAGACCATACAATAATTCCTAAGCTTCTGCCAAATTATTTGTCCATAATTGAAGAAGTATAGTTTTTTCATCGAGAAATTGTCTTAAGGAGTCTCTAAGCACTATGCCTACACCAAATAACCCTAGATTACCCTTGGAGGATCCATCGAAGTTCAATTTAACAAAACCTAGTGGAGGAGGGATGAAATAGGTAAAAACCCAAATGTGCTCATTATGCCATAATGTAATAACCTAAATGTGCTCATTATCGGATCTTGGCCATAATTTCATTTTAATAAACATACTCTAAAACCTTCGTCAAAACCTTATTTTCAGGTTGCAACTTGCCAAAATGGAGAAGTGAAAGGTGAATACTAGCAATGAAGAGTTTGGAGAGGCTGAAACCAATAGTGACAGAAGTTGGGTTTTTGTTGTTCTCTAGCACCTCATTTTTTGTTTCTAATAATGGAAAAAAATAGTCATACATGTTATATTTAATCATTCTATTTTTTCTTTTCATATCATAGGGTGTAGAATGCTATGCCATAAATATAGATGCTCAAGCTCCGCTATAATTTGTTGTAGAGAATATTGTTCAAACTGGGGAATAGTTGACTCATGGATTAGGTAGGATACTTTATTTTTTCCACTTACAACATCTTTTTATATGTATATATTCCAACTAGAAATAGTCCTTTTGTTAGCAAGAACTTGAATTTCCCAAAATGTATATCCACAAACAATTTTTTGAGGTTGGGACACAAGTTGAAAGTGAACCTTTCTGTCAATATTTAGTTCATTAAAAAAGTAACCAAGGATTATAGATAGATATATGTTCCATAAGCAACAATATTCTAGTTTATAAGATTAAAATACAAAACTTCATGTTGATTACACCTATTCCAAAATGAATGTTGAGTGTCTTACAAAGCTAAGTGAATGTGAAGTATCAAAATATACTGAGTGGGTATTTTAGTGTAGGTATTGTAATGGATAACATAAATTTGCAGAACAAGATAATGGGAGTTTAACAAGATATAAATATTAGACTTTCACTTGCTATTAATCTATCATATTAGATATCTTTCAATTTATATTCATGCAATTCATGTTGTCAATACAAAGTTCATTCACAAAACTGTCAAAACACTAAAAAGTAATAGAAGATTGGAGATTTATATATGTTTCACAAGAAACAATAATTTGGCATATCAGATTATATAAATTTCAAAATGGAGAAGTGAAAGGTGAATACCAAAGATGGTTGAGAATTTCATTAATTATATAAAAATTCCATCCCACTTTGTTTTTCATATTTCAAAGCTTCATAAATCTTTTAAAAATATTAACTATTTTTGAGCTTTTTTTACTATGGATAGTTATAGAGCAAAGAGAAAATGAAAAACTAGTGCCTTCCTAGATGCATTTACAGCCCACCCCAAGTGCAACAGTGGCATCACTGAAGACATGCATTCACATCGATGGATTTTTAGCTTTAGTTTAGTTTTTTTCAATTTTGAAAGTATAATAAATTAGTAGTTTGCATACTGTGAAATATTTTGTCTTCAAAACTCTATATATAGAGTTCTTTATAACATATTTTTTATATAGTTTGAATATACAGTGAATTATTTTCCAATAATGTTTCAATCCTTTAAGAAAATTTGTTGAAGTTTTATGGTTTTTTAAATTTGATTTTTCCAATATAACACAAGAGTTTTAAAGTTTTATATCTTTCAACCACAACATAATTTTCTCTTGGTTTGCAATTTCATAGGCTAGTTATTGTAACAACATTATCTAAACATAGGAGTTTACATACACATCTAGAATAAATGACTACCATGACTAAATAAATGACTACCATGAATAAATAAATGACTACCATGACTAAATAATTGATCAGTTAACAACAATCAATGACTAAATTAATGACTAAATATGCTACAAAATTGATCAATCAAAACAACCAATAAATGACTAAAATTGGTTTAGTCATTAATTTTATCACGTTATAAATGATTGCAATAAACTACTAATGGTCACATGACCAAGCTAATGGTCACATGAACAATTTTTAGTAGTTTTTTTAAGTCATTTATTGTTGTTTTTCTACTAGTGGACATAACTTCTATTTGAGAAAAATACTCATCACTACCATCAAGTGTTGTCTCATAAAGGTGCTAAAATACCTGCCAATATTATCAAGTGTGTGGACCTCACTAATGCTAAAATGGGGTTAGTTTATTTTGATGAACCAAATATAGTTGAATATTGTATTCATCAGAATTTTTAAACTACAAATCATACTCATAAATTCGTATATGTAGTGGAAGTAGAATGAAAAAATTTGAATTAGGTTTCTTTTAAAATATGGTGTATTGGTCCCACATGCACAAAATTGATCTTGTGCAAGAACTATAAATTTGACATCCAAAAATTTATATTTTAAATTCAAAATTTAGATAATATTTTTCTTTCCTAGAGCTTATTAAATACATGTTTCCATGATATATTTCTATATCCTCATATTCAAATACCCATTTATTTGCATTCATTTGATCATACTATAATCAATCAAGTTTCATTCATTTTTATGAAATGGTTGTGCAAGAAATACTTATATTGGTGCATTAAAATAAATTAGAATATGAAAAATCATCCTAGATGCATTTATATTTTTCACTTGATTGACATCCTTGATGATTCACATGACTATAAATCTAGTTTTCTTCAAGGGTTGACCAAGAGAAACATGTATCATAGCTATCCAACAATCCTCTAATCAGATATTGCTAATCTCCAATGTAGGTTAGGCAATAGTGAACTAGGTGAATTAGGAAGAAGAATCTACACTATATTAGATCAAGTCTAGATCCAAAGTTTAGATTATGCTAATGGAAATTACCTAAAATTACAAACTTGAACCTCCACAGAGTTGCTAAAATATTATAATTCCAAGACCAAAAAAAAAACAAAGAGGGTTAGTTTCTAGGCCCATGATAGGTGGAATTTGGTGTGTACAATAGATCCATGAATAACATCATACCTTGAGCTAATTGTCCATATCCATCAAATTATTTTCCTACATCAACTTTATATTGTTCAATTATCACCCTCACAACTACCAATTATTAATCTAGGTTATGTGTATGCATTTTATTGGATTAGCTAGATTAAGTTTAGGTAAAGTTTATTTTCCTTTTCATTTTAGTGATTTTTAAAAAATACATAAACTAGTCTCCCCCCTTAAAATTTCTCCTCACTTTCAAGGTTTTATTATCTATCATTTTAAAAAAAAAAAAATTTCTTGGATTTGATCATCCTTTTTCCTTTTTATTTCAATGGTACATTCTTATTCTAGGTGTTGGTGCAATTATCTATGTTAGGAAAAGGATGTGGTACACCCTACACAAGAAGGAATTATTTTAATCATGTAAAAAAATTATTTATAATGATACTATAAGGATGGTACTTGGATATTAGCCTTAGCCAAACCCCAAAAACTTCCAACCAAAGGTAGTCAAGTTAATTGGGTGAGGCCTAAGAACCAGCCCCCCATAGTCTTTTGAAAATTAAAAAAATATATATTTTTTTAATTTTATTTGGAATATGTCACCATTGTGCTACCCCATTAGTCATCATCAACCTTCCACTCATCCCACATGTTTCCACGTCTTTCCAACCACCCAAAAACTACTCTCTAATATCAATATGATGCCAAATATATGGATAATACCTTTGTTTTTTCTTAAGCATAATATAGCTATTTATTTTAAGGTCATAATTTTCACCCATAATATTAGATTTTCAACTTCTAAGAGATGCTAGAAGTTTATCTCTACATGTTATGTTGTGGTACAATTTTTGTTTGTATATTTTTCTATTTTTGTCAAAAATCGGTTCCATGAAGTAAGATGATTCTTTAAAAAAGTAAACAAGCCATCAATTTCGCATACAAAATTAGAATTTTATTTTGAATAGGAAATGGAGATCATTTATAGAGTATTACATTATGTATTAAGTGGTTTTTCATTTTGATAGAGTAGAGAGAGTTTCATACTTGTTTGATCACAAAATATTGTGCAAGTGCATATATTTTTACAAGATCTATATGATGATACGACTAGTTATAAGATTGGTGAGATTCTTGATATAGGTTTATAAGTTTTTTCAAAGTTTAGACTTTGATTAAGACAAGTACACAAGTTATATACTAGTTTTAGGGCATGGTTGATACATGTGAAGACTTGGATTCTTGATTTAGTGAGAGTTGAGTATATGTGTAGTGATGGTGATAATTATGGTGTCATGGATGTTCATGTACACTTGAGCTTCGGTACAACATGATCATGTATGTAGTTGACAAGTTGATGAGGGCACAGCCCGAGACTTAGAAAATAACCCACAAACAACAGAATAATTTTATTATTCAGAAAATGGAGCTTCTTACATGCAGAGGATCTCAAATCCCCAAGTTCTACAACACATGCAAGTTACAGAAAACTACAGAATGACCCTTTTGCAATATGCAAGCTTGTCCCCCAAAAAGTTACCCAAAAATTAGAAACCCACCCATAAATAGAGCTCCTCATTAGTTTGGAACTAAAACAATATTCAAATTTGAGTTTAGACAGTTTGGCGCCGAAAATTTACAACATGAAGTTAAAATTTCAAAAGAGCATTTGCAATTGTATATTCTAGAAAGTGCACCAACTTCCCGGGGCCATAACTTTTGATCCGGGACTCCAATTCGCAAATCGTTTGAACCGTTGGAAAGGTCTCAAAGTCAATAATGTGCTTTAAATTTGCTACGCTGATTTTTGCAAGTTTTAGGGCCGATCTAGGAGCTCTAAGTGCCTCAAATCTAACTTAGAATATTTTCAACTACAAATCTTGGAAACTAAAACTGCAATATCTTTCAACCCAGGAACCGAAAATAAAAACCATAAATTGAGAATTTCATTATGAAAAAAAGGGTATCCAAAAATGTAAAAACATCTAAAAATTGAGAAACTTGAAATTTAACTATTTTTGGGTGATGCAAGATTGACCTTACACCACTGGATGCTCTTGCATCAGACACCCAGGGTAATTTGAGAAGTGACCCTGTCACATCTCAGATGGTTGAGGAAAACCCAACTGGTCAACCGCTACATTAGATAGCTAGGATGAATCTTCCATAGGCCTTCCTCTCCACTTCACTAGATATTCTTCATACTGCCTATTTCTGGTACTCCTTCCCACACGACTATCCAAGATTTCTTCAATCTCCTCCCTTTTTGAAGTAGGTGCTGGAATGCCATATTGCCCTATTGCTGGTGCTTCCTTCGTTCCACCTTCATGATACTCTGTCAAATCTGAAATGTTGAACATAGGGGAAATGTTGATTCCATCAGGAAACTCTACCTCATATGCATTCCTTAAATCATGCTTCTTCAAAATCTTACAGGGACCAAATTTCTTCATCTTCAATTTGTTATATGTTCCTACTGGAAACATTTCTTTCCTCAAGTGGACCATCACTTCATCACCAATTTGAAACTCCTTATACCTCATCTTTTGATCTGCCTTAGCCTTATACTGCATATTCATCTTGTTAATATGTTCTCTTACCTTCTCATGTATATCCTTGATGTGTTCTACAAAATCTTCAGCTTCAGCACTTATTTTCTTCTCTCGGTCCATCTTCCTCAATTCTAGAGCTGTTCTAGGGCTACCTCCATACACAATCTGGAATGGTGATCTACCAGTGCTTCTGTTGACAGAATTGTTGTAAGAAAATTCTTCTTGGGGTAAGATCAAGTCCCATCCCTTGGGTTTATCTCCTACCAAACATCTCAGTAGGTTACCCAGACTCCTATTAACAACCTTCTATCTGTCCATCTATTTGTAGATGGTGTGCAGAACTGAACTTCAACTCTATCTTTAGCTTCTTCCACAAGGTCCTCCAAAAGTACCCCACAAATTTGGTGTCATGATCTAAAACAATACTCTTTGGCAGACCATGTAGCCTCACCACTTCTTTGAAGAACAAGTCAGCAATGTGGATTGCATCATGGGTCTTCTGATATGGAATGAAATATGCCATCTTCAAAAACCTATCAACTACCACAAATACTGAATCATTCCCTCTTTGTGTCGTTGGAAAACCAAGAACAAAGTCCATACTTATATCCTCCCAAGGCCTCTCTGGTACAGGTAAGGGCTGATATAAGCCTGTATTCTAGCTCATTCCTTTAGCCATCTGACATACCCTACAACTCTACACAAACTTCTTCACATCTTGTGATAACTGAGGCCAATAATAATGCTCACTAATAATGGCAATGGTCTTATCCTAACCAAAATGTCCTGCCATTCCTCCACTATGCTTTTCCTTTATCAGGTTCTCCCTCATGGAACTCCTCGGATACACAATTGACTTCCCTTAAATAACATGCCATCCTAGATTATGAGATCCAGCCACCTTGTCCTGTCCACTGTAACAGGTTCCTTGCAAGCTTTCCAAGCCTCTACAAAATTAGGATCTTCTGCATACAGTGTCTTGAGTTCATTGAACCCAACCACTTCAATCTGCATCTTTGTCATCAATGTATGCCTCCTACTTAAGGCATCTGCAACCCTATTTGACTTCCCACTCCTATGTTTCAAAACAAAGGTATAACTATGCAAAAACTCTACCCATTTCATATGCCTCTGATTTAATTTTCCCTGACTATTTATGTACTGCAAGGCTTGATGATCAGTATATAGAACAAATTCTTTCGGCAACAAATAATGTCTCCATTTCTTTAATGCTTGAACTATCACATAAAATTCCTCGATCATATACAAAATACTTTATCTTGGCATCATTTAACTTTTCACTGAAATAGGCAATGGGCTTACCTTCTTGGCTCAACACTACTCCAATGGCACAACCACTAGCATCACAATCCACCTAAAACACCTTGTTGAAACTGGGAGGGCTAGAACAGGTTGCTCTATCACCTTCTGCTTCAACAGTTCAAAACTTTTGCCACCCCAGTGCCCACTTGAATTCTTTTCTATCCCCTCTCATTGTTTCAGTCAAGGGTCCACAAATACTATTGAAGTTTCTAATGACTTTCTAAAAACATGCCAAACCATGGAAAGATCTCACCTGATAGCAGTTCTTGGGGTAGGCCGTTCCAAAATAGCCTTCACCTTCTCTAGGTCCATCTTGAGACCTTCTGCTGAGACAACAAACCCCAAGTACACTAACTCCCTCTTCAGAAAACTACACTTCTTCAGATTAATCAACAATTTTTCTTCTCTTAACTTCTCAAAGGCTCTCCGAATATGCATCAGATGCTCATCCAACATCTTACTGAAAATCAAAATATCATCTAAATACACAATAACAAAACTTCTTAGAAATTCTTTTAGTACCTCGTTCATGAACCGCATGAATGTGCTCGGTGCATTGGTTAGCCCAAAAGGCATGACTAACCACTTGTACAGGCCCTCTTTGGTCTTGAAGGTAGTCTTCCATTCATCTCCCTCTCGAATCTAGATCTAGTGATATCCACTCTTCAGGTCAATCTTTGTGAAGCACGCTCCACTCAAATAGTCCATCAGTCATCCATCTTTGGCAGGGGAATCTGTACTTGATTGTTATCTTGTTTATGGCTTAGGAATCTGTACACATCCTCCACTCCCCATCCTTCTTTGGTGCTAGTACTGCAGGTACTGCACATGGACTCAAACTCTCCCATATGAAACCCTTTCTCAACAACTCTTGAACTTGTCTATTCAACTCCTCGTTTTCTGCTGGAGTCATTCTATGAGCTGCTTTATTTGGCAAAATAGCTCCGGAATCAAATCAATCTGATGACTAATCTTCCTTATTGGTGGTAAACCCTCAGGTACATTATTAGAAACAACATCCTGAAACTCATCCAACATCCCAAAAACTTCTTCTGGAACCTTCTCACTATCCTCCTTACTCACTCTAGGAATCAATGCATAACACACACGCTCATGCTTCATACCTTCTAAAAATTTTCTTCCATCTACATAACAAATTCTAGCACTCTGCATACCTTTTCTTTGGTCTCCTTCAGGGGTTTCAACTTGTGATGAACCCCATCCTTTTTCAAGGAATAAGTGTTTGCATGGCCATCATGTATAGCTCGCCTATCAACTACCACGACATGCCCAACAACATGTGACATGCATCCATGGGGATGATATCACAAAGTACCTCATCATGGTAGCTCTGATCTTGAACTTTACTAAGCACTGCTCATTGACCAAAACTTTGTGGTCTTTTCCAAGAACTGTGAAATCCGATAATATATGGTGTCTTTCCCTCTTAGCTTCAACTTTGTGACCATCTCCTAACACCAGATTATCAGTGCTCCCACCTATCAATAATGACATCACCAACATTTTCTTTTCACACTTGTACCCTGAAGATTGTTCCCTTCCGTTTCGTTCCTTTCCTCTCCTAATCCTAGGGCTTCTCCCCTTTAGCATCAATGAATGTTCGATTTTCCTCTATCTGCATGCACAACCCTTCCATGACCTTCTTGCCTTTGTGTCTACCCTTCCTTGGTGTTGTGGACATTCATAGGCTCAATGCCCTTCTTCACCACACTGGAAACATTTTTCCGCTAAAACCACCTCTTCCAAATCCTTGTCCATATCTCCCTCATCCTCTACCTCTTTGATCACCACTGCTTTTGATCACTGGTAGAAGTTGTCGTTCCTTTCTTTTGGTACCCACACTTCACTTTTCTTTTCATCATCATTTCGGCTATCGAAGGTCTTCCATTGCCCTTTCGCTTTGACCTCCTCGTCCTTTTGCTTGCCATCAAATCTTTTGTTTAGCTTCTCTTCCACCTTCAAAGCAAACTAATACACATCCTCAATGGTGGTCATTTTGATTAGGCTTAACTCCTCCTGAATGCTTGGTCATAACCCATTAAGATATCAGGCTACCTTCTCCTTATTGGCCTCTGTGTGACCCATTCTGATGATTATCTTGTGAAATATTCAGTATATTCTTTCACAGATCTGCTTCCTTGCTTCAACCCTTTCAATTTCTTCAACAGATCTAACTTGTAGTCCACTGTTATGAATTGCTTCTTCAGTTTCTCTACCATGCGATCCCATCTGGTGATATTGCTTTTTCCTCTTCAATTTCTTTCCAATTGGAACTCTTTCCACCAAATACTGGCATGGACCTTCAACTTCATTTTCACAAACTTAACCCGATCTGGGTCCTCTATTTCCTCATACTCAAAATATTCTTCTAGCTCATTGATCCACTCGATCAACTCTTCCGTTTCAGACTTCCAGAATAACTAGGGACTTATGCTTTGGGTCTTTTCCCAATCTTCAAAATGGCCCTTATTAGCCACATTTGTTCTTGATCAATTGCTTCTTCTTCCTCTTCTACATTTGAACCTTCTTCCTCTCCTTCATCCTCACTTTCCTCCCTCGGGTTTAACCCTCTTCTCAGCTGCTCTTGTAACACATCAATCTGTCTCTGGAGGGCTACCAGTGCATCTCTTCCACCAGCATTTCTACCGCCTCGACCACCTCTGGCACCAGCATGCCTACCAGGCATCTCTTGGAGGCATCTTTCTTGACCTCAACCCACAACCACGGTCCTGGTGCGAACTGCCTCACGATTGGCAATTTGTCCACACGCTCAAGAAAACCTGCTCTCATACCACTTGATGCGGGCACAACCCGAGAATTAGAAAATAACCCACAAACAAGAGAATAATTTTATTATTCAGAAAATGGAGCTTCTTACATGTAGAGGATCTCAAATCCCCAAGTTTTACAACACATGCAAGTTACGGAAAGCTACAGAATGACCCTTTCACAATATGCGAGCTTGTCCCCCAAAAAGTTACCCAAAAATTAGAAACCCACCCATAAATAGAGCTCCTCATTAGTTTGGAGCCCAAAAAACATTCAAATTTGAGTTTAGGCGGTTTGGTGCCAAAAATTTACAATATGAAGTTTAAATTTCAAAAGAGCATTTGCAATTGTATCTTCTAGAAAGTGTGCCAACTTCTCAGGGCCATAACTTTTGATCCGAGACTCCGATTCGCGAACCGTTTGAACCATTGGAAAGGTCTCGAAGTCAATAACGTGCTCAAGATTTGCTACATGAATTTTAGCAAGTTTTGGGGCTGATCTGGGAGCTCTAAGTGCCTCAAATCTAACTCAAAATATTTTCAAGTGCAAATTTGGGAAACTAAAACTATAATATCTTTCAACCCAAGAACCAAAAATAAAAACCGTAAATTGGGAATTTCATTATGACAAAAAGGGTATCCAAAAATGTAAAAACATCTAAAAACTAAGAAACTTGAAATTTAACTATTTTTGGGTGATGCAAGATTGCCCTTACACCACTGGATGCTCCTGCATCACAAGTGATGGTATGGTTTAGTGTTAAAAGGTTCTTATCTCCTACATGCTTGTTAGGTTCCTTGAATATGGTAATTAGTTGTGGATTTATTTAGAAAAATAATTTTTTTAGGTGATCTACTATTTGATTCTTGAGTTCTATAGTCTATCTTCTTACTTATAACATTTTAGGTTACTAATGTGATGGTGACTTTGCATTTTACATTGATTGAAGATTTACGATTTATGTATTTATATGGGTTTTCTACCCATTTCATTATAGTGAGATGAATTATATGTCGATTATCTCTATCCATAGATATTTTCAAAAGGTAATATAAATTCAATTAGTTAAGATTGAATTTGAATATTTGTGCATTGGGATGAGAGGATGGATGAGTAGAGTGCTTGGATAGTCAATTATTGGGACTTGCACTATGTTTTTGATCATGATGTTGTGAATATCTTGGTTACATGATTCAATAGGAGCTTTTGATAGTGATGTTTTGGTGGTGTTCAAATATTCTTGTCTTGAAGATATTGGTTCTACTTTATTATTTGGATATATTGGTATTACAATTGAATGCATGTGGACCATGGATGATATTTATTTAGGAGATGGTTATCATGATATCATTGATATATGGGTATCATGGTTCATGGGAGCTTTGGAAATGATGTGGATTGATCACTTAGTGATAAATGATCTTTTACAACGGTTATTGATGTCATGGAGGACCTCCTTGATTCTATTTGTTGCAATGAGAGTTCTTTTAAATTATTAGTTTCATTGAAAATAAATGGTTATCTTCATGTGATTAGATATTTTGACATATTGGTTAGCCATGGAGGACTCTTAAGGTTTTTTGTTAAGGTTTCAAGTTTATGACAAATTTTGATAGGAAATAATTAATTGAGAATATGGTATGATATGTTCATTGGAGCATTTGATATTATTTTGAGCAGGTGTTAGATCATGATTTCATGATGTGTTCCTAATTATATATATGTGTAGTTGGACCTTTAATAGTGATATGGATAGTTCTCTAGGTATTGAGTACATTGGTCATGTGTTCTTGGGAGCTTCATGAGAGTGTAGTGTTGCATTTGGATCTTAGCATAGATTGATCAATTATAGGTGCTCATAGATACTTGGAGACTAGGGTGAGACATTTTTTGATATGATTACTCTTTGTTGAGATTCCACCAAGAAGTCAGAGGAGAATTCACCTAGTTATGGATGTGAATTCATGATGGACCTATACAGGAGATTGTTCCTATATAGATTTGTTGTGGCTTGGTGTATTTTAGAGGATAAATCTCATTCCTCTCTCTTGGTATACTTGAAATATAATAAAATGATTGGTATTTCTCATCTTATTTTTAGATGTATTATCTTTTATGTTTTTTCTTCTCATAGATATGGTTCCTAATCTACAATTATTTAGTTTTGGAGGGTTCATTTGAAAATTGTTTGGTATGTTTATCTCCTTGTGCATATGAGTTTGATTTATGATGTCATTCATTAATGGACTTTAGGAGATATTATTCAACTCATTTTATTTTTTTCTGAATGGATTTGATTTCAATATTCCTTGATTAAAGAGTCTTAAATCCACAATGGTTTTATGAGATAAATATTTTTTGTTTTATCTTGTTTTAAAATTTTGTTTTAGGAGATTTTACATCACATAACTTTGCACTTTGAGGTGTTTGTAGAAGGTTCATTGTTTTCTCTCTTTTTCCTATAGCTACTTCCTAATGGTTTATGTCCACATGGTTTAGTGTGGTGGCCTTATAAGAGTTATGGTGACATGTGAGATATTATGTACTATTTTTGGTTATATGTGTGGAACATTGTGATTGTTCTTTGGCACTATAAGGTTTTATTATTAGTTAAACCTTGGTATGAGCGTTCATTGGTAGATATGGTATATCTTGATCTATATTCATATTTGACCTTTCCCATGTATTTGGATTTCCTAGATGTGTATGTTCTCTATGGGTAGGTTTTTTAATAAAACTTGTGATTATAATTTGGGTTTTTGTTGGTGTGAGCTCTACTAATGTTTGGATACCTTTGAGGTAAGGATGAATAGATGGATTAGTATTTTTGTGGTTACTATTTTTACTCATGTGGGTTTTTCTTCATTTGAGACTAGCTTGGAACCTTTTTATCACTTTGATTTTATGCTTGTGTTGTTTGGATTCATGCATTTTCACCTTGTCTTGTTTCCTTTCTTCAATAGGTGGAATGTTTTAGGATGAGATAATTTATTAAGCTTGATATGGTGGACATCTTGAATGTTACTACAGGTTTAGAACAAGAGAATTCTAAATATTTATACAGTTTCATTGATGGCTATGATGATGCATTTCATTGATTAACCCTTATACAATGTATACAATTGGGGAATGTTAGGAAAAGAGTGTTGTAAAAACTTGAAAAAGAAACAATTATTTAAATTATTTAAGAAAAAATATTTACTTGTGGTGCATATTTAGGAGACATGTTAAACCATATTAAATATCTATTTGAATCTACTTGTAAATTTCTATGTAACATTGAGGAAAAAAAAGATTTTGGTTACCTAATGCTATATGCCCCTTCTAGGGTTTTTCACCTAAAAGAAGATGTGACTAGGGAAAAAATGCATTGTTTACACTCAAAGAGGGATACGATACAAATGTAATATGCCTAAATGAATTAGACTAAATTCAATGAAATGAAAAATACTACTGATTATGTATGCAAAACTAAGAAATATGAAGTGTTTGAAAACATAGTGTTGTATGCAAACATGAACTAGAAAATGCACAAATGAAAATAGAATGGAATGAGACTGAATAGAGTGCACCTCAAGATGGAATGCTAATGTCAGAAGGTTCTGCAATCTAACAAAAATCACTGTTGATGACCAATGGGACTCATTCGGCACTGATGGCGAATCAGTCTCGCTTTTGATAAACTTTGCTAACTAGTTTATGACTAGACCAGGAACCAAAATCTAATGAAAACAACTTTCCTAGCCTGACAGTGGGACTTGTATCTATGGGTTAAATTTCAGGTATGTTAGATGTTAACAAATCAACAATGCATATAAACCCAAAGAACTACGAAGTACATTGAAAACTAAAAGAAGAAACGTTTATACCAGATAATCGTTGAAGTTTCCATAATTCCTCATCGTAGCACCTCCTAACTTGCTGCAAATGTATTGCCCTCAGATTGAGCGTGTGAGAAATTTTATGCCAAAGACTAAGTCCTACACAAGCTTTGAAGGATTTAAATAAAAACTATGCCTATGCCTATGACAATATGACTCTACAATGCCAAATAACTCTAAGTATTTATGCATCAGAATAACAAAATTTATGTGTGTAATCTAAAAATGTCAGCAAAATAATTTTTTATAGAAAATGTAATTTTGAATTGATAGACGAGATCGAATTTTGATAGAGACCTAAAATTAGAGTACAAGATTTAATCTGATAATCACTAATTAGGGTTAGGGAAAAATCCTTAAACGAGTGGTCGAGATGTCATATGAGAGAATCGAATCGGCAGTGGAGGATAGATGAGATAATTAATTAGAAAAATAAAGATTTTCAAAAATCAAGAAGATAAAGACTACCTGATTTGTGAGATTCAAAAAATCAAGAAGATAAGAGTTGATTTGAAGATCAGATTTGGAAAATCAAGAATCTACTCGATTGCTTGATTTTTGGAAGAATATTACTATTTTGAATTAAATTAATTCAAAATATGGATTTTGTGAGATAATAAATAATCAATTTTTAGATTATTTACTAAAATGAACTGTCAGTTAAGAATGTGATATCATTTTAAATAATCAACTTATTTAAAATGAGAGAAATGTTAAATTAGGTAATTAAATAATTAAGATAATTATTTAATTGAGAGGATATGATTAGTAATTAAATAAATTAATAAATTCATTTAATTAGGAGAATTAGTGACATATTAAATAAATAAATGAAATTGATTTATTTAATAATTAGGAAGAATAAATGAATAGAAGTAATTAAATAAATTAAGAAATTTATTTAATTGTAAGAAGATAATAGACCATTAGTGACGTATTGAATAAATAAATAAAATTTATTTATTTAATAATCATGAAGAATAAAAGAGACATGAATTAATTAAATAATAATGTATTATTTAATTAATAGTTGAATGTGGACCAAGGACATAATTAAATGTCATAATTATGCTAGGATGAAAGTGGTAAAAATAGAGCTTGTAGGCCTAGGTCATTTTTAAGTGTTTACATTTTGCCCTTGTTTGTCGTAATGTAGCATGTCGCATTGTGAAAAAAAAAAGTCAAAGCCATGCCCCAATGAAGGTATAGAGTATCAATGCCCCCTCGGGAAATTTTTCAAATTTTGGGCCGGCAAAAAAATTTGGGAAGGGTCCTGATAAGTCAATTTGATGAGCAGAAAGATAGTGGCATAGACGGTTTTGGATTCTAACATGTTTAAGGCAGCCAACAGGGTGGTCAAAGTTGGTCAAAGGAGCCTCCAGTAATAATCTAGTTGACAAATGCCATTTTGACTTTATAAATAGGTTGACAAAGGGGTAAAAGTCAATTCATTTTCACTATTCACATTGAAATTCAAGAGCTCAGAGTGAAGAGGACTGCAACGAGGATGGTGATTCCAGTGATAGAGCACTGCAGCGTGATCGTGCGGACCTACAGATGGCCAGAGGGCTCAAAGCCAGTGGTATGTACCCCTAACCCCTTTGTAATTTTCTCATTTTGCCTGTCAAAGTTAGGGTTTTACGGTGAACAACGAATGCGCCGCAACGCACATGCATGTGCATAAGCCGCATTTGACTTCGTGTTCGACACATTTGATGCATCGCAATGCAAGTGCAAGGTAGTTTAGGGGAGGCTAAGGATGTGTAACACATTTTCCAAAAAGAGCAATGCATTCATCATATCTAGCCACAATCGACAATAGAATGTCGCATGTGTCATTTTGCGATGCAATCGCCTATTTGAGCGACACATTCGAATGAAGTGACACATGTGCCATATGTCATGACATAAGTGCTTTGATGCAACACAATTGAGTGAAAGAATGACGCAATCGATATGTCACGATGCATTTGAAGTACGAAACGATGCAACCATTGTTTTGCAATGCAAGTGTAGTCAACACGATGCATTTGACTTTGACTTTGACTAGGGCTGATTCTTATGCTTTTCAAATTTGAAATTCCTTTTGATCATACTGACAATTGTCTAGAAGGTACTAATGTGTTGTTTGTATTTGTGCAGAGACAGCTAGCCCCCATATATACACGAGAGAGCAGACCATCAACTTTCCGGTTTGTTGATCAGCTGACTTCATGAGAGTGACGATGATTAATGCAGTTAGGTCTATTTTATGCTACCTATATGCCCGTTATTCAGGAAAATAGAGGACTACTGACTACGTTATATGAGTGATGGAATTCTGAGACATGCTCCTTCCACTTTTCGATGAGAGAGGTGACAGTTACACTTGAGGGTGTTTACCGCATTCTATGCCTATCGATCCGAGGAGAGTGGATCGTTTATGACCCTCGCCATGGCCATCAGACTTTCACTATGTACTATCAGGATGAGGGAGTAGGACTTGGTATCCAGGGTTACGAGAACTGTAGGGAGTTTATGGTAGAGCATTATGCTCGATTCGATGCCTTCTTGGTGACATTGATAAGTGGGATACTGATTTTTGACCGACGCGGGCATGGGTTTCCCATCGGATGGGGAGATGTGATAGTGGGGATGAGGTGGGATAGGACAATATATGCCTGGGGGCCTTGTTTATTGGCCACACTCTACCACCAGCTTCACGAGGTTTCCTACAGGAGGGTAGAGAGCATTTCATGTGGCACCACACTTCTGATGATCTATTCTTAGGAGCATATAGTGATATTCTGACCTCCCATTTAGAGACCATAGTTAGCTGAGGGAATGCCTTATGCATATTACTATGCTGGTGCTCTTCAGCAGACATAGATGGGGGAGATAGGTTGGTGGCGGCGACATCAGATTGATACTATGGTCTCATTCATCTAGAGACTGTATAGAGACTGCTAGCAGTGGGATGATGACATGGACCATCTCAACCTTTGCAGATAATATCACTACCAGATTGGGAGGATAGTATAGAGCCAACTAATTATAGAGATGTACCTTCCATAGCCTGTCATGCAATAGTTCAAAGAGTATCAAGGTGTACCTACAAGCACAAACAAGTATGCTTGGTCTTCTAGAGAGTTAGCTTGGGGGCCATCGATTCCTGTAGCTTTTGTCGAGCAATAGATTGATGGGCTAATGGCCTAGTAGTGGGGATGGAGAGGTGGGATTGTAGATCCTGGGACCACAGCCTATTATGACCTATGGTGGTAGGCACATAGACTAGTGCCACTGATAGATCTAGATGGGCCAACACCTGTGGACATGAGGTTAGTTATACCTTGTGTGCCGAGAGTCAGGCGAGGGGGCAGATATGGTGATAGAGGTAGAGGTAGGGGGAGGGATGGAGGTAGGGATTGAGGTAGGGGGAGGGATGGAGGCTAGGATGGAGGTAGGGGGAGGGATGGAGACCAGGATGGAGGGTAAGATGGGGGCAGGGACAAAGGTCGAGGTGGAGATGATGGAGACAATGGGGATGATGGAGGAGATGGCTAGAGATGGAGTAGGGATGGCTAGAGACAAGGCAAGAGGGTGTGACCACGTGTGGCCAGAGTGTCTCTAGATGCTATCCCAGAGGTGGTCGAGGAGGGGGAGAGAGAGGAGGAGGAGCAGCCGAGGCAAGAGCAGGAGGAGAGATCGATGGAGGATGTGGAGGAGAGACAGGTGTAGCCAGCGAGGCTGAAGCAGGAGGAGAGACAAGAGGACGATGTGGAGTTGGACGTGGATGTAGATGTGCCTTAGGATGAGGGAGTCGGTGGAGAGGATGCTACAAAGGATGATGATGATGATGATGATGATGCCATGGACGAGGCTGAGAGACTCCTGAGATCAAGGATGGTGGAGGGAGAGGAGGAGATACCATCCTTATCGACATTGCCCCAGAACTCCATGATAGACCAGAGGGTGGTCGATCTTTAGAGGAGCCTAGATGAGAGTGTGGCAGAGGTTAGGGCACTATGGGCAGAGCTAGAGGTGGCTCAAGTAGAGTGGAATCAGGCAGTGATCCACCAGTAGGATTCAACACAGTGGTGTGTGGACTTTGTAGCATTATGCTTAGGACCTTCTAGGGACATTGCTCGTGAGATTACCAGGGTGAGCACTAGGTATGGCTAGTACAGGAATCTATATGAGTAGGCAGTGCCTCCTGAGTGATGAGATCCTACAATATCACGCTTATAGATGAGGACAGGCAACAGTCACAAATTAGGGAGTGGAAGTGGCAACAAGATCCATATCAGTGTAGGAGGATCCACCTCCTTAGGGTACACATCAGGGCATAGGTCCCACCACTCACATAGGCATGCCTTGAGTCATCATTGGAGCCATAGTCATGGGTCCACCAGTTCAGGGTAGAGATCAATAGAGAGGTAGCCACCAGTGATAGATCCTTCGGCCTCTTAGAGTCAGGCTGCAGTATCATCACAAGTATTTATTACCATGGAGATGATGCCCTCAGTGTCAGTTCCATTGGTTGCACAGATAGAGGCTTCTATAGGGCCACCCATTATCTCAATGTCAGTCATAGATCCTCAGCCACCACACTCTTTGCCACAAGGGGATGATGAAATCCATTCCTAGGGGCATGGTTGCTACATTTGGTTCTTTGTTATGACACATTATGTATAGATCATTGAGCCTGTGAGCTCTATTTTTGGGATATCTATTGACTCTATCCTGTGACATTGTATATTTTTGAGATGATGCTATATGATGATGCAGTTTTGATGCGGGCCATATGTGTGTTATGTAATGCTATTTGATTTATGCATTATGATATATGTGATGTGAGGCTCTATGTATGATGTTGATTTATGATGTATGATGGTACTATTTATATTTCTTGTCATGTACATCCTATGATGCTTACTTATGATTATGATGCCATCATGATGCAATGCTTATTTATATGTTATGTTGATTTTTTGATGATGGCGATAATAATATGCATAATGTATTTATTTGAATGGGTGCCATGTTTATGATAATGTTAATGCAAAATGCAATGGAATGTTATATGATTTAATATTATGGATGATGTATGTATGGACCTAATGCAATGTTTATATGATCATGTATGCACTTATGTTTTTGTATGTCAAAGGATATCGTCGTGAGATCGATGAGAGAATATGAACATACTGATAAGAGAAGATGACTAGTCTGAAGGAGATGCATGTTAGTTCCTAGACCAAATCCTTCAAAACTTTTACCATAGGACTTTAATATTTATTGCTCTTAATTATCATTGGGCAGACTGTTGTAATGGCCAACAAACACCATGATATGGCATAGATCCACTGATACATTTTGGTATTTTTTTCGACAACAGGTTGTCAGAATTCCAACAGCTATTCGTCATTGTTATTGCGTCAGAATTTTGACGGCATTTGAAATGTTGAAATTCTGGACCAGCATCCGTTGGAATTTCGACGACCTGTCATTGAAAATAATACCAAAATGTATCAGTGATCAAGATGTACAAGGTCATACCATCACATAATACAAGCAATCACACACAAGGATGATCATGACTCATACTAAGAGCGTGATTGCCCCAGTCTTTTTGTCATAACCAACGACAAGCAGAAAAGTCAAGAAGGAAAATTCATGAAACGTCGTTGCTTCTCTAAATCCTATTTCCAGAACATCCTTGAGAAACTAGCAGCATGATTTCCAAAATAAAAAATAGGGCCCTTATCATGATACGTCGCTATTTTTCTAAATCCCAAAATCAAGACCTCATTGAGAAACTAGTAATAATGCATGTCAAAAGTCAAGACAAACTTTATGATACGTCGCTGCTTCTCTAAATCCTGTTGTTGAGATCTCGTTGAAAAACTAGTAACATGATAAAAAGCCAAAAGACAAGCACCAAGTGTTTTCCAAGTGTGTCTAGATAACCTGTGTTTCAATGTCAAGATGTCAAGTTTGATGATGTTAAGATGTCAGGGTGTCAAGGTTTTGATGATGCCAAGATGACGAATGTGAAAGGTTGCCAAATTCAGGAAGGACACATCCTGAATAATTTTGATGTCGAGAGGATTGATCCCTAAATGTCAAAATGGATCCCTCAAAATGCTAGGTGATAGTGACGATGACGATGCCTAGGAAGGACACATCCTAAGGCATAAATGATAGAGCGTGTTCTTCAGAAGGACACATCTAAAGAATAATGTTGATGCCTTGGAAGGACACATCCTAAGGCATAAATGACAGAGGCTATTCTTCAGAAGGACACATCTGAAAGATAACCAAAAGTTGATAGTTTGACAGGCTATGACAATTTGACTTGTTTAGACTGAGTTTGACCTATGTTGGCCATATGTCAATTTTTTTGATATGCTGAAGTGATTGTCATGTTTGAATAAATGATTGTCATACTTTGTTTTAGGAGTTTTCCCATTTGGAAAATGATTTTTCTTAACTTTAAGACTTTTGATGTGTGTGCTAGTGTAATGCCATGAACCCTAATGGACTGACCTAGTATGGCCTCGGGGGCTCATCGACAGATGGCCTTGCCTACATCATGCACTTAGAGACCTCGTAGTTTGATACGACCAATGACTTTGTCTTGCTAACCAAAGATTTGGTCATGATTTTATTTTGACAAACCTAAAAGGAAAAACCTAATGTCTTGGGGACTCAAAAATGAGTCTTGCCTACGTAGCAAATGTGTAGAGACAACATAGTTTGGATGGATGATAAAGACTTGACTAGAATGATGGGCCTAAGGAAATGTGACTTTGGTTTGCATTGTCTAGACATTGTGACTTTTTTGCGGTTTCTTCAAGATGTTTTTCCATTTTTAAGCCTTTCTTCAGGACGTTTTGCGATGTTTTTGGTCTTTTTTTCTAGGACATTTTGTGATGTTTTTGGTCTTTTTTTAGGACTTTTTGCAATGTTTTTGTCTTTTTTTAGGACTTTTTGCAATGTTTTTTGTCTTTTTTTTTTAACTTTTTTGCAATGTTTATGTCCTTTTTTAGAACTTTTTTGCAATGTTTTTGTTTTTGTTTTTTTTTCAAGACTTTTTGCAATTGATCGGACCGTGCATGATACCCACTGCAGTCATATGATAAAACTTTTCCCCCAGTGAGGTCCAAGACTTAGCCAATTTTTAAAGGACATGAAAAAGGGATATGCGTGAGATACCAGATGGATAGTATAAAGGACTTGATGTAAACTATTTATCAACCATGAGAGGAAGGGTATAATGTCATGGTGAGTGTTGTGATAGTGAAGAGAAATGTGTTCCCTTGTAGACCTAGGCAAATGAAGTAACAGTAGATGGTTGAGCCATGATTGACTACACATGGTCCCTGTTTGCCAGGTTTTCACCATGGTACTTATCCAAAGCGCCTATTTGCCAGGTTTTCACTATTGGATGACTTGTTTTTCTTTACTATTTTTGTCATTTTTCTTATTTTTTTGGTGTCGCCAAGATGCCTATTTTCTAGGTTTTCATCAGGGCAACAATTTTTTACCATTTTTCATTTTTTTTGTATTTTAAGGTTTTCAGCTCGATCTTTTGATGCTATGCATAGAACTTTTAGAGATGTAGACTATTGATAGGCTTTGTGAGTTTTTCACCATCTGGAGTAGCTAGTTGATAAGCTCCAGAACCAAAAGAAGATACGATGACATAAGGACCCAACCAGTTTGGTTCAAACTTGCCTGACTTTTCTCTGTCAACCTGGTTCTTAGGGTTCTACATGAGGACTAAATTGCCAATGTCAAATTTCTTGACCATAAACTTCTTGTTGTAACTGTGACAAAGATGGTTCTGACACGCTTGTAGATGGTTTAGGGAATTTTTTCTTCTTTCCTCTAACATCTCCAACTCGTGTAGGTGCAACTGTCTATACTCCTCATCATCAGTCAGACCCTTCAGGGAGAGTCGTAAAGAAGGAATTTCAACCTCATTGGGTAAGATGGCCTCAACTCCAAAGACCAGGGTGAAAGGAGTGGCTCATGTAGGCGTAAAAATGCTAGTGCAGTAAGCCCATAGAGCAGGGTTGAGTTGAATATGCCAGTCATGGCCAACATCATTGACACTCTTTTTGAGGATTTTAATAATGGTTTTATTTGACGCCTCAGCTTGACCATTTCCTTGTGAGTAATACAGAGATGAAAAATGGTGTTGGATGTGAAATCGCTCACATAAATTATGAACATCTTGGTTTTTAAATGGACGTTTGTTGTCAATGATGATGGATTGCAGAAGGCCAAATTGGCAAATGATGTAATTAAGAATGAACTTGGATATTTGTTTGTTAGTTATGTATGTTAGTGGGATGGCTTTGATCCACTTCATAAAATACTCTTTGGCGGTGATGATGAATTTGTGGCCATTAGATGAGGTAGGATGGATCTTACCCATAAGGTCAAGTCCCCATTGAGCAAAGGGACAAGGAGAGGTGATCGACCAAAGTTCTTGTATTGGAGCGCAGATCAAATCACTGTGAATCTGGCATTGGTGACAAGTCCTGACATATTCTATTGCATCCTTTTCAATGGTCAGCCAATAGTACTTGAGTCTCATTACTTTCTTGGCTAGAGTAGCACCACTCAAATGAGACCTGCATATACCATCATGTACTTCACATAAGGTTGTACATGCTTTGTTGATGTCGAGACATCTAAGGAGGGTGTCATCAAAGCTACAACGGTAAAGGGTGTCATTGACGATGGCATATCTTGTGGCTTTTTGGATAAAGGACTTCCTATGGTTATTGGATAGGTTAGGTGGAATGGTTTGAGACTTAAGGTAGTCATAATATCTTGGTACAAGGGAGAGTCGGGACCAACAAGTTCGCAGACCATCTCTAACTCTAGAATGTCATAGGTAGGGACCAACAATTGTTCTATTAGGAATTCCAGCTAAGGCATATTGCTTGGAATGTCAAGGAGAGAGGCTATCATAGCCATGGCATCTGTCACTTTGTTTTGTTGTCTCGAAACTTGTTCAAAAGTTACCATATGAAAGTACGTTTGGAAACTATCAACCATTCATTTGTAGGGCATCAACTTCTCATCTTTTGTGTTGCAGTCATCATTAACTTGGTTGATGACTAACTGAGAATCCCCATAGACATGCAATGCTTTGATTTTCCATTTTATTTCCATTCTTAGTCCTATAACCAGTGCCTCATATTTCACCACATTATTTGTGCATGGGAAAGCTATGCGGAAAGAATTGGGAATGGAGTCTCCTTGAGGGGTGATGAATAGGATTCCTGCCCCCGAGCCATGATTAGTGTGTGATCCATCAAAGTATAGCCTCAGGGGAGATTTTGGTTATGTATGGAATATCGACTCATTTGGAAAATCTGCCACTAATGGGTGATCACTTTGCAAAGGTGCATCCACCAGCTAGTCTTCTATGACTTGTCCTTTTATTTCCTTTCTTTCTACATATTGAATATCATATTCGCTCAGAATCATGACCCATTTTTCCAGGCGTCCCGTTAATGCTGCCCAGCTTAACAAATATTAGAGGGGCTCGATATTTGCTACTAATTGTGTCTGATGGCTTAACATGTAATGTCTTAGCTTTTGTGCCGCAAATACCATGGCTAGACAATCCCATTCAATTGGTGTGTAGTTCATTTCATACCCAACCAATGTCCGACTGCTGTAATATATAGGTCTTTCTTTTTCTTCTTGGTCATTCTGCGCTAGTTATGCCCCCAATGCTGAAGTAGTGGCATAGATGTATAATATCAAGGCTTTCCTTGAATGGGAGGCATAAGGACTGGTGATGTCAATAGGTAGTCTTTTATTTTATGAAAGGATTCTTGGCATTTATCTATCCACACAAAGGGGATGTCTTTATGCAAAAGATATTGGAATGGGTGACACTTGTCTGCCAATTATGCTATGAAGCGCCAGATAGATTGTACCCTACCCTATAGAGTCTTGAGTTCGCTTATACCTATGGGAGGAGGCATGTCTATGATGGATTTTACTTTTGCTGGATCGACCTTAATGTCTTTGAGAAACTATGTATCCCAAGAGTTCACCTAATGTTACACGGAAGATACATTTCTTAGGATTTAGCCAGACTTTGTATTCTTCTAGTCTCTTGAAAATTAAGTCTAATACCTTTAAATGATCTTTTCTTGTTACTAATTTAGCCAATAGGTCATCTACATAATCTTCCATTATTATATGCATCATGTCCTGCAATATTGTAGTCATAGCCCTCTGATATGTGGCGCATGCATTCTTAAGACCAAATGGCACTACATTCCAGCAATATGTACCCCAAGGGAAAGTGAATGCTATTTTATGTTGGTCTTCTGGGGCAATGTGAATTTGATTGTAGCAAGAGAAACCATCCATGAGGGACAGTATCTCGTATCCTACTGTGAGGTTGACTATGATATCAATATTTGACAAAGGAAAGTCATCTTTTGGGAATGCCTTATTTAGGTCTCTAAAATATATGCAGACATGTATCATCTCATTTAGATTTGTTACTGGCACTAGGTTGGATATCCATTCAGCATAATCAATAGACCATATGAATCCAGTGTCCAAAAGTTTCTTCAACTCAGCCTTGACAAATAGAGTGATCTGAGGATGCATTTTGTGTAACTTTTGTTTAACTAGTTTAGCATTAGGCAATAGTGGAAAATGGTGCAAAACCAGTTCTGGGTCTAATCCTAACATGTCAGGATAGGACCATGTGAAGTTGAATTTATGTTCTACAAAGAATTTGTGAAATTCTGGTCTCTCTTCTTCAGTCAGGGATGCAGAAAAGAGGACCATTTTGGAATCTTCTGTTGTTGATATGTTGTCTTCTATAGTGTCCTCTATGAGCATAGCTGATTTCTCTTGTGTTACGGGAAGAAAGTCTAGCCCTCCATCTTTGGGTGCCTCGGAGAGGTTTTCACCCACAAATACGTCCTTTGTTTTTACTTTTTTTTCATCAAAATGTGCCTTTCGATTTTCACCTAAAGATGTTTCATTTTTTATTTTATTTTTATTTTTAATTTTGTGACTAGAGGACAGAGCAATCTCGCTGAAGTAGGCCGCACAATCTAGATCAATGGCGAATCCTGCCTTGTGATCACCACTAGGTATTCCCTCAATTTATCCCATAAAATCTGTAATTGCCTCATCATTCTGAAAGGTGTCCAGGACTGGTGGGCCTTGTTGGTCCCAATCGACTAGTTGAGGATAAACTAGGGAAATTCCATCGTCAGTGTTGGTGTATTGAGGGGAGGATGCAAAAGGAATGCAAATGGATTCAGTGATATTGTAGATGAAATTATCATCACCCAATTCCATATCAGAATCTATCCAATATTCCCCTTTGCTTGTCTCATATTCACTGTCAAAATAAGGGGTGGAGGAATTAGAGTCATGATTGTCAGTGTTGTCTGGTGACTTAGATGGGTTGGAATGATGGGATTTAGATTGTGGGTCTTGTATGTCATGGGGAATGGTAATGGGACTGTGACTATTTGGTGCCTGATCAATTTTAAATGTTTTCCAAAATCTTTGTTGAGAGGTCAATTCCCTCGTTTCGAGAAACAAATCATCGAGGCAATAGTCACTTAAGGATCTATTGATGGTGTTTTCTGCACAGCAACAACTCAGATAGAATACAATATCCTATCTCTCTTGAAAGGTAATCTTCAACAATAAATTACTAAAAATCACCCCAAGGTCTCTCGGGTGTCAAGTCATGAAAATGCATAAACAACTCAGATAATATGTGAAAATGTTGGTAATCACAAGGGGCCTTACAAATGAACAATGCTGGAAGCGAATTTCATCAAATGCAACAATATGGTGATGCTTTCAATCCTAAAACTAACCCAGATTCAAAATAAACAGCAAAAGAGATAAGGGTTTAGAGAGATTCTAACTCCTAAGATCAATCACAATAATGATGAAAGCTACAAATGGATAGATCCCCAATAAAACCGATCTCTGCTTGATCAAGGACAAACCTGTAACTACACAGAAATGGTGTGATCTTCTGGGGAAATCTAAATATTTTTAGACTTTGAACACTCATTCACATACCCAACTGCTGGCACAATGTAAACAAGCATTCACAGTTGAACTTAGCACAGAAGTGAGGCCCAGACTAACTTTACACAGCAATCTACAATCAGCAAATTCTAAAAGTATGGACCGAAAATCGATCAACGTCACTAACATTTCACCACCATTGTAAAAGAGCTAAAATCTAACATCTAACATATGAGAATCAAGAACAAGAAAACATAAAAACTGTTGAAAATAAATAAAAAGTTTGCCAAATCAACAATCCAATTGCATTACTTCTCCAGCATTACATAACAATTTCAAGTCTCTCATCTCCTACAACTAATTCTAAAAAACTACTTGCCAATTCTGGCCTTCTAACTTAGTAAAATTCTGACCTAATCAAACTCCTAAAAATATTCCTCCTTTTTACAAATGAGGCACAAATGCCATTTATAGAGAATCCTCAAACATGTCAGCCTAATTATATTTTACAATAATAACTGGCCTCAAAACAGGTCAGCCAAGAAAATTTCAAAATAGGACAAGATTCGCATTAAATGCATGAATATTATCCGTGTCGGCCTACGATCTCCAGCAAGATCAGATTCACGTGTTTTCTAGAAAGTCCTCTAGCTGTAGACAGTTTTGGCATGGACTCTTAGGTAGGCCCCATTTTGAAAACTTAAATTGAACACTTCCAGATTTCCCTCTTTTGGCATGAATCCATATGCAAGTCCCCCTTTTAATATTTATTTAGTCTTGAAAAATAGATATCTGGGAAAATATGGGCTAGGCGGACTCTAGACCAAAAATTCAAAAAAATTTGGGTGGACCGGATTTCCGCAGATGACATAAAATTTTAGACTTTTGGCACATTCCAAAAAACTGAAGAAATCTGAGAAAATCTGGGTTGGGTGGAAAATCCCGAACGCAGGCAAAAACCTAGACTTCACTCGGATCTGGAATTTGAGCAGAATCCGGGAAAATCTGGACGGACTGGAAAATCCCGGATTGGGGTAAAAAACCAGATTTTTGTACAGAGCCAGACTTTGAGTAGAATCCAGGAAAATCCAGACGGACCTGAAAATCCCAGATTGGGGTAAAAACCTGGATTTTGCTCATAACTTAGTTTTTTCAAAGTGCAACCTGGGGAAATCACTTGGGCAAGCAAGATGAGCATCTAAGGACCTTTGAGGTCAACCAAATTAGTAAAATTAAGGGGCCAAAAGACACCAAAATCCAGAGCAAAAAGAGGGTCCCTACTTTCAGTGGGGCGTGTGTGCAAGAACTACACAACATGATCATTCAGAGCCAAATTCCCACTCTTGGGAGTCAATTTCAGTGAAGGTTTCCTTAGCGTTCTTGACACTTTTCGAAGCATGCACTCACTCATTTGAAAGCCCATTGGTACATCGGTCATCATTTTCAGGCGATCCAAACCCTAATCCAAGATACTTTGGTATTTTGAAAGGTTCTATGGGATCTCTTCATCCAATTTTATTTTTTCCTAGGTCACTAGTTCCATCGTAGCCTTTAGCCTTCACCATGTCATATCCCTTGCCATAATTCTTAACTAGTAATGGGGGTAGGTCTACCATTTCCTTATAGAGCCATCCTGTAATATCGGCATGGTCCTCGTTAATCATGTCTCCCCATTTTATGAAAACCATTTTTGGTGGAACTTTGAAAATTTCTTTGGGTTCCATTCTAAAACATGGCCGACCATAGACCTTCGAATACTTGGGTATTGTTGTGATGCTATATGTCATATGTAGTTTGAATTCTCCATAGCCTAGGTCCTGGATCTTGACATTGGGTTCATCTTTGGGAAGCATGGAAGGTGGTGGTGTAGTGGAAGATGATGCGAGTGTGGATGGGTAAACATATTTAGAAGAAGAGGAGCCAAGTGCTTCTCAGTTGATAGGCACGCAGTTTGCTAAAATACCCCTTAGGTTGGTACAATATTGAAAAGGGTCGAGGTCTCCATATATGGTGATTTCTGTGCCGTCAAATGGGAATTTTAAGCATTAGTGATATGTGGATGGAACAACCTTTAAAGTATAAATCCATGGGTGACTAAGCAAGATGTTGTAAGGTAATT
Organism: Sequoia sempervirens; assembly: GCA_007258455.2. Taxonomy (NCBI): domain Eukaryota; kingdom Viridiplantae; phylum Streptophyta; class Pinopsida; order Cupressales; family Cupressaceae; genus Sequoia; species Sequoia sempervirens. The sequence continues at coordinate 686,973,640 of VDFB02000003.1, forward strand.
CTAGATCTAGGACCTAGCAGGTTGTATCCACAATGACTAGTCCCACTCTGATGGGAAGAGAAATAACTCCTCATGAAGAGCATTCTTTGTCATCATATGCTTTTATCACTATACTCTTTGTAGGGTCCACACATGCATTAGAAAATCCTAGAGCCTTAACTAGTTTCAAGGAGCATATGTTCAATCCTACTCCACCATCTACTAAAGCTCTTCTGACCTTGTGCTTATGGATGAAAGTTTCAATGTGTAATGCATCATTATGGTTAGTCTTAGGTGATGAGTAGTCTTGATTAGAAACGGTGATGTGGTGAGGCATAGTGAGATATCCCACCATGGTATCAAACTGGTTGACATCAATATCCTTAGGGACTGACGACTCTTGCAGGGTTTTATCTAGTATAGCCTTATGCGTGGGAGAGATGCGAAGCAGCTCTAGTATAGAAATTTGCATGGGATTTTTTCCAAGTTGGTCGATAAGGTTAAACTGACTCTTGGGTTGCCATTGCTTTGTGGTCGAGGTGGGTTGTGATTGTTTAGGAGATGGACCAGGTATGGTGATTTTAGGTTGCCTAGCAAGAGGTGGGCTAGCTATGGTGACCTTTCCACTTCAAGTAGTAGCATTGCATTAGGGTTCTCTCTTGACTGTGATGGTATTGACACATTCATTATCAGTTCGGATATTGTTTATAGTGGTTCCACCAGAATAGTATTTGGCGCAGGTGAAATTGGCTTGATTATTGTTTATCATTGGACTTGATGTGGAAGCATTATTAGAACCATGGTCTTCCAGTTGGTTCTTAAGAATGGTATGATCTTAATTAGAGGAAAATTTTGGTCCACCTACCTCAATGATACGATTCTTGATAAGGTATTGTACCATATTTTTCAGTTGTCAACAGGTAGAAGTTTTATGTCCTTTTTCCCAATGATAATCGCAAAATGCATTATCATCCCACCATGTTGGTTTGAATTGTCCTAGGTCATATGGTTTTGGTTCTTGAAGTGTGATGACACCATTCTGAAGGAATTTCTTGAGGACTTCCTCAATAAGCTCACCCAATGGAGTGTATTTGCAACCCCTAGGGAATTGTCTCATCTAACAGTATTGTCCTTGATTATTTTGGTTGTTTTGGTTGTTTAGGGGTTTCAATATCATGGTTGATTTGTTTTGTGGTTGAACCCCTTTTAGAGCCAATAGAGGACCCATAGTGTTTACTACCTTGGCATCAACAACACCGTCATTTGTAACATGTTTATTTTTTCCCCAGTACTTTTTTTTTCAGTGGGAGGATTTGCATTTGTGTTTGTAGGACTGTATCTTAGCTCTCCCTTTGTAATGAGGGATTTCTCAACCTGGACACCTTTTTCAACTAGGTCCATGAAGGTTGTGCAACAATGTACTTGTAATGCATATTTTAAGGGTCTTAGAAGTGTTTGAATGAACATGTCCACCTTTTCCTTTTCGGGTATGTCGATGTGACACCGACTAGCTGGACTTCTCCATTTTTGAAAGAATGGGATGAATGTTTCACCAACATCCTCTTGCGTGAGATTGCATAAGCTAGTAATAGAAGTGTCCATGTCAATGTTGTAAGCGTAATTTTTTATGAATTTGTGTTTAAGCTCATCCCATGTTTGGATATCCTTTTGAGTGGAAAACCATTTGAGGGAAAGACCTGTGAGACTTTTAGAAAAGAGTCTCATCAAGTATGTTTGTTCATAGGCAACGTCCATACAGTTGGTTGCAAATTCGCAGACATGTTCGATGGGGTTTTTCTTTCCTCTGTATTTGGTAAAATTAGGTGACACATATCCCAAAGGAAATGGTGGCATGTATAAGGTCATGTTGAAGGGATATACGTTTAGATCATATGACACTTCCAATTTCTTGCAGATATTTGTATGTTTTCTATGGTCTTCTCTAGACCCATCAGTTTTGCTTGTAAGGCATCTATTATAGGGTCATTTGTGGTCCCATACATTGGATTGATTGGTACGCCATAGGTCCCCATTTGTTGTGAGTGGATGTTGGCATGTTGTTGAGGTATATGTTGTTGTGACATGTATGATGTGTTGTGATTTTCATGTTGTTGGTATTGAAAGTTTGGATTGGGGGTATGTTGGTGGGTATGAATATGGGATGTATCCCCCAACCATTTGGGTCGATATTTGGGGAATATGGTGACCATGAACATTTTTATTTGTGAATGATGCCATAGGTTGCGTGTGTTGACTGCCTTGTCCAAATTGTTGGGTTTGGATAAGGGGAATGGTCATATTTTGTCCTTGGGATTTGATGGTATTGGACTGTGTTGATGTGTTAACATTTTGTTGTTGTCCTTGAATAAAAATATGTCAGTTACCTCCACCCAAAGGATTTTGTGAGATACCAATGAGAGGATATGATGAAGGTGTACTCATGGTACTAGATGTAGTTGTTAATGGAGGATTTGTATGACTTGATGATTCCCCCGTGGCATTTACCGTAGTGGTAAAGAGAGGATTGGAATAACTTTCCCACACTACCGAGGAGCCAAAGGTGGTTCTAGCCGATTGTGACAGTGTTGTGGATATTGTGGGCACTATGACAGATTGTGATCCTCCAATGGATGTAGGGTTTATTAGATTGGAGGTGTTTGGAATGTTGGAGGTAGCATTCACGGTCGTTGTAGCATAAAAAAAGGTATTGCTCGTAGTGTTTGGAGGTTGACCACTATTTGACATGTTATGTGCATTGTTAACATTATGGTCAAGAGATGTTGATCTCAATGTGTTAATGTCAAATCCATGGGGTAACTTAGCTCCTTGACTTAAGAGTATAACCAAATATCTGTCTCTGTCAGATAGGACCATTTGTTCTATGAATTGAGAGGCCTCTAGATCTTGTGCTACTACCTCTAGGTTTTCTTCAAGTATTTGTCTGTACTCATCCTTATGTAAGAATGGTTCAAAGGGACTATTTGATGAGGATGGTATGGTCGTGAGAGGTTGATTATTTGCGTTGCCAAATGGGTCATCAAATGTCTAATTTGGGTCATACGTGGGATTGTTAACATTGGAAGTGGAGTTTTGTCCAAAACTTTCCATTTTCCATTTCTATCTTTGGAGTCTAGTTTTCACCATAAAATGAGATTGCTCAAATGAAAATGACAACTAGATGCAAGGATGACAATGCAAGACTATGTTTTCTAAAGAAAATGCCAACTAGGATGACCAGGTGATGATTACATTTGTCTAAGGCAATGATTGATGTAAGATGACGATGTTGTCAAAGCCAAAATGTCGAATGAGGACTAAGATGGTAATGTTGACTAAAGACTTAATATGATAAATGCAAGGTCTAGGTTCAAAATGATCACTAGGATGAATAATATTTTTGTATTTTTGCAAATAAAATATGCAAGGTATAAACTAGGATGCAATTTGGAGAAAAGGATACCTAAACATTTCTAAGCTCAATCTTTGTTTTTGATTTTGGTTACTGAAAGACTTGTTGAAAATGACAAAGTAACAAGGTCAAGATGACTAGTGAGTTATCCTAACTAGACTGTTGAGTTGCAAAAATCTCACAAAAGGGGAGAATGACTTAAAAAGGGAATGATGATTAAGTCCAAGATAACCTAGTTTCGAGAGCAATGACATTGCAAATTGTGTTGACATTAACCTAATCCAAAGTATGCAAGGATGAAAACCTAAGGTCAAGATAATGCCTAATGTATGCAACTAAAAAAAATTGAAGGATGAAGCCTATGGTCAAGAATGAAAACTAATGGTTGAAAATTTTGAGCAATTTCAAAGTTGGTTTCTAACAAAATCCCCTTTGAAACAGTGTTTGACAAAAGATTGACAGAATTTAGACTCAGTTTGGACTTTATGTGAAGATTTTGCTTCTATTAGGAAAATGCGTCACAGTATTGTGAATGCATTTTGATTTAAGCGAATGCGGCTCTAGGACTGACAGTGTTTGTGGGATCAAATGTAGTTTAACAATGTAATTGCATCTCAGTATTTTTTAGATGCGTTTCAAAATAGCAAATGTGTTTCAACAGTTGTGACACAGTTTGTTAAAATTGAGTTTCTTGATGTATTGAGAGAAAATATGATCTGTCTAATGTTGAATGTTTTGTATAGGAGTGTAAATGTGGTGAATAATGTTGAAAAATACAGTAAGCACTTGATAAGCACAATTTTTTGAGTGTAAGCAATCACACATAAGACAAGTACAATCCTAATAGGCCAATAGACCAAGGGTTTATATACTTGATATAGCCCACCGATATACACCGGATTGGTGCTGAGCACCTCTCTTTCTCGAGAGTGGATAGCTTAGAATTTTGGTGGCACTAGCTCCCCTCCATGGCTCATTAACGTCATTCAGGCGCACCAAATTCAGATTCTTGGGTAGTGACTTCCCAAGAATTGCTATCTCTACTCAAGGGGATCAATAGTGAGTGTCTTCGGGCATGATATTGTACCCTGCACTATATCAAGCAACAATTGAAAATGGTTGGCCTCTAAAACAATAGGTGTTTAGTAAGGGCATTCCATTCATAGGGCATGATCCATGCGGTGAGAGTCCCCTTTCAAATCCATCTCATCGGACCATATGAGTGATTCTTGAGCTTTCCCCAAGAATCCACTTTCATATACCGGCTGGAAGTCCCTCAGGTTCAGGGTACTACCAGTCTGAGTTGTCCTGGGGTGAGTACTTTTTCCCACCAGAACAGGCCCAAGTTCTAGAGTTAGTAACTATTTCTCTTATACCTAGGATCGCTTGAAAGCACAAGGGGAGAGGATATTTCGATTACTAAGTCTTAAGGGTATTCAATAGAAAAAAATGGGTCTGGTTTTCTAATCACCAAGTTTTCACAAGGTGAGAGCATAATCACCTACCATTTGCAAACACAATCACACAAAATAGAAAAACATGTTTGTTTTATGTGCACCAAAGCTAAAAGTGTACTAATCTAAAAAAACTACAAGCACAATGTTTGGAAGTGAGTCTTCAACACTCAAACTTGAAAAAACACAAGTTAGGAGTTTCTTATCAGATGATCTTGGACCTACGAAATGTAACCACCACACATTGCAAACAAAGATTAGTAACACAAAAACCTATGCTAAACAGAATGCAGAAAATAAAACTAGAATGCTAAAGAAAAAAAAGAAGAACAAAAAGACATAAAAGCCGGAACACAAAAAGAAGAAAATGTTACTAGGAAAATGCATCACAACAGAGTGAATGTGTTGCTCTATGGTGTAAATGTGGCTCGGTGTTACAGATGCAGCTTTCTCAACCTCATTTGCGGAAAAGCAGAGTGATTGCGCCGTTTCAGAGGGTGAATGTGTCGCGACGTATCAGATGCGGCTCAATAAAGTTCAAATGTGTCTCTCTGTACCTATAAAAATGACAGAGAACAAAAAAGACCCTACGGAAAAATAAAAAAAATATAGAGTTGGGTTCACCAATGTATCTATGGGTTAAATTTCAGGTATGTTAGATGTTAGCAAATCAACAATGCATATAAACCCAAAGAACTATGAAGTACATTGAAAACTAAAAGAAGAAACATTTATACTAGATAATCGTTGAAGCTTCCATGATTCCTCTTCGTAGAACCTCCTAACTTGTTGCAAATGTATGGCCCTCAGATTGAACATGTGAGCAATTTTATGCCAAAGACTAAGTCCTACAAAAGCTTTGAAGGATTTAAATAAAAAATATTCCTATTCCTATGACAATATGACTCTACAATGCCAAATAGCTCTAAGTATTTATGTGTCAGAATAACAAAATTTATGTGTGTAATCTAAAAATGTGAGCAAAATAGCATTTTATAGAAAATGCAATTTTGAATGGACAGATGAGATCGACTTTCAATAGAGACCTAAAATCAGAGGACAAGATTTAATCCGATAATCCCTAATCAGGGTTAGGGAAAAATCCTTAAACGAGTGGTCAAGATGTCATCTGAGAGAATCAAATCGGTGGTGGAGGATAGATGAGATAATTAATTAGAAAAATAAAGATTTTCAAAAATCAAGAAGATAAAGACTGCCTAATTTGTGAGATTCAAAAAATAAAGAAGATAAGAGTTGAACTGAAGATTAGATTTGGAAAATCAAGAATCTGCTTAATTGCTTGATTTTTGGAAGAATATTACCATTTTGAATTAAATTTTAATTCAAAATATGGATTTTGTGAGATAATAAATAATCGATTTTCAGATTATTTACTAAAATGAACTGTTAGTTAAGAATATGATATCATTTTAAATAATCAAGTTATTTAAAATGAGAGAAATGTTAAATTAGGTAATTAAATAATTAAGATAATTATTTAATTGAGAGGATATGATTAGTAATTAAATAAATTAAGAAATTTATTTAATTGTAAGAAGATAATAGACCATTAGTGACGTATTGAATAAATAAATATAATTTATTTATTTAATAATCATGAAGAATAGAAGAGACATGAATTAATGAAATAATAATGTATTATTTAATTAATAGTTGAATGTGGACCAGGGACATAATTAAATGTCATAATTATGCTAGGATGAAAGTGGTAAAAATAGAGCTTGTAGGCCTAGGTCATTTTTAAGTGTCTACAAGACTCATTCACCACTGATGGTGAATCAATCCTCCCACAAAAAAATTACAAATTCTAAATTCAACTTTGTGGCTCCAAATCTGCACTTGTCTTCTTGTTGGGTTGATAGAACCAAATCTACAAAAAGCGGGTTGAATGTTGTCTCCAAGCTTGAATTACGGTTTAGTTGACTTGAATAGTTTTGATGACTTGTTGACCACTTTTCAACACCTATTTCTTTGACAAAGCTATCTATAAGACCTTAAAACACGCATGCAAAGGGGGGAAAAATGGTTAAGGGTTAGAGTATAGGGATTTTCCTTGGTCAAATCCCACTTTGGTAATCAAACCCTTGATAAAGAAATGAAATAAAATAAACAAGGAACCATGAATAAACAACATGAAAGTGTCCTAAACTCACCAAACCCTTGTTGTTGAAGTATAAAGATATGTCAATGGCTACTAGAAGATGATTGATATTTGCTTAATTGAATGATGTTATGATGCTTAAGTGGATGAATGAGATTGAATGCAAGGATGAATGCTTGAATGAATTAGGAGTAATATGGATAGAAAAAACTTATTTATACACACTTATGCCCTAATTACCTAAGAGTACATCACATGCTGACATAAGGTCTTAATGAATAAAAACCAGAATGAAATTTGAATTTATTTTTGAATTTAATCCAAGAGGGACTCATTCACCACCCATGGAAAATGGGTCCCACTCAAGGCTTGCAAGTAGGTGTTGGGAATTAAGTTGCATTTATTGATGTTTGTTTGTTTTACATTCAGAAACACACTTAATTAAGCCTATAAGTGCATAAAGGGGCCAAATAAAGCATAAGAAAGGTGTAATTAGAGGTGACAAGCCTAGAAAAGCCTGAAATCTTGTTACAAGACTTTACAACACTTTAGAATAGGATTTGGTAAGGTATACAAAGGGAATATTTAGATGAATTATAATAAGAAGAGTCTAGAAAAGTGTAGAAGTGTGTTACAACACTTCACAAAACCTTCACAAGACATCATAAAGTCTTAATTATTTAAATATTCAAGACCTAATGTGAATGTATAAGTCCCATTACAACATTAAATCAAAATGAAATCAAGCCAAATAAGCAGAAGGAGGGAAAAAACAAGAAAAATTAAAAGGGTTACTTTTTCTGTGTCCACAGTTAGCCCCCACTTTCGTGAGAGGATGAACTTGCTTCAAACTCACACTAAAGTAGACTAATGCATCTTAGGAGGGGTCTGAATGTACTAATGCTTGATAACATGATACAACAACGATCAAGAGGGATGATCAAGCCCCCAGGATGAAGATGACATGGAAAATCAATCATAAGAACAAAAGAACACATATAAAAGTGATGAAAAAGAGAATGAAGATTCAATTATCTTTCCAAATCATTGTGGATTAGATCTAGGCTATTTGTTTAGAACAAGAAATGTGTACTCACTCTGGGGTGACGAAACTCATGGTTTTCTATTGGGTGAGAAAACCCAATTATACTCACTCTAGGGCCACAAAACTTTTGGTTGTTCTTTGGGTGAGAAATTCACAAGGTGGCTATGGGGAAAAGTTGTGCCTTAGAATGGGCTTTCCCACTCAACCATACTAAATTTATACCTCCTGATAACTTTAATAAGGTGCCACAAAAGATAATGTTGGTTTGTGCTTCATGAGACAAGAAAATCTTCTTATGCTTAGAACTCATGAAAACATGCAATGGTACCATAGGCATGCAAGTTGTGTTATGGAAGGTGGCCATGTGAATGAAAAATATAACATGCAAAAGAAATGTTCAAATGAGTCTTGCTTAGTTCATGCAAGGTCTTTAACTTAGGGAACATTGTGTCTAATGTCTCCAAGAGAGGACCTATCAAGGAATAGAATATTCACAACTTAGGGGATGTAGTGTGTCACATCAAGCCACCAAGAGGAATGTAATATTCTAAGATAGATTACGCTCATGGAGGGCATCACACCCAATGTCATCCACAAAGTGACAAACACATTGTATAAAGTAACAAGGCTGCACTAAGAACTAGGAAAAGGAAAAAGTGCAACTAAATTATGCCAATGTATTCCCCCACTTTAAAGGAATTACTACACACTATTCTAATTTAAAGAAATTGCTCATATGACTTGGCATGTTTCCGAGTAAGGATACGTCATGCAAAAGAAATAGAAAGAAAAGAAAGAGGGGTTTCCCCCAAAAGGAACACACCAAGCACATAAGGGATCTATGGATTTTGGGTTAGTATGTTCGTTGCTACATTGTTTTATTAAAGAGCTCAGAACTATCATCATTCCTTGAATACATAGAACTAGAAGAATGACACAAAGAGAACGAAAACCAAAAGAAAATGAAAGTGCATTTTGAGTCAACATGGAAGAGACATTGTGGTCTCAACACTTTGCATCATCCCCAAAAGGAAAACACAAGCGAAAATAAAAGGGAAAAGGAAAAAGAAAAGGGAAAATATTTTGGGTCAACATGAAGGAGACATTTTGGGCTCAATGCCTTGTGACATCCCTAAAAGGAAAACACAAAAAAAAGGAAAAAAGGAAAAGAAAATAACTATTTGGGTCAACATGGAAGATACATAGGGTGTCTCAATGCTTTGCGTCATCCCCAAAAGGAAAACACAAAACAAAAGTGAAAAGAAAAGACCTTGTGGGTCAACATGGAAGATACATGGCACTCTCAATGCTTTGCATCATCCCAAAAGGAAAACACAAAAAAAAGGTGAAAAGAACAAGAAATGTGTGATATATAGAAGAATGGAGGTACATATAGAGGAATTGCATGAAGAGAGGGAGAACATCAAACACACATTATGAGGGAACACAATACACACATACAAAAGAAGAAAAAACAAATAAAATAAAAATGCAAAAGGCTACCAAGGCGAATGCAAGTCAACCATTTAACAAGTCATCTGACTCCCAATCATGTTCAGTGTATTGTGAGGGCGATTGAATGTCCAAAGGGAGAATTGCAAGTGTTGAACTAGGGGAAGTACCAGGTTGCTCACTTGGTGTAAGATTTTTGTCATTTAAGCCCATGGAAGAGGAAAATAAAGAATTCAAATCGTTATGCACCTCTTCATCTATTTTAGAGATCTCATCATCATCATCATCCAAATTAATCACAACAGGAGGGCAGATAGTAATTTCCAATGAAGGATGTATTAGGAGTTGTGACTGTTGTATTAGATTATTTTGTTGTAATTCAGGAGGAGGGTCATTATTTACTACTTCTGTCAAAGGAAGATGTTGATTTTCTTTGTTTTCTTCATTTTGTAATTGACGAGCAAGGAGGCGACGACAACGCCAATTCTCCCTAGCACTACGATTTCTTTTGATTATATTTTGAAGTTGTGTGGGTGCAAGAGTGGTTTGATCCACCATAGGATCCTTTTCTTCCTAAGGAGTAAGAATGGAAGGAACCAAAGGAGATGGTTCAATCACTTTCTCTTTTTCTTTATACACTTGTTTTATACAAGGAAGCATGATGGGGTTGGTTTCATTATCTCGTGGGTGTTTGGATGAGGAAGGTGAAGTGTTCATGTTTGGTTGATCTAAAGTTGGTGGCTCAGGTTTAGGTGTAAGCATTGTCTCATTGAGGATGGGGGTGTTGGAAGGGGATGAGGATGGATTGCTTAGGGAAAATTTAGCAATTTTCTTTTCTTTAAACTTTTGATAAGCAAGGAAAAATAAATCTTTGCGAGGTGTTATGGGTTCCATGGGTTCTGGACAAAAGGATTCTAGGGAGAAGTTTCCTATAGAAGAAAAATGGTTAAAGCTACTATGGTGAATAGTGAATATTTCATTGTCATGCAGAAAATTTAAACATTTGTGTATGACTGAAGGGACAACTTTCATCGGACAAAGCCATGGACAACCTAGCCTTAGACAAAATTGATCTGATTATGGAATGATAGAAAATGTTACATCCACTATCTTAGGTCCTATCTGTAATGGAAGGATGATCAATCCTATCATAGGGCACATGAAACCACTTTTTTTTTTTATCCATGCTTGTGGCTTGTCATAAATATCTTGATAAAGATCATGTAATACCAAAAATTCCTTAGTGATCACATTCTCACCATAGGTGAGATCTATGAGTATCCCATTAGTGGGCTTATCATAAATATGTCTGGATATGTAGAGAGGACCATCGGGAAGATTTGGAAGAATATCTTTAGAAGTGAAAGTAATATCAACATTCTTCTTAGCTAGGCCCTTACGAGGGATAACATCTATCACTCCTACAAAATCATTCATAGGATTAATAGAAGTAGGATGTTGAATAGGATCAATGTTTTCAACAATTTTATGAGAAGTTATCACATCACTATTTTGAGTTTCACTAGTTTTGAAAAATGACATGGTATGTTTGGGCATCAGATTGGTAAAAAATTGTAAATTTTGATTGGGTGGGGCAACAAATGGATTTCCTTAAACATTAACATTTGAAATTGATAGATAGCCAGAATCAATGAGGTCTTGCACGATGTGTTTTAGAAACTTAGACTATTCTGTGTCATGTCCATTTTGTCTTCGAAAATGGTAATAGGCATTGGGTTGACAGTTGGGAGGAAAAGGCTTAGTAGTATCCAATGGTTTAACGGTAGGTAAAGTAATCATATGCTGTTGTAGCAGTTGATTCTTTGTGTTATGGAGAGTATCAGGTAAGGGGGTAAATTTTCTCTTCAAGTCCCCATAGGTAAAGGGCACCAGTGCTTTAACAATGACCACTTGAGTAGGAATGGGTTGAGTTGGTTGTGGGGGAGGGGGATGGAACTGTAAGAAACCTTTTTTTGGTTTTCTAAAGTTTTGAGTTGTTTTGGTTGCTTTGTTCAGACTTCTCAGCTCGACTAGGAGTAGATTTTGAATCATGGCTAGTAATTTAGTTGTGATAGTCACAAAGGGTTGTGCATAAATGCATGAAAGAAGGAAATTTCATCATGGTCAATTTATCTTGAATATGAGTTTGCAAGTTTTCAATAAACATCTTTTGGAGATGTGAATCAAGAATCTTGACATCTAGTTGAGCATACAATGACTAATAGCGTGAAATGAAATCAATCACTTTTTCATCCGCATTTTGTTTACATCTCATTAAATCAACCATTGTCTTTTTGGGAGTCATATGGACTTGGAAATGACTTATAAAGGCATCAAAAAGTTTATGAAATGATCAAATTGAATGATTGGGTAGGTTTGAAAACCACTCTAATGCAGTATCCTTTAAGGTTCTAGGAAATAGTTTGGCTAATAGTTGATCGTCAAGGAAAAAATCACTGCATAAAGACCTATAGGAATTGACATGATTAGTAGGATCTCCTTTGTCTCCATACTTCTCAAACATAGGCATCTAAATTCCTTGTGTCATTGGTGTTCTTAAGATCTCTAAAGATAATGGGTTGCTACGAACATAGTACATCGGTGGTGCAGTTTGGTTTTGGCTAATGGTAGATATTTGTTGTTGCATGGAGGAAATAGTGTGAAAGAGTTGTGTAATGAGAGGTTCATTGTAAGTGGTATGAGGTGGAAGAGAGAATGGTGATGGAGTGTGTGTAATTTTGGGACAAGTGAAGGGAACACTGAGAGGAGTGAAGGTGGTGAAGGATGGAATATTCGATGCCACAAAAGAACTACGAATGCTAGTCGGAATAGTGAAAGGAGTCACATGACTAACCTATTGCATGGTTGTTGTAACTCAAGGAGTTGTATAGGTAGGTATGGATGCTACGATTGTAGGAGGAGGAATGTGAGATCCTCCTTGGCTAACCACAATGTTAGTTGGTTGAGATATGCTAGAGGTGTAAGAAGCATGTTTTTGATATATCTCAACAATTTGTTTCATAACATCTAAGCCTCCATCAATTTCAAACATTTGATGGATGTTGTCTATAACATGAATTTCAATGGTTGAAATGTTTTCAACACACAAGTTTTATTGCAAATGTGCTAAATCCTCATGAATTTTAATTACTTTTTTTTACGAAATGTGAGCATTTGATGTGTCAACATGCATTGTATTAGTGGTAGTATCCATTCCTAATGCACCATTTTCCATACTAGGAGTAGGAGTTTGAGACAACCCAAGGTTCACAACAAGTGTGTTATCATGGGATGTTATGAGTCGGGAACTTTTCTCACTAAATTATTATCAATAGGGCACCAAACACTCATACAAATACCACAAGAGGTGGGGTGGATGCAAATGAAAACTAGGAACAATAAAATTCAAATAACATGAATTTTGTAAACTGAAATAGGAAGGCAATAGAAGAAAACATAAATGCATAAATTATTGAGAAAATTACAGAAATGGTTGTGCAAAAAGTGCAACTGGACTGATTCACCCAGGGTGGAAAATGAGTCCAGGAGTGGATTTTTTTTTTTTATAGAAAATTTAAAGTGATTTGTATGATTTTCTGATGCAAAACTATGGTGGAAATGCAAAAGTTGAGTTTTTGTAATGTTTTAAAGTGCAACAATGAAATCTAAATGAGATATTCATAAATGCAAGTTTGTAAACCCTAGGATGCAAACACAATGCAAAGGCTAATGAAAAAGCTAATGTTATGATTCCTAGGATATAAATGCAATGAAAATTAGAAAGATAATGTTCAATATGTAGGTTCACCAAAATGAAAACAAATATTTTGGTTACCTAATGCTATATTCTCCTTCTAGGGTTTTTCACCTAAAAGGAGATGTGATTAGGGCCAAAATGTGGTGTTTACACTCAAAGAGGGATGTGATAAAAATGTAATATGCCTAAATGAAGTAGACTAAATGCAAAGAATTGAAAAATACTATTGATTATGTATGCAAACTTAAGAAATATGAAGTGTTTGAAAACATGGTGTTGTATGCAAACATGAACTAGAAACATGCACAAATGAAAAATAAAATGGAATGAGACTGAACAAAGTGCACCTAGAGATGGAATTATAATGCTTGAAGGTTCTGGAATCTGACATAAATCACTATTGATGACTAGTGGGACTCATTCACCATTGATGGCGAATCAGTCTTGCTTCTGGTAACCTTTGTTGAAACTATTTTTTAACTGTTGGGAACTGAAATCTAATGAAAAAGAATTTCCCAGCCTAGCAATAGGACTCATTTTCCACTAATGGTGAATTATTCCTCCCACAAAAAATTGAAAATTTTGAAGTCAGCTATCTAGGTCTAGATCTGCACTTGTTTTCTTGTCGGGTTGACAGAACCAAATCTATAGAAAATGGGTTGACTGTTGTCTCCAAGCTTGAATTAAGCTTTAGTTGACTTGAATAGTTGTGATGACTTGTTGACCACTTTTCAACAAATATTTCTTTGACGGATATATCTATAAGACCTACAAACACACATGCAAAGAGGGGGAAAATGGTTAAGGGTTAGAGTATAGGGATTTTCCTTGGTCAAATCCCACTTTGGTAATCAAACCCTTGATAAAGAAAGGAAATGAAATAAACAAGGAATGATGAATAAACAACATGAAAGTGTCCTAAACTCACCAAACCCTTTTTATTGAAGTTTGAAGATATGTCAAAGGCTCCTACAAGATGCTTGATATTTGCTTAATTGAATGATGCTATGATGCTTAAGTGGATGAATGAGATTGAATGCAAGGATGAATGGTTGAATGAATTGGGAGTAAAATGGATAGAAAAACACTTATTTATACACATTTATGCCCTAATTACCCAAGAATACATCACAATCTAACATGAAGTCTTAATGAATAAAAACCTTAAGGAAATTTGAATTTATTATGAATTTTGTGCCAAGAGGGACTCATTCGCCACCCATGGCAAATGGGTCCTACTCAAGGATTGCAAATGGGTGTCAGGAATTATGTTGCATTTAATGATTTTTTTCAAGTTTACATTCAAAAACACACTTAATTAAGGCCTATAAGTGCATAAAGGGGCCAAATAAAGCATAAGAAAGGTGCAATTAGTGGTGACATGCCTAGAAAAGCATGAAATCTTGTTACAAGACTTTACAACACTTTAGAATAGGACTCAATAAGGTATAAAAAGGGAATATTTATATGAATTATAATAAGAAGAGTCTAGAAAAGTGTAGAAGTGTGTTATAACACTTCACAACACCTTTACAAGACATCATAAAGTCTTAATTATTTAAATATTCAAGACCTAATGTGAATGTATAAGTCACATTACAACATTAAATCAAGGTGAAATCAAGCCAAATAAGCACAACAAGGGACTAAATAAGAAAAATTAAAAGGGTTACTTTTTCCATGTCCATAATTGATTAGATAATTTATGTGTGAGTTGCACATGGGAAAATATTTACTATTGGAAAAATTAATACCAAAAGGTAAAATTTGGGTTTGATGGTTTCTTGTACTCCTGGTTTTACATTATCACTTGGTTGCTCTATGTGATTTTATTTTTATGAAATCAAGCATACTTTTAGCGGTTGAGGATGGTTATTTGGCTTGGCTTTCATTTTATTGAGCTCACTTTTGAAGAGAAAAAAGTGAAGAATTTCATGGAATATGTGGTTGCATGGTTACCCATTATACGTGGACACATGGAGGATGCATTGGAGGAGATTCAATTTTTAAATGTATTCATGGAGACTATTAGTGTATCATAACTTTTTCATTTTTGAATAATACATTGAGTGTGCAAACATTGGTCCTAGTTTTATTTGATTCCATTCATTCTAACACCCCTCCATCAACAATCCCTTTCACTATCCTATCCACTATCCACCATGTCTTCTCTATCACATCCAATAAATCCATGCCTTTCATAATTCATCCATCCTCCATCAATATCTTTTGGAAAGTACACTTACAAATAATAGGATTTATACCAAATCATTTTAATCATCTGTAATGGACTCCCCTGGACTTGATATAAAAATAATATGTTTGATTGCCTCCTCCACATCCATTATCATCCTAATCTACTTGTCACTTATACACCTTATTATCCTCCATCCTCATCCATCTATCTCATCCATCCTATTCAAAATATCCATAAAAATAAAAAATATTAGAAATAATTTTTCCAATGGTTAAAACCTAGAAAACAAGAATCATGTGTATTCTCCCATCCCCTTGCACCCTTAAAATTGGAGGAAAGGTTCAACCATCTCCACTTACCTATATCCTTCCTCACATCTTCCTATCCATCATATCCAAACCTATCCATAGTCTGTCTCTCATCTTTGCTAATACCCACCCACACCCTTTTTCATCTTAATAAGGATAAGGGAAAAACATCCAAGCATTATTTGTAATATGAAAACCTTAATTTATATGTAGTCCATCCATAATTTGTATTCTCCATCCATACCTCTTTTACTTCCTTTAATCATCAAACTATCCCCTAAGCCCACCATCCCACCCTACCATGTTCCATTACTTTGGTATATATTTCCATAGGAATTTCATCAATTCACCAAAACATATATAGCATGTGCCATCTCCTTCCTATCACCTTGAATTTTTATATTTCCATTCTCCATCCATACCAATCCTTCCATATTTTCCATCCATACTTTTCGTAACCCCTATCCTCACAATCCCCCTAATTCACCCAACCTAATATCAATTATCTACTATACATTTTATCCCCTACCCCCTAAACATAATTATCCTATCACACCTCATCCCAAGCACCCTAATGCCTCATTATACATGACATATCTATAGTGGGGAATATTCTTCCTACATTTTTTATCCTTTTATGTGTTGAATGCACAAGATAGCTGAGAGGAGGGGTGAATCATTTGTACCTTAAAAATCCAAAACCCTCCTTAACATTTATATCCACTTTCATACATTAAACCCTTAAATTTTTTATGATGAATTAGCATTAAAAGAAAATAATATAAATTGAAACAACTTAACACCATACACAAGAAAACACTATATTTGCATGGAAAACCCAAGAAGGGAAAATCTATGGTGAGGATTAGCTCAAAATATAAGTAATATCAACACTAAATACAATAGGGCTCACTGTCAGAGGGCTCACTACCCAAAGAAGAAAGGCTCACTGTCAAAAGACTCGCTACCAAAATAGAAAAGAAGGTAGAGAAGGAATATTACACAAAAGAAAGAATCTCAATTCCACAAAGAATCCACCACAATGACTTCAACACCTTTATAATCTGATTGAAGAATTTTAGCCACTTTCTACTCACTGCATCTAGTAAACTAACATATGAAAGCTCACACTAAAATTCTAAATTTCATGTACTCTAATGCACTACATTTCAAATCATTTGCATCTCACACATCTATATTTTTATCCTTCGAAAAATCAACTCATACTTATACCATCTTCAACCTTGAAATCCTCTCCAAAGTTGGATATGCACCTCAAATGTGCAAACTCAAATTAAGTTGGTACCAAAACACTTCTGCAATTTAGATAGAAGTGAATGTGGAGCACATCAAAACTTAATTGGGACCCAAATCAACAACACCACTCAACCACATGCTTCCTTAAAAAAGATTTATCCTTCGCATGTAGTGTAAACACCAAGTTGGTCATTACCCATGCAAACACCATTAAATTTTTAAGTACATGCTTCCTCAAACCCAAGGACAACTTCCAAACCACACACAATGGTTGAACATGATCTAGAATATTCCTTAAACACCTTGAAATATAACAAACTCCTCTACAACAACTTCCACCTAAAGAATGTACACACCCAGTACATCCAAACTACTATACTATACACTGTTACTTGAAAAATCATCTTTCAAGAATAAAACCTCAAATTGTCTTGTCTGAAGCAAAATAACAACACTATCAACACATTTTCAAAATTACAAAACCTGAAACACAACTATGGAGAAATGTGGAGCATAAAAATTTCTCCTAGATGCCTATAGGATGCACAGTCACACACTGGTGAACACAAATTCTTCTATACAATGGTCCAACATACCAACTATTGAATATAATGCCTCTTACCAACATATCTAAATCGCATAGGGAGATCTTTATCCTAGAATAAATGTAGAGAAAAACTAGAACATGACTCTATAACTCATAATACCATTGCAACAAACTATTTCCTCTTTTTTATTATCAAATTTCTCAAAATCACTTGGAAACCAAGCACCAAAGGCACATCCTCAACATCTTCAACACTTCCACAACTATAGATAGAAGCTTATCAAAGCAATACTATAGGTTGACACTAGTAGCCTTACTAATGACAACATAATGCAACTAATCAAAGCATCAACTACTCATACTCTTGCAACCATCTCACTCAACTATAGAAATCAATAACAACACCAACTACTCATACTTGTAAAAATATCCCCCTTTGTCATTGATGACACCACATGATGTAAAAATCCATTAAAGACACAAGTTTGTACCATACCAATTTCCTTTTCTCTACCTTTGTATCTTGTCTTCTTTACTTATTTCTCTCTCCCTCATAACTTGTTCTTTTCACATGACTCTCTCTCCCCATTATTACTTATTATTTTTTACATGTTTCTTTCACGCCCTTGACATAAATGGAAATGGACATAATGTTTGTATTGTTTATTTTCTTCTGTTGACATAAAACATTCTACTTGCTACTACACCATCTTTCCTTTACTGCTCTAAATACTCCCCCTTAGGAGTACACACAAAATTGTACCAAATCAAAAACCACTACACAATGACAACACACACTCTTCTAACAACAATTATCAACAATAACACTACCTACTCCCCCTGAGAGGTAACCACCAACATCAGTCTAGAATAAAGAATGAATCTTGAGATCCACTAGACTGATGCATCTCCTTATGCATCTAGTTCAAAGAAGGAGAGGCAATAATCCCCATCTTCTCCCAAAAATACTCAAAAATATCCTTAGGAAGATCCTTAGTGAATATATCAGCAATCTAATCCTTTTTAGGAACATATTCAAGCATCACTTCATTCTTCACAACTTTCACCCTCAGAAAGTGATATCTTATTGAAATATGTTTTGTCCTTAAATGCTTCACTAGATGAACTTTGAAATTTTTATATCACTTTTATTGTCACAAAAGATAGAAATTAGTTCATCATACACTAGTTTGATATCCTTCAACTCATCCATAACACCTATGTGTAGCAATATGCTACTACAATGTACTTAGCCTCTGTAGTAGATAAAGAAACTAAATCTTGTTTCTTACTTATCCATGATACCAATCTACATCTAAGAAAGAATGCATCACCACTTTTACTTTTTATATCATCAACACAACCAACTCAATCTGCATCTGTCTAAGAACTCAAATTGATATTAGTATCCTTTGGATACCATAGGCCATGAGCTAGAGTGCCCTTTAAGTATCTAAATATCCTCTTTACTACTACAAAATTTGACTCTCTAGGATCTTCTTGAAATCTAGCCATAAGACAAAATTGCATGAATGATATCCAATCTAGTAGCAGTTGGATATAGCAATCCACCAATCATTGATCTATACTTGCTCTAATCATCCTTAGGGAATTCATCATTCTTCCTAATTTTGCAACTAGTAACCATAGGAGTACATACCAGTTTAGAGTCTTCCATTCAAAACTTCTTCAACATTTCTTTGACATACTTTTATTGTGAAATGAATATATCTTTCTTTGTTTGATCAATTTATAACCCAATGAAAAAATTCATCTCCCTAAACATAGACATCTCAAACTCTTTCTCCATCTCATCTGCAAACTTCTTGCACATAGCTTCATTTCCTCCAAAAATTATGTCATCAACATACACAACCACACTCAAGATTTAATCTTTTTCAACTTTAAAGTAAACATTAATTTTTGTGGTACCTATAAATAACTATTCAACAAGCTCCCTTGAAGTATATTTTTTCTCTAAGTATCGGCCCGTGCATCACAAATAAGCCCTCAGCCTTTTCTTCAAAATCTATTGTCCCCTCCATGTGTTTGCTCTATGCTCCCTGAAGGTTTCCTTTCCTTCGCATTTCAGGAATCCCCACTATGCTTCCACGTGTCATAACTGCGGGCCATTTTGATCATTCCTTTTTACTTCCTCATCAGGCCCTGCTCGAGTGCCACCTAGCTCTCATTCCCAAAGAAATTTGGCAAGCCCCATGATCAATGTCTACAATGCACTTTTGCTACATGTCTGCTATGTGCAAGCTTTCAGCGAAAGGATTAAATAACGACCGCGAGCAGTGAAACACTACCACGTGTCTCTTCTACGCACACTATTTCAACACCAAGGATAAAGTGAACCACAAGCTACAACTTATGCCACATGTTTTAACCACCTCTCTCAAAGGGAAATACTTGTTGGCATGAGGCTCTGGTAGACCACTGCCATCATTTGTAGAGGATGCACCTGGACCAAAGTGACCAGATGCTTTAGCTTGAAGTCTTTTTGTTACAATGGCTGAAAGGAATCTTGGATTCTGCATCATTATAAAATATTTTCAAATCTTTTTTGTTACTACTCTCCGAGGCAGTGGGAGTTTTCAACTATATATACTTCTCTCTATTTTGAGGGAAGGGCTAGATTTTGAAGGAACATTGATTTTAGGAAAAGACACTAGGTCTTTATTACTATTTTATTTTTATTGAAAAATACTTTTAGACTATGCCAATTGTTTGGCCTTTTTGTTCTTTCATGCTATTTGATTAAACTTTAAACTGTGCTGCTATTTTCTGGATATTTCATTTGAGATCTATATATGTATTGAATGCAAGTTTGCTAATTTAGATCATGTCTAATGACTCTTCTTGGTAGTAGGAATGTATGTAATGTTATTTTATGTCAATGAATGGATTATCTATACTTTGATCTTCAATTTCTACCTTTTTGGAACACTAAAACTACTAATCGGTCCCTTAGATCTATGATTTATCATGCCTATCATTAAGTCTCGGTGCATCACCTTAGGTTAGACTTTATTTTATTATATTTTTTTCCTTTTCCCTTTCCAAACCCCCATTATAGAAGAATCCAACTTCTCTAAAAATCTAGAGGTCACTCAGTTTAGCGCAAAAGGTCCCCTATAAATTGAGTTTCCCATAAGACACTGTTACTTTGTCAAATTTTGGCATCAACAGTTTGTTATTTTTCTAGCATGCCTAGTGGGACAGAGATTAAATGAATTTTCACTTTAGAAGGGTGTATGATCCATCAACCTATAACTAGATACTAGACTGCAAACAACCCTAGTTTACTAGTATCGCCACTAGGAACAATAGAGGCCACAAGTCAGTTGGTAACCATTCCACTCTAGCCACGTGTTCCTCTAACCATGTTGCTAGATGCCAATATAAATTACATGGCATGGGATGCAGGAAGTCCCCTAGAAACTCCAATAGCACCAACCATTTGGGGTGCTATCCCAGTCTCAGCTATGAAAGCTATACCCAAGTTTACTAGAGATGGCTCAAGAACACCCACAGAACATTTGCAAGATGTGGCAAGCATGTGCCTAGTGCACGGATCACTGCATAGAATGTAGCTCTAAGGATCCTCACTACATCTTTCAAAGGAAAGGTGCTAGATTGGTACTGAACACTGCAACCTAGTACTATTTGCACCTGGGATGAGCTCAGAGATCCATTTTACTAGAGATTTTCAAATGATGAAGATCGCTCCTCACTGTACCATCAACTATCTATCATAAAATGAGCTCCCCAAGAGGCTATGATAGACTTCCAATGTTCAATTCCACACAAATTGGTAGAAAATCCATGTTGCTATACACCTAAATCCTGAGTTGGCATTTATATTTTATCTAAAGTCCATCAACCTCCACATTTTTATGATGATCAAGTGTTTGGAAGGAGCTACTCTACCAGATGCTTACAGTGTCGTCGTTAAAGTTGAGAATCATTTGATAGATTGTAGAAAGTTCCCTCCTCGTCCCATCATGCCGATATTTCCTGAAATATCGATGCCTGCACAAGAAGTCATGTTGACTAGCATGCCTACAACTCCCCAGTCAATGTACACATATGTAGCAGTGCCACCAAATGTTGCCTCTACATTTGGTTCTTCCAAGGATGAAATGAGTGATCTCAAAGAAATGTTGTGGACTATGTCAAATGATATAACCACCCTCAAGCAAAACCAATCAATGCCTCTGAAGCCTTCCTATTAGAATTATCAAGGTGGACGGTCTTCATATCAATAGAACTAGTACCAAGGCAGTTCCTTCACTAATTCACTAGCTTTGACAACCAACCAAATAGTGTTAGTGCCTACTCAGTTGACAAGCACTTCACCAAGCTCAAACAGAGAATTGAACACAGGACAAAATAACCTCATTGATGATATCAATTTGTGGTGCTTCCCTTGTAGTGATGCAAATATGCCCTGGAGCTGTCTACATGGAAACTTACAACAAAAGGTGATAGAGCGGCGTAGCCAAGACATGATGTCAGACCACAAATTATATGTATATTCCTTTCCACAAATAGAGAGTGTGGTCCTTACCGCACAAATGCAAGGGATGTCTCTAGAACAAGAATCCAACATTGCTCCTAATCACACACTTTTCTCATGGATGGAAGAAGAAGAAACATTGTTTGTTAATGATACATCCACATCTAAAACACCGCAAGTGCAATCTGACTATAGCACTCACTCAAAGAGGAGATTTATTGATGAATTAGTTGCTCTGCAACTAGCTAGCTTGCAACCTAAAGGTGCTTCCGGTCAAATACCTGGCACGTCCACTGTGCCACCACAATATCAGCCATGGAAGGAAATTATCATAACAAGAGCAAAGGAGCAAAAACCTCCGAGTTTTCCACCTTTCAATGTGGTGGAACAATTGAAGAAATCATCTACTAATGTGTCTCTTCAAACAAAGATCAACACAACACCAATGAAGTAGCTAGCCAATGCAAAGGCTGTTGATCAACTATCCCCTACTAAAGTCCTTACGAACAACACAAAAGAATCCATGGCTGAAGTCAGAGATAAGTTGAAGCCTTAACCCTTCTTAACTCTCATTATAGGGAAGAAGTTATTGCACAATGCTATGATTGATTCTGGTGCTAGCACCATGGTTATGCCTAAACAAATAGTTGAAGCTTTAGGACTCAGCTACAAACCTATGAAAAGGGGAGTAATGTAGCTTTATGGGAACAAAGTTGAAATATTAGGTATGATCAAGGCACTTCCTTTAACTCTATTTGCTTGCCCTAGTATCACTATGCCACAAGACACTATGATCATAGATGTTCCTCCAATGTTCGGCCTCTATCTATCCCGAGAATTTACTTCAAGGGTGGGTGGATACCTGTCCCTGGATTGGTCACATTTGATTCATAGAACCAAGCACAGTGTAAAAATGAAGATAGAATCAGAAGCCATGATCAATTTTGAAGGCACACATACTTCTATCACCAAGCAATAAATGCATTGCATTGAATTATTAGAGGAGGAAAAGGTGACCGAAGACTAGAATGATCAAGAGGATGCTATGTTAAGTGAGCACATGGACAACAACCCTTTTGGCAATTACCATGCTATAGGATTGGGAACCTATGTAATCTATGATGAAGACCAAGTGCTCCTGAAAGTTGCCAAAGAGTTCAAAGGTGGCCAAGCACCTGAGCTATGGACATTGTACTTTGATAGGGCAAGATGCAAAGTAGGTGCCAGAGTGGGGATATGTTTGATATGCCCACAAAATGAAAAGATACTAAGGTATTTTCACTTCTAGTTCACTTGTTTGAACAATGAATTCGAATATGAAGGATTAGTTCAAGGTTTAAGCCTTGCTGAGCGAATAGGAATTAAGCAATTAATGGTATTTAGAGATTCTAAATTGGTGGTCAACCAAGTCTAGGGAATTTCCATGAAAAGGAATGTTTGCATGAGATCCTATTAGCATCAATTTTGGGAACTAGTTGAGGGTTTTGAAGCCTTCAACATTCAGACTCTTTCCCGAGACCAAAATGGTGACGTGTATTGCATGGAAGCAATCGGATCCTAGTTTGATCCTGTTTTTGACCTTATACATAACAAAAACTCTGTACGAGTAATAGTACGACTAGTGGTTCCTGATAATGATAAAATTTGGTAGGTGTTTGAGAGTGATGAACACATTGCTTTGTTCATCCAACAGTTGGGGGAATTCACCGATCAACTCCAACCAAAGATCATAGAGGCTTATAAAGGAAAAATCATGTAGCTCAAATCTAACAAACTTCTAAAAGGATTGGTTACTCTTGAAAACATTTTTGATTGTGATGATGAATGAAATGATACAAGAAAGTTTTTGGTAGATAAAAGTGACTACATAGACCTTCAGGTCTTGGACAACAAAAACCTTCGAGTTGCAAAAGATGTCCTACACCATGATAAAGGCTCATCAATTTCTGTAAGATATATGGAGTAGTGGCCTAGTCCTATGATGACCTAAAGGGATATGATCCTGACATCATCCAACACATGATCGGGCTGATAGAAGGTGAAAAACCAGTCCGACAAAAGTAGAGGCCAGTGAACCCCAAAAAAGAGGCACTATTTCCTATATCTATGGAGACAATCCTACAAAAAGTAGCAGGATCAAAAATGTTTTCTCTACTTGATGGCTTCTCTAGTTATAATCAGATCTAAGTGAAAGAAGAGGATCAACATAAGACTATGTTCACTACAAAGTGGGGAACATTTTCATATGCTAAAATTCCTTTTGGTTTATCCAATGTAGGGGCAACATTCCAGTGAGCAATGGACATCGCATTTAGTGAATTGATCAATAAGATTATCTTAATTTATTGAGATGATATTACTATGTTTTCTAAGTCTAAGGATGATCATTTTGAACACTTAGAAATATTTTTTTAGAAATTCTAGGATTTCAAGGTTTCCCTGAATCCAAAAAAGTGTGTATTTTGAGTGCCGCAAGGAAAGCTATTAGGACACGTGGTGTCCAAAGAAGGAGTTTCAATTGACCCTAACCAGGTGAAATCCATCAAGGAACTTCCCCTTTCGGTTAATAAGAAAGGTGTTCAGTCCTTCTTGGGAAAGGAAAAGTTTTTTAGTAAGTTTATTTCCAACTTTGCGGGAATAATTAAGCTGATCACCCTGATGCTTAAAAAGGATCAAACATTCAAGTGGACAAAGGAAGCCCGAGAATCCTTTGAAAAGGTTAAAAATACCATTTCCACAGCTCTGGTACTGGTTAATCTAGAATTATCTAAGGATTTTATAATGTATGCATTTAGTAGAAAGTCCAATATTGCTATTGTCTTAACTCAAAAGGATAATGAAGGAAAAGGAGAATATCTGGTGGCATTCTACTCCTGGACCCTAAAGGACTATGAGATGAATTATAATTTCATAGAAAGGAAAGCCTTTGCAATAGTGAAGGGACTAAAAAAAATTTCCATCTAATTTCTTGCAACAAAGTGATTGTCTATGTCACACATTCTATTGTGCACGAATATATCATGGAGGGATAAATCACAAAAAAAAGAGCTAATTGGATCACCAAGATCCTTGAATATGATGTTGAGGTAAAACCCACTAAAACAGTCTGAGGAAGAGGACTATGCAAATACATGGTGCATGACGAAGAGATCCCCACCAAAGAAAAGCAACTAGAGCTTGTTCTGATAAATGAGCTAGGGTCTGAGAGTTGTTGGATAATAGATAGAGTGAGGTTTATGCAAATAGGAAAGTATCTGCCAAGTATTTCCTCCCAAAAGAGGAGATACTATTGGCTACAAAATTGTGGATATGCACTAGTGGAAAGGGTCCTTTTCAAAAGGAATTTCAATGGTCTCCTCCTGTGATTTATTACTATAGAGCAAGCGAAGAGAATCCTCAACACTTTCCACAACAACACTACAAGTGAACACTTCTCCGCTAAGACCACCGCCATGAAAATCATGTGCACAGGTTACTATTGTCCCACACTTTTCAACGACTCTCACTCTTTGGTGAAGTCCTATAAGGAATGCCAGTTCTTCACAAGCAGATGGAAGAATTATGCAATGCCTCTCAAGACTATAGTGGAAAAATGAACCATTTGCACAATGGGGTCTGGACTTCATCAAGACGATTAATCCCGATTCCAGTGCTAGGCACAAGTGGATTCTAACTGCTACAGATTACTTCACAAGATGGATAGAGGTCATTCTGCTTAAAAATGTAACAAAGGCAAAGATAGTGGATTTCCTTAAAGAGTTGGTGACAAGGTTTAGTCCTATGAAGACTATCATTTCTGATAATTCCAAAGCTTTCCTAGGTGCAAAGGTATGTCACTTTGCATTAACAAATGGTATACTCCTTAAGACATCATCAAATTATTACCCGTAGGGAAACTACCTAATAGATTCAAAGAACAAGAACCTAGTTTGACTCCTTAAAAGAAATGGTTCAGAGCACTAGAGATAATGACACAAAAACCTCTAAGCAATGCTATGGGAAAACTGCATAACTCCTAAGAAAGTCCTTAAGACTTCACCTTATGAGTTAGTATACGGGAAAGAGGCATTGTTGCCTATATCTATGGAGATTCTAGCACTTCAACTATTGAAATCCCTCGAGATAGAACAAAATGGCACCATGGAGGTTCGGCTTACTAAAATGTTAGAAGTACAGGACAAAAGGGAGAATTCCCTAATAGCCATGACAAACCGCCAGCAAGTGGTCAAGTGATAGTTTGACAAGAGGGCTTCTGAACAAGGCCTAAAGTGCAGAGACTTAGTGCTGAAATATAATGAAAAGGCTGCTAAGCCAGATCAACATGGAAAATTTGACAGCCTATGGGAGGACCCCTTTAAAATCATTCAGTGCAAAGAGCATAATACTTTTGAGTTATAAAGCATGGAACAGGAACCCTTGGGAATCTCTATCAATGAGATTCATCTTAAGCTATTCCATTAAGTGTCAAATTTTATTATTTTACATATGTTAGTATGCTTTTATTTTCTTTCCCTTTGTGTTGGCTGGTCTTTTTAGAAATTAGTGCATGTTTCAGCAGAAAGCAACCCATCATTGTAGAGAGTACAACAGTATAATTGCTTTATAGAAATAATCAAGAAAATACACCCATATGCAAATATGTTATAAAAAGAACCCATACAATAGATATGCAAAAAGAAGAGAGAGCCATAATTCAAAAAGTATATGATTATACGTGCTATTCTTTTCATATATGCTATATCTATAGCCTTTTTCAGGCTTATATACAAAAAACTAGAAATGGGTGGTGTATTCTTAAGAACAAAAAACAAAGAAACAAGGAGGTATTTCATCCAAGAGCATGGGAAACAACAATCGACACATTAATGGCAATGCCTACCATGCCTTCATTAGTAGGTACTTCAACAACAAAAGCATAATCATTTGGAACAACCACCATTGGCAAAGGGAACACTAGGTTCCTAAAGTTAGTGTACCAATCAATGTTATAGAATGGAACTATGTTGTAGCTACAGAATAGAAAGTCCAAAGCCTGGGTAACCCTTTGCTCATGCTCGCCGCATGTCTAGAGGCAGAATAAAATAAGAAATGGTAGCCATACAATGACCGCTTCTTCCTCAATGTAGCACCAGAGGTCACTGGCTATTGGCAGGCCTACCCCATATGTTGCATGAGCGATGACCTCACCTAGACCATTTAGGTACTTTTTCAGAAAAAATTCCTTAACCAACTTAAGAATTAGAGGCCTGGGGGTACCAATGTCTAACATTGATGCAACAAAGTGTGAGCAGATATTGGTATTTACATGGTATTTGTCCTCATACTCTATGCACTCCCTACCTAGAACCCATTTTATGGCTATCAAAACAAGGGAGTGTTTAATTTTGGTCATCCTTTTCAAGCGCCTAGTTGAAACCTCTCTGAGGAAATTTGTCTGTGACTTGTAAGAAACTAGCATAATGGGAGTGTCCATGGTACTGACACAATGCTACTACCTTCTAACTACTCTTGAAACTTTCCTATCACCTAGCCTATGAGAAAACTCGCTTATTGAAGCTAAATACTATGCCAATGACCTATTGCTAAAATTAGCTCAAATTCTAAGTGTGATTTCCTCACTACTTAGCGACCCATTTATAGAAAAAATGAGAAAAGCATGCTAATTTGTTTCGAGAAAAAGAGATGATAACCAAGTGCCAACTTGAAAGGCATGCCTATGTTTGCTCACATTTCCTAATCGGTTGTGTCTGTAGAAGTATGGCTCAATGTGTGCTAAGTTAATAAGATCTAATTAATTAACTTTAAGATGGTGGCACTCATCAGTAGTAAGTTGCATGGTCTATGGGCTATTGTGTCACCTCATAGGTGCTTCCCAAAACCCAAGGAAAGATTCATATCTTTTCAAGTGGTGATCTTTTTCTTTGGCTTAATCATTCCGTCTAGGATATTAATTGTGAGCACATACTAATGCAGGTCTAGAAGGAAATTTTTTGATTCAAGTTTCAAGGAAATCACAACGTATCACATGGTTT
Source organism: Sequoia sempervirens (assembly GCA_007258455.2). Classification (NCBI taxonomy): domain Eukaryota; kingdom Viridiplantae; phylum Streptophyta; class Pinopsida; order Cupressales; family Cupressaceae; genus Sequoia; species Sequoia sempervirens. The sequence goes on from VDFB02000003.1 coordinate 687,001,724, forward strand.
CCAAATGCAATAATGAATTATTTCCACTTCAAAATAACAAGTAATTCATTTTCGTAAAAGCGAAGGAATTAATGGTACATGCCAGATTAAATGAAAAAACCTACTTTCCTATACCATCTCAAGAAAAGATAGCTAAAATTTTGCATGAGAAGGTTTTTAATGCTTAATGTCTTTCAAAATATGCCAAGCCAAGTGAAGAGAGGTTTTAGCATATCCAGAGTCGAGTAAAATTATGAAGAATTAAAAACCTGTAGAAGCTTTCATTTGAAGGAAAAATGTCTGAGAGTTCATCACAACAAATTTAGGAGGTTGGCCAATGCTTCCTCAATACTATATGGTCATCATAAGTCATGTATATCTATGAAGATTTATCATATGCTATGCCTGGTATACCAGGAAAGCAGAAGAGGGAAAATACAATACAACTGGATAGGCCCAAATATTATAGAAACAAGAAAAGGGTTGAGGAGGAATGAGATAATATTCATGACCCACACCTCACAAAAAACCCTAAGTCTTTAAGAGAAGTAGCCTATGCAAGGATTAGTTCACCGAAGGGAGCCACACCAACAAAAAAGAAGGTTTGGTATAGTGGTCTTCCATAATACATGGTCCTGCTGGTACATTATTGCCCGGAGATAGTTGATGTTGCCATTCAGCATTATAACCTAAGAACCCATTGCATTAAGGGTTGAACCTTAAGTGTTCACATCAACCCACAAGCCATTTGGAACATGCTATGTATCCTAGATCCAAGTACCCGGAAGGAGAAAATTGAGTCCTTTCCTACCAAAGGAGAAAATATGTGGAAGGAGATGAAAAAGAGCTCAGATTTCCTAATGGAGGAAATTGGTAGGAAGGGAATCCCAGACACTAAGCTAGCAAGTATCCTGTTGCATCATATTTCATTTCACAAAGACATATAGGATGCCTTGTCAATGCTAGTGTTTGTGTGTGGTCGGGACTCTGACGAGATAGTGGAAGCCTTTCAACTAGGGCCAACTTTTTAATTTTGCAAACAACACAATATCTTATGGTATGATTTTTTTGAATTCATGGTGGAGGAAATGATATGGAAAGTAGAAAATTACCTGGTGGAGGGAAAGTTTAGATTTATCTCCTTCCCGGTTCACATGTTCTTGCATCAAAACCCTAATTTCTTTGGCAGATATTTTGAATTGTCGATTTTTGATGAGAGGAAGAAGAGGAAGTCAATATCCACATGGACACCCTTTCTTTCCATGAAATATGATTACAATGCATTGTCAGATTATTTTATAACTCTGGTCTTGCAAGAGTTACAAGGAGGTGAAATTTTTTGGCTCAACATAGATCAAATTGGATATATGCAGAGTTTCACTCCCACTTGTGACTGGTTCTTCAGAGAAAATTTCACAATTATTTGGATGCGAGGCTTCACCAATCAACCTTTCCTACTCCTATCCTATGTCACAAATAGGGTGCTCACACTCAAAAAATTTCAATAGGTGTGTATCATTGATTATAGCTTCTACAACAACCCAAGTGTCAAGAGGAGAGGATTCTTCACTTGTCCCAAGAATTTCAAAATGGTGACTCTAGTAAAGAAGCAATCGGATCAACTATTGCAAGATAAAATAGCTCATTTTGGGTTGGTTTTAGTATGTAATAAATGGTATTACAACCCTTTTACTGACCTTCCATAGTTGCATATGAAGGTTACTCATGTTCCTCGACCCTACTGGGAAAAGAGGCGCAACCCGTGGGTGGACAATGATGAATTTTTTGTTGAACTAGCGCGTGATCCCACACAGGATAACAAAGACCCATGGCATAATTTTTACTTTTTTGTGGCAGTGGGTAAGGATAATGTACAGATGGAATGCACCATGTACAACCAGTTACAGAAGGATGAGGAATGGACTAATGAGAAGATAGAAGCTTTATGGAAATATCACCAAGAAACAAGGAAATTGGATGCCCCTTATGAGAGCTTGAAGGAGGACAAAGAATTTGAAAAATGGTGGGATGAGGAGCATCTTAGCCCCAACTCTAGCACCAATAAAGACGATGACCCAAAAGGTGAGTTCAAAGAACAAGAAGAAAAAGAAGTGGCTACTTCTACATCCTCCACACCGCTAGAGAGAAGCTCTAGAAAGCCCACCTATGTAGCCAAAAATGTGTAGTTCAATATATCAAGGGCTTTGCACACACTCACTTGGGCCTCTAAGGAAACTAGAGTACTACAACACCAGCTGACAATAACTACTGAGGCTGGGAAAACCCTTCCCGCAAAGCAGAAATGTATGGAGGCCATTACTGGAGATAGTTCACAAGAACCCGCTGGAAGACAGGTGCTTGCAGCTAGCTAGGAGCCCGAAGATGAGGAAGAGTTGCTAACGATTCTAAAGCCACCATTGACCAATCAATTGGTAAATTTCACTCCTCTTGCTTCTCAATCCTCGGTATCATCTACTGTCTCCGCAACAATCCCTGCAATGAGTGTTGGCCCTCTGTTTCCCACCTTTGATCCAACACAATGTAGGAGGTTTCTCCAAGTCCTCACAGATCACTCCACCCACCTTTACTCCTCCATGAACCCTTATGCCAACTACCATCACTCAAACCCTCCTTTCCTCACTTTCAAAAGGTGTACCCTTTGCTGGCACCCCTACTTCCACTACCGCTACAAATCCTTCTCTTCCCTCATAGTAGGGCGACTCCACAATGACAACTCCTCCATCATTCTAGCCCATGAATCCTCCCGTCAGCTCACCAATTGAGCCATGGAAAGTGGCAAGCCCTTATGCTAGTTATCAAACCAATCTTTGGAATATGCCCCCCTTCTCCCCTCAAACTATCACTCTCTAGAAAAAGAAAATGCCCGAGCCTATCAAAATTACCTATCCATATTCCCTACCTTCCGGTGCTCCTTTCGCAAGTGGGCTAGTCTCGCCGCTAGCCCAATTCATGGCAAAAATTGAGTGCGGGAAGGAAGCACACACAAATAGAATGAAAAAGTGCAAGGCAAAGGATGATAGTACTTTTGTTGAGCTGAAAATGCAATAGGTGGTCACCTCTGACTTCCTTAAAATTGGTCACCAGCTAAGGAAAAGAGATGAGTAGCTTAAATTAGTAAAGGAAAAGGCTAGCTTTTTGGAGAAAAAGGAGAAATCCCTAGAAGCGAATGTTGCACGTTTGATAGAAAGGGTGCTAGCAATAGAGAATGAAAAGAGTAGAGATCAGGTGAGCTTGTGAGGATTTAGACTATCGACCCTGCTATGGTTAATGAGCTATGTACTAAGAATCTCTAGGAAAAGTAGAATTTGTGGCTAAAGAATGAGGAATTGGAGCGATGCCGCATTGAATATGATCAAGGGCTAGCATAAAGTAATGAGGCTTTAGAGCATTAGCGAGCTCAACATGAGCATAAGTTACAGGAGAAAGATGTTGAGTTTGAGGGCCAAAAGGCCTAATTAGGAAAAGAGCTTCAGGAGACAAAGTCCTTTCTTGACATGAACATGGAAAACCACTCCCGAGCCAAGGAAAACTAGCATAAAGAGACGAGCAGCTCCACAGAGTAATTAACATCTGAGAAAAGAAAAAGGGAAGATTTGGTTGAGGCCATTAACTCAAAATATGTTGAGATCGCTTCTCTTAAAAGCTCTCTCCTGTCCTCCCCTATACAACTGGATATTATTCCATTGGTTAGGCAGTTGTATATTTCTCATTGGGAAAGGATTAAATATTTTTTCCTAACCCTATAGCTCGTGATCCATTTCATCGCCAAAGTAGCAATACTGAGTCAGGAGGCTCATAGAACAATTGAGCAATTTCTGCAGTTTATCTTAGAAAAGGTTTTGGAAGCAAATGATCTGCTCAATCAACTATACTCGGTCTCTAATGAGGACCTTGCCAATGCAGGAATTTAGGATCAAAATATTGTTGCTTAGATGACAAAAAAGTTTATTCATTGCCACTTTTCCTTCCAGCACACCAAAGTGGTCGTAGCTACTCTAAAGAAAACAATGGACAACATGTGGGAGGATTTTTCTAGATTGAGTGAGATGGGTCTATCGTCCCCATTCCTTGAGGATGGCTCCATCGCTAAAGCTAAATAGATTACAAAAATAATAGAAGAGAAGGAGAATGATCTAGATGCTTTCAGGGATTTCAATCATCCTCCCACCACAAATGACATTGAGGGATTTATTCATCCACTTGCACAACTATTCTTTCATTGTAAGGAAGTGGCCAGTTTTCCCAAGACACTGCCTTATAAGCAAGAACTCGATTTGGTTGGAGGACGTGAGAATTTGCGCAACATAGTAAGGCCATCTGAGGATGAATGGTCACCTCTACAAGTGGCTCTTTCTAAATTTTGACTCCACCACCTGGTGAATGACACTATGGTCTGTAAACCAGAGAAATTTTGGATTCTTCATTCCTCAATCAAAATGCCCCTAGTAGTCACCAAAAGTTGTAAATAAATATTCAATAAGCTCCCTTCAGGTATATTTTTTCTCTAAGTATTAGCCCACGCATCACAAATAAGCCCTCGACCTTTTTGTCAAAATATGCTAGCCCTGCTCCCCAAAGGTTTCCTTTCCTTCGCATTTAGGGAATGCCTACTATGCTTCCACATGTTGAAGTTGTGAGCCATTTTGCTTGTTCCTATTTACTTCCTCATCGGGCCTGCTCAAGTACCACATAGCTCTCATTCCCAAAGAAATTTGGCAGGCCCCATGATCGACATATGCAATGCACTTTTGCTACGTGTTTGCTCTATGCAAGCTTTCAGCGAAAGGATGAAATAACAACCCAGGCAGTGAAACGTTGCCACACATCTCTTCTGCACACACTACTTTAGCGCGAAGGATAAAGTGAACCACAAGCTGCAACTTTTTCCACGTGTTTTAACTGCCTCCCTCAAAGGGAAACACTTGTTGGCACAAGGCTCTGTTGGACCACTGCCATCATTTGCAAAGGATGCACCTGGACTAGAGCAACCAGATGCTTTGGCTTGAAGTATTTCTATTACAACAACTGAAAGGAATCTTGGATTTCGCATCATTGCTAAATATTTTCAAATCATTTCTATTACTGCTCTCTGAGGCGGTGGGAGTTTTTAGCTTATATACTTCTCTCTGTTTTGAGGGAAGGGGCCAAATTTTGAAGGAATGCTGATTTTAGGAAATGACACCAGGCCTTTATTACTATTTTATTTTTATTGTAAAATACTTTCAAACTGTTCCAAATGTTCGACCTTTCTATTCTTTCATGCTATTTGATTAAACTTTAAACTGTGCTGCTATTGTCTGGATATTTCATTTGAGAACTTCTATATATATTGAATGCAAGTTTGCTGATCTAGATCATGTCTAATGACTCTTCTTGAAAGTAGGAATGTATGCAATGTTATTTTATGTCAATGAATGGATTATCTATACTTTAATCTTTAGTTTCTCCCTTTCTAGAACACTATAAATACCAATCGGGCCCTTAGATCTATGATTTATTTTTCCTATCATTAAGTCTCAGCGCATTTCCTTAGGTTAGACTTTATTTTATTATATCTATTTCTTTTTTCCTTTCCAGACCCCCATTATAGAAGAAGTCGTCTTCTCTAAAAATCTGTAGGTCACTCAGTTTAGTGCAAAAGGTCCCCCATAAACTGAGTTTCCCATAAGACAATGTTACCTTGTCAAATTTTGGCATCAGATACTTATCCAACCTTACATACCAAGATCTAGGATCTTGCTTCAATCCATGTAATTCCTTCTTCAATCTGCACACCATATTAGGTTTATTTGATAACTAAAATCCTTTCGATTGTTCCATGTATACTTCTTCCAATTCTCCATTCAAGAAAGAAAACTTCACATCCATTTGATAGAATTTGAAATCCTTATGTGCTGTGAAATCCAAAAACATCCTAATAGCTTCCATTCTTTCCATGGGCACAAATGTCTCCTCAAAATCTATTCCTTCAACTTGTGAGTAGCCCTTACACACAATCCTTGCCTTGTTTCTTACCACTTCTCCATTCTTATTCAATTTTTTTTTCTGAACACCCACTTAGATCCAATTATATTTCTATTTGCAAGTTTTGGGACAAGTTCCCAAGTCTAATTTTCCTCAATATACAATAGTTCTTCTTCCATATCCTTCATCCAATGTTCATCTTTGCATGCCTCAATCACTATTTTAGGTTAAAATTCAGAAAGTAAACACAAATTTACCTCTTCTTCAACAACTTTTCTTCTTGTCAATATACCTTTTATTTTTTCTCCAATGATCTATTATTCAAAATGATTTCTCTGCACATATTTAGGGGCTCTAGGTGTCTTTTTTGTAGCTTCTTCCTCTTCTTCAAATTGTACTTCTTTTTCCTTATATTTTTCTTTTTCTCTGCAATTAGGCTCATCTAATTCATATCCATCTATCATCACTGATTTCTAAAAATCTTCATCAACCTTGACACTTGCACTCTAAAAAACATTTCTTACTCTCTTGTTGTAGTTCCAATAGGATTTTTTTTTAGGAGAATATCCAAGGAAGATTCCTTCATCTAACCTTGCATCAAAATTTCCCAAATATTCTTCATCTCTTCTAATATATCACTTGCTTCCAAACACTTTAAAGTATTTAATAATAGGTATCCTTCCATACAACAAATAATAGTGATTCTGTGTTGTTTGCCTCTTCTTGTACTTTGTTTAAGTATATAAATATAAATATGAATTGATTCTCTTTGGTAGACTTATGGTAGGTTAGCTTCTTTCATCATAGTCCTTGTAACTTCTTGAATAGTTCTATTTTTCCTTTCAACCACTCTATTTTGTAAAAGAGTCCTAGGAGAAAACAATTTCCTCTTCATTCCATGATTCTCACAAAACATGTTAAATTCATTAGAGGTAAACTCTCCACCTTTGTCAAACCTCGAACACTTTATTTTCATATCCATTTCATTGTCAATGATGCAGGAGCATCCAATGGTGTAGGGAAATCTTGCACCACCCAAAAAAAATGTTTTCTTTATTTTCTTTAGTTTTTTTGAGTTCCATGATGGCACTTAAGGGGTATAAGATTGTCGGGCATCAAAAATAGCGACAACCATGAACTTACTATTTTTAGTAAGTCTACCAAAATGGGCTTGTATGGACATGAAAATTTACCCGAAGGATCAAAGCTGAAAAACATTTTCAGTTGCAAAAGAATCACCTCAATACCTTGCACGGTTTGGGAGAAATTAAAGTTTCCATCTCACGAAATTTCTCCAATGCAGCTTCAAATTCAGATATAAAACTTTGGAGGCCCTGAAACAGCTCAAAAAGTGGTTGAACCAACCTACAGTGGGCTAGAGCATTGTAGAGCTCATCGAGAGATTTTCAAAGATATGCAATAATAGCAAATTGAAGACCTGGATCAAAAGTTATGGCCCCGTGAAGTTTGTCCTCTAAAAAGTGAATTTCTTAAAAATTTATTCCTAGGCCAAAAATCAAATGGCGGAACTTTTGGTGCCAAAACAAAAGGGGAAATTTGATCTTTCTAGAACATTCTAAGGCAGTTATTGGGGAAAATAAAAAAGGGTTAAGTGGGGGTTGTAGGAGGTGGCCCTGATAGTGCAAATTGTGGCTCTGAATAGTAGATTTTCTTTTCTAAGTTGATTTTGTTATAATGAATCAAGCCCATGAGGCTATAGCATGTAAGCATTGAATATGTAATTTCATTTTCTAAAAATAATTGAAAGTGAATCATTTTTTGTCTCACATTTTTTGTGTTGATGTTTGTTGTTGTGATTTATGTGGGTTTTGGGTTGTGTGGCCCTCATCAAGTGGTATCAGAGTAGGAGTTCCTAAGCTTGTAACAGAGTGCCAAACATGAGGAAATTGCAACAAGGCCTGTGAGTGTGGGTTGAATTCAAGATGCCTCCAAGACATGCCCAATATGGCAGAGGTGGAGGCCAGGGTGGAGGATATCCACCTAGAGATGAAAATAGAGCCCTTAGAAGGCAATTAGAAACCTTGAAACAAGAGGTTTGAAGAAGAGATGTGCAACAAGAAAAAGATGAAAGTGAAGATTAAATGGAGGACGAAATGGAAGAGTAGGATTCATTGGATCTTGGAGAAACAAGATTGCTGCAAGTGATCTCAAGCATTGGGAAGAGACCTAAAATGGAGGTTTCAACTTTTAGTGGAAATATGAATCCTGAAGAATTCATTGATTGGGTCAATGACATGGAGGAATTTTTTGAGTTTGAGGAGACTGAAGATCCTCATAGAGTGAGGTTCAAAAAGACAAAATTGAAAAGTCATGCTAGTATATGGTGGAAAGAGGTTCAGCTAGAAAGAGGAAGACAAGGGAAAGATAAAAATTTCCAGATGGGACAAAATGGTGTCAAAACTGAAGAAACAATTTATTCTAGTCAATTATGAATTGGAGCTACTCAAGAAGATGTAGATCTTGAGGCAAGGGACAAGGATGGTGAAAGAATAAATAGAGGAATTCCACAAGGTCCTGATTCTGATAGGACATTCTGAGGTGAATAAGGAGAAATTTTCTTATTATATTAATGGGTTGAAGCCAAGAATACACGAAGAATTGGAATTGGTAGGAATGACCACCATTGAAGATGCTTATTAGTTTTCTCTAAAGGTTGAAGAATGACTGAACAAGAGGTTTGAGAATAAGCAACAAGGTGGAGGTTGTGGAGGCAAGACTGGTGGATGGTCATCTAGAGGTTGAAATGAAGATCAAAAGAAGGGCAAAGGCTCTAGTAGTAGCCAAAACCATAAAGGAGGTAACACCTACCATTATCATCATCAGAATAATGGACACCAAAGACGAAGGGGAAGATCTAGATGAGGACCAGGAAGAGGAAGATTTTATGGAACTTGTTTCCATGGTTGAGAAGAAGGACATAGAGCCTATGAGTGTCCTCAACATCAAGGAAGGAAAAATAGAAAATTTGAGCGTAATGCATGAGTTACACATGTAGATGAAGATGCTAAGTCTTCTCATTTTGAGGATGTAGAAAGAGGAGAGGTTATTGTTACCAGAAGAGCCCTACTGATTGAGGAGAATGAACTAGCTCAAAGGAAGAAATTGTTTTGCACCAGATGTAAATGTGAAGGTAAAGTTTGCAATGTTATTAATGATGGAGGTAGTACTGATAACCTTGTTTCAAAAGAAATGGTTAGTAAGTTGCGGTTGGAGAAGCACCAAACCCATATCGAATTGCTTGGTTGTAAAAGCACCATAAGGCCTTAGTAAATGAACAATGTTTGGTAAAGTTCAAGATTGGAAATTACCATGATGAGGTATTGTGTGATATTATGTGTATGGATGTTTTTCAATTGTTGTTAGGAAGAGTGTGGCAGTTTGATCGGCGAGCAATACATGATGGACATGCCAACACCTATTCTTTGACAAAGGATGGGGTTCATCATATGTTGAAGCCCTTGAAAGAGGTAGAAGAAAAGGTATGAAGCATGAGCATATGTGTTTTGCATTGATCCCTAAAGTTGATAAATAAGATACTACTGAGGTACTTGTAGAGGTTTTAGGTTTTTTGAATGAGTTTCAAGCTATTATTTTTTATAATGTACCTGAAGGTTTTCCTCCCATAAGAAAGATTAGTCATTAGATGGACCCGATTCCTAGAGCCAGTTTGCCAAATAAGGCAACTCATCGTATGAATCCAACAAAGAATGAATATTTTTTGTGGAAGGGATTGATCAGAGAGAGTTTGAGTCCATGTGCAATACCTACAGTACTAGCACCAAAGAAGGATAGGGAATGGTGGATGTGTGCAGATTCTAGAGCCATCAACAAGATCACCATCAATTATAGATTTCCATTTTCAAGAATGGCTGACATTATGGATTGTTTGAGTGGAGTTGAGTACTTCACGAAGATAGATCTGAAGAATGGATATCACCAGATCCAAATTAGAGAAGGAGATGAATGGAAGACATCCTTCAAAATCAAAGAGTTCTTGTATGAGTGGTTAGTCATGCCTTTTGGGCTAACTAATGCACCAAGCACCTTTATGTGGCTTATGAATGAGGTATTGAATGAATTTTTAGGAAAATTTGTTATTGTTTATTTGGATGATATTTTGATTTTCAGTAAGACATTAAAGGATAACTTGATGCATATACGATTTTTTTTTGAAAAACTAAGGGAGGAGAAGCTGTTGAATAATTTGAAGAAATGTAGTTTTGTGAAGAGAGAGTTGATGTATCTAGGATTTTTTGTCTTAGTAGATGGTCTTAAAATGGATCCAGAGAAGGTGAAAGATATCATTGAATGTCCTACCCCAAGGAATGATATAGAGGTAAGATCATTTCATGGTCTAGCAAGTTTTAATAGAAAGTTTATTAAGAATTTCAGTAGTATTTTTTCACCTCTAAATGAAGCAATGAGAGGGGATAGAAAAGAGTTTAAGTGGACTACAGGAGCAGCCAAAAGTTTTTATATGTTGAAGAATGTTGAAGAAGAAAGTTACAGAGCAACCTATTTTGGCACTTCCATATTTCAATAAGGTCTTTCAGGTAGATTTTGTTGCTAGTGGCACTGCCATTGGAGTTTTTTTTGAGTCAAGAAGGTAAGCCTATTGCCTATTTTAGTGAGAACTTAAATGATGCTAAGAAGAAATATTTTGTCTATGATCAAGAGTTTTATGCTATAGTTCAAGCTTTGAAGAAATGGAGACACTATTTGTTGCCAAATGAATTTGTTTTATATATTGATCACCAGGCTTTGCAGTATCTCAATAGTTAGGGAAAGTTGAATCAAAGGCACTTAAAATGGGTTGATTTTTTGCAGAGTTATACTTTTGTTTTGAAGCATAGGAGTGGAAGGTCAAATAGAGTTGCAGATGCCTTAAGTAGATAGAATTTTTTTTTGATAGAGATGAATATAGAGGTTGTTGGATTCAATGAACTCAAGATTTTATATCCAAAAGATCCAAAATTTGCAAAAGCTTGGAAGGCTTTTTTGGAACCTATTACATTAGATAGGATGAGATGGTTGGATTTCTTAATCCAAGATGGGATGTTGTTTAGAAGAAGCCAATTGTGCATTCCAAGGAGTTCTATGACAGAGAATCTAATCAAGGAGAAGCATAGTGGAGGATTGGTTGGAAATTTTGGTCGAGTTAAGACCATTGCTCTTGTTAGTGAGAATTATTATTGGCCACAGTTACAACAAGATGTGAAGAAGTTTGTACAAATTTGTAGAGTATGTTAGATGACAAAAGGGACAAGTTAGAATACTGGATTGTATCAGCCATTACCTATACCTAAGAGGCCATGGGAGGATATTAGCATGGATTTTGTTCTTGTCTTGCCAAGGACACCGAGAGGGAATGATTCCATATTAATGGTGGTGGATATATTTTCAAAGATGGCACATTTCATTCCATGTCATAAGACCAGTGATGTTGTTCATGTTGCAGAGTTGTTTTTTAGAGAGATGGTGAGACTAAATGGTCTACCAAAGATTATAGTTTCAGACAGAGATACCAAATTTGTTGGCTATTTATAGAAGAAATTATAGAAGAAGTTGAAGACGGATTTGAAGTTCAATTCTGCACACCATCCATAGACCGATGGGAAAAAAGAGGTGGTGAATATGAGTTTGGGCAACCTGCTAAGATGCTTAGTAGGAGATAAACCAAAGGGATGAGATTTGATTTTACCACGGGTAGAATTTTCTTACAACAATTCTATCAATAAGAGCACTAGTAAATCACCATTCTAGATTGTATATGGGAGTAGCCCAAGAACTGCTTCTAAAATGAGAAATATGGATAAGGGGGAGAAGAGTAGTGTTGAGGCTAAATATTTTGTTGAGCACTTGAATAATTTGCATGAAGAAGTGAAGAAACACATCAACAAGATGAACTCACAATATAAGGCTCAGGCAGATCAGAAAAGGAGGTATAAGGAGTTCTAGGTAGGAGATGAAGTCATGGTTCATTTGCAAAAGGAAAGGTTTCTAGTTGGTACATACAACAAGTTAAAGATGAAGAAGTTTGAACCATGCAAGATCCTGAAGAAGCATGATTTAGGAAATGCTTATGAGGTAGAGTTTCCTAGTGGAATAAACATTTCTCTTGTGTTCAACATTACTGATTTGACATAGTATCATGAAGGTGATATAGAGGAGGGTTTGATAAATGAATAGTTGAAAATTCCAGCACCTACTTCAAAGAAGGAAGAGGTAGACAAAATATTGGATAACCATGTGGGTAGAAGCACAAGAAATAGGAAATATGTAGAGTACTTGGTGAAATGGAGAGGAATGCCTATAGAAGATTCATCATGGTTATTTGAGGTTGAGGTTAACTATTTGGGTTTCCCTCTAATTCTTGAGAAGTGACAGGGTCACTTTTGAAATTACCCTGGGTGTCTAATGCAGGAGCATCCAGTGATGCAGGGAAATCTTGCATCACCTAAAAAAAATGTTTTCTTTATTTTCTTTAGTTGTTTTGAGTTCCATGATGGCACTTAAGGGGTATAAGACTGCCATGCATTAGAAATAGGGAAAACTAGGAACTTACTATTTTTAATAAGTTGGCCATAACGGGCTCGTATGGATGTGAAAATTTACCCCAAGGAGGAGAGCTAAAAAAAATTTCCAGTCACAAAAGAATCACCTTAATACCCTGCACGGTTTGGGAGAAATTAAAGTTTCCATCTTGGGAAATATCTCCAATGTAGCTTCAAATTTAGTTATAAAACTTTGGAGGCCCTAGAACAGCTCAAAACGTGGCTGAACCGACCTACGATTGATTCATGTGTTCTAGATCTCATTGAGAGCTTTCCGATGATATGCAATAATAGTGAATTAGACAGTTGGAACAAAAGTTATGCCCCACAAATTTTGTCCTCTAAAAAGTGAATTTCTTAAAAATTTCTTCCTAGGCCTGAAATCAAACAGCAGGACTTTTGGCACCAAAACAAAAGGGGAAATTTGATCTTTCTAATACATTCTAGGGAGGTTGTTGGGTAAAATAAAAAGGGTTAAGTGGGGGTTGTAGGAGGTGGCCCTGATAGTGCAAATTGTGGCTCTGTATATTAGATTTTATTTTCTAAGTTGATTTTTTTGTAATGAATAAAACCCATGAGGCTGTAGCATGCAAGCTTTGAATCTATAATTTCATTTTCTTAAAATAATTGAAAGTGAATCATTTTTTGTCTCACATTTTCTTTGTTGATATCTCTTGTGATTTTTGTGGGTTTTGGGTGGTGTGGCCCTCATCACTCAACCATAACTTTAAATGCTTTGAATATATCTATGGCTTCATATTTTTCTTTAAAAAAAGAAAACCATGTCATTCTAGAATAATCATCAATAAAAATCATGAAATACATGTCACCTTGAAGACTTCTTGTTCTTTTGGGACCACAAAGATCTATATACGCCAGTTCCAATAATTTTGTAGAAGATTGTTCTTTTCCTTTGAAATTTCTTTTGAAATTTCTCATTTTCTTTCCAATCTAACACTCCTTGCATACAACATTGATGGACTTCGTAATCTTTGGTAGATCTCTCACTGCTTAATCTAAACTAATTCTGACCATGTTATCAAAATTAATGTGGCACATCCTCCTATGCAATAACCAAATTTCATTAATTTGAGTTATAAAACAATGACCATCAACACCCTTGAGTTGATAAACATTTCTATCTATCCTTCTTCCAACAACAATTACAATTCTAGACCATTTTCTGATCTCACATCCATCATCCTTAAACATAAGATTGTATCCTTTGCTACACATTTTCCCAACACTCGAGAGGTTATTCCTTAAAACTTTAACATAGTAAACATCATCATTATTATGCTTTCTATCAAAACTAATTGAACCTATTCCACATATCTTTGCACCTAAATCATCACCAAATCTAACAAGTTCTCCATCATACTTTTCAAGTTTAATAAACTTACTCTTGTTTGTAGTCATATGATTTGAGAATCCACTATCAATGATCCAATAGTTCTTATCTTTTCTAGAATGAAAGGAAGATATCAAAGTAACTTTAGTATTATCCTTTCTCTTCATCTCCATAATCACATTCATCATAAAAAATACTTGCATCTTCTCTAACATAGTAGATTTTCTTAATTATCTTACCTTTGTTCTCTTTATTTTTTTCATTCATAACTCTATTTGGCATCTTGATGCATAGTGACCTATCTTTCCACAACTAAATTTTTTTAAAGGTAACTTACCTTTTTACTTACCAATACCCCTTCTCATTCTTCTTACAAAGTTAGTTTCCACATCATCAAGATCTTCAAGTGATATGGATCTTTAGAATTCTCTATTTTTGTAGCCTTTAAAGTAGTCTTAAATTTTGCACCATTATTTGGACCAAATTCTCTCATTTCAAATGCAGTTAAAGAACCATACAATTGATCTCTAGAATAATGATCTATATTTTCAAACTCCTTAATAGAAGAAACTTTGTGTCTGTAAGCTTTAGGTAGGGTTCTAATAATTTTCTTTACCACTTTTGATTCCCTGACTTTACCTCCAAGACCTCTAATGGAGTTGTTATCAACTAGGATTGCACCCTAGCTAACCCTAGACTTAGTTGATCATGTTGAAACATTGGGATACTTTCAGGTTGTGGGTACCCTATAGTGAAGATAGAACTCCAGATTATGGGCTAGTTCCCCTATCGAATTTCTTAAGAAACTAATGACTATGCAGCAAGAGAGATAGAAGGGTTTAAAATGAATGGAAAAAATTGAACTTGAAAGGATGGTGATGCACCTAGATGCTTATGAAATTGCAATTTGATTCACAAGCACCCCTCAATATATCTATTTTGCACAACCTGATTTGAATAGCTAAAACACATAAGTGAATCACATAAAGGCTTGACAACTTTATCCCCTTTGAAAGAAAAGCAATGTTTGCATAACTTAGAAAGATAAAAACTATTCTTTTGCATAATATATGACCTATGAGATTGAACTAAAAAAGTGGACATAAACTTATGAATGAGAGAAAAATAGAGGTTTCAAATTTGAACACAATAAATTTCTATCAAATTATACATAAATGATGACACCTGAAATCTGGAAGGAAAAACTTGATCGTTTATTGAAAGGTGAAAGGAATCTCTGCAATATGATGAAAAATGTTGAAAATAAACTACTGCTATAACAAATCTATAAAAGGATGAGCTATAAAAAAAATTCTCTCTGCAATGCATAGGAGAGCATAAAAATAAGAACTGAAATAAAACATAGGTTTTTTCTCCTATATACAAAAGATTCTCCAAAGTGCCAAGAGGTGGAACTTGTAGTTAACTACAACTAAAATATATTCAAGAAACTATCTCACAAGTAGAGATGAACCCCCAAAAATAGGGCCCAAAATTGATCCAAAATGAGTGAAAATAGGTGGAAACTTTCCCTCCCAAGTGGAACTACTCAAAAGGACTCCAAAGTTACTCAATTCTAACTAGAAATAAAAAATAGACACTTTAGTTCACTCTCATTTCCATTTTGCATGATGGAGACTCAAGCAAAAGTACACAAGTAAACTAAAATTACTTTAGTGGGTGTTCTGCACTTGCCCTTTCCTTGTATTTTCATGACATTAATTATATCAACTTATAATTTGATTGCTTTAATAATGTTTACATTTTCATAAAAGTTTTAGTTTCATGCAAAATTAAGGAGGGTCAATCTTGGCCTAGGTTTGACTTACAACTTTGAAAAAAATGCAAAGGAATTTACAATTGCACACAAGGGGTATTAATCAAATGGAAAAATGTTTAAATACGTGAACACAAAAAAAGTAACCCTTCTACTTTTTCTTGTTTTGTCCCTCCTTGTGCTTAATTGGCTTGAGCTTTCCTTGATTTAATGTTGTAATGTGACCCACACATTCACATTAGGTCTTGAATTTTTATGAATCATTAAGACTTTATGATGTCTTGTAAAGGTGTTGTGAAGTGTTGTAACACATTTTCACACTTTTCTAGACTCTTCTTATTATAAGTCACCTACATACCCCCTTTTTTATCACTTACCAAGTCTTATTTTAAAGTGTTGTAAATTATTGTAACAAACTTTAATGCTTTTCTAGGCTTTTCATCAACAAATACACCTTTCTTATGCTTTATTTGGCCCCTTTATGCACTTACAAGACTTAATTAAGTGTATTTTTTAATATAAACCCGACAAATATCATTTAAGACAAATTAATTTCTGACACCCATTCACATGCCTTGAGTGGGGCCCATTTTCCATTTGGGGTGAATGAGTCCCTCTTGGCACAAAAATCAAAATAAATTCAAATTATTGGCGGGTTTTTATTCCTTAAGACGTAAGGCCGGCCTATGATGTATTTTTGGGAAATTATGGCATAATTATGTATAAATATATGATTTTCTATTCATTTTAACCAACATATATCTCATTCATCCATTCATCAACATAATTAATTCATGCATCATAGCATTCAAGCATTCTAGCATCTTCATCATTCAATCAAACATTCAAGCATCTTAGAGTAGCATATCTTCAGGCTTCAACATCAAAGGTTTGGTGAGATTATGAAATTGCATGTTGTTTATTCATCATTCTCTCCTTATTCCATTTCATTTTCAAGGGTTTGATTACCAAACTAGGGTTCGACCAAGGAAAGCCCCTATACTCTAACCCTTAACACATTTTCCCTCTTTGCATGTGTGTTTTTGTACCATAGAAAAATGGATCATTGGCATTTTCATGGTTATTTAGGTATTTTTCCTATGATGTTTGACTTATCTTACTCTGATTTAATGTTGTAATGTAGCTTATGCATTCAGATTAGGTCATAAACATTCATGACATCTTATGAAGGTGTTGTGAAGTGTTGTAACACATTTCTACACTTTTCTAGACTCTTTTCATTATAATTCACCTAACAATCACATTTTTGTCACTTGTCAAGTCCTATTCTAAAGTGTTGTAAACTCTTGTAACAATATTTCATGCTTTTCTAGGCTTGTTATCACTATTTACACCTTTCTTATGCTTTATATGACCCCTTTATGCACTATGTATTTTTGAATGTAAGCTCAACAAACAACAATAAATGTAAGTTAATTCTCGACACCCACTTACAAGCCCAAGGTGGGATCCATTCGCCATGGGTGGCAAATGAGTCCCTGTTGGCTCCAAATTCAAAATAATTCAAAATTCCTTTCAGGTTTTTATTCAAAAAGACCTTATGTCGGCCTGTGATGAGGTATTATTAGGTTATTAGGGCATAATTGTGTATAAATAAGTGTTTTTCTTATCATTTCAACCCCCATTCATTCAAGCATTCATCAAGTCCATTAATTCACTAGTTCATTCAATTATATTCAAGCATCAATCAATCAAGAAAACATCAAGCATCTTAGAGCCACCATTGACATATCTTCAGACTTCTTCAACAAAGTTTTGGGTGAGTTTATGACATTTTCATGTTGTTTATTCATCATTCCTTGCTCATTTCATTTCATTTCTTTATTAAGGGTTGTATTACCAAAGTGGGATTTGACCAAGGAAAATCCCTATAGTCTGACCCTTAACAATTTTTCCCCTTTTGCATGTGTGTTTGCAAACTCTTGTATGCAAATTTTTCAAGCAATTAGATGTTGAAAATTGGACAAGAAGTCAAAAAATTGTTTCAAGTCAACTAAACCCTATTTCAAGCTTGGAGATAACCTACAGTCAGTTTTTTATAGATTTGACTCCGTCAGCCTGACAAAAAGACAAGTGTAGATCTGGAGCTACAAAATTGACCTTTAATTTTGTAGATCTTTGGAGGACCTGACTGATTCACCATTAGTGGTGAATGAGTCCCACCCAAGGGCTAAAAAAGTTGACTTTGTTAGAATCCACTTCCCAATTGTCGAAAAATAGTTTTAAGTGTTTTTTTCAATAGCAGGATTGATTCGCCATCAATGTCGAATGAGTCCCACTAGTGATTTATAATGATTTATGCTAGTTTCCATAGCCTTCCAAATTCAACATCCAATTCCCAGGTGCACTATTTTTACTCTCTTTCAATTTTGTTTGTGTTTGTTCATTTTTTAGTTCATTCTTGTATACCTCACTATGTTTTCAAACATTGTACATTTCATTAGTTTTGCATTCATAGTCAATCAATTTCATAGCTTAGTTGCATTTAGATCATTGCATTTAGTCATAATTCCATCTTAAATTCCTTTATTTGAGTGAACCACCTTGATTTTAGGGTTCTATATGTCTCCTTTTAGGTGAAAGATCCTAAGAGTGCAAGAGAAGTCCATATACACCCTCGAAATTGATGGTTATTTTTGGTGAAACTGCATATTGAACACATTATCTTTTTGATTTCAACTGCATCTTGCATCCTGTGTTTCCTTTGCATCAACATACAATTAGGTTTTTTTTTTGTTTTTGCATCCTAGGGTTTCTCAAATTGCATTAGTGAAAGAATCCTATAGATTTCATTTTTGCATATCAAATAATTAAAAAACTAAAAATTTGCATTTGCATCTTCATTCTACATTTGACAAGCATTGAAATCATTTTAAATTTTCTGAAAAAACATAAAAAATCCATACGTAGACTCATTTTCCACCCTGGGAAAATCAGTCCAGTTGCGTTTTCTGCATTAAAATTTCTAGCATTTTCACAATATTTCCTGCATTTTTGTTTCCTATTACTATCTTCTTGTTTCATGTCACATAATTTATGTCATTAGCATTTTATTATTCCTAGTTTACATTTGTATTCACCCCATATTTTGTGTTACTTGTATGAGTGTTTAGTGCCCTATTGATAATACTTTAGTGAGATAAAGTTCTAGACTCATGGCTTCCCGCAATAGCACTTTCATTGTGGACCTTGGGATCTTAACAAATCCTACTCCTTGTATGGAAAATGGTGCATTAAGTATGGATACTACCACCAGTATGCCTTTACCTTCACATCCAATGCATGTTGACACACAAACTAATTTCATTCTACAAGAAAAATTCATTAGTATTCATGAGGATTTTTCAACAAGATTTAAGTCTTGAAAATGTTTCCACCACTACTATACCTGCCATAGAAAACCTTCATCACTTGATTGAAAGTGGCGATGGCTTACAAGTTATGAAAAAAATAGCTGAGATATACAACAAAATGTTCCTTCCACATCCCAATCAACAAACATTATTGTGAGCCAAGGCGGATCTCACATTCCTCATCCTTCAACCATAGCATCCATACCAACCTACACCACTCAAGTAACAACAACCATGCAATAGGTTAGTCATGTGAATCCTTTCTCTATTCCAACTAGCATTCCTAGTTCTTTTGTGGCATCAAATGTTCCATCTTCTACCTTCACCCCTCTTAGTCTCCCCTTCACTTCTCCTAACATTACATACACTCCATCACCATTCTCTCTTCCACCTCATACCACTTACACAGACCCCATCATTACACAACTCTTTAACACTATTTCATCCATGCAAAAACAAATATCTACCATTAGCCAAAGTCAAAATGCTCCACCCACATATCATGTTCGCAGTAGCCCATTATCTCTAGAGATCTTAAGAACATAGATGCCATAGGGAATTGAGATGCCTAGGTTTGAGAAGTATGGAGGTAAAGGAGACCCTATTAATCATGTTAATACCTATACAAAATTGTATAGTGATTTTATCCTTGATAATAAACTATTAGCAAAACAATTTCCTAGGACCTTAAAGGACACTACATTGGAGTGGTTTTCAAACTTACCCAATCATTCAATCTAATGATTTAATGAACTTGTGGATTCCTTTATAAGTCATTTCTAAGTCCATATGATTCCCAAAAAGACAATGAATGATTTAATGCGATGTAAGAAAAACGTAAATGAAAAAGTAACTAATTTCATTTCACATTATTAGTTATTGTATGCTCAAATTGATGTCAAGATTCCTGATTCACATCTACAAAAGATGTTTATCAAAAACTTGCATAGTCACCTTCAGGATAAGTTGACTATGATGAAATTTCCTTCATTCATGCATTTATGCACAACCCTTTGTGACTATCACAACTTAGTTACTAGTTGTGATTCAAAGTCCACTTCTAACCAAGTTGAGAAGTTTGAGCAAAGCAACCAAAACAACATGCAAAACTTTAGAAAACCAAACAGAGGCTTCTTACAGTTCAAACCGCCTCCTCCGCAACCAACTCGACCTATTCAAAGTCAAGTGGTAGTTATTAAAACAGTGGTTCCCTTTACCTATGGGGACTCGAAGAGACAATTTAGCCCCTTACTTGATACTCTCCATAACATAATGAATCAACTACTCCAACAACAAATAATCACTTTGCCTACCGTTAAACCATTTGATACCACTAGGAATATACCACCAACCTTTTAACCAAATGATTATTGTCATTTTCATCACCAAAATGGTTATGACATCGAACAATGTAAGCATCTCAAACACTTAGTACAAGACCTCATTGATTCTGGTCATTTTTCCATTGCAGGCATCAATATCAAGGCAATAAGTTTGTTGCACCCCCTTATCAGAATTTACAAATCTTTACCAACCCTATGCCTAAACACAATGTTTCCTTTGTCAAGGCTAGTGAACCTTGAAACACTCATGTGATGAACATTGATACAAATAATGAACAACATGATATTACTCCAAATGTTACCCAAGTTAATCCTATGGATGAACTTGTGGGTACAATAGATGTTGTCCCTCGTAAGGGCCCAAACAACTATTCTCTTGAACTTACTTTTTATTCTCATGATATACTAAAAAATATTCCCAATGGTCCTCTTTACATAGTCAACCACATCTATGATAATCCCACCAATG
The DNA here is from genome assembly GCA_007258455.2 of Sequoia sempervirens. Taxonomy (NCBI): domain Eukaryota; kingdom Viridiplantae; phylum Streptophyta; class Pinopsida; order Cupressales; family Cupressaceae; genus Sequoia; species Sequoia sempervirens. The sequence continues at coordinate 687,022,577 of VDFB02000003.1, forward strand.
GGATATTAATAGATCCTACCTGTTGTGTGAATGTGATCACAGAAGAATTTTTAGTAGTACACGATCTTTATCAAGATGATTATAATAAACCAGCCACATGGATTAAAACACATATCAGTTTTTCATGCCCCATGATTGGATCGATCATATGCCCATTATAGATAGGACCCAAAACTTTGGATGTAACATTTTTTATTATTCCATAATCAGATCAATTTCATTTGTTGCTAGGTCATCCTTGGCTTCACTCGATGAAAGTTGTTCCTTCAGTTGTTCACAAATGTTTGAATTTTCCATATGGAAATGAGATATTTACCATACACCATAGTGCTTTAATCCATTCTCCTCTAAAGGTAATTTTTCCTTCGAAGCCTTTTAGACTAAAACTATGGAACCCATCACCTCTCGAAGATACTTATTTTTCATAACCTATCAAAAGCTCAAGGCCAAACGAATAGTTGAATTGTCTCTTCATAACATGTATGTCCCCGTCCACTTCCGCTACTCCTATCCTAGATTAGAAAATGCTTCAACTTGAGTCTAAAACTAAACAAACAATGCAACCTCATGAGCAACCAACCATAGATAGTTCCCCTTCATCGTATAAACATCTAAGAGAAAATGAAACCAATCCTATCATGCCTCCTTGCATTAAAAAAGTTTATAAAGCCAAAGAGAAAGTGATTGATCCATCTTTGGTTTTTTCCCTTCTTCTCCCTTTGGAAGAAAAGGAACCTATGGTGGATCAACCCACTTTTACACCTCAACAAATTCAAAATTAAATTAAAAGAAACCACGGTGCTAGGGAGTGTAGGTGTCGTTTCCATCTCCTTGCTCATCAAATGCAAACTAAAAAAACAAAGAAAATCCACTTCTTCATTTAATAGAAGCAATAAATAATCACCCCACTCCTCTTGAGCCACCACAAGATAGTACAATACAACCATCACAACAAAATGATCAAATACAACAACAACAACTCCTAATACATCCTTCATTAGAAATTACTCTTCGTCCTCCCATCATGATTAACCTAGATGATGATGTGGAGGAGGAGATCACTAAAATCAATGAAGAAGTGCATAACAATTTAAAATCTTTATTTTCATCATCCATGAGCTTAAATGATAAATCTATAACACCAAGTAAAGAACCTGGCACTTCCCCTAGTTTGAAACTTGCAATTCTTCCTTTAGATAGTCAACCACCCTCGCAATATACTGAACATGAGTGGGAGGTAAATGACTTGTTAGATGGTTGACTTGCATTCACCTTGCTAGCCTTTTTACATTTTCCTTTTCTTTAGTGTGCTTGTATGTGCACATTGTGTTCTCCCGTAATGTGTCACTAATACATTTGACTGCAAAATATGACGAAACTGTCTGACAAAATATGTAAAATTCGATGTTCATCGGGTGCTTGTAAAATTTGATGTGTAATTTCCAATTTTTTCAAAATTTTATGCCTGACGTTCGTCGAAATATCGACAAACCTCGTGTTCGTCGAAATGTCGGCTATTATTTTCGTCGAATGTTTTCGAATGTTCGACAAACATGAAAAATTAAAAAAATCAAATTGTGGCCGACATAAAGAAAAGTGAGTTCGTGCCTGATTTATTGCGACAGTGTTTTGCTCTACTTGAGACAGTTTGTGGAGAACTAAGGACGATTTTCTTGGGAAAAATCAGAAAAAATTCAAGAAGATATCA
>VDFB02000003.1:687024384-687036477 GCA_007258455.2 Sequoia sempervirens
TATGCCAAGTTGAAGCATCAATAAAATGATGAAAACTCCCATTGTTAAAAAATGACCGCTCTTGTTTGTAAGTTATCGCAAAACAAAAAAAGTTATCCCCCTTTGCTAATGTAGTAAAGTAAAAAACTCCCTCCTCAAAAGTAGTGATAAAATTACATTAGTATAAATTGTTAACTAGTAAGGTTTAAATGCTATATTCAAATGCTTACTATTTGAATTAAATGCTTAACAACAAATGTAGCAATAGTATAAAAAAATACTAATTGGTAGGAGGGACTCCTTGACTATGTCAACTAGGCTCGAAATATAAAATCTTCACATCAAGTGTTGAGTTTGAAGACTAATTTAAAGGAAGTAGAGGCATGTGGGAGTTGAAATTGAAGATGGAGGCCACCAATGTTGGGGTGTGGTTTCACATGGAAGCAAAAAACTTGTGCTTCCACAAAAACACACTTGCACACAATGAGCCTAATTCACATTATCAAAGAGATTGATAAAAGAGTTTATTAAAATGTACACTATAACCTTTTTTAAATAAGCAAGTTAGTGATGGTAGTCATATCAAATACAATGGCTAACTAAACCTTCAAATATGGAACACTTGTTAACTCACATGACATGAGTTCTAGTGAGTGACAAGTGATCACACAAGAGGTGTAGAGGTGTCTCACAATGTGAGAACACTTGTCTCAACCACATGAGGTGAGATAAAACTCTAGAATTCCTCTTAGTGATCTTAAGTATAGTGTGAATAGGAATCTACTAAGTAGGATAAAAGCTAACTAGTTTAATAATACCCCTTTTTGAACACTAACAAAAATGAGTGAGATCTTTGATAAAGTGGTTAAGTGTTAGATATATAGATTTAGTTGAAAATGGATGGAGGGTTGAGATTGTTTGATGAAGATCAAGAGTTGAGAATGATTAGGATCTCTCAAGCCACAAGATTGTGTCAAGTGGCACAATGACAGGGTTTGAGAGGGAGATGGTGAAAGAACCTTTGATAATCAAAGATTGAAAGCAAGCACAATGAAACAAGATTGCATAATAGTCAACCCATGAATTAGATCAACAAGGTGTACATAAAGAGGAATGGAGGAAATAAACCTCCATGAAATGAGGATAGGAATCCTCACTCATGAAGTGGTGGCAAGTTTCCTACCAAAATGTAGGAAGAGGTGTCAAAAGTGAGTCAACACCTCTCAATATAGCTATCAACCTTGACACCTCATGTGGGAAAGGGTCAAAGGGACACCTAAGTAGGCTTAAAGCCTATGTGTATGCAATATGTGTATAGTAACACCCCCCCTTAAGTATAGCTTAGGTGGGTACGAAAGAAATGGGTCTCTAGTTTGGTGAGGTACCTATGTACAATGCAAAATAAATGGGTCCCAACCATGAAGCTTTAAGGAGAAGTACCTAGAATTGTAGAAAATTGATTTTTTCACATGTTGATTTTACTCATAATCCTCCAAATGAGTCCTACTTAGATGCATTTCCCTCTCTTCATGCATATTTTCTCCTTGTTTTCCCATGTTGTCCCATTGAATCCGTTGGGTTATGCATATTTTTCATTCTGGTTCATGTCGGTATAGGTACCCAAATTTCTCCCCGACCTGTGTATGTTTCACTATTTCTTGTTGCAGGTTTTCAGCAAGACACTTCTCTTGTTATGGCGACAATAGATATCTCTATCGGCATATGTTTTGAATTGCGGCAGGAGGTCTTGGCGAAGGGGTCGGGCTTTGCTGATGAGGTTTAAAGTGGCTTTCAGCAGGAGACTTCTCTTCTCTCGGTGACATATTGTGCTTGGGGCTTTCGGTATAGCTATTCATTCTACATAACGTCTCACCAAGGATTTCGAGTTATAGCGACATGTATTGAACGGGTGGCCTTTGTCGGTATAAGAACATTTGTGTCCTAGCGATGCTACATGAGGGCCGACTGTCAACAAAATAATTTTGATATTACACCGACATGTGGCTATATAGGGAGCTTTCAATGTAACCTGGTGTTTCTCTATAGCATCTTGCCAAGGGGTAAAGGCTATAGCGATACACATGATAGGCGCTCTTCAGCAAGAGAAGTGAATGGTTACAGTGACATAACAAAGGGGTAAAAGGTATGTTTTCGGTATGACAAATGGCTTTCAACATAGTGTTTCACTGACTATGGTTGGCTATACCAAAATGAAAGAAAGGTATGGGGCTACTTCTAGACTTCGATGTAACAATTGGAATATCATGGTGACTTGAATATAAGTGATATCTTCGGTGAAGCTTGGTCTAATCTTTGAGATGTCTCCCCAAAAGTGGTATGCTACGGCGATGGTGACCAAAACAAATGGGGTTTTCGGCATGAAATATCCTTATGTCTCACCGAGTGAAAATAAACATAACGGATATATGATCTCTACGAGCATGTTGTGGTCTATGTGACTTCTTCCCAGGTGGGTGTTGTCTTGGCAAAGGAGTATTGGAAGTATTTCTCGATGGGAGTGTTGGCGACCTGTGAATGGTAAATGACCCTCGGTGTAGCTTGATGATTTTTGCATGACATCTCACTAATATCATGGGGTTATAGCAAAACAGGAGATTAATACATAACTTCGGTATAACTAACAGGTTGCCATAGTGAATATGAAAACAAGATATGAGTAGAGAGATGAACGTTTGAATTGCCTTTGGCATAGGTTGCGATATGTCCCGCCAACTGCTCACTGGTGAAAATAGAATTTTAGATTGTTGAGGCCAACATGAATCTATTTGAATAACCATTGCAGGCTGACATATTTTGAGCCTGAATTTGGTGTTGGGCCGACATAATTTTTTATTTTGATATTCTTCTCAGGCTAGTGTGTATATAAGCATGATGTAGTTGTTAATTGACAACACTAGAGATTAGATTTTTTTGATACACTGCAAGTAGATACATTAGAATAAAATTATTAGACCAGAGGCTATTGTTGCATGATTTTCACAATGGAGGTATTTATGAGATTCAGTTGATGTTGCTACATTTTTCTGGTGTCAGTTATCTATTGAATTAAATGAAAAATACTGCTAAGTTGTCTCCATGATTGATTTTTTTGGTTATTTAAGTTGACATAACAAGTTTATGTTCAATTTATCAATACACATTTGTTGTATTCGTGTGATTAATCAATTGGTTCTTTCAAGTAAAGATTAAATCCTTTTATTGATCATAGTAATCAGAGAGATTTTATTTTGGATCATTAAAGTAGAACTTAGTAGTCACAATATTGCATGTTCATACAAGTTATGAATAGATCATATGCCAGATAATCTATATCTCATCCAAAGAGTGTTGTTCATCTTGATCTCATTTGACCCTGCCTACCCAACAAGGCACTAGTCTCTGCATTTCACTATTTGAATCCATTTCAATTTCTTTATATCAATTAATTAAGCATCCTAGGATTTAGATTAAAAGGTAGCTATTGAGTTTGGTTTCATTTGTCCACTATCATCTGCCATTGTGGACAAAGCAATTCAGAGGGATAATCATAAGATAAGCCTGCTCAATTCAAAAGGTGCACCCGCCTGGGTTTAGCAGCACCTAAAGAGTAGAAGGTTGAGTTCTCTTGACCTTGTTCAGTTGCCCTAAAGTGTATCAAGAGATTGGCAGCCTCTTGAGGCATTCATCTATGTTTTGAGAGCTAACAACATGCTAGTTCAACAAAAAATTCATCCTTGTCCACTCGCGGGTTGTGCCTCTTTTCCCAGTAGGGTTGAGGAACATGAGTAACCTTCATATGCAACTATGGAAGGTCAGTAAAAGGGTTGTAATCCCATTTATTACATACTAAAACTAACCCAAAATGAGCTAGTTTATCTTGCAATAGTTGATCTGATTGCTTCTTTACTAGAGTCACCATTTTGAAATTTCTTGGGACAAGTAAGAAAAGAATCTCCTCTTTGACTTGCCAGGTTATTCGCGAGGAAGCTATAATAAATGATACACCTATTGAAATTTTTTGAGTGTGAGCACCCTATTTATGACATAGGATAGGAGTAGGAAAGGTTGATTGGTGAAGCCTCGCATCCAAAGAATTGTGAAATCTTCTCTGAAGAACCAGTCACAAGAGGGAGTGAAACTCTGCATATATCCAATTTGATCTATGTTGAGCCAAAAAATTTCACCTCCTTGTAAATCCTGCAAGACCAGAGTTATAAAATAATCCAACAATGCATTGTAATCATATTTCATGGAAAGAAAGGGTGTCCATGTGGATATTGACTTCCTCTTCTTCCTCTCATCAAAAATTGACAATTCAAAATATCTGCCAAAGAAATTAGGGTTTTGATGCAAGAACATGTGAACCAGGAAGGAGATAAATCTAAACTTTCCCTCCACCAGGTAATTTTCTACTTTCCATATCATTTCCTCCACCATGAATTCAAAAAAATCATACAAGAAGATATTGTGTTGTTTGCAGAATTAAAAAGTCGGCCCTAGTTGAAAGGCTTCCACTATCTCGTCAGAGTCCCGACCACACACAAACACTAGCATTGACAAGGCATCCTATATGTCTTTGTGAAATGAAATATGATGCAATAGGATACTTGCTAGCTTAGTGTCTAGGATTCCCTTCCTACCAATTTCCTCCATTAGGAAATCTGAGCTCTTTTTCATCTCCTTCCACATATTTTCTCCTTTGGTAGGAGAGGACTCAATTTTCTCCTTCCTGGTACTTGGGTCTAGGATACATAGCATGTTCCAAATGGCTTGTGGGTTGATGTGAACACTTAAGGTTCAACCCTTAATGCAATGGGTTCTTAGGTTATAACGCTAAATGGCAACATCAACTATCTCCGGGCAATAATGTACCAGCAGGACCATGTATTATGGAAGACCACTGTACCAAACCTTCTTTTTTGTTGGTGTGGCTCCCTTCGGTGAACTAATCCTTGCATAGGCTACTTCTCTTAAAGACTTAGGGTTTTTTGTGAGGTGTGGGTCATGAATATTATCTCATTCCTCCTCAACCCTTTTCTTGTTTCTATAATATTTGGGCCTATCCAGTTGTATTGTATTTTCCCTCTTCTGCTTTCCTGGTATACCAGGCATAGCATATGATAAATCTTCATAGATATACATGACTTATGATGACCATATAGTATTGAGGAAGCATTGGCCAACCTCCTAAATTTGTTGTGATGAACTCTCAGACATTTTTCCTTCAAATGAAAGCTTCTACAGGTTTTTAATTCTTCATAATTTTACTCGACTCTGGATATGCTAAAACCTCTCTTCACTTGGCTTGGCATATTTTGAAAGACATTAAGCATTAAAAACCTTCTCATGCAAAATTTTAGCTATCTTTTCTTGAGATGGTATAGGAAAGTAGGTTTTTTCATTTAATCTGGCATGTACCATTAATTCCTTCGCTTTTACGAAAATGAATTACTTGTTATTTTGAAGTGGAAATAATTCATTATTGCATTTGGAAACCATGTGATACGTTGTGATTTCCTTGAAACTTGAATCAAAAAATTTCCTTCTAGACCTGCATTAGTATGTGCTCACAATTAATATCCTAGACGGAATGATTAAGCCAAAGAAAAAGATCACCACTTGAAAAGATATGAATCTTTCCTTGGGTTTTGGGAAGCACCTATGAGGTGACACAATAGCCCATAGACCATGCAACTTACTACTGATGAGTGCCACCATCTTAAAGTTAATTAATTAGATCTTATTAACTTAGCACACATTGAGCCATACTTCTACAGACACAACCGATTAGGAAATGTGAGCAAACATAGGCATGCCTTTCAAGTTGGCACTTGGTTATCATCTCTTTTTCTCGAAACAAATTAGCATGCTTTTCTCATTTTTTCTATAAATGGGTCGCTAAGTAGTGAGGAAATCACACTTAGAATTTGAGCTAATTTTAGCAATAGGTCATTGGCATAGTATTTAGCTTCAATAAGCGAGTTTTCTCATAGGCTAGGTGATAGGAAAGTTTCAAGAGTAGTTAGAAGGTAGTAGCATTGTGTCAGTACCATGGACACTCCCATTATGCTAGTTTCTTACAAGTCACAGACAAATTTCCTCAGAGAGGTTTCAACTAGGCGCTTGAAAAGGATGACCAAAATTAAACACTCCCTTGTTTTGATAGCCATAAAATGGGTTCTAGGTAGGGAGTGCATAGAGTATGAGGACAAATACCATGTAAATACCAATATCTGCTCACACTTTGTTGCATCAATGTTAGACATTGGTACCCCCAGGCCTCTAATTCTTAAGTTGGTTAAGGAATTTTTTCTGAAAAAGTACCTAAATGGTCTAGGTGAGGTCATCGCTCATGCAACATATGGGGTAGGCCTGCCAATAGCCAGTGACCTCTGGTGCTACATTGAGGAAGAAGCGGTCATTGTATGGCTACCATTTCTTATTTTATTCTGCCTCTAGACATGCGGCGAGCATGAGCAAAGGGTTACCCAGGCTTTGGACTTTCTATTCTGTAGCTACAACATAGTTCCATTCTATAACATTGATTGGTACACTAACTTTAGGAACCTAGTGTTCCCTTTGCCAATGGTGGTTGTTCCAAATGATTATGCTTTTGTTGTTGAAGTACCTACTAATGAAGGCATGGTAGGCATTGCCATTAATGTGTCGATTGTTGTTTCCCATGCTCTTGGATGAAATACCTCCTTGTTTCTTTGTTTTTTGTTCTTAAGAATACACCACCCATTTCTAGTTTTTTGTATATAAGCCTGAAAAAGGCTATAGATATAGCATATATGAAAAGAATAGCACGTATAATCATATACTTTTTGAATTATGGCTCTCTCTTCTTTTTGCATATCTATTGTATGGGTTCTTTTTATAACATATTTGCATATGGGTGTATTTTCTTGATTATTTCTATAAAGCAATTATACTGTTGTACTCTCTACAATGATGGGTTGCTTTCTGCTGAAACATGCACTAATTTCTAAAAAGACCAGCCAACACAAAGGGAAAGAAAATAAAAGCATACTAACATATGTAAAATAATAAAATTTGACACTTAATGGAATAGCTTAAGATGAATCTCATTGATAGAGATTCCCAAGGGTTCCTGTTCCATGCTTTATAACTCAAAAGTATTATGCTCTTTGCACTGAATGATTTTAAAGGGGTCCTCCCATAGGCTGTCAAATTTTCCATGTTGATCTGGCTTAGCAGCCTTTTCATTATATTTCAGCACTAAGTCTCTGCACTTTAGGCCTTGTTCAGAAGCCCTCTTGTCAAACTATCACTTGACCACTTGCTGGCGGTTTGTCATGGCTATTAGGGAATTCTCCCTTTTGTCCTGTACTTCTAACATTTTAGTAAGCCGAACCTCCATGGTGCCATTTTGTTCTATCTCGAGGGATTTCAATAGTTGAAGTGCTAGAATCTCCATAGATATAGGCAACAATGCCTCTTTCCCGTATACTAACTCATAAGGTGAAGTCTTAAGGACTTTCTTAGGAGTTATGCAGTTTTCCCATAGCATTGCTTAGAGGTTTTTGTGTCATTATCTCTAGTGCTCTGAACCATTTCTTTTAAGGAGTCAAACTAGGTTCTTGTTCTTTGAATCTATTAGGTAGTTTCCCTACGGGTAATAATTTGATGATGTCTTAAGGAGTATACCATTTGTTAATGCAAAGTGACATACCTTTGCACCTAGGAAAGCTTTGGAATTATCAGAAATGATAGTCTTCATAGGACTAAACCTTGTCACCAACTCTTTAAGGAAATCCACTATCTTTGCCTTTGTTACATTTTTAAGCAGAATGACCTCTATCCATCTTGTGAAGTAATCTGTAGCAGTTAGAATCCACTTGTGCCTAGCACTGGAATCGGGATTAATCGTCTTGATGAAGTCCAGACCCCATTGTGCAAATGGTTCATTTTTCCACTATAGTCTTGAGAGGCATTGCATAATTCTTCCATCTGCTTGTGAAGAACTGGCATTCCTTATAGGACTTCACCAAAGAGTGAGAGTCGTTGAAAAGTGTGGGACAATAGTAACCTGTGCACATGATTTTCATGGCGGTGGTCTTAGCGGAGAAGTGTTCACTTGTAGTGTTGTTGTGGAAAGTGTTGAGGATTCTCTTCGCTTGCTCTATAGTAATAAATCACAGGAGGAGACCATTGAAATTCCTTTTGAAAAGGACCCTTTCCACTAGTGCATATCCACAATTTTGTAGCCAATAGTATCTCCTCTTTTGGGAGGAAATACTTGGCAGATACTTTCCTATTTGCATAAACCTCACTCTATCTATTATCCAACAACTCTCAGACCCTAGCTCATTTATCAGAACAAGCTCTAGTTGCTTTTCTTTGGTGGGGATCTCTTCGTCATGCACCATGTATTTGCATAGTCCTCTTCCTCAGACTGTTTTAGTGGGTTTTACCTCAACATCATATTCAAGGATCTTGGTGATCCAATTAGCTCTTTTTTTTGTGATTTATCCCTCCATGATATATTCGTGCACAATAGAATGTGTGACATAGACAATCACTTTGTTGCAAGAAATTAGATGGAAATTTTTTTTAGTCCCTTCACTATTGCAAAGGCTTTCCTTTCTATGAAATTATAATTCATCTCATAGTCCTTTAGGGTCCAGGAGTAGAATGCCACCAGATATTCTCCTTTTCCTTCATTATCCTTTTGAGTTAAGACAATAGCAATATTGGACTTTCTACTAAATGCATACATTATAAAATCCTTAGATAATTCTAGATTAACCAGTACCAGAGCTGTGGAAATGGTATTTTTAACCTTTTCAAAGGATTCTCGGGCTTCCTTTGTCCACTTGAATGTTTGATCCTTTTTAAGCATCAGGGTGATCAGCTTAATTATTCCCGCAAAGTTGGAAATAAACTTACTAAAAAACTTTTCCTTTCCCAAGAAGGACTGAACACCTTTCTTATTAACCGAAAGGGGAAGTTCCTTGATGGATTTCACCTGGTTAGGGTCAATTGAAACTCCTTCTTTGGACACCACGTGTCCTAATAGCTTTCCTTGCGGCACTCAAAATACACACTTTTTTGGATTCAGGGAAACCTTGAAATCCTAGAATTTCTAAAAAAATATTTCTAAGTGTTCAAAATGATCATCCTTAGACTTAGAAAACATAGTAATATCATCTCAATAAATTAAGATAATCTTATTGATCAATTCACTAAATGCGATGTCCATTGCTCACTGGAATGTTGCCCCTACATTGGATAAACCAAAAGGAATTTTAGCATATGAAAATGTTCCCCACTTTGTAGTGAACATAGTCTTATGTTGATCCTCTTCTTTCACTTAGATCTGATTATAACTAGAGAAGCCATCAAGTAGAGAAAACATTTTTGATCCTGCTACTTTTTGTAGGATTGTCTCCATAGATATAGGAAATAGTGCCTCTTTTTTGGGGTTCACTGGCCTCTACTTTTGTCGGACTGGTTTTTCACCTTCTATCAGCCCGATCATGTGTTGGATGATGTCAGGATCATATCCCTTTAGGTCATCATAGGACTAGGCCACTACTCCATATATCTTACAGAAATTGATGAGCCTTTATCATGGTGTAGGACATCTTTTGCAACTCGAAGGTTTTTGTTGTCCAAGACCTGAAGGTCTATGTAGTCACTTTTATCTACCAAAAACTTTCTTGTATCATTTCATTCATCATCACAATCAAAAATGTTTTCAAGAGTAACCAATCCTTTTAGAAGTTTGTTAGATTTGAGCTACATGATTTTTCCTTTATAAGCCTCTATGATCTTTGGTTGGAGTTGATCGGTGAATTCCCCCAACTGTTGGATGAACAAAGCAATGTGTTCATCACTCTCAAACACCTACCAAATTTTATCATTATCAGGAACCACTAGTCGTACTATTACTCGTACAGAGTTTTTGTTATGTATAAGGTCAAAAACAGGATCAAACTAGGATCCGATTGCTTCCATGCAATACACGTCACCATTTTGGTCTCGGGAAAGAGTCTGAATGTTGAAGGCTTCAAAACCCTCAACTAGTTCCCAAAATTGATGCTAATAGGATCTCATGCAAACATTCCTTTTCATGGAAATTCCCTAGACTTGGTTGACCACCAATTTAGAATCTCTAAATACCATTAATTGCTTAATTCCTATTCGCTCAGCAAGGCTTAAACCTTGAACTAATCCTTCATATTCGAATTCATTGTTCAAACAAGTGAACTAGAAGTGAAAATACCTTAGTATCTTTTCATTTTGTGGGCATATCAAACATATCCCCACTCTGGCACCTACTTTGCATCTTGCCCTATCAAAGTACAATGTCCATAGCTCAGGTGCTTGGCCACCTTTGAACTCTTTGGCAACTTTCAGGAGCACTTGGTCTTCATCATAGATTACATAGGTTCCCAATCCTATAGCATGGTAATTGCCAAAAGGGTTGTTGTCCATGTGCTCACTTAACATAGCATCCTCTTGATCATTCCTGCCCTGGCCACCTTTTCCTCCTCTAATAATTTAATGTAATGCATTTCTTGCTTGGTGATGTGGCAGAGCACCCAAGGCCTTCAAGGAGTTGGTTCAAGAGCTAGGAGTTTGCAAGGGTTAGAGGACCTATCCATTATATCAAAACATCAACTATGACCTTTGAAGCCTATTATGACTTTTAAAATGGTTAAAAACATTAAAGGATTCAAATGTCCTAAGGGTCCAGATAAGAACCATAGGACCAAAATGCAATATAAAGGGAAAATCATGTTCTAGGGGTTTTATTAGTAATCTAATAATTTAATTAGGTCAAATAAGGTTGGACATTGAAGATCCAATGGTTTTTAGATAATAGAATTTAATAAATTTCAAGATTGTAATTTCAAATTTTTGAATTTCACTTTAGGCGGGAAAAGGAGTTTTAGGTGTTTTAGAGGTAATTATGCATTGTAATCAATTCCAATCAGTTGGATCAGTTGGGGGATGGTTCTATAACCCAAAAATGGTCATTTTTATAGAGGTTGGGAATTTGGAGAAGTGACTGTACGGACTGCTACAGGAAATAATGAAAAAACACAGTTTTCTTGCATTTTCTTGAGTCTTTTTGATGATATATTGATTCCTTTTGAATTTATAATCAATTTTATGGTTCAAGAACCTGTATTTACTTTCAATTAACCTCTTGAATGATCTGATAGACGTTATGAATCAGTTTTTGTAACATATTGCTGAATGTCCTCAAGAATAACACAAAATTTTCACTAGTTTTGGTGGTTTTCATGGATGATTGATCCATTTCAAGGTAGAATGATGCTATGACCTGTGAAATGGATCATTCCTAACATGTAACATACATATTTAACAAACTAATGTGCAGGGAAGAAGAATATTGAGGTGTACACCAAGATTTCACAATGCAAAGTGCTTGAAGTTGGAGGCTAGGGTATAGCAGCAGAAGATCTTCCTTAATTAGGGGCATGTTTTTGAGTTGGGATAGACTAAATATGTTGTCCTAATGGTTTAGAGTCAATGAGAAAGTTCTGGAAGTGATTGGAAGGTTAGTTTTCAAGAAGCCCTAGTTTTTGAGGCAAGTTAAGGAGGGGTTTATGTTTGAGCATGTTAGAGGTGTCATAGAGGTATAAAAACTTGGATTCCTTGGTTTTGAGTCATTTTAAGGGACTTTTGAAAGTTTCATGGTTAGGGGTTGAGTTTAAAGATGGGTTTCTTTGATAAAGAGGGCTAATTAGGCCTAAATTTGAGGAAACAACAGATTTTTGATTGGTGTGCTCCAAAAAAAGTGCCATCAAGAATCTATAATGTTATGTATCATCACAAACCACATCTTTTTCAATCATTATTTTTGAGGTTCCTTTGGAAAGTTTGAGTGCAAAGTCAAAAATCCTTCGCTAGAGGCCTAGTTGGCTAGTAGCCTAGTTAAGGTGAAAAATTGGTTTTGTGTCGAAGTCAAAGGGTTGGGCTTTGAAATCCTTCAAAACAAGTTTTTTTGGGTCTCTTAAGAGTGTTCCTAGGGTTTGGGTCCATAAGGAAGGAAAATAAGTCATTTGGTGCATTATTGAGGTTTGTCTCCATCAGAGTGCTTGGAAGAGTGGTTGA
>VDFB02000003.1:687036577-687049595 GCA_007258455.2 Sequoia sempervirens
TGGAGAGGATGCTACAAAGGATGATGATGATGATGATGCCATGGATGAGGCTGAGAGACTCCTGAGATGGAGGATGGTGGAGGGAGAAGAGGAGATACCATCCTTATCGACATTGCCCCAGAATGCCATGATAGACCAAAGGGTGGTCGATCTTTAGAGGAGCCTAGATGAGAGTGTGGCAGAGGTTAGGGCACTATGGGCCGAGCTAGAGGTGGCTCAAGTAGAGTGGAATCAGGCAGTGATCCACCAACAGGATTCAACACAGTGGTGTGTGGACTTTGTAGCATTATGCTTAGGACCTTCTGGGGACATTGCTCGTGAGATTGCCAGGGTGAGCACTAGGTATGGCTAGTACAGGAATCTATATGAGTAGGAAGTTCCTCCCGAGTGATGAGATCCTACACTATCACGCTTATAGATGAGGACAGGAAACAGTCACAAATTAGGGAGTGGGAGCGGCAACAAGAGCCATATCAGTGTAGGAGGATCCACCTCCTCAGGGTACACATCAGGGCATAGGTCCCACCACTCACATAGGCATGCCTTGAGTCATCATTGGAGCCATAGTCATGGGTCCACCATTCAGGGTAGAGATCAGTATAGAGGTAGCCACCAGTGATAGATCCTTTGGCCTCTCAGAGTCAGGCTGCAGTATCATCACAGGTATTTATTACCATGGAGATGATGCCCTCAGTGTCAGTTCCATTGGTTGCACAGATAGAGGCTGCTATAGGGCCACCCATTATCTCAATGCCAGTCATAGATCCTCAGCCACCACACTCTTCGCCACAAGGGGATGATGAAATCCATTCCTAGGGGCATGGTTGCTACATTTGGTTCTTTGTTATGACACATTATGTATAGATCATTGAGCCTGTGAGCTCTATTTTTGGGATATCTATTGACTCTATCCTATGACATTGTATATTTTTGAGATGATGCTATATGATGATGCAGTTTTGATGCGGGCCATATGTGTGTTATGTAATGCTATTTGATTTATGCATTATGATATATGTGATGTGATGCTCTATGTATGATGTTGATTTATGATGTATGATGGTACTATTTATATTTCTTGTCATGTACATCCTATGATGCTTACTTATGATTATGATGCCATCATGATGCAATGCTTATTTATATGTTATGTTGATTTTTTGATGATGGCAATAATAATATGCATAATGTATTTATTTGAATGGGTGCCATGTTTATGATAATGTTAATGCAAAATGCAATGGAATGTTATATGATTTAATATTATGGATGATGTATGTATGGACCTAATGCAATGTTTATATGATCATGTATGCACTTATGTTTTTGTATGTCACAAGATATCATCGTGAGATCAATGAGAGAAGATGAACAGACTGATAAGAGAAGATGAGTAGTCTGAAGGAGATGCATGTTAGTTCCTAGACCAAATCCTTCAAAACTTTTACCATAGGACTTTAATATTTATTGCTCTTAATCATCATTGGGCAGACTGTTGTAATGGCCAACAAACACCATGATATGACATAGATCCACTGATACATTTTGGTATTTTTTTCGACGATGGGTTGTCAGAATTCCAACAGCTATTCATCATTGTTATTGCATCAGAATTTTGACGGCATTTGAAACGTTGAAATTTCGGACCAGCATTCGTTAGAATTTTGACGACTTGTCATTGAAAATAATACCAAAATGTATCAGTGATCAAGATGTACAAGGTCATACCATCACATAATACAAGCAATCACACACAAGGATGATCACGACTCATACTAAGAGCGTGATTGCCCCAGTCTTTTTGTCATAACCAACGACAAGCAGAAAAGTCAAGAAGGAAAATTCATGAAACGTCGTTGCTTCTCTAAATCCTATTTCCAGATAATCCTTGAGAAACTAGCAGCATGATTTCCAAAATAAAAATAAGAGCCCTTATCATGATACGTCGCTATTTTTCTAAATCCCAAAATCAAGACCTCACTGAGAAACTAGTAATAATGCGTGTCAAAAGTCAAGACAAACGTTATGATACGTCGCTGCTTCTATAAATTCTGTTGTTGGGATCTCGTTGAAAAACTAGTAACATGATAAAAATCCAAAAGACAAGCACCAAGTGCTTTCCAAGTGTGTCTAGATAACCAGTGTTTCAAAGTCAAGATGTCAGGTTTGATGATGTTAAGATGTCAAGGTGTCAAGGTTTTGACGATGCCAAGATGACGAATGTCAAAGGTTGCCAAATTCAGGAAGGACACATCCTGAATAATTTTGATGTCGAGAGGATTGATCCCTAAATGTCAAAATGGATCCCTCAAAATGCTAGGTGATAGTGATGATGATGATGCCTAGGAAGGACACATCCTAAGGCATAAATGATAGAGTGTGTTCTTCAGAAGGACACATCTGAAGAATAATGATGATGCCTTGGAAGGACACATCCTAAGGCATAAATGACAGAGGCTATTCTTCAGAAGGACACATCTGAAAGATAACCAAAAGTTGATAGTTTGACAGGCTATGACAATTTGACTTGTTTTGACTGAGTTTGACCTATGTTGGCCATATGTCAATTTTTTTGATATGCTGATGTGATTGTCATGTTTGAATAAATGATTGCCATACTTTGTTTTAGGAGTTTTCCCATTTGGAAAATGATTTTTCTTAACTTTAATACTTTTGACGTGTGTGCTAATGTAATGTCATGAACCCTAATGGACTGACCTAGTGTGGCCTCGGGGGCTCATCGACAGATGGCCTTGCCTACATCATGCACTTAGAGACTACGTAGTTCGATACGACCAATGACTTTGTCTTGCTAACCAAAGATTACGTCATGATTTTATTTTGACAAACCTAAAAGGACAAACCTAATGTCTTGGGGACTCGAAAATGAGTCTTGCCTACGTAGCAAATGTGTAGAGACAACATAGTTTGGATGGATGATAAAGACTTGACTAGAATGATGGGCCTAAGGAAATGTGACTTTGGTTTGCATTGTCTAGACATTGTGACTTTTTTGGGGTTTCTTCAACACGTTTTTCCATTTTTAGGTCTTTCTTCAAGACGTATTGCGATGTTTTTGGTCTTTTTTCTAGGACATTTTGTGATGTTTTTGGTATTTTTTCAGGACTTTTTGCAATGTTTTTGTCTTTTTTTAGGACTTTTTGCAATGTTTTTTGTCTTTTTTTTGAACTTTTTTGCAATGTTTTTGTCCTTTTTCAGAACTTTTTTGCAATGTTTTTGTTTTTGTTTTTTTTTTCAAGACTTTTTGCAATTGACTGGACCATGCATGATACCCGCTGCAGTCATATGATAAAAATTTTCCCCCAGTGAGGTCCAAGACTTAGCCAATTTTTAAAGGACATGAAAAAGGGATATGCGTGAGATACCAGATGGACAATATAAAGGACTTGATGTCAACTATTTATCAACCATGAGAGGAAGGGTATAATTTCATGGTGAGTGTTGTGATAGTGGAGAAATGTGTTCCCTTGTAGACCTAGGCAAATGAAGTAACAGTAGATGGTCGAGCCATGATTGACTACACATGGTGCCTATTTGCCAGGTTTTCACCATGGTACTTATCCAAAGCGCCTATTTGCTAGGTTTTCACTATTGGATGACTTGTTTTTCTTTACTATTTTTTTCATTTTTCTTATTTTTTTGGTGTCGCCAAGATGCCTATTTTCCAGGTTTTCATCAGGGCAACAATTTTTTACCATTTTTCATTTTTTTTGTATTTTAAGGTTTTTAGCTCGATCTTCTGATGCTATGCATAGAACTTTTAGAGATGTAGACTATTGATAGGCTTTGTGAGTTGTTCACCATCTGGAGTAGCTAGTTGATAAGCTCCAGAACCAAAAGAAGATACGATGACATAAGGACCCAACCAGTTTGGTTCAAACTTGCTCGACTTTTCTCTGTCAACCTGGTTCTTAGGGTTCTACATGAGGACTAAATTGCCAATGTCAAATTTCTTGACCATAAACTTCTTGTTGTAACTGTGACAAAGATGGTTCTGATACGCTTGTAGATGGTTTAGGGAATTTTTCTTCTTTCCTCTAACATCTCCAGCTCGTGTAGGTGCAACTGTCTATACTCCTCATCATCGGTCAGACCCTTCAAGGAGAGTCGTAAAGAAGGAATTTCAACCTCATTGGGTAAGATGGCCTCAAATCCAAAGACCAGGGCGAAAGGAGTGGCTCCTGTAGGCATACAAATGCTAGTGCAGTAAGCCCATAGAGCAGGGTTGAGTTGAATATGCCAGTCATGGCCAACATCATTGACACTCTTTTTGAGGATTTTAACAATGGTTTTATTTGACGCCTTAGCTTGACCATTTCCTTGTGAGTAATACAGAGATGAAAAATGGTGTTGGATGTGAAATCACTCACATAAATTATGAACATCTTGGTTTTTAAATGGACGTCTATTGTCAGTGATGATGGATTGTAGAAGGCCAAATTGGCAAATGATGTAATTAAGAATGAACTTGGATATTTGTTTGTCAGTTATGTATGTTAGTGGGATGGCTTTGATCCACTTCATAAAATAATCTCTGGCGGTGATGATGAATTTGTGGCCATTAGATGAGGGAGGATGGATCTTACCCATGAGGTCAAGTCCCCATTGAGCAAAGGGACAAGGAGAGGTGATCGACCGAAGTTCTGTTATTGGAGCACAGATCAAATCACTGTGAATCTGGCATTGGTGACAAATCCTGACATATTCTATTGCATCCATTTCAATGGTCGGCCAATAGTACTCGAGTCTCATTACTTTCTTGGCTAGAGTAGCACCACTCAAATGAGACCTGCATATACCATCATGTACTTCACATAAGGTTGTACATGCTTTGTTGATGTTGAGACATCTAAGGAGGGTGTCGTCAAAGCTACAACGGTAAAGGGTGTCATTGACGATGGCATATCTTGTGGCTTTTTGGATAAAGGACTTCCTATGGTTATTGGATAGGTTAGGTGGAATGGTTTGAGACTTAAGGTAGTCATAATATCTTGGTACAAGGGAGAGTCAGACCAACAAGTTCACAGACCATCTCTAACTCTAGAATGTCATAGGCAGGGACCAACAATTGTTCTATTAGGAATTCCAACTAAGGCATATTGCTTGGAATGTCAAGGAGAGAGCCTATCATAGCCATGGCATCTGTCACTTTGTTTTGTTGTCTCGAAACTTGTTCAAAAGTTACCATATGAAAGTACGTTTAGAAACTGTCAACCATTCATTTGTAGGGCATCAACTTCTCATCTTTTGTGTTGCAGTCATCATTAACTTGGTTGATGACTAACTGAGAATCCCCATAGACATGCAATGCTTTGATTTTCCATTTTATTGCCATTCTTAGTCCTATAACCAATGCCTCATATTTCACCACATTATTTGTGCATGGGAAAGCTATGTAGAAAGAATAGGGAATGGAGTCTCCTTGAGGGGTGATGAATAGGATTCTTGCCCCCGAGCCATGATTAGTGTGTGATCCATCAAAGTATAGCCTTAGGGGAGACTTTGGTTCTGTATGGAATATCAACTCATTTGGAAAATCTGCCACTAATGGGTGATCACTTTGCAAAGGTGCATCCACCAGCTAGTCTTCTATGACTTGTCCTTTTATTTCCTTTCTTTCTATATATTGAATATCATATTCGCTCATAATCATGACCCATTTTTCCAGGAGTCCCGTTAATGCTGCCCAGCTTAACAAATATTGGAGGGGGTCGATATTTGCTACTAATTGTGTCTGATGGCTTAACAGTAATGTCTTAGCTTCTGTGCTACAAAGACCATGGCTAGACAATCCCATTCAATTGGTGTGTAGTTCATTTCATACCCAACCAATGTCCGACTGATGTAATATATAGCTCTTTCTTTTTCTTCTTGGTCATTCTACGCTAGTTATGCCCCCAATGCTGAAGTAGTGGCATAGATGTATAATATCAAAGGCTTTCCTTGAATGGGAGGCATAAGGACTGGCGATGTCAATAGGTAGTCTTTTATTTTCTGAAAGGATTCTTGGCATTTATCTATCCACACAAAGGGGATGTCTTTATGCAAAAGATATTGGAATGGGTGACATTTGTCTGCCAATTGTGCTATGAAGCGCCAGATAGATTGTACCCTACCCTATAGAGTCTTGAGTTCGCTTATACCTATGGGAGGAGGAATTTCTATGATGGATTTTACTTTTGCTGGATCGACCTTAATGTCTTTGAGAAACTATGTATCCCAAGAGTTCACCTAATGTTACACGGAAGATACATTTCTTAGGATTTAGCCAGACTTTGTATTCTTCTAGTCTCTTGAAAATTAAGTCTAATACCTTTAAATGATCTTTTCTTGTTACTAATTTAGCCAATAGGTCATCTACATAATATTCCATTATTATATGCATCATGTCCTAAAATATTGTAGTCATAGCCCTCTGATATGTGGCGCATGCATTCTTAAGACCAAATGGCATTACATTCCAGCAATATGTACCCCAAGGGAAAGTGAATGCTATTTTATGTTGGTCTTCTGGGGCAATGTGAATTTGATTGTAGCAAGAGAAACCATCCATGAGGGACAGTATCTCGTATCCTACTGTGAGGTCGACTATGATATCAATATTCGACAAAGGAAAGTCATCTTTTGGGCATGCCTTATTTAGGTCTCTAAAATATATGCAGACGTGTATCATCTCATTTGGCTTTGTTACTGGCACTAGGTTGGATATCCATTCAGCATAATCAATAGACCATATGAATCCAGTGTCCAAAAGTTTCTTCAACTCAGCCTTGACAAATAAAGTGATCTGAGGATGCATTTTGCATAACTTCTGTTTAACTGGTTTAGCATTAGGAAATAGTGGAAAATGGTGCAAAACCAGTTCTGGGTCTAATCCTGGCATGTCAGGATAGGACCATGTGAAGTTGACTTTACGTTCTGCAAAGAATTTGTGAAATTCTGGTCTCTCTTCTTCAGTCAGGGATGCAGAAAAGAGGACCATTTTGGAATCTTCTGTTGTTGATATGTTGTCTTCTATAGTGTCCTCTATGAGCACAACTGATTTATCTTGTGTTACAGGAAGAAAGTCTATCCCTCCATCTTTGGGTGCCTCAGAGAGGTTTTCACCCACAAATACGTCCTTTGTTTTTACTTTTTTTCATCAAAATGTACCTTTCGATTTTCACCTAAAGATGTTTCATTTTTTATTTTATTTTTATTTTTAATTTTGTGACTAGAGGACGGAGCAATCTCATTGAAGTAGGCCGCACAATCTAGATCAATGGTGAATCCTACCTTGTGATCACCACTAGGTATTCCCTCAATTTATCCCATAAAATCTGCAATTGCCTCATCATTCTGAAAGGTGTCCAGGATTGGTGGGCCTTGTTGGTCCAATCGACTAGTTGAGGATAAACTAGGGAAATTCCATCGTCTGTGTTGGTGTATTGAGGGGAGGATGCAAAAGGCATACAAATGGATTTAGTGATATTGTAGATGAAATTATCATCACCCAATTCCATATTAGACTCTATCCAATATTCCCCTTTGCTTGTCTCATATTCACTATCAAAATAAGGGGTGGAGGACTTAGAGTCATGGTTGTTAGTGTTGTCTGGTGACTTAGATGGGTTGGAATGATGGGATTTAGATTGTGGGTCTTGTATGTCATGGGGAATGGTAATGGGACTATGATTGTTTGGTGCCTGATCACTTTTAAATGTTTTCCAAAATCTTTGCTGAGAGGTCAATTCCCTCGTTTTGAGAAACAAATCATCGAGGCAGTAGTCACTTAAGGATCTATTGATGGTGTTTTCTGCACAGCAACAACTCAGACAGAATACAATATCCTATCTCTCTTGAAAGGTAATCTTCAACAATAAATTATTGAAAATCACCCCAAGGTCTCTCGGGTGTTAGGTCATGACAATGCATAAACAACTCAGATAATATGTGAAAATGTTGGTAGTCACAAGGGGCCTTACAAATGAACAATGCTGGAAGCGAATTTCATCAAATGCAACAATATGGTGATGCTTTCAATCCTAAAACTAACCCAGATTCAAAATAAATAGCAAAAGAGATAAGGGTTTAGAAAGATTCTAACTCCTAAGATCAATCACAATAATGATGAAAGCTGCAAATGGATAGATCCCCAATAAAACCGATCTATGCTTGATCAAGGAAAAACCTGCAACTACACAGAAATGGTGCGATCTTCTGGGGAAATCTAAAGATTTTTAGACTTTGAACACTCATTCACATACCCAACTATTGGCACAATGTAAACAAGCATTCACAGTTGAACTTAGCACAGAAGTGAGGCCCAGACTAACTTTACACAGCAATCTACAATCAGAAAATTGCTAAAGTATGGACCGAAAATTGATCAACGTCACTAACATTTCACCACCATTGTAAAAGAGCTAAAATCTAACATCTAACATCTGAGAATCAAGAACAAGAAACCATAAAAACTGTTGAAAATAAATACAAAGTTTTCCAAATCAACAATCCAATTGCATTACTTCTCCAGCATTACATAACAATTTCAAGTCTCTCATCTCCTACAACTAATTCTAAAAAACTACTTGCCAATTCTGGCCTTCTAACTTAGTAAAATTCTGACCTAATCAAACTCTGAAAAATCTCCCTTCTTTTTACAAATGAGGCACAAATGCCATTTATAGAGAATCCTCAAACATGTCGGCCTAATTATATTTTACAATAATAACTGGCCTCAAAACAGGTCAGCCAGGAAAATTTGAAAATAGGACAAGATTCGCATTAAATGCATGAATATTATCTGTGTCATCCTACGATCTCCAGCAAGATCAGATTCACGTGTTTTCCAGAAAGTCCTCCAGCTGTAGACAGTTTTGGCATGGATTCTTAGGCAGGCCCCATTTTGAAAACTTAAATTGAACACTTCCAGATTTCCCTCTTTTGGCACGAATCCATATGCAAGTCCCCCTTTTAATATTTATTTAGTCCTAAAAAATAGATATCTAGAAAAATCTGGGCTAGGCGGACTCCAGACCAAAAATCTAGAAAAATCTAGGTGCATATTTCCGCAGACGACATAAAATTTCAGACTTTTGGCACATTTTGAAAAATTGAAGAAATCTGGGAAAATCTGGGTCGAGTGGAAAATCTCGGACACAGGCAAAAACCTGGACTTCGCTCGGATCTGGAATTTGAGCAGAATCCGGGAAAATTCGGACGGACCGGAAAATCCCAGATTGGGGTAAAAACCCGGATTTTTGTACAGAGCCAAACTTTGAGTAGAATCCGGGAAAATCCAGACGGACCGAAAAATCCCAGATTGGGGTAAAAACCTGGATTTTGCTCATAACTTAGTTTTTTCAAAGTGCAACCTGGGAAAATCACTTGGGCAAGCAAGATGAGCATCTAAGGACCTTTGAGGGCAACCAAATTAGTAAAATTAAGGGGCCAAAAGACACCAAAATCCAGAGCAAAAAGAGGGTCCCTACTTTCAGTGGGGCGTGTGTGCAAGAACTGCACAACAGGATCATTTAGAGCCAAATTCCCACTCTTGGGAGTCAATTTCAGTGAAGGTTTCCTTAGCGGTCTTGACACTTTTTGAAGCATGCACTCGCTCATTTCAAAGCCCATTGGTACATCGGTCATCATTGTCAGGCGATCCAAACCCTAATCCAAGATACTTTGGTATTTTGAAAGGTTCTATGGGATCTCTTCATCCAATTTTATTTTTGCCTAGGTCACTAGTTCCATCGTAGCCTTTAGCCTTCACCATGTCATATCCCTTGCCATATTTCTTAACTAGTAATGGGGGTAGGTCTTCCATTTCCTTATAGAGCCATCCTGTAATATTGGTAGGGTCCTCGTTAATCATGTCTCCCCATTTTATGAAAACCATTTTTGGTGAAACTTTGAAAATTTCTTTGGGTTCCATTCTAAAACATGGCCGACCATAGACCTTCAAATACTTGGGTATTGTTGTGATGCTATATGTCGTATGTAGTTTGAATTCTCCATAGCCTAGGTCCTGGATCTTGACATTGGGTTCATCTTTGGGAAGCATGGAAGGTGGTGGTGTAGTGGAAGATGTGGACAAAGTGGACGTGGAAGATGATGCGAGTGTGGATGGGTAAACATATTTAGAAGAAGAGGAGCCAGGTGCTTCTCAGTTGATAGGCATGTAGTTTGCTGAAATACCCCTTAGGTTGGTACAATATTGAAAAGGGTCGAGGTCTCCATATATGGTGATTTATGTGCCGTCAAATGGGAATTTTAAGCATTAGTGATATGTGGATGGAACGACCTTTAAGGTATAAATCCATGGGTGACTAAGCAAGTTGTTGTAAGGTAATTCTAGATCTAGGACCTAGCAGGTTGTATCCACAATGACTAGTCCCACTCTGATGGGAAGAGAAATAACTCCTCATGAAGAGCGTTCTTTGTCATCATATGCTTTTATCACTATACTCTTTGTAGAGTCCACACATGCATTAGAAAATCCTAGAGCCTTAACTAGTTTCAAGGAGCATATGTTCAATCCTACTCCACCATCTACTAAAGCTCTTTTGACCTTGTTCTTATGGATGAAAGTTTCAATGTGTAATGCATCATTATGGTTAGTCTTAGGTGACGAGTAGTCTTGATTAGAAACGGTGATGTGGTGAGGCATAGTGAGATATCCCACCATGGTATCAAACTGGTTGACATCAATATCCTTAGGGACTGACGACTCTTGCAGGGTTTTATCTAGTATAGCCTTATGCGTGGGAGAGATGCGAAGCAGCTCTAGTATAGAAATTTGCATGGGATTTTTTCCAAGTTGGTCGATAAGGTTAAACTAACTCTTGGGTTGCCATTGCTTTGTGGTCGAGGTGGGTTGTGATTGTTTAGGAGATGGACCAGGTATGGTGATTTCCGGTTGCCTAGCAAGAGGTGGGCTAGCTATGGTGACCTTTCCACTTCAAGTAGTAGCATTGCATTAGGGTTCTCTCTTGACTGTGATGCTATTGACACATTCATTATCAGTTCGGATATTGTTTAGAGTGGTTCCACTAGAATAGTATTTGGCGCAGGTGAAATTGGCTTGATTATTGTTTATCATTGGACTTGATGTGGAAACATTATTAGAACCATGGTCTTCCAGTTGGTTCTTATGAATGGTATGATATTAATTAGAGGAAAATTTTGGTCCACCTACCTCAATGATACGATTCTTGATAAGGTATTGTACCAGATTTTTTAGTTGTCAACAGGTAGAAGCTTTATGTCCTTTTTCCCAATGATAATCACAAAATGCATTATCATCCCACCATGCTGGTTTGAATTGTCCTAGGTCATATGGTTTTGGTTCTTGAAGTGTGATGACACCATTCTGAAGGAATTTCTTGAGGACTTCCTCAATAAGCTCACCCAATGGAGTGTATTTGCAACCCCTAGGGAATTGTTTCATCTGACGGTATTGTCCTTGATTATTTTGGTTGTTTTGGTTGTTTGGGGGTGTCAATATCATGGTTGATTTGTTTTGTGGTTGAACCCCTTTTAGAGCCAATAGAGGACCCATAGTGTTTACTACCTTGGTGTCAACAACACCATCATTTGTAACATGTTTATTTTTGCCCCAGTACTTTTTTTTTCAGTGGGAGGATTTGCATTTGTGTTTGTAGGACTGTATCTTAGCTCTCCCTTTGCAATGAGGGATTTCTCAACCTGGACACCTTTTTCAACTAGGTCCATGAAGGTTGTGCAACAATGTACTTGTAATGCATATTTTAAGGGTCTTAGAAGTGTTTGAATGAACATGTCCACCTTTTCCTTTTCCGGTATGTCGATGTGACACCGACTAGCTAGACTTCTCCATTTTTGAAAGAATGGGATGAATGTTTCACCAACATCCTCTTGCGTGAGATTGCATAAGCTAGTAATAGAAGTGTCCATGTCAATGTTGTAAGCGTAATTTTTTATGAATTTGTGTTTAAGCTCATCCCATGTTTGGATATCCTTTTGAGTGGAAAACCATTTGAGGGAAAGACCTGTGAGACTTTTAGAAAAGAGTCTCATCAAGTATGTTTGTTCATAGGCAACGTCCATACAGTTGGTTGCAAATTCGCAGACATGTTCGATGGGGTTTTTCTTTCCTCTGTATTTGGTAAAATTAGGTGACACATATCCCAAAGGAAATGGTGGCATGTATAAGGTCATGTTGAAGGGATATACGTTTAGATCATATGACACTTCCAATTTCTTGCCAGATATTTGTATGTTTTCTATGGTCTTCTCTAGACCCATCAGTTTTGCTTGTAAGGCATCTATTATAGGGTCATTTGTGGTCCCATACATTGGATTGATTGGTACGCCATAGGTCCCCATTTGTTGTGAGTGGATGTTGGCATGTTGTTGAGGTATATGTTGTTGTGACATGTATGATGTGTTGTGATTTTCATGTTGTTGGTATTGAAAGTTTGGATTGGGGGTATGTTGGTGGGTATGAATATGGGATGTATCCCCCAACCATTTGGGTCGATATTTGGGGAATATGGTGACCATGAACATTTTTATTTGTGAATGATGCCATAGGTTGCGTGTGTTGACTGCCTTGTCCAAATTGTTGGGTTTGGATAAGGGGAATGGTCATATTTTGTCCTTGGGATTTGATGGTATTGGACTGTGTTGATGTGTTAACATTTTGTTGTTGTCCTTGAATAAAAATATGTCAGTTACCTCCACCCAAAGGATTTTGTGAGATACCAATGAGAGGATATGATGAAGGTGTACTCATGGTACTAGATGTAGTTGTTAATGGAGGATTTGTATGACTTGATGATTCCCCCGTGGCATTTACCGTAGTGGTAAAGAGAGGATTGGAATAACTTTCCCACACTACCGAGGAGCCAAAGGTGGTTCTAGCCGATTGTGACAGTGTTGTGGATATTGTGGGCACTATGACAGATTGTGATCCTCCAATGGATGTAGGGTTTATTAGATTGGAGGTGTTTGGAATGTTGGAGGTAGCATTCAC
>VDFB02000003.1:687775658-687899787 GCA_007258455.2 Sequoia sempervirens
ATGTTAGCTCCCAAAACATGCATGATTGCAAAATACTTTGACATGATGCTCGACATCTTGATTTCTACAATAAATCACTGATAAATTTTCTCTCAAATGCCCTTGATCATAATCTTTTCTCTTTTGAAATTTGAATTAATGCTCTCATGAATTTTCTAGCTTGCTTCTTCTAGAATTTGAATTGATAAAAAGACCTTCTATTTATAGGTATCTATCCTTAATTTCTCAAAAATTAAACATTACAATCCAACATTAAAATTTGAATTTGGGGACATTAAAATACCACCAAAAACATATTTTAAATTTGGTTTCAAAGGCCTATGGAGGATCCATTTGACGAATGGGTCCTAGGTCCCTATTCCTGAAACACACATTGCTCATAGTAATTTATTGTGTTGGCATTAATTGTTGTCAGGTTTCCCCTTCAGAAAATGTAATTTATTAGAGTTGTAGATGTAAAATAGGGCTTATTAAGGCATAATTAAGTTCAATTAATTGAGGGCACCCAACCAAAGTGTGAAAATGTGAAGGATTACATTTTCCTCCACTACATTTAGCCCCCACTTTTGTGAGAGGATGACCTTGTGTCAAACTCACACTAAAGTAGACAATCAAGAGAGGTCTAATTGTACAACTATTGGAAAGATAAGATGACAAAGGTCAAGGAGGATGATCAAGCCCCCAAGATCTAAGATCTCACAAAAAACCAAAAAAGGCATAAAGAGACACATTCCTATGTTAAATATGCAACAACAGTGATAAGATACTCAATCATACAATGTCAAAGACTTAAAGAAAGAAAAAAAAAAACAAGGGTGGATCAAGCCTCGACTATTTTCCAATCTAGATATGGATCAAGCCTTAGCTATTTGTTCAAAAAAATTTACAAGTGGAAACCCATTGTCCACTATGCAAACAACATGCACTCACATGGGCTAGTGAAATCCACTGTCCACTAGGTGAGCCCTAGGAAGTGGCTAACTAACCATACCAAAGTTATACCTCTTGATAACTTTGATAAGGTGCCACACAATATGAGCTTTGAGCTTCATAATGCTAGAAAGTTTCATTATGCTAGACACTCATGAACAAACATAGATCCATTGGCAAGCAAGGTTGGTTATGCTTGGTGGCCATGAAAAAGGGTTGTAACTAAGAGCTTCACAAGGCTAGCAAGCTTCATTATGCTAGGAACTCATGAACAAAATGCAAATAGGATGAGGCATGTTCAAAGGGGGTTTTCTTAATTCATGTAAGGTCTC
Source organism: Sequoia sempervirens (assembly GCA_007258455.2). Taxonomy (NCBI): domain Eukaryota; kingdom Viridiplantae; phylum Streptophyta; class Pinopsida; order Cupressales; family Cupressaceae; genus Sequoia; species Sequoia sempervirens. The sequence goes on from VDFB02000003.1 coordinate 687,776,921, forward strand.
ACCTTAGGGAACATTGTGCTTGATTTCACCAAGAGAGGACAAGTCGAAAGAAAAAAGATTCACAACTTAGGAAATGCAAGTTGTAGCATTACCACTAAAAGGAATGTCATATGCTAAGAATGATCGCACTCTTGAAGGACATCAATCCCAATGTCCCCAAGAAGAAGAAACATTGCATGAATCAAGAAGACCACATTAAGAAAAATAAGTTATAGTCAAAATAGCAAAATGATAATGCCAATGTATGCCTTGCTTTAAGTAAATTTCTAAACACCATGCTATGAGCAATTACTGTAAAGTAGAAAATGATAAATGCTAAATAATAAAGATGATATGAGAGCTTAATTGGAAAGCCCTATGTCAAGAATATCTTACCAAATGAAGCTACATCATGAAAAGGGGTTGCCCCCAAATGAAATCCCAAATACATAAGGGATCTATGGATTTGGGGTCAGCATATGTCTTTGATACAATGTTATTATAGAGCTCAAAAACGTCATCATTCCCAAAATACTCATAGAACTAGAAGAATGACACATAGAGAGAGAGAAAAAAGAAAATATTTTGGGTCAACATGGAAGAGACCTAAATGTCTCAATGCCTTGTGTCATCCCCAAAAGGAAAACACGAGACAAAAGAAAAGATAAAGGTTTATGACATATAGAAGAATGCAGGTACAAATAGAGGAATGAACATAAAGACATGTCAAACAGAATGATATGGGGGATCACATTACACACATGCAATAACACACAAAGAACATGAAAATAAGACAAATAAAATACTAGTATGGAATATGCGAGTCAACCTTGTCTATATCCCAATATTGTTCATCATATGTAGAAGGCGAATATCTAGCCAAAGGGACAATGACAAGTGTTGTACTAGGAACATCACCAGGTTCAACACATGGTGAGTCACTCTTTTTAGGAGGATCATCACAATTGATATTATCTAAGCTCATGGAAGATGAAAATAATAAATTCATCTCATTATGCACTTCCTCATCAATCTTAGCAATATCATCATCATCATCCAAGTTAATCATAACAAGAGGCCTAATGACAATATCCATGGAAGGTACTTGTTCTTGTTGTGATAGAGATATAGGATTTTCTTGTTACAAAGAACATGGAGAATCATCATGTATTGCTTGAGTTGTTTGATCTTGAGGTGTTGATTCACCTTTTGCTTGTAACTGACAATAGTATGACATCTATGCCTACTCTATCTAGCATTTTTGTTCCTTTTTGTACAATTTTCAAGTTTTTTTATTTAATAGGAGCGGATTTATGAACCATAGGTTTATTTTCTTCCCATAAGAGAGGAACGAAAGGAACCATGGGAGGTTTTCCAACCAATTTCTCTTTAACTTTATAAACTTGTTTGATCTTGGGAGGAACAATATGAATTGTATGGTTATCTCTTGGTCTCTTATTGGAAATAGGAAAAGGATTTGTCATGGCTTGGTCTTGGTTACTTGGAAGGGATTTTGGTTCAATCATGGTCTCATCAATTATGGGAGGCTTAATCATGGGTTGGTCTTGGTTACTTGGAAGGGATTTTGGTTCAATCATGGTCTCATCAATTATGGGAGGCTTAATCATGGGTTGAGGCATATTGCTAAAGGATAACTTTGTTATCCACTTTTTCCTTAAAATTTTGATAGGATTTGAAAAATAAGTCCTCACGGGGCCTAATAGGTTCCATAGGTTCGGGACAAAATAAATCCAATGAGAAATTCCCATGGGAAGACATGTGATTACAACCACTATGATGCATATTAAATATTTGATTGTTAAAGGAAAAATTCAAGCATTTGTGAATGACCGATGAGATGGATTTCATAGAGCGAAGCCATGGATAGCCTTACTTCACATGAAATTGATCTAACATCGAGATGATGGAGAATGAGACATTCAATTATTTCAGTCTAACTTTTAACATAAGAGTTATTGAACCTATCATAGGGCACAAAAAGCCATTGTGTGTTCTAATATGTTCTTTCAATTGTTCATAATTATCTTAATAAAGTTCATGCACAAACAAGAGTTCCTCAATGATCACATTCTCTACACAAATGAGATCAATTAGTATCCCATCAGTAGGCTTGTCATTGATTCTTTCGTTAATGTAAAGAGGACCATCAGGTGCATGTTTAATTATATCATTTGATGAGAAAGAAATGTCAAGGGACATATTGGTTTGATCCTTACAAGGTTGAACTTCAATGATTCCAATCATAGTATCCATAGGATTTTCCTCATTATCATTCATGTTATCATTTGTGTCAACATTCATCACATCATTCTTGGTTTCAATAGCTTTGACAAAGGATATGTTATTATTTGGCATAGGATTGGTAAAGATTTACAAGTTTTGGTTGGGAGGGGAAACAAAATTATTACCTTGATCATTGACACCACCAATTTGTATGTGATTAGAATCAATGAGGTCTTGCATAACATGTTTAAGATGCTTACAATGTTTTGTATCATGTCCATTTTGTTGGTGAAAATGACAAAATGAATTTTGTTTATAGTTTGGAGGTAAAGGATTAGTAGGATTAGGAGCTCTAACAGGAGGTAAGGAAATTAAGTTCTTGTTTAAGAGTTTCAACATGATGGAATGAAGGGTATTAGGTAGAGGGGCATATTCTCTACTCCTCTCCCCAAATGTATATGGATTTGTTGTCCTTATGGACACCACTTGGGATTCAACACGTTGAGTTGGTTGAGGAGCATTGAGTTGTATGAAGACCTTATCTAATTTCTTGAATGATTGGAAGTTGGTTTGAGGCATGGATTAAGATTTTTTAGGATGGTTAGAGGGAGTTTTCACTTCATGACTACTAACCAAATTTTGGTAACCATGAAGGGTTGTACACAAGTGTGTGAAGGAGTGAAATTTCATCATCCTAATCTTATCTTGAATCTTATGTTGCAAATTCTCAATGAAAATTGATTGGAGATTAGGATCGAGAATCCTAATGATGATTTGTGAGTAAAACAATTGATAATGTGAGATAAAGTTAGTGACCTTTTCATCATCCTTTTCTTACATTTCATTAAATATGCTAATGTATATTATGCCCTCAGCACACACGCCCCATTCAAGATGGGCACCCTCTCTTCCTTTTGACTTGTCGGGTCATTTTCCGCCTCATTTTGTGTACCCCCAATTTTGGAGTCTGAAATGGTCAATGAACCCTAAAAGTGTCATCTCTTGTTGACCATGTTTCACCCCCTTTGAATTTTCTAAGTCAAGTTCCCTTCCTGGGTCCCTTGGCAATTGGCCTCTATTGGCGTCACTAGGGCCAGGCGGGTCCGCCCTGCCGGGTTTCCCTTCATGGATTTCCCTATGGCATTTGTTGCCTCTAACAGCCAAAGGACCTCATCCTTCTGCTTCCCAGGACTCACCACCTTGGTTTCTGCTTCCCATGATTTAATAAGTTCAATGAAATCCCATCTCATTGGGTCCCCCATGCCAGGTTGCTCTCCCCGGGGTTTCGCATCTTCTTTGTCTTTCCCAAATGCCTATTAGCCAACGGTGTTCTGTCGGTTGGGTTCCAGCCCTGCCACGACCACTTTCAAAATTCAAACGCACCAACCTTTGAGCCCATTGTACATGCATTAATTAGGAGCATTAAATGCACTTAAGGGTATAAATAGATGGGTTCAACCTATCATTATCACTTTGTCAGTTCATCAGAAAGGAGTTAGAGCGATCTAACACTAGCATCCAATGTCGTCGTCACACCCGAGCATTTTGATCACCATCTCCAAGCTATTTCTGCCAGCTAGGTCACCCACATTTATCGGGTTCTTCAAGTTAGTTTTCCTTCCGTGCCCCATTTTGTGTTTTCTTGATTTCTGCTAAAATGAACAAGTTAAAAGGGTAAAAAATGCATGCATCGAATTGAGAAAAAAATTACGCTCAAAACCCATGTTATTGAATCTTGAGAAACCAATCAAAATCACCCCATTGACAGGCATGGAACTTTGTACCTATGATGATGTTCTTTAGATAGAGTGTTAAAACTCTTCAGATCCAGGAATCCCCTTCGCCGTCATCAAGACTAGAAACTGGACAACTCCAAAATAGTGAAGCGCTCTTTCAGGTCCGCCATTGCGGAGCACCCTCACCTCCCCGCCGTTCAAACTTGAAAGCTTGAGCTAAACTGACTCCATCCGTGCTTCCCGAGCCTACACCAGTAGAACTCCGTCCCTAGGGTGCTTCTAGTGAACTGCCATTTTAGATGACATTCTGAGTCCGTCCATCCGTCCTTTAGACCCTGTTCACCCATCCGCCACATTTCCTTTGAACTTGAAGCAATGATACCTAAAGCCCTTCGAGTCTTGCCACGTGGAACTCTGTGATGGAATTGTCATTCCTCACGACTCTCTGGTGGCTCCTTCCCATCCCTTGGGCCCCGATTGTCCCATAGATGCATGAACAAAATAATGAAACTCATATGCCAAAACCTTTGGTGGGTCACCTCCATCAGATCTCTGCCATCAAGACTCCATCCCATCTCGACCATTGCAAAAGGGAGAATCGCGTCCGTCTTTCCACTTCCTAGGGTCTGATACGCTGATTACCGATAGGATCCACTAAGTGAACAAAGAAGGCCTCGAAGCCAAGGCCTTGTTCGGTTCCAATCCTTTGGACTATTCCCTCTAGACTTTTGTGCATTGCCCACTATTTCAAATGACGATCTCCTTGTAGCTTCCCACCTTGTCCGACCCAAAACACTTAAACAATCAAATAGTTGTGTCAACCATCCTCTAGACAAGGTAAGAGCATACAATGAAGGTCTAGATCCAATGATAAAATTTAAGAATAAAGTATCATAATGATGCAAGAGAATCCAATGGTGTAGGGAAATCTTGCATCACCCAAAAAAAAAATTCTTTATTTTATTTAGTTATTTTGAGTCCCATGATGGCACTTAAGGGGTGTAAGACAGTCAGGCGTAAAAAATAGTGAAAAATGGGAACTTACTATTTTTAGTAAGTTGGCCTAAACGGGCTCATATGGACATGAAAATTTACCCCAAGGAGCAGAGCTGAAAAAAAATTTCGATCGTGAAAGAATCACCTTAATACCCTGCACAGTTTGAGAGAAATTAAAGTTTCCATCTTGGGAGATTTCTCCAATGTAGCTTCAAATTCAGATATAAAACTTTAGAGACCTCAAAATAACTCAAAAAGTGACCGAATCGACCTACGGTAGGCTCACATGTTGTAGAGCTCGTCGAGAGCTTTCCAACGATATGCAATAATAGCAAACCAGACACCTGGATCAAAAGTTATGACCTCGTAAAGTTGGTCCTCTAAAAAGTGAATTTCATAAAAAATCTTCCTAGGCCAAAAATCAAATGGCAGGACTTTTGGTGCCAAAACAAAAGGGGGAAATTTGAACTTTCTAGAACATTCTGGGTGGTTATTGGGGAAAATAAAAAGGGTTAAGTGGGGGTTGTAGAAGGTGGCCCTGATAGTGCAGATTGTGGCTCTGAATAGTAGATTTTGTTTTTAGAGTTGATTTTGTTGTAATGAATCAAGCCCATGAGGCTGTAGCATGTAAGCTTTGAATCTGTAATTTCATTTTCTAAAAATAATTGAAAGTGAGTCATTTTTATATCTCGCATCTTTTTTGTTGGTATTTGTTGTGTTGTTTGTGGGTTTTGGGTGGTGTGGCCCTCATCAAGTGGTATCAGAGTAGGAGTTCTTGAGCCTGTAATAGAGCATTGAATGTGAGACAGTTGCAACAGGACCTGTGAGTGTGGTTTGAGTTCAAGATTCCTCTAAGACTTTCCTAGTATGGAAAAGGTAGAGGCCGAGGTGGAGGAAGAGATCCACCTAGAGATGAAATCAGATCCCTTAGAAGGAAATTAGAAACCTTGCAACAAGAGGTTCGAAGAAAAGATGTGCAACAAGATAGAGATGATAGTGAAGATGAAATGGAAGAGGAAATGAAAGAGGAAGAGCAAGATCCAATGAATCTTGGAGAAATAATATTGTTGCAAGTGATCTCAAGCATTGGGAAGAGACCTAAAATGGAGGTTTCAACTTTTAGTAGAAATCTGAATACTAAAGAATTGATTGATTGGATCAATGACATGGAGGAATTTTCCGAGTTTGAGGAGATTGAAGATCCTCACAAAGTGAGGTTTGCAAAGACAAAATTGAAAGGTCACACTAGTATATGGTGGAAAGAGGTCCAATTAGAAAGAGGAAGACAAGGGAAAGATAAAATTTCTAGATGGGATAGAATGGTGTCAAAATTGAAGACAATTTATTCTAGTCGATTATGAGTTAGAGCTATTCAAGAAGATGCAGAGCTTAAGGCAAGGGAAAAGAATGGTGAAAGAATATACAGAGGAATTTCACAAGGTTTTGATTTGGATAAGACATTTTGAAGCGAATATAGAGAAAGTTGCTTGTTATATTAACGGGTTGAAGCCAAGCATATAGGAAGAGTTGGAACTGGTAAGAATGACCACCATTGAGGATGCTTATCAATTTTCTCTAAAGGTTGAAGAATGATTGAACAAGAGGTTTGAGAATAAACAATGAGGTGGAGGCCATGGAGGAAAGACCAATGGATGGTCATATGGAGGTCAAAATGAAGATTAAAAGAAGGGTGAAGGCTCCAGTAGCAGTTAGAACCAGAAAGGAGATAACACCTACCGTCCTCATGATTAGAATAATGGAGACCAAAGAGGAAGAGGAAGATCTAGATGAGGACTGGGAAGAGGAGGGTTTCATGGAACTTGTTTCCAGTGCGGAGAAGAAGGACATAGATCCATTGAGTGTCCTCAACATCAAGGAAGGAAAAATAGAAGACTTGAGGGTAATGTACAAGTTGCGCATGTAGATGAAGATGCTAAGTCTTCACATTTTGAGGATGCAAAAAGAGGAGATGTTTTTGTTACTAGAAGGGCCTTGCTGAATGAGGAGGAACCAACTCAAAGGAAGAGTTTGTTTTGCACCAGATGTAAGTGTGAAGGTAAAGTTTACAATGTTATTATTGATGGAGATAGTATTGATAACCTTCTTTCAGAAGAAATGGTTAGTAAGTTGTGGTTGGAGAGGAGAAGGCATCTGAACCCATACTAGATTGCTTGGTTGTAGAAGGACCATAAAGCCTTGGTAAATGAACAATGTCTAGTAAAGTTCAAGATTGGAAATTACCATGATGAGGTATTATGTGATATTATTCCTATGGATGTTTTTCATATGTTGTTAGGTAGATTGTGGTAGTTTGATTGGCGAGCAGTACATGATGGACATGCCAACACCTATTCTTTGAAAAAGGGTGGGGTTCATCATAAGTTGAAGCCCTTGAAAGAGGAAGAAGAAAAGGTATGTAGTAATGCAAGAATTTTTTTGGTTGATGGAATAAAGTTCCTAGAAGGTATGAAGCATGAGCATATGTTTTTTGCATTTGATCCCTAGAATTGATAAAGAAGATACTACTGAGGTACCTGTGGAGGTTTCAAATTTTTTGAATGAGTTTCAAGCTATTATTTTTGATAACATACTTGAAGTTTTTCCTCTAGTGAGAAAGATTTGTCATCAGATGGACTTGATTCCTAGAGCCAGTTTTCCAAATAAAGCAGCTCATCGTATGACTCCAGTAGAGAGTGAAGAGTTGAACAGACAAGTGCAAGAGTTGTTGCAGAAGGGATTGATTAGAGAGAGTTTGAGTCCATGTGAAATACCTATAGTACTAGCACCAAAGAAGGATGGGGAATGGCAGATGTGCACAGATTCTAGAGCCATTAACAAGATCACCATCAAGTATAGATTTCCCTTGCTGAGAATGGATGACATTATGGATTGTTTGAGTGGAGTTGAGTACTTCACAATGATATATTTGAAGAATGGATATCACCAGCTCTAGATTAGAGAAGGATATGAATGGAAGATATCCTTTAAAACCAAGGAGGGCTTGTATGAATTGTTAGTCATGCCTTTTGGGTTAACCAATTCACCGAGCACATTTATGCGGCTTATGAATGAGGTATTAAAAGAATTTTTAGGAAATTTTTTTATTGTTTATTTGGATGATATTCTAATTTTCAATAAGACATTGGAGGAGCACCTGATGCATATCCAAAAAGTTTTTGAGAAGCTAAGGGAGGAGAAGCTATTGATTAATTTGAAGAAATGCAGTTTTGTGAAAAGGTAGTTGGTGTATCTTGGATTTGTTGTCTCAATAGAGGGTCTTAAAATGGATTCAAAGAAGGTGAGAGTTATCATTGAATGGCCTACCCTGAGGAGTGTTACAGAGGTAAGATCATTTCATGGTCTAGCAAGTTTTTATAGAAAGTTTATTAAGAATTTCAATAGTATTTGTGCACCCATGACTGAAGTAATAAGAGGGGATAGAAAAGAGTTGAAGTGGACCACAAGAGCAGCCAAAAGTTTTGATATGTTGAAGAAGAAAGTTACGGAGAAACCCTTTTTTGGCCCTTCCATATTTCATTAAGGTCTTTTAGGTAGATTTTGATGCTAATAGCACTGCCATAGGAGCTGTTTTGAGTCAAGAGGGTAAGCCTATTACCTATTCTAGTGAGAGGTTAAATGATGCTAAGAAGAAATATTTTGTCTATGATCAAGAGTTTTATGCTATAGTTTAGGCTTTGAAGAAATGGAGGCAATATTTTTTTCCAAAAGAATTTGTTTTATATACTAATCACTAGGCTTTGCAATATCTCAATAGTCAAGGAAAGTTGAATCAAAGGAACTTAAAATGGGTCGAGTTTTTGCAGAGTTATACTTTTGTTTTGAAGCACATGAGTGGAAGATCAAACAAAGATGTAGATGCCTTAAGTAGAAGGAATTTTTTTTAACAAAGATGAATATAGAGGTTGTTGGGTTCAATGAACTTAAGAGTTTGTATCCAGAAGATCCAGACTTTATAGAAGTTTGGAAGGCTTGTTTGGAACCTATTACATTGGATAGGATGAGATGGTTGGATTTCTTAATCCAAGATGGGATGTTGTTTAGAGGAAGCCAATTGTGCATTCCAAGGAGTTCTATGAGAGATAATCTAATCAAGGAGAAGCATAGTGGAGGATTGGTTGAACATTTTGGTCGAGATAAGACCATTGCTCTTGTTAGTGAGAATTATTATTGGCCAAAGTTACAACAAAATGTGAAGAAGTTTGTACAAAGTTGTAGAGTATGTCATATGGGGAAATGAACAAGTCAAAATACTGGATTGTATCAGCCATTACCTGTACCTAAGAGGCCATGGGAGGATATTAGCATGTATTTTGTTCTTGGATTACCAAGGAAATAGAGAGGGAATGATTCCATATTTGTGGTGGTGGATAGATTTTCAAAGATGGCACATTTCATTATGTGTCATAAGACCAGCGATGATGTTCATATTGTTGAGTTTTTTTTTAGAGAGGTGGTGAGACTACATGGTCTACCAAAGAGTATAGTTTTAGACAGAGATACCAAATTTGTTGGTTATTTCTGGAGGAAATTATGGAAGACTTTGAAGATAGATTTGAAGTTCAATTTTACACACCATCCATAGACTGATGGAAAAACAAAGGTGGTGAATAGGCGTTTGGGTAACTTACTAAGATGCTTAGTTGGAGATAAGCCCAAGGGATAGGATTTGATTATACCATAGGCGGAATTTACTTACAACAATTCTATCAAGAGGAGCATTGGTAAATCACCCTTCCAGATTGTATATGGGAATAGTCCCATAACTACTTCTGAACTAAGAAAGATGGATAAGGGGAAGAAGAGTAGTGTTGAGGATGAAGATTTTTCTAAGCACCTGAAGAATTTATACGAAGAGGTGAAGAAACATATCAATAAGATGAACTCACAATATAAGGCTTAGGAAGATCAAAAAAGGAGGCATAAGGAGTTCCAGGTAGGAGATGAAGTCATGGTTCATTTGCGAAAGGAAAAATTTCCAGTTGGTACATACAATGCAAGTTAAAGATGAAGTTTGGACCATGCAAGATTCTGAAGAAGCATGATTTAGGAAATGCTTATGAGGTAGACTTTCCTAGTGGAATAAACATATATCCTATGTTCAACATTGCTGATTTGATAGAGTATCATGAAGGTGGTATAGAGGAGGGGCCTATAAATGAACAGTTGAACACTCCAACACCTATTTTAGAGAAGGAAGAGATAGAATAAATCCTAGATAGCTACATAGGTAGAAGCACAAGAAACAAGAAGTATGCAGAGTACTTGGTGAAATGGAGAGGAAGACCTGTTGAAGATTCATCATGGTTATTTGAGGTTGAGGTTAACCATCTTGGTTTCTCTCTAACTCCTGAGAAGTGATAGGGTCACTTTTCAAATTACCCTGGGTGTCTGATGCAAGAGCATCCAACGGTGTAGGGAAATCTTGCATCACCCATTTTATTATTATTATTTTTTTCTTTAGTTATTTTGAGTCCCATGATGGCACTTAAGGGGTGTAAGATAGTTGGGCATCAAAAATAGAGAAAAAAAAACACTTACTATTTTTAGTAAGTTGGCTTAAATAGGCTCATATGGACATGAAAATTTACCCCAAGGAGTAGAGTTGAAAAACATTTATGGTCATGAAAGAATCACGTCAATACCCTACACAGTTTGGGAGAAATTAAAGTTTTCGTCCTAGGAGATTTCTCCAATGTAGCTTCAAATTCAGATATAAAACTTTAGAGGCCCTGAACAACTCAAAAAGTGACCGAATTGACCTACAGTAGGCTCATGTGTTGTAGAGCTCGTCAAGAAATTTCCAATGATATGCAATAATAGCAAATAAGACACCTGGATCAAAAGTTATGGCCTTGCGAAGTTGGTCCTCTAAAAAGTGAATTTCATAAAAATTTCTTCCTAGGCCAGAAATCAAAGAGTGAGACTTTTGGCACCAAAACAAAAGGGGGAAATTTGAACTTTCTACAACATTCTGGTTGGTTATTGGGGAAAATAAAAAGGGTTAAGTGGGGGTTGTAGAAGGTGGCCCTAATAGTGCAGATTGTGGCTTTGAATATTAGATTTTCTTTTTAAAGTTGATTTTGTTGTAATGAATCAAGCCCATGAGGCTGTAGCATGTAAGCTTTGAATCTATAATTTCATTTTCTAAAAATAATTGAAAGTGAATCATTTTTTTATCTCGCATCTTCTGTGTTGGTATCTGTTGTGTTTTCTATGGGTTTTGGGCGGTGTGGCCCTAAGCACATAATTCACAACTTTCCCATATTATAATATTAGGTGAAATACTTAGATTCAAGTATCTAACATTAAATAGGGAAACCATCTAATAATCATTGGATCTAATCTTGTTTTCTAATCACCAAGATCCATGATAGTGAGGTGAGAGCAAACAACGAAATTCTAGATCCAATGATAAAATTTAAGAATAAAGTAACATAACTCACAACTTTCCCATATTCTACTATTAGGTGAACTATTTAGATTCAAGTATCTAACATCAAATAAGGATATCAACTAATAATCATTGGATCAAACCCCCTTTTTTATCACCAAGATCCATGAGGGCAAGGTGAGAGCATACAACAAAGGTCTAGATCCAATGATAAAATTTAAGAATAAAGAAACATAATTCATAACTTCCCCATATTCTAATATTAGGTGAACTATTTATATTCAAGTATCTAACATCAAATAAGGAAATCATCTAATAGTCATTGGATAAAACCTCATTTTCTAATCACCAAGATCCATGACGATGAGGTGAGAGCATATGACGAAGGTCTAGATCCAATGATAAAATTTAAGAATAAAGTAAAATATTTCTAAACTTTCCTATATTCTCATATTAGGAAAACTATTTAGATTAAAGTATCTGACACCAAATAAGGTAATCATCCAATAATTATTGGATCAAACCCCGTTTCCTTATCACCAAGATCCATGATAATGAGGTGAGAGTATACAACAAAGGTCTAGATCCAATGATAAAATTTAATCATAAAATTGAAAGAATAAAATACCATAGTTTACTCCTTCATAATTTAACATTATGATATGTATATATAGATTTCAATTCAGAGATATAATGATAATAACATAATTCTTAATTTGTATTATTCTATAAAAAATAAAACATCCACTTTGCAATGGTATTTGAATACTAAATTAAGAGATGAAATCAAACTCTTCCAGTTATTGAGTGGTGATTTTCATCCACTTATTCAGTTGGGTACGTGATGTTAAAAAAATTAAATATCTCTTCCACTTCCTCAGTGGTGAGTATCATCTACTTATTTAGTGGTGTAAGTGATGATAAAAGAAATAAAATCTTCTACTTATTTAGTGGTGAGGGTGAAATACCACTTTTTCAATGGGGTAATAATGACCATGAAACTAATAATAAATTCTAATATGATCTAATTATTCCTATGCTCTTAGTAAAACTAAACCATTTCTAATTTTCATGTCAAGTTTTCAATAAAGAAAGATAAATTAGTCACTTTGTATTAACTAATCACAACAGACATCCCTTTATACATTTATTAATGCCTATGTAAATTTTATAAAACAAGAGATCTAGAATAGCGAATTACTTCCACTCTTTACAATTGTGTAAATAAAAAATGAAAGCATTTTATTTTTGACTGTTCATACCATGATAATTCTTTTATAATGATCCAAATGATCATGAAAATAAAAATGTAAATACCAAATATTAATTATAAAACCAACTACCTTTTTGACATAATTAACAATTTATGTTTCCCTATAAATTTAAATAAGGATGCATCCAAACCCACAAACTTTTTTTAATAGTTTTAGTTTATCATGTACTCAATAAGCCTATTTCAAAATTTTAATCCAATATTTACCGAGAAGATGGCAAATTGATAAATCGGTCAACTATGATTGCAGATTTCACTACCCTCGTAGATGATAAGTAACAAGGGACCATAGATTAGTAAGAGATTCAATTAATTCAACATGGAAAATCTGAATATTTCATGAGGATTTCTTATAAAAGTATGGAAACTAATTTAGACATTTACAATTTATATGAAAAAATTCAAGTACACTGTGATTACAAAAAAAATAAATACAGAATTGACCATACAACATAATAGGAAGGTCATGCAAAATCAAATCATGCATTCCCATGTGCTTATGAACCTTCTACACAATTAAATACGCAATGCAAGGGTGGCTAGATCTTTGTCTTTAACTAATTTGCACATCCATTGGTAATGTAATAATTTCATGTAAATAAAGCCGCCAACACTGGTTAAATGTATCATATATATAGCCAAAAGTTAAATGACTGACCATAATTAATTTATGAAAGACAAGAGTTAAAGAGAAGGCGAGTAGCATTTGAGATGTGGAACACCATGTTCTTCTGTTGAGTGCCTCCATAATGATGGAGACTTCGTATCTAGAAAAATGTTCTTAGCTTAGGTACTTACCAACCCCTCAGCTCTTCAACTCTATGTCCTCCGTTCTACAACCTTCTAAAAAACATATATCATGACGCAATTTGATTCACTCCAATGCCCATTGCTAGTGGAAAAACTCTCAACCAAGTTTTAATGTTCAGAACTTCCCCCAAATATCCAGTCTAGTGTCTGTAATAAGTATTCGACGTTAGAAATAGAAGGTGCCCCCTTCCAACCTATTGTCTTCCTCCTTTTTAAAGGATTTAGAGTGATTTCTTTTTAATGTCTCGAACTCTCTTACAATTTTCTAAATATGCAGATTCCCATTATCATCACTTACCAAAAGAAATTCATTACATGTCTCTCCTCCTTTAGATCCAATAATTCAAAAAGGATACTTTCTTAAATTTAATAAGAAAATGAGCAATTTACTATCTCATTTAATCAACTTAATCACATAGATAAAACATATAATCAATGACATAATTGCACATAGCTGATACAATTAAAATAATATATCACAATGAAACTTATGAGACCTAACCTTGAGAGAGAAAATAAAAAGTTGATGGCCATTAATAATTTTGGTGGCACTATTTTAAGCATGAGCCACTCCCCTTGTGATGCCCGTCAATTATAACTGATTTGAGAGATCCTAGTGGTGCATCATGCTTAAGAACATTTGTAAGTTACAAAATCCCCTTGTTTCAAGATCCATTTTCAAACCCCAAAACGTAGCTAGGTGTTGTGTTTTTGGACCTTTGGGCTATCAGTTTCTTGTTTCCTTGCATCCCTCTTTTATCACCCCCAATCTCCTTCTTCTCCCTTTCTTTCCATTTCTCTTCCTAGCATTTCCAGTTTCACCCATTGGGCTTAACCCTTTCCCTTTACCCCTATCCTTCCTTCTGAAAATCAACTAAGTGTTGATCTTTTGGGGGTCATACTTCAGCCTTACCCTTTACCTCTTACCTTTGTTAAGGTAAGAGGTAAGCCTATCCTTCGATCCTCAATCCCTCAATGTGCTTTTGGAAAGATGTCTAAGTGTCAGCCTTTCGGGTCCATTGGGGATCGAGCATCCCCTTTACACTCTTCCTCCTTTTATTTGCAATCGGTAAAGCATCCTCCTACTGCTCGACTGTCGAAATTCCATCTTCGTTCATCTTCTTCCTTCAGAATTTCCTTTTCTTCTCTAAGCCTTAGGTCACCCTCCCAAGGTCTATTTCTGCAAATCAACTAATTGTTGATTTGTCGAGGATCAAACATCAGGCTTCCCCTTTACTTCTTACCATTTGTTATTGTAAGAGGTAAGCCCTCCATCTGACCCCCAATCCCTGAAGAGTTCTTTGAAAGGTGATTGTCAACCTTTCGAGAATCAGGGATCGGTCCTACCCCTTACATTTTATAGCCTCATGGTAAGTGGTAAGATGTAAGCCCGATCCTCGATCGCCAATGTCCAATAAGTCCTTTTAGGCTTTGGTGTTTTCCCTTTGCTCCTGCACTTTGTCTTGCTCAACAATAAATGGTAAGCCTCATGTCTGATGTTTGAATTTCAATGTCGGTGCCAAAGAAACATATGAAGTATGAAGTATGAATTATGAGGGATCTCCAACACTTGATGTCTGAAAATGGAAATTTTTTGAGCCCATGAACTATTTAATGATTTTAAAAGGCTTGTTTTCGGGCCCAACCATTTCTCTTTACCCACATTTTGATGTGTTTTCAAGAGAATGCCATTAATGTTGCAATGAATCTACTAGCAACCTAATTTGATGTTTGGGAGGATAGGGATGGTATTTAATGTTGTTTTCATCAAATCTCATTGGTATGAGGTGTTTCCCATGCTTCTTTATGGGTTTTAGGTGGTCTTTCTATCTGAGATTTCTTCCTCACTATGATTTGTTGTTGGTTTTTTGGATTTCCTTGATTTCTTGTATGGGGGCATGGAATGGATGTCAAGATCATTAATGATGGATTTCTTCCCAAGATCTGGTTGGATTTTTCTCTTGATGTAGATATTTTGTAACCTTGGGTAAACCCTAGTTGTGTTAGGGTTTGTGGTTGGTCAAATTTTTGAGTTATGCCTCAACTATAAAGGAAAGTTTTGTTGTTTTTGTTAGGGTTTCAATTTTTGTTCTCCCTTCCACGCCTCTGAGGTTTTGGTCCAAGGGGCTATGTATAAAAAAGTGTTGTATTTCTGAAAGGTGAAGATCTATGTAAGCCATTACTTGGCATTGCCTATGTATCTTGTAATTGCAACATATATGAATATACACTAGTATGCAGTTGTCTCTAGCTCTGATATGTAATATATTTTTAATCTCAATAGAAAGGTTATTTTAGGTTCTTCAAACACATTTGTTATTTGAACTATTATCTATTTTCTTATCATTCAAGGAGTAATGTAAATGCTTGCATGAAGATAGTGAATGTTGTGTTTTCAAATGGATTTATAGGTAGGGTTGCATAGCATGCTTGTGTAGGTCAAGTTATCACAAGGTGATAATATATATTTAGAAGACCCCCAAGATATGTTTTGTTCTTTCATCATAAAATTCATAACATATGAATCTGTAGACCAACGTAGGCATTGGTCTTGCATTGTTTTCCTCCCCCATCATCAGAAACAAACTTTATATTCAAACAACCTTTTCCTTGCTTTCTTACTTTATATTTTATTTCATGTTTCCTACTTCATACTTGAACTTAAATGAGAACAAGGGGTGTAACTAGCCCTACAAGCCCTTGTCATCTATACGAACCCCATCTGCTTTACATATAGGGATACCCACCTAGGTCCTGTAGAGCCTAAATTGCAGGGGAGAAAAATGTTAAATCCATCTCCCGTACATTGGACCCTAATCTTGAAGTCCTTGAGCATAAGAGTCAGCTTTCCTTTAGAGGGTTTTCAAGGTTTAGCAAGAAAAAACACCAACAAATTGGTGAATCTGCTGGGGAAAGAACAAATAATTTCTAGTTATATTTGTTATCCCTATAAAGTTTAAGCTCCCCATCTGAGCCACCAACAAATTTGGTGACTCTAATGAGGAAGATAAAGGTACATCCATTTAGAAAGAGTCCAATGTTTTCCAATATGAAGTTTTGGGTCTTGTGATCCAATGACCTTCATACTTGAAGAAGGAACCTATTGCAACATTTATTGTGTGTTCTTGAAGTCAGGTGATCTACTGGTGGAGAGAACTTAGAAATACCTAGATCTTGAAAGGAGCTCCCTGCTACTTGAAGATCATTTCCTCTTTCAAAGAGGTGGTGAATATACATTTTTTTTACATCATTATAAGAGTTGGTTTCAAAAAATTTCAAGTAGTTATCTTTTGCAACATTTTGTATGAAGGTTAACTGTTGAACTTTTTTAGTAAATATTGTCCCTTATTCAGTGCTTTAAGATACTAGTAGAAAGGGGAATTGAGAACGTCAGATATTTTGAAGCAGATAGTTGTAGAGGGATAGATGTTCATCAGAAAATGTGTATAACCAGTCGGGTTCCCCCTTTACAAGCTATTATTCCATGATTGAACCATTGTCATATACTCAAAGAAAATGTTTCTCTATAGAAAGATATAACTCTCTAGATTTTGGTAATATCCAAGGTTATCCACACTTTGTACTAAGAAATAAATGAATACCAACCTAAGTTTAGAGAAGATTATGAAGAATCAACATCAGAACATCTGTAGGTTTTCACTAGGTTGATGGTGAAACATTAGATAGCAAAGGATGATGTTGTCATGATTTTTTTGTAGAAATTTTAAGGAAAGGTGATTGGGATTTGTTTTGTAGCTATCCTATGCATTTTTTTTGTTCATGGCATAAGATTTAGATACTATTCATGGATCACTTAGGTGAAGTGAACAATGAATGTGTATCTGACGGTAGGTTTCTACACACTCATAAATTTTTTGAAGAAGAATGTGAACCCGTGGTTGAAATTTTTTCACCTATTGATGCATTATGTGATATAAAAACATATGAGGGTGAATCCCCATTTAGTTTTTATGATAGATTCATGAAATATTTGTATGCTATAATAGAGTTAGACAAACTTGATGAATAAATGTGTATTGGTTTCTTTTGTGAAAGACTTGAGCTAGGCCTGAGTACCATGCCACAAGATTTGAAGCCTTATAGTCTAGGATTTATATTCTAGTGGCTTGAAGTAATAGTAAAGCAATATGAAACTAGTTTCCTTGTTGGTTTATGTTTTGATACTCTTCTTGGGATTGATCAAATGAGTCTAGATGGTATATAAAAAGGTAGTAATGCATCTTATTATGGGGAAAATATTTCTTTTGAGCAACATCAGATGACATGTGTGCAAAAATAGAGTGCAGGAACAACAACCAAGCTGCAAGGTATGATGAGAGTCAACTCTCTATATCAAATGAAAGTGAAAAATTGTGCAATGATCTTCAGTTGGAACAATCATCTATGGAGAGTTGCAATGATGAAATTAATTATTTTTAGTTTCATTGTATGGGATATGACATTGTTGATTGTTGTAGTAGTATGGACCAAGAAGAAGATGTGTATGCAAGAGATTCATCAGATGAATCAATTTAGGTGGTTGATTATGTTGGGAATGCATATGATGGTGATGTAAGTGATGAACAAGAAACTTCTTGGACCTTGTTTGATTTCTCACATTCTTTTGTCCCTTGTTCTTGTTTTGAAGTTGTCATTGAGTTTTTGCATGAGGATAGCATAGATGTAGTTGTACATGAAGATGAAAATATAAAGATAAATGTTGGAACAATTGAAGATACTTTTCATGATGAGTTTTCACTTGAGGAGTGTGATTGTGTTAGTTGCATGGATTCCTATGAAAGTATTTTTTTAGGGGATACAACTCATAATCTTCCTAATGAGAAGTAGATTTCAATTTTTTCATGGCATAGTAGTGTTCTTGAGATGAGCTCCAAATATGTGTGTCATAGGTCTACTTTTTGTGGAACATATGTCTCAGTAGATTGCCAAAATATTGAAATAGAGAGACCATTTGAAGAGTGCAGATTTTCACACAAAAATGTCTCATGATTTGAAAGGATGTGTTGAGGAAGTTTGCATCAAAATTGATGACTCCAAGAATGCAGCTTGCATTGGTGATGAGCAGCAACAATGTAGTGATTTTTTGGATGTTTATATTTCTCATATGCTAGAGATTCAATTTTTTTAGCTTGACTTGTTAGAGGATGAGTTTCCCTTTGCAAGTTAACATTGTAAAGAGGCATATATTTCCTTGACATGTGGATTGGAAGCATCTTCTGTTTTCCTTGGTTCACATGAGGTGGTTAGTGGGTATGAAGGTACCATGTAGTTTCATATAGTGTTGATCAAAGTTATCAATTTTTTCCACCTAGTACAAAATCAGAAAATGTAGTGTGTCATAGTGAGGTGGCCTACATTATGTGGTTACCATGCAACAAAAGGACCAAACATGTAGCAAATCTTCACTTTCTCAGAGGTAACCATGTGTTTGTACTTGCAAGAAAGAGGCTACCCTTGCTACTATGGCATGGTAGAAAAAAAATTGGGTTAAGGGATATCAACTCCATTGACATGCTAGTGTTTGATAGAGGCAAGCATTGGCTCCCTTTTTCATTTGGTGGCTTGGGGCCATCGAATGAGGTTTGAAGGTTGGATAGTTTCTAGGCCCATTGAATAAGGCATGGTCTACTTCCCTAGAGATCTAGAATCTTTCCATCCTTCACTAAAGCATCTATCCCACTCTAGAGCCACTGGTGATACTATTTTTAGCTTGTGCCACTCCCCTTGTGATTCCCATCAATTATAACTGATCTAAGAGATCTTACTAGTGCATCATGCTCAAGAGCTTATGTAAGTTGCAAAATTCCCTTATTTGACAATCCATTTTCAAACCCTAAAAAGTGGCTAAGTGTTGTTCTTTTGGACCTTCGAGATATCACTTTCTTTCTTCCTTGCACCCCTCTTCTATTGCCTCCAATCTCCTTCTTATTCTCCCTTTCTTTCTCTTTCTCTTCCTAGAATTTCAGGTTTCACCCATCAGGCTTAACCCTTTCCCTTTACCCCCTATCCTTCTAAAAATCAACTAAGTGTTGAGCTTTTAGGGTTAGACTTCAGCTTTACCCTTTACCTCTTACCTTTATTAAGGTAAGAGGTAAGCCTATCCTATGACCCCCAACCCCCTGATGTGCTTTTCGAAAGACAACTAAGTGTCAGCCTTTTAGGAATCGAGTATCGAGCATACCCTTTACCTTCTTCCTCCTTTTATTTTCATTCGATAAAGAATCCTCTTGATGCCCAACTCCTGAAATTCCTTCTTCATCCATCTTCTTCCTTTAGAATTTCCTTTTCTTCTCTAAGCCTTAGGTCTCCCTCTCAAGGTCTATTTTTGCAAATCGACTAAGTGTTGGTTTTTCAAGAATCAGACATCAGGATTCCCCTTTACCTCTTACCATTTTGTATGGTAAAAGGTAAGCCTTCCATCCAACCCCCAATCCCCAACAAGTTCTTTGAAAGGTGATTATAGGCATTTCAAGAATTGTGGATCAATCCTACCCCTTATATTTTACTGCCTCACGGTAAGTGGTAAGACGTAAGCTTGAACCCCAATCTCTGACTTCCAACGAGTCCTTTTGGGATTTGGTATTTTTCCTTTCCTCCTATGCTTTTCCTTGCTCAACGGTAAGAAGTAAGCCTCATGCCCAATGTTTGAATCCCAATGCTAGTGCTAAAGTAGCATATGAAGTATGAAGTATGAGGGACCTCAGATGCTCAATGTCTAATAGGGATAGTTTTTTGAGATTGTGAACCATTTAATGATATTACAGAGCTTATGTTTCAGGCCTAGCCATTTCGCTTTACCCGTATTTTGACATGTTTTCATGGGAACACCATTAATGCTGAAATGAATCTACTTGAGACTTGATTTGATCTTTGGTAGGATAGGGATGGTATTTAATTCTATTTGAATCAAATCTCATTACGAAGAGATGCTACCCATGCTTCTTTATGGGTTGCAGGTGTCCTTTCTATCAAAGATCTCTTCCTTGTTGTGATTTGTTGTTGGTTTTTGAGGTTTTATTTATTGCTTATATTGGGCCCTAAAATGGATGTCAGGATCATTAATGATGAAATTTTTATTATGATCTCATTAAATTTAGCTTTTGATGCAAATATTTTGTAACCTTGGGTAAACCCTAATTGTGTTAGGGTTTTTGGCTGGTCAAATTTATGAGTTATGCATCAACTATAAAGGAATTTTTTGTTGTTTTTGTTAGGGTTCAAAGTTTTTTTCTCCCTTCCATGCCTCTAAGGTTTTGGTCCAAGGGGTTATGTGAAAAAGAGTTGTATTAATGAAAGGTGAGGATATGTTTGTAAGCTATAGACACTAAAATTTGGTCTAAGCCTACGACTTCAATTTCTTCATAATTCATATTGTCATAGTCATGATTAAATAATGTTAATTATTTAATTATTCTCTAAAGTTCATTATTCTTCTATTAATTAAATAAACTTATTTATTTAATTAATTCATTTTAACATTTATTCCTCTATTAATTAAATAAACCTAATTATTTAATTAATTCATATCATCTTTATTCAAAATTTGATTAATTAAATAAATGTTCTTTATTTATTTACGTCATTAATCAACTTTATCCTCTTTCTTAAATTAAATACATTCTTACTTAATTTATCCTAATCATATTTCCAACTATAATTAAATAAATACTTTAATTAGTTAATTATTCATCCTTTCCTCAGTGAATTAAATAAATCTTATTTATTTAATTTACTCCTTAAATATCGAATGTTGAATTAAATAATCATTTAATTCATAAAAGTCTATTTTGGACATATTCCTGTATAGTTAGATAATTGTTTAAGTTATCTAAGTATTCATTTCCACTTGACTCAAGATTTATTTAAATCAGTCAGTTATCTCCTGATTCAATTTCTGATTGTCTTTCACGAATAAACTCTTTTTCATAACCAATCAGTTATCTAGTTTTAATTCTTATGCATGTAGACATTTATTAATTAAATATCTTTATTTAATTAATTAATTTATGTGTGCATTTAAACAAATCATTTTCGTTAATCTATCTTTATCCTTTTCATGCAATCATTATTCTTCTAATTTTTGAATACTTTCAACTAGAGATTAAATCATTATTTAATCTTGATCTCTATTCTTAGGTTTTATGGGTACGTGCAGGATCATGATGGGCCAAAAAGTGGCAATATGATGGGTATGTGTAGGGTATGTGGTTGACAACTTTTTTTTTACCCAAAATTGATGAAACAAAAAGAATTTTTAAAGGATATTCTCAGCTTTCCACCAATATAAATTATGCTTTACTTTGAATTTAATAAATAATTATTATTCATTTTCTATTAGAATTACGACTAAAGTCTTGATTGATAGGCTGATTGAAAAACATCTATAGCTTTCAAATGGTATCACATTTTTTGAATCAAACTTGTGTCACATTCTATGCTTCACATCCTATAATATTAATTTTCTTTTTTGAATTTCATGAAGTTTTGACCAAGTTAAGGTGGTCAGACATATGAGTTTTTTATATTTTTTAAAAGTTGTAATAAAAAATTCATAATTAATTATTTACTTGGAAAAAAATACAAAAAATATGTATCACATCGAGACATGATTCCTCTACTTATATCTAAAATATTATAAAAAAATATTATCATTTTATTGTCATTAGGGTGGTAGACAGACACCTACTTCTTATTTTTTCCCTGAAATTTAAATACTACTGCATTGAAATTTTAAATTTTCACCAAATAGAATTATTATTTTTTTAAATAAACCTAGTAGTTTAGAAACTACATTCAATTTTCTACAAATTTTATTCTTACATATTTTTAAAATAATATAGATAACATATTCAAATTTTTATGTCAAGTTGCCTAACTCTAATTTTTCTAAATTTTTTGCAACTTAAGGGCCCATTTTTTCCATGATGATCCTGCACATACCCTTATCACTCATGTTAGTACTAACAATTATCTTAATGCATGTCGAATATTTTAATCTGAATCATCCATTTATCTTTCAATCTCAACCTCTCATTCTGATAATCAATTTTCTATAAATTGATCTGACCTTCATCATTATTACTCCTCCCAAAATCTGATGACTTTTGGGGCACTTGTTTAATCTTTGATACGTTTATTTTATCACATATATCAAGGTTATACTTGTGCACATTTAAAATCTAAGGGCAAGAATACTACCATTGAAAAATGGAGAAGAACAATCGAGGTCATTCATAGAAGGATGTAGATATTGGGTGAGATCATTTTGTGTTTATGTCAAGATTTCCTTTGTGCTTTGTTGTTTAGCTTTAGTTTACGATTTGAGTTTAATTGCATCTGTATTGCTTTAAGCCCACTTTGTTTTCATGATGTTACATTGATTGACCTAACGTGAAGACACATTCTTCCCAAATCCGTAGAAGTTTTATTCAATTTTTGCAGGTATCGTACGACCCAATGCATTTGACATAAGAAACAATGCAACTAATATTACAAACCGCATCTAACGAATATAGTGACACATCTAATGAAATTTGATGTATTTGTGGCTTTTCGTGACACAATTGACTAGTGAAAATCCATGACACATCTGACTGGTGAAATTTTTGAGTTCCAATTTTGATTTACAATTTTTCATTGTGTTTTTATTTCAACTAATCTTTAGTTTGCAACACATGTTTTAAGGATTTAACATAGAGTTTGCAGGACATAGTGTAGAAGACAAGTTTTTGAAACCTTTTTGCAAGATGATTGATGAAGACCAATTCAAAACTACTGGTGAATTGTTTTGTAGGGGATGTGTCGAAGACTATTTTGAAATAGACTATTTGGTAGATTAAAAAATTTTCATTTGGGTTTTAAAATTTACTACTGTCTACTGTGTTTGATGCGAAAGCACGATCTGTTATTACCCGATTTAGTATATAGAAGTATCCTCTCCCCTTGCACATTTGTACGATCTTGGGTGCAAGAGAAACTATTACTGACTCTAGAAATTGGGCCTGTCTTGGTGGGAAAAGTACTCACCCCAAGATGACTCAAACTAGCAATGAAGCTCTTTCGCTGAGCTACTCCCGACTAGTATATAAATGTAAACCTTAAGGGAAAGACTAAGGTTGTAGGTGCTGATTTTTTATGTAGACAAGATCATTGTATCTTTCCTCATGCATAGCCACCTAAATAGGTTCTTGTAATACGAGCCAATTTTTTTAGTAAGCCAAAAACCTTTTATTTGTTGGTGCAAGAGATCGAACCTCTAAAGCCATCTCACATTCATACAGTCCTTAGTAGAAATGAGAAGTATTCCATTGGAGTTTCATGGGTACTAAAGCTTGGCTGCCCCAGAGAAGTGAGTGCCATGGAGGGGAGCCAGTGGGGTCAAGCTTCTAGTCATCTGCTCTGAATAATCATAGCTGGGGAAACCTAAGTGAGAACTCAGCAAGTATTGTCACTTCCAGCCTTAGGATTGTACTTGTTTTATGGAATTACACATGTTCATGATCGTCAAACTTAAAATACATTATTTTTTGATTGTTTTCATATGCCAAAAATTGATCACAAGATAGAGTCAGTTTACACTGTAATTTATTGGAAAATTGCAACCGTTTATTACCATAATTTTCAAACAGAGTCACATTTGTTCACCAAAAAAATGCATCTGTTACATAGAGTAACGTCTGTTAACTAGTTTGTCGCATATGTCAAAACTGAGTCCAATTTGCATGTACCAGAATTTGAGTCGCATCTACTTATTGGAATACCACATCTGAAGTCTCGTGTCCCATAAGTTAAATACCCTGTCATTGGAAAACCCACACTTGAAACATTATGTGATGCATCTGAATAGGTGAGTTGCATTTGTTGTCTAAAACAATGCATATGCCCTATCACAGAACCAAGTTATATTTTACTAGTACACTAACTGAATCTGAAAACCACAACTAATCAATCTTGAGTCACAATTGATACCTTGAGTTGCATCTACTTGATATAGAACCACATTTGTTTGATACCAAAGACTGTATTTACCAATACACTACAATTGTCAAATCAAACTGCAACTATTAAATTTTGTGACGCATCTATTATCCTACAACACATCTGCTTGATCACTAGAAAACCATAATTCACTATCACAAACCAGAAACAAACAATCAAACCGGTATCCGAGTTATCCTTTTACATTGATTCTTGGACAGAAACTAGAAAGTTTTCTCAAAATTTGCATGACTGCATCCTTTAGGAATCATTCAATCATAATTATAGGTATCCTAGTTATAGATCTTACTTTCATCTTAGGAGTCTTTATTTCCTTTAAAGAGATCATCATTTGCAGATTTTAAGATAGGAACCTTTCACGCTTTAGATAGACCCTTGATTCAACAAACATTGTCATTGAACCTTGTTATCATATCTTTTTGTCCTACACGTGAGTCCTTCCAGCTCATCAGTCTAGTTTGGGAGCTCACCTTATCTTTTGGTCCTAGTCCTATGAAGGTTCCTTGTCAAAACTAAATTGAAACCTAGGTTAAGTTTTAGCTGGTAGGTAACCTCTTTTAGAATCTTCCAAATTGATCACTTAGACCTTTGCATATTTATACACTGCCATACTAGAATAGCTTCATTTTAGACATACCTTATTTGCAGAGAAAATAACAAAAAAAAAATAGCTGCATACATTCCTTATTTGCAAGAAAATCCCAAAAACATAGATTAGACTCATAATCATCCATAGACTTAGCTTTTGCATCACTTGCACTTTGAGCTTATTTTACATGGTTGAAACAACATCGAAAAGGAAAGAAAGAGAAAAGATGGCTGATCCAAATGATTTGATCAATCCGTTCTCAAACCCCTTTTCAGAGACATCTTCATCGAGACCTCACAAGACTTTGTTAGAAAAATTTGTTACTAGAGACACACAGGGACACATTGTAGCGGAAGACATAGATGCTACTGCACAGGACCTTAATTTTTCTTCCTTTGTAGATGACTATCTAGGAAATGATCCTTAATGATACTTAGCCAAATTTCTAGCAAAAGGTGCCAAGTTACCGCCTGGTTTTGATATCTGTACCCTACAAACTGCAGCTACTCAAGGAACAAACACTACCACTACTAGTGCTACTATACCTCAAGTGACTACTACTATACCAACTGGAGTACCTTCATAGAGTTCTCCCACAATACATATATCTCCATTTGGTATATCTAGCATGACATAGGAGCTAAATTTCACCATAGGGGAATCATCGTCCAATCTCTTTGGTCCTCTTGTTGGGAACAAAAGATCTAAAACATCAACTCCTATACTCGATGTAAATGTCACTAGCACTATTCCACAAACAACAACTATACCCAGTGTTAATGTTGCTAGTACTATACCATGAATTAGGGTCTCACAGACAAGAGGCATACCCTCCTTTCAATATATAAATTGAACCATCACTTCACAAATTCCACATCAAATCCCCTTCTCATAGATTTTGAATCAAAATCCATTTTCACAAACCCCAATTCAAAATCCATTTTCACAGATTCCAAATCAAAAACCATTCACTAACATTCCAAGTCAAAATTCACTTTACATACCAACACTTAACCAAAACCCATCACAAAACATTAGATTCCAAAACATGTATATAGATCCAAACAATCCAACCAACACATCATTATCACAAGTTGACGTCCTGTAGACACAAATGCATGCACTTCAAACAAAGATGGATAACATGGCAGTGTCTAACAAGAAAACCTTTTTAGCAAAGGATTTATGCCCATTTCCCTTTGACAAATCATTGTACATGAAACCTTTCCCTCATGGGTATGTCACACTTTCCTAAATACAATGGAAACCAAAATCCAGTCAAACACATAAGGGAATTTTCCACGATGTGCATAGATGTTCCGTATGACCCAACCTATCTTATGAGACTCTTTTCGAGAAGTCTTATTGGAATTGCACTAGAATGGTTTTCAGGTCTTGACTATGGCATAAAATCATGGGGTGAATTGGCTGAAAAATTCATTGAACACTTCTCCTTTAACATCAACCATGAGATCAACATACCAACCTTGTGTCACACTACACAAGACGAAGGAGAAAATTTTATCACTTTCTTCTAGAGATGGAGAACTATAGCCAGTCAATGTCCTATCGAGATATCTGAGAAACAAGAGGTCACTATCTTCCAAGAAAACCTCAACCCAAAATTGAGAAGTGACTTGAGGGTACATTGTTGCACATCCTTTGCAGAATTAGTGGAAAAGGGTCTCATACTAGAAAAATGTCTCATTGAAAAAGGAGAACTTAAGACACTTGATAGAAATCCAAATGTGTAGAACGCACCCAATGATAGAAACAAGTTTTGGTCTCTAAATAAAAACATTACCAATGATGGGGTAGTTGATGCAAAAACTTTACATGTGAGACCGATCATCACACTTAGAGGAAATAACCCCTCTACCAACACACTCAATGCCATCAACCAAACCCCAAACACTACCCAAAACACCCAACGGCCACAACAATAGAGAAGATTTCCAAACTGTGAGTTCACTCCCTTTGGGGAACCCATAAAGTCAGTTTTCAAACAACTGTTAGAACACAATCTTATATAGCTTCAAGAGCCATGGAAATATGATCTAGGGAAATTCAAACCATTTTGGTGGGATGACAATGCCTTTTGTGAATTCCATGGGACAAAAGGACATAGCCTAAAAAATTGTTGATGACTAAAAAACATCATATAGGACTTTGTCGAGGACAAAACTATTCAAGTTAGTGGATAGAAACTAACATCCTCAAACACCGATTTCAAGGTCTTTTCTGGTCCACAACATGACCATGGGGAAAAGCCCCCAGTTCAGGTAACAAGACCAATACTTCCACTAACTTGCTAGTGTCAAGCCTGATTATAGTGGCCCCCTCATAAATCATATTTGAGCCACTAATGAGTGTGTCAATACCATTACCATAAATAAAACTCCTGAGTGTGATGTCAACACTCACTGCACCAAGATCACCATCCAAGGTCCTCCATCACACCAGGCACCGCAGAATTCCAAGTTACAGTATAACTTACCTAATCAGTTGGGGAAGACCCCAACCCAAATCTCTATCTTGGAACTATTGTGTATCTCCCCTGAACATCGATTCATTTTAGACAAGGCCTTACAAATAACCACTATCCCTAATGATCTCCATGTCAATAATTTTTAGGAAATGGTAGGCTACTTGACCAATAATCATCATGCTACCTTCTCCAAACAAGACTATGCAACTGAGAATACAAATCATAATGACTCGTTACACCTTGAAGTCCTTGTTCACAAAACCAAAGTTAGATGAGTCATGGTAGATAGAGGATTAGATTTAAATCTTTACACTTTAAAATTGGTTAAGGCATTAGGTTTCTTGGAAGCATGTGTAGACACAACCAAAAGCATTGTCATTAAGGCTTATGATGATAAAGAACAAAAAACAAAGGGGCTTGTAACACTTCCTATCAGAATTGGTCCTGTAGTTATGGAGACAAAATTCCAAGTCTTAGATCTCACCCTTCCATACAACCTTCTGCTAGGTACACCATGGATTCACACTATGAAGGTAGTTCCTTCTACCTACCATCAATGTCTACAATTTCCCTACAATGGCACTGAAATAACAATAGATGGTGACCCAGATCCATTTCAATATTGCACTAATCTACAAGAGATGCTCCAATGCCAAGTGCCTGTAAACCAAGAGGCTTCATCGTCCCATTCATCTCACTATGTTGATCTATCCACTCTATCTAAAACATCCACTCCATCATCACTACCTTCGACTCCTAGGTTCGAGATCCACATCAAGGGTTGTGGAGAACATCACATGAAGACATCTTATTGTTTTAGCCATCTGATTCCTCCTAAATCATACGGTTTACCTACAATAGATAGGAGACAATAAATGGTCACCATACATATCCCTCCGACAACAAAATTCACAACAACATTCACAAAATGGGGAGAATTAAGAAAAGAATCCATCAACAAAGATGATGTGACCTCCTGGATATAGAGAGAAGATAATGAAGAACCTCCTCCACTTGCTAATTAGATACCTATAGATCAATATAGAAAAGGTTTTACCATAATGTAGAGTAATGGATACAATGGACATAGTGGCTTAGGTTTACATTAGGATGGGAGGATGAAACCTATCATTGTTTCTAAATGGCTAAAGGGCCTAGGGCTTGGGTTTCAACTGATCCAGATTGGCGTTCCTAGTACTAAATCACCGTTACTAGAGGAAGTAAGTGCTTCAGAAGATATTGGGACATCCAACAAACCATCTGACCAAACCTACTATGATTCCCCTGACTCTAACGAATATGAGTGGGATTCCCTATCCTCCACCTCTACCATGGAACTTGATAAATTATTTGGAGAACTTGACTTAATGATGAAATCCTCACCAAATCCTTTGAATTCCTTTCCACCTAATACTTTAAAAAAATATGAATGGTTTAAACATTACTATTGGGAATCTCTTGATCCTACCTCTTGGGAACTTGATAAATCCGTTTCAGATAACCAAACCTTGGCATTAGGCCCACCTCAGAATCCACCTAGATCTAAGCAAAAGAGAAAAGAGGACTTGGTACAAAATTTTTGTGACTATGAACAACTCAGCTTTTACCTTGACCCCATTGAACTTTGAAAACTCCGATGATGACATGCCTTTAGTTTATCCCTAGCTCATTGATTGGGACCAACAAGACACATCTATCTTAGACATTTTTGAGAACAACGAAGCAATCACCAAGTTCCTGGGATTACGAGAAGGAATACCTAGTGGAGATCATAAGGTTAGATTTACCATTGACTTGGACAAAAAGGCATATTTTGGGGAATCTGTTGAACCCTCTAGTCGCAAAAATGAGAAAAATAATGAAAATGATAAAAAATATTAGTCTGTAGGAAAAAACCAAAAGGTGCCTTTAGACAATGAAAAATAAAAAAATAAGGACACATCTGAAGGTGAAAACCTCTCTGAGGCACCTAAGGATGGAGGTTTGAACATTCTCCCCATTGCTCAGGAAAAGTCACCCATGCTAGTTGAAGAATCGATGGAAGTCAACATAGGCACAAAAGAGAATCCTCAACTGGTATATTTTGCAGCATCATTAACAAAAGTAGAGCAACCAAAATTCCACAACTTCTTTACACAAAGATAGATTCCCTGGTCATATGCTGACATGCTTGGGATAGATCCTGAACTTGTACCACATCATTTTCCTTTACAACCAGGTGTAAAACTAGTGAAAGAAAAATTGAGGAAAATGCACCCATAGATTGCTTTGCTAGTCAAGGTTGAACTCAAGAAACTATTGGACATTGGCTTCATTAGATCGATCGACTATGCAGATTGGATTTCCAATCTGGTACTAGTCACAAAACCAACATGGGGCATTTGCATCTGTATGGATTTCAGAGATATCAACAAGGCTTTCCCTAAAGATGACTTCCCTTTTCCCAACATTGACATGATAGTAGACATGACCACAAGATATGAGATGTTATCCCTTATGGATGGATTTTCAGGGTATAATTAGATCAAAATTGCAACTAAAGACCAAGCTAAGACAACTTTCACATGTCCATTGGGAAAGTATTGCCAGAATGTTATGCCCTTCAGGCTCAAAAATTCTGGAGCAACTTATCAACGTGCCATGACCACTATTTTTCATGACCTTATACACAATCTTATGGAGGACTATGTCGATGATATTATTGCTAAATCATTAAAAAGGGATGATCATTTAAAGGTTTTAGACAAGATTTTTCAAAAGCTAGAAGAGTATAAAGTGAGACTAAATCCAAAGAAATGTGTGTTTGGCGTTAAATCAAGAAAGCTTTTGAGATGTATCATTTCTAGAAGGGGCATTGAAGTGGATCTGGCCAAAGTAAAAGAAATCATAGACATGCCTCCACCAACTAATCTCAATCAACTAAGGACACTACAAGGGAGACTACAATCCATCAGAAGATTTATAGTGCAATTAGTAGATAAGACACATCCCTTTCAACATTTACTTGGAAAAGGAATACCCTTTGTAGGGACAGGTAAATTCCAAGAAGCTTTTCAACTGATTAAGGACTACCTCCTCACACCACCAATATTAATGCCACCTATTGAGGGATGACCATTGATTCTCTATATTTCAGCAACCCACTCATCACTAGGAGCATTTCTTGCACAAAATGACAATGAAGGCCATGAAAGGGAAGTATACTATATCAGTCGTACTTTCATAGGTTATGAACTCAACTACAATACCATTGAGTGTTCTTGTATTGTGATAGTATTTTCTAGTCAAAAAATAAGGAACTATATGCTAAACCACCAGACAATGCTAGTTGTGAAGATAGATCCTCTGAAATATCTTCTAAGCAAAGCAACATCAATAGGGTGGCTGGAAAAATGGGTAATGATACTTAGCAAATATGATATCAAGTATGTGGAGAGAAAAGATATCAAGGGACAAGTCATTGATGATCAGTTGGTTGATGCATCGATACAAGAAAATCACCCTTTAGTTGCATATTTTCTTGATGATTTTATATTCACCATTGACACAGACATGGCATGGAAATTATACTTCAATGGGTCTCATAAAAATCATTGCTTAGGGGCTAGTATATTGTTTATTACACCACAAGGTGATTCTATCCCTAAGTCATTTAGGATAGCCTTTCCATGTACCAACAACATAGCAGAATATGAGGCTCTTATGACAGGATTACACATGGTAGTCAAATGGAAGATAAAGAACCTACAGGTTTGTGGTGGTTCTCAACTTGTAATCTAAAAGGTAAATGATGACTATGAGACTAAGGATGAAAATCTTGCTCCCTACAAACACATGTCAAATAGTTTCAAGGAGTACTTTGACAAGGTTGAATTTCATCAAATACCTCATGTTCTAAACAGGGCAGTAGATTCCATGGTTGCTATTGCTTCACTCTTGGACATTC
Organism: Sequoia sempervirens; assembly: GCA_007258455.2. Classification (NCBI taxonomy): domain Eukaryota; kingdom Viridiplantae; phylum Streptophyta; class Pinopsida; order Cupressales; family Cupressaceae; genus Sequoia; species Sequoia sempervirens. The sequence continues at coordinate 687,808,413 of VDFB02000003.1, forward strand.
CTAGCAACGTCCCTAAGTTTGAGTTTTTGGTAGAACAACTTTTGTTCCTTGCCTATGACATCCTAGATTTAGAAATGGTGTGTGCTATTGTTTTTCTTGAGTCCCCATGGTATAAGGAAATCTATGACTACCTCCATGTTGAGATCATACCCCCTAACCTTTCCAATAACCAACATAGGACATTTCTCTGCAAATCAACCAAGTACACCATCATCGAAGACACCCTTTATAGACGTGCCTTAGACAATACCCTATTAAGATGTCTCAATACTAAAGAAGCACAATAAACCTTTTGTGGGGTAGATGAGAGTATATGTGGATCCCATTATAGTGGTCATACCTTAGTTAAGAAGATTATGAGACTGGGTTACTATTGGCCTACCATGGAAAAAGACTCATATATCTTTTTCAAGAAATGTCATCAATGTCAAGTACATAGAGACTTAATACATGCACCAACATAGGATTTTCATCCCATAATGTCACCATGGAACTTTTCCCAATGGGGACTCGATCTCATAGGTAAGATATATCCCACATCATCCAATGACCATAAGTTCATCATTACTGCCACTGATTATTTTATGAAGTGGATTGAGGCTATTCCCATGACCTACATCACTGGCACACATATTTCTAAGTTTATTCTAAACTATATCATCTATCAGTATGGTGTCCCCTAGTCCATAATTACAGGTAATGGTCATCCATTCAAAAACCAAGAAGTTCATCATCTCTGTGAAGAGTTCCATATCCGACACCATTTTTCCATCCCATATTACCCACAAGGTAATAGCCAAGCTGAGGCATCTAATCAAATAATCATCAGAATCCTTAAAAAGACCATCAATGATGTTGGTCATGAATGGCATTTATAGCTTAATCCAACCTTATGGGCTTACCACACAAGCATTCCTACTCCCACTAGAACCACTCCATATTCCCTAGTATTTGGCTCTGAGGCCATCTTTACTATTGAGGTCGAGATTCCTTCCCTGAGGGTATCTTTCAAAGGGCACATTGACAATGAAGAGTATCGGGTTTCAAGATTGCATGAGTTATAATTCCTAGATGAAAAAAAATAGAAGGAATTAGATCATCTCCAAGCATATCAAAATCGTCTTTGTCATAGCTACAACAGGAAAGTCTTAAATAGAAATTTTGACATTGGTGACCTGGTCTTAATGGAGAATCCTAAGAATCAAGCTTAAAGAGAGAAACCAGGAAAGTTTGAACCAAACTGGTTAGGACCCTACATTGTCACAGAAGCCTTTGGATTAGGAGCATATCAACTCTCTAATCCTAAAGGAGAACCATTGTCAGCACCTATCAATAGTCTTCATCTAAAGAAGTTCTACGCATAGCTTCTGAGAGCCTTGTCTTAATTATCAAAAATACAAAATAAAAAAAAAATTGTTACCTAGGTGAAAACTTGGAAATAATAAAAATGCATCTTGGTAACATAAAAAAATCAAAAAATCAAGAAAAGAGTAAAGATAAATAAGTCGTCCAATAGTGCAAACCACTTCGGTGACGCTTTGGATAAGTACCATGGTGAAAACCTAGCGAACAAGCACCATGTGTAGTCGACTCTACTCTTTTTTCTACCATCATTCTAATCTGACTTCCATGTACATACTATCTATCCTTGTACATAGCACATATCTTTCCCATCCATTGCTTGTACATACCATTCATAATAAATGGTTGTCTTTTTCATAACTTGGAATGATTGACATTGAGTACACTTAGTATTCCCCATCCCATCCTATTCATAATAAGTTGGTCTTATACCCGACCGGGGGAAAATACTTGACTTGCGTCATATTGGTTCTTACATTGGTTGTTCGAAAGACATAAAACCATCAAAAAATCCAAAAAAATTACCAAATTTCTTGAGAAAATACCAAAACATCCAAACTCTTCAAAAAGACAAAAAAATCAAAACATGTCAAAAATCCAAAACTAGAGTCAAAGTCAGTCACACTTGTCAATCTGTGTCATTGTTGAACTACATTTCCTTTGCAACTAGATGTAGGAAAGACCATTTTCCGATGTGCCCCCAAGGCATTAGGTCAGTCCTTTTAGGTTTGTTTGTATAAAATCATGATTCAATCCATTTGTCTATATGACAAGGTCATTGGTCGTGTCAAACTATGAGGTCTCTATGTGTATAATGTAGGCAATGCCATCAATCAATGAGCCCCCAAGGTCGTACTAGGTTAGTCCATTAGGGTTGATCACACTCACTACTACACACATCATATATCTTCATACAAATCAAGATTTTTATAGTTAGTATTGTTAGTCAAAGTCTAGTCGAACTACGAGGTCTCTGTGTGTATAACATAGGAAAGGCCATCAATCGATGAGCCCCTGAGGCCACACTAGATCATTCCTTTAGGTTTTGTCATCATACACAGTCAATTTTCAGCATAACACATCAAGTCATGCATCAAAAACAAAAAAAGGATGAACAAGTCATACAATGTCATCAAGTCAAATCAAGCAAATTTCCAAAGAAACAAACAAAATAAATCAACTTATATCTACTATAGGATGTGTCCTTCTTGAAAACATACATCATCAAAATAATCAAATTATGTTTGCTATAGGATATGTCCTTAAAAATAGACATCATCAAAACAATCAACCTATGTCTTATATAGGATGTGTCCTTCTTGGAAACAAACATTAGGAAAACAATCATCATAGCCCTACATAGGTTAACACATCAACAACATCAGACTCAACGTTTTATATGATGCATGTCTTTCTAAAACTAGGCTTTTTTCATGCCTTATATAGATAGTCATAACATTGAAACCAGACTCAACGTCTTATCCAATATGTATCTCTCTTGAAATCAAGCTCTATCAATCAATCCTCTTATCAATCAAAACAATCAAATAAACAAATCAAGTTTTGGAAAAATAATTTTACTGGTTTTGACTTTGTGGCTTGTTTATCTTATCATTTCATTTGACTTTATGATTGGAATCATGTTACTAGCTTTCTCAAGGATGTCCCATGAAGGATTTAGAGAAGCAATGATGTATCAGTATTCTATTTTTTTTTTTGCTGTTTATTGACTGTCTTTTAAATTTGATTTTTGAGTCATGTTACTAGTTTCCTCAAGGATGTACCATGAAGGATTTAGAGGAGTGATGATGTCTCATGACCCATCTTTTAGTTTTTGCTGTTTGTGGTTTGTCTTGACAAAAAGACTAGGGAAATTATTCCCTTAGTATGAGTTAGGACATTCCTTGTCTGTGACTATCTATTGTTAGTAGGTGGATGATCTTGCACACATTGATCTATGTCATATCATGGTGTTTGTCTCCATTTGTATTAGTTACCACCCAATGATGATTAAGTACAAAGCCTTTTCTGGTTCGGTGAAACATCGAAGATTGATAATACTAACATCCATGTCTTTTATTATTCATCTTTCTTTCCACACTAAAATTTCTTCTTTCTTGCATTATGATGGATTCATTTGACACACAAAATATAAAGCATCTTGAATATGCATTCATGTTAGAAACATCATGTAAATATCATACATAGTAAATCATACATATATCTTGCATTTAAAAAACACAAAAATATAGGCATATATCATATCTAGGAAATCATGGCATAATAGGAATTCATCATCAGATTACATAACAAAAGCATTACATGTACATAAAAGTTGTAAATATATGCATAAAATTACATCCATCATCATCAAACATATAGCATCACATGTAGATAGCATTGCAAATAGATATATCATGTTGCATCTCATAATCATGAACATCAAATTGCATACATAACATCCATCAATACCATATAAAGTAAATGCATATATCATTTGATAGAATAAACATCACATCATAAGCTGCATAAACACATCATAATTTAAATATGATCATCCATAACATAGGCATATTAAATAGACAATAACATATCATATAGAACACATGCATAAATAAAACATTGCATAATCATAATAGGGTTGCATATCATAGGAACCGTTGCCAAAATCATATATATATATATCACTCAAAAAGTGTCACATCACAATGTCATAATGTATCAATAAAAATGAATCCCACAGGCTCTATGATGAAAAATACAATGTCCATCAATAAATATCATAACATTTCCCTATTCTGAACTCCCACTACTCCCATGTGGAGAATGTGAAGGTGACTGATGATGAGATCTTGATGACCAGTGTGCAGAAGGAGGCCTTTCATATGGCCTAGTCTTGTGAGGTCCCACAACCTCCTTTGTGCTTCGTGTCTTGCTCTGAGTCCTGATTCGAGATCTGTTACTATGTGCCTGAGAAAAACTGGAAGCCCATCTCTCAGGAGGGACCTCTCCCTCATATAGATCCCTATAGTAGGTGGCTATCTCAACTACTCTGAACAACTCTTGTACAAAAGTTGTCACTGACCCACTGCAAAGAGCTGTAATCTCTATAAACCTCTGCTTGGTCTCCTGTCTCTAAGCAATGGCCTGATCTTTGTCCATATATGCCCTATCCCTCTCCATCCATAGTGAGTCTCGCTCGACCATCAAAGCCCTCATCCTCTCCTCAAGAGATGCTACCTGGGCCCATAGATTTACTACATCCTAATCAACATGACCTATATCATCCCATTGTGGCCACTCTCTCCCATCATCCTCCCAATCCTCCAAGATCCTGTCTTGGAGGTCTTGCTCTTGGTCATCCATATCCTCCTCCTCCTCATTGTCATTCTGGTATCCAATGATCAAATCAAGAGCATCTATCTCTACCTCCTCTCTAACCACCTCCTCCTTTGTATGCTCCTCTGGAATGTCCTCCTCCACTGCATGCTCCTCACTACCAACCCCAAAATCACCTCTGACACCTCTCCCACACCTACCCTACAGTCCTATCCCACACCTCTCTATAGGAGCATCCTGATTTGGATCCATGAAAGGAACTAGTATGTGACTAGCCCACCAGGTATCATATGTAGCCGTCGTGCTCAAATTAGTTGCTCTCCTTCTCCACCCCCACTATATCGGCTGTAAAGCATCAATATTTTCCTTCATTGTGGCGATGAGAATCTTAGTTCCCCACAAGGTCACATCCTTGGAAGATCGGGCATACTTTGCTCATCTTGAACCTCACCAAACTATCTCAGGACACGATTTGGAAAATTCCTCTCAATAATATGTACATGGGAGGATGTCCTACCAATCAGATACTGTGTCTGTCTGCAGAAGGGTAGGTGTCCATCCTCATTTGGCCATTGTGGGAAATCCATGTAGGGCCTCCAAATGAACTAAACCGTCATTTCAATAGCATGTCAGTAGAAACTGGTGTCTCCAACATGAGTGTAGGTGTTTTCTATCATATAACGGAAGGCATAACGAGATCCCTACTGCAGCTCAGCTATAACAAGCAGACGAAAAAATTGCTATGTGTTCCCATGCCCATACCATTAGGAGTGTGGTACCACAACTCATAGACTGTGCCTCTCTATAGGAAATATCATGCAAATGGAAATATAACATGGCCAACAAACAAGGGCCCCAAGCATAGACCACTCGTCTCTCTAATACACCTACAAGCATCTCCCCCCATCCTACTAGAAATCCATGACCTTGGCGGTCAAGAAGAACTACCCTTCCAATCAATGTACATAATAAAAAATCTATCCTGCCATATCTCTTAGCTAGAACATTCCATCTAACCTCATAATGATCAATCCCCAACTTTTTAATGTCATCATGGGGATAATATCTACACATCTCAAAAAAACCCCTCTGTGTGTCATACATCACCCTAGCACCCCTAATCTGCAGTCTCAATATCCTATATACATCCTCTAAGGTAATAATGGCCTCACCTATAGGCAGATCAAATGATGATGTCTTAGAGTGCCACTACTCACAGAGAGCAGTTAGTAGACCTTGGTTTTCCTGAATAGTGGGCATGAAGGTGACATGGTGCAGACCCAGGTGCCAAAGGAATAGTCTCTCCCCGCTCTGTAACTAGTCCCAAAATTCAAAGGTTAATGGTTTTGACTCCCTCGTATATATCAGATACAATACAACCTGTAATGACATAATGCATGCCTCATGTCAAAATAAAAACAACTTGTGATATTGCTATCAGGATTCAACCGTGTAGTTTCGAGTCAAACTCATTGACCCATGTTTCATGAGTAGTGGTTCAAAAAGAACCCATCTCTCATGATATCGAATGGTCCACAACTTGTTATAGTCTAAAATTTGAAAATTTTATGCCAGTCAAATGCATCATGTTATAAAAAATGCATTGGAAAAACTCAATTGCATCATTCCATTTTGCAAATGCGTCTCAAGACATCAACTACATCATTATCCTATGCAAATGCATCTCAAAAATGCAAATGTGCATAATTGCAACCACAACCAATCGAAAAAACATTCAACATGCAAATGCGTATTAAAAATAACAAATGCATCACAAAATTCTATATGCGCTACTGCCAACTACACATGCATTGAAATTTTACAAATGTGGTTCACTAAAAAAAAATGCAATTAACTTTTAAAACACCTACACTAGCCTCTGACATAAAATTTCAAATGTGACATTCTGAAAGAAATTGCATGCAAGGCGTATGCATGTGGTGCAAAATAAAGTGATGCATAACTAAAAATTGCACTAAATTCCTAGAAATGCATGAAGAACAAAATTTCAAGAGTCGATGTTTGAGTACTTATTGGGGGTCCAGTGTTTGCGGGGCATTGGAACATTTGAATGCGATATCCATGGTGAGAAGTATGAGGAACAGGTGACATTTTTTCTAAAGCTCCACAGCACCAAAATCACAAATTCTAAACTTGAGGGGTAAAAATGAATTGGGTTTACACCCAATTTGAATTTATACCTAGCGTTTTGGTGGCATTTTTCAAAATATTTTAAATTGGATGCACTATTTTCCATCTTCCGATAACTATTTGACCTATCAAACTTCCTCCAAATTGATTTTTGTCAACTCCATTGAAATTTTGGCCATCAAATTAACTAATCAAGACTATTTCCAAATTTTTAGGAATTTTTCAAAAATTTGTCAATTTTCTCGAGGGGGCATACCTTCACCTATTTCATATTGGGGTATGATTGGGGCATGTTTTTGATCGATTTTATTTGACACAATGCTGAAATGGCATTGTATCAAAGAGGGACAAAATTTAGACACTGGAATTTGGTCTAAGCCCTTGACTTCAATTTCTTCATTATTCATATTTTCATAGTCGTGATTAAATAATGTTAATTATTTAATTATTCTCTAAAGTTCATTATTCCTCTATTAATTAAATAAACTTAATTATTTAATTAATTCATATCATCTTTATTCAAACTTTGATTAATTAAATAAACGTTCTTTATTTAATTACGTCACTAATCAACTTTATCCTCTTTTTTAAATTAAATAAATTCTTATTTAATTTATCCTAATCATATTTCTAACTATAATTAAATAAATAAATCTTATTTATTTAATTTAATCCTTAAATGTTGAATGTTGAATTAAATAATCATTTAATTCATAAAAGTCTATTTTGGACATATTCCTCTATAGTTAGATAATTGTTTAAGTTATCTAAGTATTCATTTTCACTTGACTCGAGATTTATTTAAATAAGTCAGTTATCTCCTAATTCAATGTCTGATTGTCTTTCATGAATAAACTCTCCGTCATAACCAATTAATTATCTAGTTTTAATTCTTATGCATGTAGACATTTATTCATTAAATATCTTTATTTAATTAATTAATTTATGCATGCATTCGAATAGATCATTTTCTTTAATCTATCTTTATCCTTTTCATGCAATCATTATTCTTCTCATTTTTGAATAATTTCAACTAGAGATTAAATCATTATTTAATCTTGATCTCTATTCTCAGGTTTTATCACTCACATCAATACTAACACTTATCTTAAAATTCATGTCGAATTTTTTAATCTAAATCATCTATTTATCTTTCAATCTCAACCTCTCATTCAGATAATCAATTTTCTATAAATTTATCTAACCTTAATCGTTGTTACTCCTTCCAAAATCTAATGACTTCTGGAGCACTTGTTTAATCTTCAACACTTCGCTTTTATCACATAAATCAAGGCTATACTTGCACACATACTAAAAATATGAGGGCAAGAATACTACCACGACAAAATGGAGAAGGACAATCGAGGTCATTCATGTAAGGATGTAGATATTGGGTGAGATCATTCTGTGTTTATGTTTAAGCTTTCCTTTGTGCTTTGTTTTTAGCTTTAGTTTACGTTTCAAGTTTAATTGCATATGTATTGCTTTAATTCCACTTGTTTCCATGATGTTACATAAGCCATTACTTGAAATTTCCTTTCTATCTTTTAATTGTGACATATATGGATATACATTGGTATGTAGTTGTCTCCAACTCTAAAATGTAATGTCTTCTGAGTTTTAATAGAATTTTTATTTTAGGTTCTTCAAAAAAATTTACTATTTGAACTAATTATCTATTTTCTTATCATTCAAGGAGTGATGTAAATTATTGCATGAAGATAGAGAAGATGTATTCTCAAATGGATTTATAAGTAGAGTTTCATATTAGGCTTGTCTAGGTCTGGTTATCACAAGGTGATAATCTATTAAGAAGACCCCCAAGATATTTTTGGTTCTTTCATCATAAAATGCATAACATATGACTCTGTAGCTTAAGGCATGCACTGGTCTTGCATGGTTTTCCTCCCCCATCCTAAAAAACAAACTTTATATTCAAACAACCTTTTCCCTTCTTTATTATTTTAGACTTTCTTTCATGGTTCCTGCTTTATACTTAAACTTAAATGAGAACAAGGGGTTTAACTATCCCTACAAGCCCTTTTCATCTATATGAAGCCCATCTTCTTTACATATAGGGATACCCACCTAGGTCATGTAAAGGCTGAAGTGCAGGGGAGAAAAGTGTTAAACCCATCTCTCATTTGTTGGCCCCTAATCTTGAAGTCCTTGAGAATAAGAGTTGGCTATCCTTTAGAGGGTTTTAGAGATTTAGTAGGAAAAAACAACAAATTCCACATAAATTATAATCAAATCCAAGAATATATAGACTAATGAATCTTCCATTGATAATTGTTTAATAATAATAAATATCACCTTCAAAATATTAACTACCTCAATGCAGATGAATTACTAAACCATTAAAATAATTATTCAATACTTGTAAATGCATCTCAACTCATGATAATAATTCATGTTAATAATTTAATTAAAAAATAACTAAGAATATTTAACAAAAATGTTACAGTGATAATAATAACAACATATCATTGTAATAGTAAGATATTTCAAATAATTGTTGAATGCACAAGACAACTGAGAGGGGGGATGAATCAGTTGTTCATTAAAACATCAAAAAGCTCATTAATATTTAGATCCACATCAACTTTAATAACATTTAATTTGATAGAATGATTTAGCATGAAAGAAAATAATATAAACTAAAACAACTCAACACCATGCATATTAGAACACCAAATTTACATGGAAAGCCCAAGAAGGGAAAAACCACAGTGAGGAATAACTAACAATATTGAGTAATTGCAGCATCAAATACAATAGGCTTACTACTAGAGGGATCATTCCTAAAAGAGAGAAGGGATCACTGCCAGATTATAAAAAATAAGAAAGAAGAATGTTACACTAAGAAATATATGCCAATGCAATAGAAAAGTCTACCACAACATCACCAACACATTCACAACATTTCTGATGATTGTAAACACCTTCTACTCACTTCTTCTAGTAGTCTAACTCATTGAAGCTTGCAATATCCTTCACAAATTTGTACTTCAAAATTTTACAATTCACATCACATTCATTACACACAAATCCTCCATCAACACAACACTTATTTATACCTTCTTCAACCTTCAAAACATTCTCCCAGGTTTTCTATGCACCTCAACCATGCAAAATCAAATTAGGTCAACACCAAAACATTCCCACAGTGGAAAGGAATGAAGGTGGACCACATCACACCTTAACTCAGACCTAAATCCACTCATACATGCCACACTAGAGTTCCATAATTAGTGAAGAAAATCCATAATTAGTGTAAACACCCAAGGTTGGTCATACCTATGTAAAAATCATTAAATAGTTATGTACCCACTTCTTTTAATCTTCAAAAAATTCACATAAAACAAATTTCACTTGAACATAATCTAGAATATTAAAAAAATATGCTAAAATCCAACGAATTCCTTCACAACAATTTAACTCATCATGTACACCTAGATAACCTTTTACAGATTGTAACTCAAGAAACTAACTTCCAGAACACCAAACCATGAATAAACTCAACCAAAGGTAGATATGAACCTTATCAACACACTTACAGAAGCACAAGACTATAATCCAAGCTACAAAGAAATGAGGAGAAAAACCATTTCTCCTAGACACCACTACAATACATAGTTCACACACTAGTGAAAAAAACTTTATTTGTGCAATAATCCAGACCAAGAAACTCTAAATATAACACCTATGAACCACTCTAATCAACATATCTAAACCACACAAGCAGATTTTTAGTATAAAAGAAATGTGGAGCAAAATAATAACACCACTCTATATGCCAAGACACCTCTATAACAAACTATTTCATCTTTTATTTAAATTTTCTCAGAAGCCCCTAAAAACCAAGCAACACAAAGACATTCTCATCACAACCAAACCAATAGAAACATATAAACTCAACCATATACATTCTTATCAAAGCACCACTAGAGGTTGACACTAGTAACACTTACTAATGACAACATAATGAAACTAATCAAAGCATCATCACAACTTCTCTACCATTAGTAGACTTCCAACAATCACCAATAGTATGAACCAGTTGACATTAAAGACAACACAAACATAAGCCTGTTGAAATAAATGATAACACTAAATACTCATACTTACAAAAATCTCCCATTTGTCATTGATGGCAACACATGATGTGAAAAACCACCAACAAAAGAACATAACAACTTTGATCACCAACACATTGCTCCATAGAAACTCTTTCTCTTTTCCAATTTTACTTTCTCTCCCTTAGCTGACTACTCTCCTTTTTCACATTAATTTTTGTCTTCCCCTTTGACATCAATGGAAAAGGATGGCACATCTCTCTCTTAGTCTCCCCTATTAACATGAATCATACTTGTACCTACTCACCACTTCTCTTCATACTCCCCTTTAGGAGCACACAAAAAACTGCACCAACCAAAAACCAATGCACATATCCTTTGAAACAAGTGCCAAAGGACAACACCAACCTGCACTATTACTTACAACCAATAATGCCACTACCTTCTCACCCCAAGAGGTATCCACCAGCATAAATCTAGAACAAGGAATGAATCTTGAAATCCACTAGGCTGATGCATATCCTTATGCATTTAGTTCAAAGAAGGAGAGGTAATAACCCATAACTTCTTGTAGAGATACTCAAAAGAATCCTTAGGAAGAGCCTTAGTGAATATGTCAGCAACCTGATCCTTTTTAGGAATGTACTCAAGATTTACCTTGTTCTCTATAACCTTCTCTCTTGAAAGGTGATAGCGGATTGAGATATGTTTTGTCCTTGAGTGCAATAAAAGACTTTGAAATTTTAATAACACTTGTATTGTTATAGAAGATAGAAATTGGTTCATCATATACCACTTTGATATCTTTCAAGTTTTTCTTCAACCACAATACCTATGTGCAAAGAGATGTCATTGCAATATATTCTACCTCTATAGTATATAAAGATAATTAATCTTGCTTCTTGCTTAGCCAAGTTACCAATCTGCATCCAAGAAAGAATGCACCACCACTTGTACTTTTTCTATCATCCACACAACCTACCTAGTCTAAATTTGTGTAAGAAATCGAATAAAAATCATTATCCTTTGGATACCACAAACCATGTTCTAGAGCGCCTTTCAAGTATCTGAATATCCTCTTCACTACTACAACATGTGACTCTCTAGGATCTTCTTTAAATCTAGTTACAAGAAAAACTATATACATGATATCCTATCTAGTAGCAATTAGGTATAACAATCCTTTTGGAAATACAAGGGAAAAAAACTAAGAGGGGGGGTGAATTAGTTGTCACATAAATTCAAATTTATTCAACTTATTAACCTTAATCTTATATCTAATAATTAACCATGAAAGCATAAATAAAAAAAATATCAGAAACACACATAACACCAAGTTTTTTTTACATGGAAATCCTATTAAGGGAAAAACCACAGTGGAGGTTAGTCCACAAGATTATACCCTGTTAAAAGTATAAGAGAATGAAATATGGGGAATGCACTTGCATTCAGGCACATTGCCTAGAGCTCACTACTTAATTAAAAAGGAAGACACACTATCTTACAAATAGATTCATATTATAGCCATCTATAGGGATTTGAACTGATAAAATAACATCTAATAATGCCTGATCATAGTTCTGGTTAAGCACATGAACAACTCTTTACTCTTCTTCAATCTTCTTCACTTTTCTTCACACTCTGCTCTACCTTCGAATGATTAGGAAATTATTCTCACATACACACACATTCAACATACTTCAATTCGAACAAACAACTTCTCTTATATATCCACAACAAGAAATTTCACTGCTACAAGTAGACCACAAAGAAATAATAAAATGAATATAACTATCAGCCCAAAACAATAGATAATATTTAATTCGAATCAGCCAAAGTTAGCCACAACTTAGTGAGGACCTAAATCAACATCTTCAACTCAAAAAATCTCCAATTAATTACACCTCAAAGATCCACAACACGCTTCAACACCATGTCGGCCAAGAACATGAAAAACATGAACACGCAAGAGAAAATCACCAACCACGAGCACAACGATCAACACAGACATGAAAAAAGATAGAGCATGATATAGAAGCATCCAAAAACATTAAGAACCAATAGAGAAGAATCTGTAGAAACTGAGCTAACTGAAATAGCCTCATCTTCAATCAGGAACACTACTGAAGAAATAGAAAAAGTGTTAGAATGAAAATCTTCATAACTCGATCAAATCCTCATGTAGATCTCTGAAACTTGAAGTGGATAAACTAGATACACTCAACAAAAAATCATTTAGTCCACAACCTTTGATCATCAACATATAGAACATACCACCATACTGAACATCACCACTGACAACCTACAACTCATTTCTTTACAATTTTCTCAATATCCTTGACATATATAGCTTCAAATGTATTAATTCTAATAGTGTTGACATCAATGTCAACCACACATCAGAAACACAGCCACAACATCCAACAATCTCCCCTTTTGGCATTGATGGAAACACATGATGTTAAAAACACCATCAACACAACTAACTATTGACACTTAATCCCCCTTAGAATCTGACTGATTCTCTCCTCAACTCATTCACATGAATCTTCTCCCACATAACTCTTCTCCCCAGATAATCACCAATTTTTCACATGACTCTTCTCCCCCTTTGACATCAATGACAAAGTTCACTAAGCTCTGAAATGCATATCTAAATTTTTGAACCATCTGACTACTACACCTGAGGAGCAACCACCACAACATCAATCTGAAACAAGATATGTCTATGAAATACATAGAATGATGCAATTTCTTTGCATCCTTAGTTATGATTAGGAGGGGTAATTACCCCTAACTTCCCTTTGAGATACTCAAAATTATCCTTAGGCAATGACTTAGTAAAGATATCTAAAATATGCTCCTTATTAGGCACATACTCCAGTCTGACTTCCTTTTAACTTACCTTCTCCCTCAAAAAGTGAAACTTGATAGATATATGCTTTGTTTTTGGATGCAGCACCAAATTCCTAGAAATATTAATAGCACTTGAATTATCATATAAGATAGCAATAGGCTCATCATATACAACTCTAACATCCTTCAACATCTGCTTCATCCATAATACTTGAGTACAATTGTTAGCAGCAAAAATGTATTCAGCTTCAGCAGTGGACAAGGAAATGACATTTTGCTTCTTTCTTAACCTTGAAATTATCTTTTTACCCAAGAAAAATGCTCCACCATGAGTACTTTTCCTATCATTTACATCTCCGTTTCAGTCAACATTAGTAAAGGAACTCAAAGTAAGATCATCATCTTTAGGATACCATAGGCCAAGATCAATGATTCCCTTCAAATATCTAAAAATTCTCTTCATAGTAGTCACATGAGATTCCTTCAGATTAGCTTGAAATCTTGCAACAATACATACAACATTCATGATATCGGACCTAGTTTGAGTTAAATACAACAATCCACCAATCATTGATCTGTATCTTGTTTGATTTTCTTTTGAAGAATCATCTTCTGTAGTCAACTTGCATCCGATCACCATGGGTGTACCAACTAGCTTTGAATCTTCCATACCAAACTTCAACAATTTCTTCACATACTTAGACTGAGATATAGATATACCTTTATCTAACTGAGTAATTTGAAATCCCAAAAAAAATTCTTCTCACCAATCATTGACATCTCAAATTCATTTTGCATTTCAATATCAAACTTCATGCACAAAGCATCATCTCCTCCAAAAATAATATCATCAACAAAGACTTCAACAATTAGATCTTTATCATCATTCTTGAAATACAAATTACTATTAGCAGTACCTTTGTTAAATCCAAGCTTCAATAAATACTTATCCAAACTTGCATACCATGCTCTAGGGGCTTGCTTGAGTCCATACAATTCTTTCCTCAACCAACATACCATATCTCCCTGATTAGTCAACTGGAATCCATCTGGTTGCTCAACATACACTTCTTCTTCCAATTCGCCATTTAGAAAAGTTGATTTGACATCCATCTGATAAAATTTGTAGTCCTTGTGAGCAACATAGGAAAGAAATAATCTTATAGCTTCAATTATATCAACAGGGGCAAAGGTCTCCTCAAAATCAATTCCTTCCATTTGTGAATATCCTTTACATCCCAGTATTGCTTTGTTTCTAATCACTTCACCTTGCTCATTAAGTTTTTCTCTAAAAACCCATTTAGTTCCAATAACATTCTTATCCTTATGTTTGGGAACAAGAATCCATGTATCATTCTTTTCAATGTGTTTTAGCTCTTCTTTCATTGCTTCAACCCAATGCTCATCTTTACATACTTCATTCACACTAGTAGGCCCAGTCTTAGAAATTGAGCAATATTCTTCTGCAATCTTTCTCCTAGTCTAGACACCTCTATTCTTATCACCTATAATCTAATATTTTGAATGATTGAATATTACATACCTTGGAGTCTTCTTAGAATGTTCTTCAACTTCAGTTTCCTCTGATCTCTCTTTTGTGTTTCCACAAGTTTCTCCTTCTTCTTCATTCTCCTAATTTACTAAATTTGTAGTCTGATCTTGCTTTCCTTGATTTGTAGTATCATCCTGATCATCAGAGTCATATCCATAGGTTCTAGATGGTGCACCTAAGTCTCAATCAACCTCGACATTTACAATTTCAACCATTTTCTTCAATCTTTTATTGTAACACAGGTAGGCCTTACTATTAGTAGCATAACCCAGAAAAATACCTTCATCACTCCTAGCATCAAACTTTCCTATATCTTCATCTCTCTTAATATAACATATGCTTCCAAATATCTTGAAGTATTTAATAGTAGGCTTTTGACCAGTCCATAGCTCAAAAGGGCTCTGACAAGAATCACCTTTTATTTGTACTTGGTTGAGTGTGTACACAACAATACTCATAGCTTCTCTCTAATAGATATGAGGGACATTTCCTTCTAGCATCATTGTTTTAGTAGCATCTTCAACTATTCTATTCTTCCATTCCACAACTCCATTTTGTTGAGGGGTCCGTGGTGTAGATAATTGTCTCCTTATCCCATGTTCTTCACTAAAAGAATTAAATTCACCACCTCTATCTGATCTCAGACATTTAATTTTCAAACTTGTCTTGTTCTCAACCATAGCTTTAAGGATCTTGAACTTTTCCAGTGCTTCAAATTTCTCTCTTAAGAAGGTAACCCATACCATTCTAGAAGGTAACCTTGTAAACTTCTAACCTTAGAGGGACCACACAGATCAATATGCATCAACTCTAAGAATTCATTTGAACAACGCTTTTTACTCTGAAATAAAATCCTAGTTTGCTTTCCCAACTGACATTCCTTGCATATTGCATTAGTAGGTTTCACCAACTTAGGTAGGCCTCTCACAACCTTTGTGGAACTTATATTGACAATATTATCAAAGTTAACATGACACAATATCCTATGTCATAACCAACTTTCATCAACTTGAGCAATCAAACAACTTTTGCTAGCAGCACTCAAGTGAAAGATATTACCTTTTTTTATTCTTGAGGCAATTTCATTTCCAAAACTCAATATTTTACACTTGCCATCCTTTAACTAAAGATTGTAACCCTTATCAACCATTTGGCCAAAACTCAAAAGATTATGCTTCAAGCCTTCCACATACAAAACATCATTAGTATTATGCTTACCATCAAGAGAAATTCACCCTCTTCCATAGATCACTCCAGTTGTATTATCACCAAATCTCACAACACCACCATCATATTTTTCAAAGCTTATAAACTTACTTTTGTCTCCTGTCATATGATGTGAACATCCACTATCGATTACCCATTCATCTTTTTCTTCAACTCAAGCAACCAAGGCTTTGTCCACATTTTTACAATTAGAAAATTCAGTAGATGCAAAATTATTTTCTCTGACAGCAATAAATACCCATTCATCATCATCTCTATCAAATTCATCATCTATCATGCCTTCATCAACAACATAGTAACACTTTTTCTGAAATCTAGGCTTGTTATGTCTTGGTTTAGTAGCTCTTTCTAGACACCTTGATGCAAAATGACCTATATTATTGTAGGAAAATAATTTAAGATGCGACTTTCCTTTATACTTACCTTTTCCTCTTGGTATTATTTTGACAATAAGTGCTTCCAGTTCTTCCATCTCTCTTTCTTCTTCTTCAATCTATCTAATTTCATCCTCATACTCGAATGCCTTTCTAGATAAACTCTCACTGAGATCATATCTATGTCTATCTCTTCTAGAAGTAGTAGCCTTAAATGCAGATTCGACCTTAGGAAGGGAGGGCATCAC
Source organism: Sequoia sempervirens (assembly GCA_007258455.2). Taxonomy (NCBI): domain Eukaryota; kingdom Viridiplantae; phylum Streptophyta; class Pinopsida; order Cupressales; family Cupressaceae; genus Sequoia; species Sequoia sempervirens. The sequence goes on from VDFB02000003.1 coordinate 687,825,601, forward strand.
CAAATTCACTCAAATTAAAAGCAGTCATCTTACCAACCAATGTATATCTAGTTATGTTTGTTATAGTCCAGAGTTCTTCAATAGCAATATCTTTGACTTTGTAAGAATTAGGTAGGGATCTAAGCACTTTAGCAACAATCTTAGATTCTTCTATCTTTCCACCAACACATCTAATACTACACACAAGTTCATTCACTCTTTGCATGAAAGTATTAATATTCTCATCATCACCCATTCTTAGCCTTTCATATTTCCCTTTCAAACTTTGCAACTTAACAATCTTCACATTAGCATCACCTTCATACAAGGTTTCCAAAATTTTTAGATCTCATAAGTAGTCTTCAGATCCATGACATTTGTCATCTCAAAATCAGTCAAAGCACTCAACAAAGCTTCCTTAGCCTGGATGTTATACTCAACATCTCTGATCTTAGCAGAAGTAGTAGGACCATTATGTGGAATAACATAAATATTACTTGTAATTCTCTAGTAGGGTTAACCAATGCATCTCAGATGACACTCCATTCGAGTCTTCCACAAAGATTAATTTGTTCCATCAAATCTTAGACTATCCTTCTTGTAACTTGCCATCCCAAATCACCTTAGGTTGTTAAACTTCTTCCAAGGAACTTAGCTTTGATACCAATTATTGGAAATACAAGGGCAGACACCTGAGAGGGGGGGTGAATTAGTTGTCACATAAATTCAAATTTATTCAAATTATTAACCTTAATCTCAGATTTGATAATTAACCATGAAAGCATGAATCAAAAACATATCAAAAACACATAGAACACCAAGATTTTTTACGTGGAAACCCTGTTAGGGGAAAAACCATGGTGGAGGTTAGTCCACAAGATTATACCCTTTTAAAAATATAAGAGAATGAAATATGGGGAATGCACTTGCATTCAGGTGCACTGCCTAGAGCTCACTACTAAATTACAAAAGAAGACACACTGTCTTACAAATAGATTCAGATTATAGCCATTTGTAGGGATTTGAACTGATAAAATAACATCTGCTAATTCCTAATTATACTTTTGGTTAAGCGCATGAACAACTCTTCACTCTTCTTCACTTTTCTTAACACTCTGCTCTACCTTCGAATGATTAGGACATTATTCACACACACACACACACTTTGTACATACTTCAATTTGAATAAACAACCACTCTTATATATCTGCAACAAGAAATTTCAATGCTACAAGTTGGCCACAAAGAAATAATAAAATGAATATAACTATCAGCCCAAAAAAATAGATAATCTTTAATGAAAATCAACCAAAGTTGGCCACAACTTAGTGAGGACCTAAATCAACATCTTCAACGTGAAAAATATTCAATTAATTACACCTTGAAGGTCTACAACACACTTCAACACCATGTCAGCCAGGAACATGAAAAACATGAACACACAAGAGAAAATTGCCAACCACGAGCACAATGATCAATGCAAATGTGAAACAAAGATATAGTACAATATAGAAGCATCCAAAAACATTAAGAACCAATAGGGAATCATCTGCAGCAATTGAGATAACTAAAATAGCCTCATCTTCAATCAGGAACACTAACCAAAGAAACAAAAAAACTGTTAGAATGAAAATTTTCAGAACTTGATCAAATCTTCATGCGGATCTCTAAAACTCAACATTGATAAACTAGATACACTTAGTAACAAACCCTTTATTCCACAACCTTTGATCATGAACGTATAGAACATACCACCATACTTTACATCACTTCACCACTAACAACCTGCAACTCATTTCTATACAATTTTCTCAATATCCTTGACATATACAACTTCAAATGCATTAATGCTAATAGTGTTGACATCAATGACAACCACATATCAGCAACACAACCACAACATCCAACAAGTCCTACAATCATTAATTTTACTTGCTCTAATCATCCTTAGGAGATTCATCATTCTTACTCAACATGCAACCAGTAACCATAGGGGTACATACCAGTTTAGAATCTTCCATTCCAAACTTCATCAAAATTTCCTTGACATAATTTGATTGTGAAATGAATATACCATTTTTTATCTAATTGATTTATAGTCCAAGGAATAAATTCATCTCTCCAAACATTGAAATTTTAAACTCATTTTGCATCTCTTCTAAAAATCTCTTGTACATTGCTTCATTTCCTCCAAAGATTATTTCATCAACATACACAACCACAATCAAGATTTGATATTTTTCAAATTTGAAATAAAGATTACTATCTATGGTACCTTTATTGAATCCTTGCTAGAACAAGTCCCTATCTAATCTTGCATACCAAGCTCTAGAAGCTTGATTTAGTCTATATAATGCCTTCTTCTATCTACAAACCATATCTAGTTTTTTTGATAACTAAAATCCTTCTGGTTGTTCAATGTATACTTCTTCCAACTCACCATTCAAGAAAGTAGACTTCACATCCATCTGATAAAGTTTGAAATCTTTATGTGTTGCAAAAGCCAAAAACATTTTGATAGCTTCCATTCTTACCATTAAAGCAAATGTTTCCTCAAAGTTTTATTCCTTCTACTGATGAGTAGCCTTTACACATAAGCCTTGCCTTATTTCTCAATCCTTCTCCATTCTCATTTAGTTTGTTATGAAATACTCACTTAGTTCCAATTACATTATTTTTTGCTAGTCTTGGGACAATTTCCCAAGTCTGATTCTTCTCAATCTACAATAGTTATTATTCCATGGCCTTTATCTAGTAATCATCCTCGCATGCTTCAAATATTGTTTTAGGTTTAAATTTAGAAAGTAAGCATAGATTTACCCATTATTTAGCCATAGCAACTTTCCTCATAACAAATCATTTTCTCTTGTCACCAATTTTCTTATCTTTAGAATAATTCTTCTACACATACTTGGGAATCTTTGGGATCCTTTCCAGAGCTTCTTCTTGTTCTTCAATATGAACTTCTTTTTCCTTACCTTCATCTCTGTCATTTTCTCTACAAGAGTACTCATCTAATTTATATCCATCTATCAACACTAAGTTCTTTTGTAAGTATTCATCCAATTTGACACTTGCACTCTCAACAATATTCTTCAAACTCTTGTTGTAGCACTAATAAGCTTTGCTTCTTGTAGAATATCTAAGAAAGATACCTTCATTAGATATTGTATCAAACTTTCCTAAGTTCTCTTCATCTCTTATGATATATCATTTTCTTCCAAACACTCTAAAGTATTTGATAGTAGGGATCCTTAAATACCACAACTCATAGGGAGTCTTTGTACTATTTTCTTTTGCTTGAACTTTGTTAAGTATGTAGACAATAGTATGAATTGCTTCTCTCTAGTAGACTTCTAGTAGATTTTCCTCTTTCATCATTGTTCTTTCAGCTTCCTCAACAATCCTATTCTTTCTTTTAACCACTACATTCTACTGAGGAGTCCTAAGGGTAGATAAATACCTCTTTATTCCATGATTATCACAAAAATGTTAACTAATTAGAGGTGAATTCTCCACCTCTATTATACCTCAAACTCTTTATTTTCATATCCATTTCATTCTCAACCATAACTTTAAATTCTTTAAACTTATTTTAGAGCTTCTAATTTTTCTTTGAGAAAAGTAACCCATATCATTCTATAGTAATCATCAATTAATGGCATGAAAAACCTATCACTTTGAAAATTTCTTACTTTGGTAGGACCATAAAGATATATATGTACTAGCTCCAATAGTCTAGTAGTATATTATTCTTTGATTTTTAAAATTATTCTTGCTTGCTTCCCAATCTGACATTCCTTGTAGATAACATTGATGAGATTTGTAATCTTTGGCAGATCTCTCACAACTTGAACTGAATTGATCCTCACTAGGATATCAAAATTGCTCTGACACATTATTCTATGCCATAGCCAACTTTAATTAATCAAAGTCATAAATCAATGACCAACAACACCTTTAAGCTAACAAACATGTCCATTTGTCCTTCTAAAAACAACCAACATTTTAGAGTTTTTTTTTTATTATCTCATATCCATCATCCTGAAACATAATATTATAGCCTTTTCTACACATTTTTCCAATACTCAAGAGGTTATTCCTTCAATGCTTAACATAAATAACATTATCTATATTATGCTTACCATCAAAACTTATTGAATCTTTTCCACATATCTTATTAGATGTATCATCACCAAACTTAACAAGACCTCCTTCATATTTCTCAAGTTTAAGAAAATTACTTTTATCACTGGTCATATGATTTGAGCGTTCACTATAAATGATCTAGTAGTTATTCTCCTATCTAGCATAAAAATTAGTCACCATAGTTCCTTCATCATTGTGACATGCTTCTAAAGCACTTTCCTTCATACATCTCTCAAAGTTAGTAGAGTTTTAAAATTCAACATTTATAGTCACAAACAAGCATTCACTGTCCTCTATTGAAAGAATGAAGAAGGGTGTCATTAATGAGTTGTCATTGATGTCAAAACTACATGATGGATGTCAAATATTATGATGAATTTTTATAGAAGAGTTAATTTGCAAAAGGGTTTTTGCTAAGAGTCTACACCAATAGTTTCAACATATTGTGCCCTCTGATAATACATTTGTTCACCCTTTTAGATCTACTTATGTGGTTATAATATGTTATTAATGGAAATCACTAGAATCTTATTTCATAATTTTAGTTATTTGGGATAAGTGGTTCAAAAGTTGCAAGCAACAAAATATTGGCAAATATGGTTTACATAGTTTTTTTGTTTGCTGGCTATTACCTAACTTCCCCACATTCCTTTGTGGATTTTAGTTAGACTTTGCAGTTTTGGGAGAATGTTAACATGCATCAGTACGTTGCATTTTCTTGTTGGCATGAAATTTTGTGGTCCATGTATTCTATGATGATGATCAATTGGAGTATTTTTTATTTTGGGTTATATTCCTAGAAAACCCAATATATGTAAGGAGTTATGGAGATTAAATATATAATGTGAATGGAAGAGGGAGTCATTATAGGTCCATGCCGACCTACATTTCTTGTGATCTGGGTACGAAGGAAATTTTGGTTTGAATTGGGTGCCAACTAAGCACATTTTATATGATTTGAGGCTACATCTAATTAGGTCGACCTAATTGATGTTTGCAATGGAGTTTGGTACATATACAAGGTTGATTTGAGTTGATGAAAAAAATATAATTTGATGTGTACATAATGTGAATGCAAGAAGTGATGTGAAATTTTGTAGAATTGTGTGAATAATTTGTGAGCATTGAGAAAAGGTGTGTGAATACAAAGTAGAGAAAAGACTTGTAATCTGAGTTCATTAGAGTGTGTTATGAGATTCAAAGGAACTTAATCTAACATATGTTAGATACACTTATATTAGTTCAAATCCTACTATGAAGCCACCTCTTTCTATCTTTCTTTTCTTTGTGGACAGTGAATTTACTTGGACTATGATTCCACTTGGTAGTAAGCCTCTTTGTAATATCTTATAATCAATTATAACATATTGTGAGTTAATCCTCACCATGGTTTTTCCCTTCTTGGGTTTTCCACATAAAAAATCAAGTGTTCATGCTTTCATTCCTTATAATTTTTAAGTATGCTTTGGTAATTGGATGTTTAATAATTGGATTGTTTAATAGAATATTGATTCACTCCCCCTCTTAGTATTATGTATGTTGAACAATTGGTATCAGAGCTTGGTTCTTTGGAAGAAGCTTGACTGCTTCAGGAAGTTCTTGGAAATTAAACGCATGGTTGATAGAAAGTTTCCTATTTCTTTGAAAGTGATTCCTACTATTGGATATACAGAAGAAGACTGCATGTTTGATAAAGATGGAGAGCTCAAAGTTACTCTTGAAGACCTTGACACAATTGAAGTTGAAAATAGAGATCTGAAGAAAAATATTAAAGAAGCAAATGAATGCATCGAAAAATTGAGAGAGAAAATCAAGAAGTTCAAAGAAATACATAAGGACATTAATGATCAATTAAAACAAGCCAACGAGAATATCACCAAACTAAAAGTGTGAGTGGAGGAAAAATAAAAGAATTGAGGAATGTATAAATGCAATGGTAAAAGGAAAGACTGATGAATGCATAAGACTTGAACAAGAAGTGGTAAATTTCATATCAGATCTAGAGAAAGCAAGAATTCATGAGGACATAATCAAAACAATTTCTCCAATTCTTGATGAGTTAATTGTAGGTCAGAAAGCATCCAAAGACAAAGGTGGTTTGGGAATTGAAAAAGGAGAAAGATCAAAAGAATTTTTGTCACCTAATGCAAAGAAGATCAGTGAAGCAGAGAAGACTAAAGACAAGAAGAAAAATGGCAAGTTTTGAAATTAAAGAAATAATGTTAGAAGATCCCCCATCAAACAAACAAATGCTCAAAGATACCCATCTTTCAATGGTTTTTGTTATTTTTGTAATAAATTTGGACATAGAGAAATGGAATGTAGAATAAAAATGAATCAAAATGTTCCATCGTTTATTGGTCAATGCTTTACATGCAAGAGATTTGGGCATAGAGAAAATGAATGTAGAAGTCAAATGATGAATGCATATAATAGTAGTAGAATGATTCAATCTTTTAATGGTTACTACTAAAAATGTTATGGATTTGGACAAAGGCTAATCAATGTAGATTTTGAATGAATGAAAGGATTAATTCTCATAAATTTCATATGCAACAATTGCAATAGAACTAGACATGTTGCTAGATTTTGCAGAAGTAGAAATTCAAAGAAGGATAATCCAATAAAGAGAGATGAACCAACTAAAAATATATATCCAACTTAATTAAAGAAGGAAATAGAAAAGATTTGGAGAAAGAATGAGGAGCCTAAGAATAAGGAAGAATTAGAGACCACAAATGAATTTGTACCACCCTCTGGTGCAGATAATTTCTTCAAGAATTGAACCTAGGCATTGGCTTAGGGGGAGAAATAACAAAAAATAACATAAGCCCTTGCCAATATGAGGTGTCATGGCTTGGAATGAAGATATGAGATGGAGATGGATAGTGTGGATCTTTTGGAGAAAACTCTAAAAGAAAATATGTAGTTGTGAAGATATGTGGAGCGATATAAGGTTTAATGTTGCACAGAGAAGGTTTTACCAACTTTACTGTTTGGTGTATTAAATGAAAATTAGGGTAGAATCAAAAGGATTATATACCTATCATTTGTTGATTTCATTCACTTATATGAATTTGGAGAAAATAGTGCGAATTGAAGTGAATTCAAGAGTCTGAAGGTGATTTGTGAAGCAGAGCATCCAAACCATAATTCTTGTTGAGAAAAAAGTATTTAACATTTTCCAAAGTTGAAATAGATTCTTTTTTTCAAAGCATTTGAATTAAATAGAGATGGAAACACCTATCTAGTGGTAAATGTGAGTGAGAAACCCCAACCAAAATTCAAGAAATTCCCCATGAAAGTGTTTGAGAATGACCCATTTAGAGCTTTTTTTATTATTCCATATAGAGTTTTGCCCACTAAGGACATTAGGGCATACATCACAAGAAAATGGAAGAGTATAACCATACAAAACTTATAGACCTTTGGATAGGCCAGCTGATTGGAGGTGATTTCAATGTTAAACCTACATATGAAAACCTAATGAAGAAGAAATTGGATGTTTAGTAGTGGTTCCCATGCTTCACCTATGATGATGAACTTAAGTATGTGAGAATGGCATTAAGTAGAGTGCATGAAAAATTTGTATGGATTGACATTCCTGGCTTGATATCTAAAGAAGTCATAAGGGAGACTATTGGAATTTGTGACACCAAACTTGTACCTATGCAGAAATCTATAAAGAACAAGGATGTGATGGAATTAACTAGAGCCACATTTGATCAAAGGGATCTCACTATGAACACCATACAAAATCCTGTAGTAAGGAATGTAGCTATGGTCATAGGATATAAAATATACTACACCAGTAGAGAGAATTTTGTATCTATGACAACAATTCATGTAGCCCATGAAATGGTGGAAACTAAGAACTATGATTTGTGTGAGTTGCTCTAACAACAATTTTTTAATAATTTCAAGAAAACTTGGGATAAGATATACCCCTTCAAATTTGGTTCTTTGGTATTTTTCTTGTTGTTCTATTTTTTAAGGGAGCTTCTAGGAAGAAGAAATGTTATATAGAGTAAAAGTAAACCCATATCCCATCAAATATTTGAACATATACACACAATTAGCGATATGAAAGATCAAGATGAGCCACATATTTATTTCTTTGTAGTATTTCACAAGATAATGCATGAAAGGGAGAGGATCCCTAGTTCTATGATAGAAAATATTGAGATGATATCCCATTTTTGGTCAAAACTGAAGAATGCATTATCCAAGCTATGGAACCTATAACTGTTTGGTTTCAACCACTTGGATATGAGATCAATAAAAATTAAGTAGATGGTTATGTTGGTATATTATCGAATAGTCCTAAGGACCCTACACAAGAAAGACATGGAACATATGAGGAGAAATCCTTGAAAGTGCATATGGAGCTAAAAGAGCCTGAAATAAAAATGAAGTTGAAAAAAATGGTACATAAACATCTCAAGGAAAAAGGACTCACATAAGAACAAATATGAGTGTTAAAATAAAAAGTAGAGGGAGAAACAAGAACAACAAGTAGGATCTTTGGACCTAGAAGATCTAGAATAACTACTTCCACTATTACCCCTAGCATTTAACAGCCCTTTGGATAAGTTTCTACCTCCAATAGAACCAAGAAAATGAAGATCAATGCTCTGGTAATAGAAGAAACTCAAGAGAAAGAGGCCATAAGGCCTTAAAAGAAAAAGAAAACTACTATCACAACCTCTATTGCCACTAAATCAAAAAGAAGAAGAGAAAAAGGTAAAAGAGAAAATAACTTGAGTGTGCTATTTGAAGAAGATGAAGAGGATGAAGATTCCCCATTGATCCTAAAAATAAATAACACTATTTCAAAGAAACAAAGGATAGATATTTTTGATAATTCAGATGAAGAAGACATTGAAAAGGAAAAGGAAGCCTTTCAGATACATATGCATAAGTGGATGAAGGAAAGAAAGAAAAAGAAATTATATATAGTAGAAGTAGGGAAGAAAAAGAAGACATCTCTACAAAGACCACTCAATCCAATGGAGTTGGTGTAAGAGAGGGGAACCAACCACACCAAGACTCCAGGTCACAAAGAGCCAAGAGGGGAGGGCTGCTCTAACTTACCTTACTCTAAAGGGTGTTTGGGGGTGAGGATCAAGAATAAAGAGCTCTATCATGTACTTCTATCACTCTACAAACTTGGAATTTTGTTTGGGGCTAGATGATCTAGATTTTGGAGTTCAAATTGTACCTCAGATAGCTCTCTGTTCAAGGACATAAGTACAGGTCTAGGATGACAGTGCAACATGTTGGTGACTCTCTAGTGTGCTAGAATCTGTATGGCTAGAAAACATAAAGTACAATAGAAAAGGCTAGAAACCTACTTAACAATCTAGCTAGTTGATTTTAATGAAAAGGACATAATGATAAAGTAGAGAAAGTAAGTGTAGAAATAATAAAACAAGTAGATGCAAACTAGGGTGATGAACACCAACTCACTAAAATTCCAGTTCACTAGTGAGATCCATGCACATTCTCACCTACACACAAGCAAGAAAGGGAAAAATTGTTGGTACTGTATAGGGGACCAGCTCCATGGACAACCAAAAAGAACTGGAGTAGAAAGTATGATAAATTAAATAGAAGAGAAAGAGAGACTATTGAACACTACAAAACAATACTATGCTACTATGCCAAACCATAAAAGGGAGAGTAACATGTTACCACTTGCACCAAAAGGCTCTCAAGGCCAATCAAGGGAGAATCTAAGCAATGAACTTGGAAAAGTCACCACAGCCACAACGGTGATGAAGGGAGAATCTAAGCAACAAACTTGGCAAAGTCACCATAGCCACAACGGTGATGAAGGGAGGTCTCACAAGACTCCAAGCTCACAACTTCTATGGTAGCCTTTTCATGTAAAAGATGGAATGAATGGATTAACCAACTACTGCAATGCTCAATAGAGCTATGAAAGCTACTTGAATTATAAAATGGAGTGCTCAAGACAATGTGGAAGATCAAGAAGTGTGTAGAGATATGAAGTGATAGTGAAAATTGTTCTTTTGAAGGTGGGATGAGAAGGAATAAGCCATTTTCAGGTTGGTTGGTAGATAGAAGGATGTTACAATTCATCCCTAATGAGGAGTGTAACATCTATACCAACTTCAGATGCAGGAAATTTTTAGGGACAACAGTGCACCATGCAAACATCCACATGCAACACTTGCATCCCCAACAAATATTCTCTCACCGACACATAGGAAAAATGGCAAGTGGGTGGAAGGCAAGTGGGTGATGTGGAATTTTTCATTTGAGTTTGATTTTCTAAGGTGAGGGTATGCAAAAAGGGAATTTACACAAGGGGTGCAAATTGACTCCTATACATTTTTACCCCAATTTAGCAAGAACGAGTATCGATGAGTGTTTGGTAAAGTAGATCAAAAAGTTAGAAATGTATACTTGAACTGTCAAGGATGCAGACTGTGATCTGATGAACTTGAAAGTGTAGGGCAGGAAAAGGACTCCATAGGTACTCTCTTCTGAGGAGGTTTGAACAAAAGAACTTTGTAGCTCCATAGAAATACAAAGTTACACAAATTACACCGAAGGCCCTTAGACCAATGATGGAAAAATATTATAGAACGTAAGCACCTCACAGGTCTGCAGACCTACAAGAAGGCATTCCCCCAAGTACTCTCTCATGAAGGAAGCCTAGTGTAGGGGTAATTTGCATAGTTGGACTAGAAAGTGGCTTCACATGTGCACCTACAAAGAAACATGTTAATCCATAGATAAAACATGTTAGAAAACACAAATCAATCATGTAGGGGCGAGCATCAAGTGAATATTCAATTCTTCCAGCTATTCAGTCGCTATGGTATGATGGAAGCGCAACGACTCCTCCTAAGTTCCCACCCCAGAATCGAATTCTCCTCTCACTATAGCTGATTCACCTTATAATATAGAGGTCTCAGGAGCTCGTTCTCGCCTGATATGATGAGTGGAGTTATGCACTGCATTTCTTGTTCCCCCCTGGGGGATAAGGGAGAGGAAGAGGAGGGGAAGCCAATGGATGAGGCCTCTATCGCCTCTGTGTGAGTCCAGCTACCAAGTCATTCATTCAAGTCAGAGAGTTAGTAGCTCCTTCAGCTGGGTCGACCACTCTCCCCTATCTTTCTACCTGGCCCCTTAGGAGAGCGGGGACCAGAGGCTCTATCTCTTCTACTTTTTACCACCCGCCGGGCCCCACTAAACTATAATGGGGGGGTGGGGGGGCGGGTGGGAGTTATAGTTCACTCAACCCCACAACTATTCAATAATTGTGGAGAGGTGGGCTACAGGGCTTCTGCTCGTCCCCTACTCTAGGTTTCAGGTCGCCCAGATGATTGGGTTCGGCCAGCCTTCCACTATATGATCCTGTACTTCTATGCCGTATCCCTCGCACCCGCTGGGGTGGTGTGGGAAGATAGTTGGAATGAGAAGATGGTTGTGCCATGTCGGTGCCCCAGGATCGAGATCCCTCACCTGATGGCCCACCTGCCCCATGACCCACACCAGCCAGAATAATCCATCTAGTCCCAGGATCCCAACTACTGAGATGTCAGGCGCGTAACCGAAAAGAAGCCTACTATTACTTGAGTCTATTGGGTAAATAGTATGGATGTGCCTCCCCCTTCCCCCTTATTCATAGGCATGCCAATGATGAAAGATCGGATCTAGAATTACTATATTGGGGGGGAGGATAGCAGGAGTTCCCTTTCCTCTATTTCTCTCCCTCCCCCCCAATATAGTAATTGAGATGGAGTCTCTAAGCCCGCCACCAGGGCTGCAGGCCCAGGTAGAAAAGAGGGGATTGGGAGGAGCCTGGATCGAGGCCAGTGGGATGTGGTCCGAGCCGCCTGCCTTTAGAGATAGGGGTTGGCAGCAGTGAGGCTTGGGTCCTTAGACATGAGAAAGTCATACATATAGTCAACAAATCAAAAGGATTTCAAAGGGGTTCCTTGGGAACCTTCCAAAAGAAAAGGGGTCCACTCAAGGGATGCATTATTTGAAAGTGAGATAGTGTCTTTTTCACAAATCAATTCAACATCAAGGAATCCTTTTGAAATATTTTAACTTTATCAACAAATTCAAAATGAAGAAAATGCCCCCTCGCAAGGGGAAGTTCGAGGATTCTCCCATAGGAAAAGTTGCTCCCTCCTTAGAGGAAATTTTTCAAGTTCTTTCTTTGCGAACCCATGATGAAGGAAACATGTTTCACTAGGGGTCCAAGTTGAGAATGCAATTTTTGAAAAAAGGTTTTCAAGGATTTTTTAGAAAATATTCGTTGGCAACGAATGCATTTTCTAAAAATTGAAACATTTTGAAAGTGATGTTGTTGCACATACAAGGGACAAATCAAGAAAAGAAGAGAGAAAGATGACTAAGATTGCAAAAATAGATAATAACACCATAAACAAAGGGCACAAAGGTGATTTGATATTTCGAGGTTAGAGTTGCTCATAAATATATATAAGTATAGTAATAGTATATAGATGAACTATCATCAACCCCCTACTATATTAGATCATGTGAAGAATGCATGAGAAGATATAGTAAAAATAAAAAATTGGGTTAACATGGAAGGGAAGCCTAAATTCCCCCTACACTTTGCGTCATACCCAATTTGTTGAAAATAAAAACATGTAACTGTAGACACGCAAAATGTACAAGTTGACATTGCACATCTAACTCTGATCTACTAACATCGTTTCTTCCTAAATCATCCCTCGGTCTAACTGTTTAATCAAATTCCTTATCTGATTAAATTCATCAATATTCGTCTCTTAATTAAATAAATTATTTTTGTCTAATTAAGTCACTTTCCCTTGTTAATTAAATCAATTCATCTGATCTAATTATCCCTATTTTAATTAAATAATTAATTTTATTTAATTAAATCTCTAAAGTCTATCTATTAAATTGAATAAATTAAAATCTTATTTAATCTTACTTCAATCTCTTTAATTAAATAATCAAAACATGTTTATTTAATTAAACTCATTAAATCATTTCCTCTCTTGTTTGATTTAAATTAATCCAAAAATCTAAGTCAAAATAAGTCAACTCACCTAATCATCATTAAACTAACATAATCATCATTTATTTAATCTAACCATGATTAAATACTAATCTCACCCACTTACATTCTCTAGATATCTCCACTTGCACAAATAAATCAATTTATTGATTTATTAAATCTTCATTTTCCCTCAACAAAGCATCTTTTGGAGGAATATTCTTCTATTTCAAATTCAAAATTTGAATGACATGTCCTTCCAACATGTCATTTACTCTCTCTTACAAGTCCTTCCAACAAGGCATTTACTTCTTCTTATATGTCCTTTTCTTGAGCCAAGTGGCATTCAATGCAATTTTCTTTCCCCCTCTTACATGTCTTTTCTCAAAATTCAAATTCAAAAATGCATTTATTGGGACATTTGTCAAAACTTGCTCATTCCTCATCCAATCACATTTGGACAAGTGGCATTTTTCCATTGGCCAAATCTTTGTCCCACATTGCTCTATTTTGGCTTTGTTTCCATTTCAACATTCTATAAATAGAATGCTTCACCATGCATTTGATTATCCACATCTCAAGCAAAGTTACCATGCTAAAATACTTAGCAATTTTCATCCATCTCATTGAATCATAGCTAGGTTTTTTTGCAGATTTTAGCTTGAAGCATACATTCAAAGTCTTCATCAAGTGGATCACTCTCTTCTCATTCTTCTTCATTCGTTCATCATCAAGCTTGCAAAAGGAGTTGGGAAAGGGCCAATTTCCACATCAAATTGGCACCAACTCTCTCAAGAGATCAAGAGTTTGCTTGCATTAGATAGGATTTAATTGTTTCATTTGTGTTCTTCATTTTCATTTCTTATCTTTTGCAAATTTCAAATGGATTTATTGAGGAATCATTTGTTTCTAACCTTGTGTTTGATCTAATTGTTTGCATGTTTATTGTGTTTGTGCAAGGTATAGATTCAAATGGTTCACATATTGGTGCTAGAAGGAGGGCATATACCTCAAATCTAACACGTTTTTTAATAAAATTTCACTATTTTTTGACAACACTATTCATTAATCCGCATATGATCACTATTTTAGTGTTTTTAGAGTCAATTTTAAAATGACCATATCTTGGTCATACGTAGGTCTTTTTTGATGCTTTGTTTTTTAAAATAGGGTAGAATTTTACAAGCTATCCAATGGTGTAGGTGTTTCTTAACTATAAATTAGTTAAAATTTTCAAATTTTCATTTAAAGTAAAAACACATGATAACTTGGCTAAGTTTTAGGGTGTTTTGGTAAATGGTTTGTCTAACCCCTATATCCTTTTGTTTCTTTTGATCTCATCTAACATTTTGATCACTTTTTTAGGTTGGAAATCGAAATCAAAAGAAAGAGGAGCATGGGGATGATATTTTATCTAATCAAAGTGTTTTTTAACAATTAAGTGTTTGTTTAACACTTCTTCAAAGAATTTGTCATCCTTCTCCTTCTTAGGACACTAGTTTTCAATTGGGCTTAAAAAGAACCTTTTTCATTTCTAGCAAAGGCTAAAATGAACTTAGGATCACAACTTACTATATTTGGTTTATTGGATTAACAATTGAACAAGGAAATTTCTCACACTTCATTTGGTGCTTTAAAATGAAATCATCATTGCTTTGAGGGTTTAAAAAGAACAAGTATAGTTTTGTTTGTTTGTGAAGGCTTACTTAGACTAAAGCCATTGGAAAAGGATGTATGCACTTCTCTCGTGCTTTATAGCGATCTTGAGAATCAAAAGGTCTTTTCCATGACTTTGGGTTGAGATAAAGCAATCACCTCCACACTTCGATTTGGGCTTAAAATTGAACAAACTATTGTGCGAGTGTGAGTGGGGGCTTTGTTGCATATATTCTCTCTCCTTGTTGCCTACAAGGATTGATCGAGTTACGAATATTGTTCTTCATTCACTTTTGTTTATCCTAGAGGGCCTGCCTTGGGGAAAAAGTACTCACCCAAGGGAATGACTCAACCGGTAACACTCTAAAGCCAAGAGTATTTCCAGCCGGGATATAAATGTGGGTATTGGTTAAACACCATTATCACGCGGTTGGCTCTAACAAGATGGATCTGAAAGGGGACTCTTGCTGTATGGGTCAATCTCCATGAACGAAAAGTCCTTATTAAAACCCTTGTTTAGAAAAGGCCAAAA
Organism: Sequoia sempervirens; assembly: GCA_007258455.2. Classification (NCBI taxonomy): domain Eukaryota; kingdom Viridiplantae; phylum Streptophyta; class Pinopsida; order Cupressales; family Cupressaceae; genus Sequoia; species Sequoia sempervirens. The sequence goes on from VDFB02000003.1 coordinate 687,840,948, forward strand.
TCCTATCTATTTGTTGGTGCAAGAACAGTCGTTCTAAAGCCGCCCCACAATTTTACAACTTTTAGTAGAGATGGAAAGCATGCCATGGGAGTTTCATGGGTGTTGGTGCTTGGCTGCACCGTATAAGTGAGTGTCGTGGAGGGGAGCCAGTGGGGTCAAGCATCTAACCATCCGCTAAAAGTAGGCATAGCTAGACTTGTCCAAGTGGGGACTCAACAAACATTGTCTATCACATCCATAGGATTGTACACACTTTTGGGTTACAAAAACACATGCTTGTTTGTAAACATTGGAAAACAAACACTTAAACATGATCATGCAAATTTCAAACCCCTTTTGATAGAGCAAATACCTTTTGACAAATTTAAGTGTTGTTGCTTGCCCTTGGGATTATGTCCTTAGAGTTTTCTTAGCACTTGAATTTATATCGTCATTTGCTCTAACTAGGGTTAACCTAGGAAATCCCTTTGCCTCAATTTATTGGAACTCCCACACAACACTTTGTGGGAAGAAAAGGAATTTTTACATAGGACATCTTTAGTTTGAAACATAATCAAGAAAGTGTATTTGGTAAAAAGAAGCCATTAAAAGCAAAGATAAGCAATTGAGCCCCACACATGTCTTTTCAATGATTTCTCGCAAGGTCAAGATACAAAAACCCAAGAAAAAGAAAATTAGCCCAAAACAACATCAACAAAGACTCAAAAGGTTATATGATTTTAGAGAAAAGTTGTTGGCTAATTTCTATAGACATGCTTCAAGAGACAACCCCACTTTATATTCATTTTACTACACACAAAATCCAAGATTGTTTCAAGGGATTGGATACCTTGCTTAGGGCATAACATGTTCTTCAATACCTTGGTCTTGTTAAACAAAAGTCTAAACTAGGGTCATTCTAAGATCAAAACAAACATTCATCCATCAAAAACATCATCAACCATAAACATCTCACCAACATTTTGAGAAAATCTTGACACAACTATGCTAGGCTCCTTTGGTAGACATCAAAACTTTTCAAACATGAGACTTTGAATTCTTCAAACATCAAACTTGTTCAACTCAAGTGTGTGAATGAATCCTTTTGCACATGCTTAGTTGAATTATCACTTTGTTCAAATTAATGGTGGATAGATGCATCCTTCTCCCATCACTAATTTGGATTATCTTTTGGTTAGCTTGTGAGTAGACACATCCTATTCTCACTCCTAAATCAAATTATCCTTTATGAGCATTAGTTATCTTTTTTAGATCATCATCCAAACATCTTGGGGATATCTCTTGCTCAAACATCAACATTCAAAAGACAGAATTCAAAGTCTAAACATCAAACAAACATCAATCAAAGCAAACCCAAAGTACCTAGCATCACATCAAGATTTTCAATACAAATTCAAAATTTCCATTCTCATCCATATATCATACACCTTTCATCTTCACATCTTTGATCTTTTACACATCCTAGTTTGCTCTTTTATGGTTCAAACAAGATCACAACACAAGAGGAACATGGAGTTAAATCAAGAAACATCAACCACAAGTGATCTAAGCCAAAACATTCCAGAAATCCAAAACACACCACTTCCAGACCTCACTATCACTACACACGATCCACAAAAAGAGGTCTTGGTGGAAGACATCACACCAACAGAACTAAGTGAGGAAGAAGTTCTTGAGATGCTCAAACAACCAAAACTACAAAAGTTTCTTCGCGCAATGACTAAAATAAATCCATCAATTCTCAACACTATTGAGGATGCACTTCTTGTACCAAATGACCAAAACACCCTTCCACAATCAACCACTTCCATTACCACCATAGAACCTACTATCAATGAGGATGATACCCTCTTCAACACACATCAAAATCCACTTTACAACCCACTTGGATTTATCGATACATCTGAGGTTCCTTACCATACCACCTCATCATTTTCCCTTGACACGCAAGTGTCTAGACCTTTGGTACAAGCAAGCTCATCCAAAATAGAGAGACCTTATGGATTTGTCTCTTCATTCGCACAAGAAAATTTTCCACCATTCAAACCATTCACACCTCCCACCACGTCAGCACCATATTTTGGTTTAGGGATCTCCCCTTTACCTCAACTTCCACCTTTCCCTAACATAAATTGCCCCATCCAAATCAATTCATCCAACCAAGGGGGTACATCACATCCTTCAAACACACCATCCACATCGAACCAACGCATGATAGCTAATCAAAATATGGTCTCTCAAAGACCCACTATTTCACTCATCTCTACCATTCCTACCACTTCACCTAGTCCCACCATTCCTATCACTTCACCCATCCCAAATGCACCTATCACCACATTCATTCCAACCACTACATCCACTATACCTCAAACTTCCACTACCCTCATCACACCCCTTACATCACAACCTCCCACCACCACCATGGCTCTAAGCGCATCTCAAACTCCCACCACTCCATCCAACACAATTTCAATCCCACCACAACCACCATTGCGACCAAGCCAAGTAAGCCATTACAATGCTACATTCAAAGCATACCAACAATTGCTCCAAAAATATCAAACAATTTAGCAAGCACCTATAGCCACGCACGCTTCTCAAGCTTCACAGCAAAATCAAGCTCAAACATCACTGCAACAACAACAAGCACAACAAGCGGCACAATCCCAAGCTTTATTGCAACAACAACAATGAGCTACACAAGCTGCACAAGCTGCACAAGCTACACAAGTTTCTCAAGTCGCACAAGCCACACAAGCTACTCAAGCTGCAAAAGATGCCCAAGATGCCCAAGCACAAGTGCAAGCACAAGTGCAGTACTTTGCACAACAACAAGCAGCCCAACAACTTGCATATCAGCAAGTGTTAGAGCAATACCAAGAGCAACAAGAAGCAGCACAACCAGCCCTAGCTGACCAACAACAAGCATTGTTGGACCAACAACAACAAGCACAACAACAAGCTCTATTAGCGCAACAACAACAAGATCAACAACAAGCGTTGTTGAAAGCATACATGGCACAACAAACAAACATTCCACCCATTCAAACACCCACTCCACCCCCCCAGAACACCTTCATTCCACCTCCTGATCCACAATTGGATGTCACCGCACAAATAAAATTTCTATCACAACAAGTGCTTGACCTTCAATCAGGAAGGACACCAAAACCACAAAAAAACCTATGCCCTTATCCATTTGATAGGAGCGTAGAAATGAATCCATTCCCAAAAGGGTTTGAGATCCCTAAATTTGACAAATATCGCAGAATAGGTAACCCTGAAGATCACATCAGGGAATTCCAAGTACATTGCATGGAGGTGGCTTACGACGAAACATACTTAATGAGATTATTCCCAAGAAGCTTGGCTAGAAATGCTATTGATTGGTTTTCTCGACTTTCTGGAATCAAAAAATTCCAGGAAATCATAGATGCCTTCATACACAATTATTCCTTCAACACTCCCATGGAGGTTAGCTTACAGGAATTATCAGCTCTCAAACAAGGGAAAAATGAATCATTCGGTGCTTTCTTACAACGATGGCAATCCAAAGCTAATCAAAGCAAGTGGTCCATGCCTGAAGAGCAACAAGTGGGAACTATCATTGCAAATCTTGATGGGCCCTTGGCCTTCCACCTCAAAATGCAAAACATCACCACTTACGACTAGTTGATCCCTAGGGTGCTCAATATCGAACGAGCCCTTGCCACACAGGGAGAAACTTCATCATATCAAGAAGGCCGCTCATCATCCAGTTATCATGACAAACCATGAACATGGGCAAAGAATCGTAATGTAACCAATGATGGTGTCGTTGACGCCAAGGTTGTCATTAGTGCCCCATGGAAGAACAATCCACCATCCCAACAACAACAACACCAAAATACCAATCAAAGCAATCGACAAGTCAATACTGTGGTCCAACCATCCCATAACCAAAACACAAACAACACTGATAATCAGGGAGGACCACAGCAAAACAAGTTCTTCCCCAAACGAAAATACACACTCCTTGGGGAACCTGCTGAAGCAATCATGAAAAGATTGGTAGATGAAAAATTGATAACGGTCCCTACACATAATAATTATCAGGAACCATCGGTCAAGCCACCATGGTATAATGAGAATTATCTTTGTGACTTCCACAAACTCAAGGGACACATGACAAACAACTGCATGAGGCTCAAAAATTTAATTCAAGACCTCATAGATGACAAAATCATAGATGTGGAAGCACCATCAGGAAATAAAGATCTCAAGATTTACATGAATCCAATGCTGAATCATGGCAACAAAGGAAACAAAGATCAAGAAAAAGGAAAAGGGGCTTATAAAAATGTCAACCACACATACGAGGGTGTTGTCGCTTGTTTAGATGAGTTTTTTGGAGTCATCACCATCAAAGGGGCCCAAGCCGATTATGGAGTCACCACAAGAGGTGGAAAGGTTACCATTACAACACCATCCCAACCAAGTAGAAATTCCACATCCAATCCAAGGTCTAACCCTAGTGGCTATAATGTCTTGGATCAATTAAAAAGAACCCTTGCACATATCTCCATCATGGAGTTACTCAAAATCTCATCTTCACACAAAAAGATTCTAGAAGAAGCTTTGGCATCATCTACTATCCTTGTAGATCTAGATGCATAACAATTCCAAGCTATGGTCGCAAGTATCACCACACCTAACATTCTTACATTTTCTGAACAAGACTTCCCCACACAACCATCTCACAACCGTGCGCTTCATCTAGAGGTGTATGTAAATAAAAAGAAAGTCAAGAGAGTGTTGGTGGATGGAGGTGCAGGCTTAAATATTTGCTCCTTAAAGCTTCTAAAGAATTTGAACATTTCAGAGGATTCAATTGACAAAGGAAAAGGCATCACAATAAGAGCATACGATGACCAGGAAAGGCTATTCCAAGGCACCATTTAGCTTCCTGTCCAGGTTGGACCCACCATCATGCAAATCAACTGTCAGGTCTTGGACCTTGATTTACCATACAACATTCTCCTAGGGCGACCATGGATACATGCAATGCAAGCTGTAGCTTCAACCTTTCATCAATGTGTGAAATTCACACATGAAGATCAAGAGGTTACTATCCATGGAGATCTTGATCCATTTTCCTACTGCAAAAATATAGAGGCAAAATACTACAAGACCCTGCAAGTACCCAAGAATGATGAAGGCCCATCAACACCTTATGTGGATCCCGCCACTCTCACTTCTGCGACAGAGACACCCTCCACCCTCACCATCCCTGCCTTTTCTGATATCAAATTCATAATACAAGATGATGGTTGTGGAAACTATTCAATGCCTAAGAATGCTTTTGTAGTAGGAGAGCTACCACAATCTCCTAGATCAAGAGGATGACCACAATCACAAGAAGCTTCAACATCTCAAGGCTCCTATGAACGAAACCCTACCTTCACAAGTGCAGGAGATCTTGGTCAAGAAACATTAGAGGGGGACCTATCTGATCTCCTCTATCGAGATGATATACTAGTAGTTGAATTGCCTATGGATGAATGAAACAAAGGTATGAAGATGATGCTCTCGATGGGCTATAACCAGAACCAAGGGTTAGGCCAAGATAATAACGAGCGTGTAATACCCATTATACCTGAGAAGCAAATAAAAAATCTTGGCATTGGTCATCCTACTCCTAAGGTAACTGTACTTGGTTGAGGTGCCCATGGTAGATAGAACCGAATGCCTCCTCAGGAATCTGTAACTACTCAACAATCCTCCATTACTTTAGGAATGCCCACTGATTTAATTGAGTCACCAGAAATAGGATTACCTTTGTTGTTTGAGGATACTAATGTCCTTATGATTAGCACCATGTCTTATGAGTCTAAAAACCAAAGCAATGAAATCCGATTAGTCTATCCCCAACTGATTGATTATGACCAACGAGGACCACCAATTCTTGACATGTTTGAAAATGATGAGGCGCTCTCAGAATTCATGACATTCCATGTGGGGATCATAAGGCAGGTTTTATCATAGAGCTGGATACACATGCATACTATGGAGAAACGATTGAATCCCTCAGTCACAAAAATAAAAAATTGAGAATAATCTCCAAGTCTTTGAGTGAAAACCACCTTGTGGCACTCTCTGACTCTAAAAAAGTAAAAAGAAGGATGCATCCAATGGTGAAAACCTCTCTGAGGCACCTGAGGATGGGGGATTCAATCTTCCTCTTACAGCTATACACCAAGAAAAGTCAGCTATGCTACCAGAAAAGTGCAACCCCATCAATCTGGGAACACAAGAAACTCCTCATATTACATTCTACGCTGAGTCATTATTATGCAAAGAATAGGAGTTGGCTACCTTCTTAAAGGAGAGGAAGATAAATTTTGTGTGGACCTATGCTGATATGCCAGGATTAGATCCAGAGGTAGTGGTTCATCACTTTGTAGTCTATCCTGAAGCTAAACCTATAAAACAGAAGTTGAGAAAGATGCACCCATAGATTGCTCTATTAGTCAAGATGGAACTCTAGAAACTACTAGATGTGGGATTCATACGAATGATCGCCTACCCTAAGTGGGTCTCCAATCTAGTACCAGTTTCAAAACCAACTGGGGGCATAAGAATCTATACAGACTTTAGGGACTTGAAAAAGGCTTTCCAAAAGATGATTTTCCATTGCCTAACATTGATATGATTGTAGACATGACCGCAGGGCATGAGATGCTTTCCTTGGTGGATGGATTTTCAGGCTATAATCAGATAAGAATTGTAGAGGAAGACCAACATAAAACATCTTTCACTTGTCCTTGGGGAACATACTGCTGGAATGTAATGCCATTCGGCTTAAAGAACGCTGGGGCCACATACCAAAGGGCCATGACACTAATATTCCATGACATGATCCACAAAATAGTTGAGGAATATGTCGATGACATCTTGGGAAAATCCAAAAAGAGGAAGGATCATATATCGGTCTTGAGTGCTATCTTTGACAGACTAGAAGAATACAAGGTTCGTTTGAATCCCAGGAAGTGCATCTTTGGTGTACTATCAAGAAAGCTATTGGGCTACATAGTGTCAATGAGAGGCATTGAGATTGATCCATAAAAAGTGAAAGCAATACTTGAAATGGAAGCTCCTAGGACATTAAAACAACTGAGAGGTCTCCAAGGTAGGCTTCAGTCAATTCATAGGTTCATAGCACAATTAGAAGACAAACAAATCCCTTACTCTCACTTACTCCACAAGGGGGTAACATACAAATGGGACGACAAATGTGAACAAGCCTTGAAAAAAATCAAGGAATATCTGTTAACACCTCCAATACTAAGGCCTCCAATTCAGAACAAACCATTAATCCTTTACATCTCAGCAACTATTTCAGCCCTTGGTGCTCTCCTAGCACAACATGATGAAAATGGAATAGAAAGATCCATCTACTACATCAGCCGTACAATGGTGGGCCATGAGTTAAACTATACATTCATTGAAAAAGCTTTCCTAGCAGTGTTGTTTGCTTCCCAAAAATTCGGACACTACATGTTTGCACACAAGATCAAACTCATAGCTAAAATTGATCCCTTAAAGTATCTTCTTTCAAAGGCAATGCTTACGGGAAGAATGGCTAAGTGGGTAATAATATTATCAGAATATGACATTGAGTATGTGGAGTGCAAGGCAATCAAGGGATAGGTCATTGCAGACCAACTGGCAGACACACCTATCTATGTAGAGAACCCACTTGTTTCAGAATTTCCAGATGAATCCATTTTCAACATTGACATAGCTACTCATTGGAAACTATAATTTGATGGATCCTACACATAACATGGGTCAGGAGCTGGTATCTTCTTCATCACTCCACAAGGGGATTGTATACCAAGATCATACAAACTAGCATTCCCTTGTACCAATAACATTGCAGAATACGAGGCTTTAACTATAGGTCTCAAGATAGTAGTACAGTGGAACATTATGACATTGAAGGTATATGGAGATTCACAGCTTATCATAAATCAAGTGAACAATGAGTACCAAACAAAGGATGATAAGCTAACTCCATACAAAAAGCTGGTGGAAAATCTCAAGGAATTTTTTGTTGACATCACATTCGAGCAAGTACCAAGAACCAACAATAGAGCAGTAGATGCAATGGAAACTATTGGATCACTCTTATAGATCCCTCAAAATGTTCTAAAATATGACTTCTTAGTAGAGCAGCTTCTCGTACTAGCATTCAAGGTACCAAAGTCAGAATTTGTGGGCAAAATCATTGGTCTGAATGATCAGTGGTACCAAGAAATTTACACATACCTTAGGATAGGTATCATTCCTGCTGATTTGCGTTCAAGCCTTAGACGAACCTTTATCAAGAAAGAATCTCATTTTGTCATTTTAGGAGAAACCCTATATCACAAAAGCATAGAAGGAACCTTACTAAGATGTATTAACCCTGAGGAGGCTTTGACTGCCTTAACTGAGGTGCACAATGACATCTGTGGTTCTCATTCGAGTGGCATGACCTTGTCTAAGAAATTGCTGAGGAGTGGGTATTACTAGCCTACCATGGATAGAGAGGCACATGAATACGTCAAGAAGTGTCTATAATGTCAGCAACATGGGGACCTCATCCATGCTCCAGCTCAAGAGCTTCATCCAATCGTCACACCATGGCCCTTTTCACAGTGGGGACTCGATCTCATTGGGAAAATCACACCCACCTCATCCAACGGCCACAAATTCATTATAAGTAAAACTAAGTACTTCACCAAGTGGGTTTAAGCCATACCTATGACCTACATAACAGGAAAGTAGATCTCAAAGTTCATCCTAAACTATCTCATATGTCGCTATGGTGTCCCACAAGCCATTATCTCAGATAATGGGACACCATTCAAAAATTAGGAAGTTCGTGACCTATGTGATATGTTCAAAATCCAACATCGCTTTTCCATCCCATACTATCCCCAAGGCAATGGCCAAGTAGAAGCTACAAATAAAACCATCCTCAAAATCCTTAAGAAAACAGTCAATGATGTAGGTCGTGACTGGCATTTGCAGCTTAATCCTACCCTTTGGGCTTACCAAACTAGCATCTGCACACCCACTGGTGCCACACCATTTTCCTTGGTCTACGGATCATAGGCCATCTTTCCCATTGAGATCGAGCTACCATCCCTCAGAGTATCATTGCAAAACCTCATCACAGATGAGGAGTATCAAGTTTCAAGACTGAACGAGCTGGAACTGTTGGACGAGCAATGTCTGGATGCTTTAAACCATCTGCAAGTGTATCAGAATAGACTCAAAAGGAGCTACAACAAGAAAATCAGAAGCAGAACTTTCCAGGTTGGAGAATTGGTGCTAAAAGAGAATCAAAAGAATGTCTTGAACCCATATGTAAAGGGCAAGTTTGAACCCAATTGGCTGGGACCCTTTGTCATCACAGCAAGTTACAAATCAGGGGCATATCAGTTATCAACACCCGAAGGGGAACCCCTATAGGAGCCAATGAATAACTCCCATCTCAAAAAGTTTTATGCCTAAATCTTTCAAGGTATAGAACTAAAAAATCCAAACAATCATAAAAGGTCTTGAAAAAAGGTTACTTTGGCGAAAACCTGGCAAATAGGTGTCTTGGTGACAACAAAAATAAATAAATAAATAAATAAAATCAAAAAATTAAGAAAACAGTAAAGAGAAAAAATCATCCTCTAGTGAAAACCACTTTAGTGGCACTTTGGGCAAGTAACTTGGTGAAAACCTGGCAAACAGGCACCTTGTGTAAATAAGCACTGTCCATCCATCTTGGTCTCCGTGACTTGCTTTGCATCATTCACTCACCCATTGCATATCATCGCATTTCACCCTTCCATCTGCATCTGCACCATAGCTTGGTCTTGCGTTTGTGTCATGATTCCTCCTAGAGCTACTCGGCCCACTTAAAAGGTCAGTTTGTCCTACCTATATCAGAGTAGTCTATCACCTCACGCTGGGGGCACGTTCTCATCGGATCGGATTTGTGTATGATCTTAAAGTTTGGAAAAACATCAAAATCCAAAAAAATTAGAAAATCAGAAAATCCAAAAGCATCAAAAAATTAGAAAATCCAAAAACATCAAAACATCGAAAATTCAAAAACATTCAAAACATATAAAAATCCAAAAATAAGTCAAAAAGTCATTCAAAAAGTCAAAAACAGAGTCATCTTGTTGAACTACATTGTCTCTGAGCCTAAACGTAGGCAAGGTTGATCTTTGATTATCCCCTGAGACATTTAGGTTAGTCCTATAGGAGTCCGTCATAATAAACTGACATTTCATCATGTATATCTTCATTTGTAAATTAGTCAAGTTGTCAGTCGAACTACGTGGTCTCTGCGTGTATAACGTAGGCAAGGATAATCTGTGGATCAGCCCCCAAGGCCCCTAGGATAGGTCTTTAGGTTAGTCTCTTGGTCAAAATCTCAGAAAATCTCAAAACATTGGAAAATTGAAAATCAAAACATTTGAAAATCTTGAAAAAATACCAAAAACAGCCTCAAAACATGGCAAAACTCCAAAAACATCCAAATATTTGAAAAAAAAAATCCATCCACCTCATCTCACTTAAACTCACAATAATCAATCATCCATAATAAATCGTCATCACCCTCAACCTTTGGTAAAACAAGTCTAGTAGTCAAATGTGAAAACCTAAACTGTCAAAATCTCAAGTATAGGTCAGTCAGCAAACAAGTTGGTCAACTCTTTTCTTATCAATGGCATATAAATCATAAATCAATTTCATCATCGTTTGATAAAAGCATGTCCTAGGATCCGTTCCAACAATGGGCACTTTTATCAAACCAACCACTTTGGGTAAACAAAATGACGTGTCATTAACATGTCCTAGGATCCATTCCGACAATGGACATTATCTTTTGGCAATAAGTTTCGGCTCCCATCTTTCAAAACATCGTTTCTCTCGGCTAACGATACAAAGAACATTAGTTTGTTTGCTCACTTACTTTATCTTGTTTGATTTATCTCATTGGGCTCATTCCAAGGACCTCTCGATGATGTCCGAACGAAGGATTTAGAGAGATAGGAATGGGGCAACGATCATTATCTTTTGTCTGCTGTGCTTGTTGGATATCTTTGTAATATAACCTTGGTCATGTGTGCTTTTGTTTAGTCTATAGCAAGGGTGTTTTAAGTTTCTTGTTGACCACATAGAAAGGCTTGCCTTCCTATGTTTTGGTCTAAGATATTTGAAATATTTGAACTATTTTCTAGACAGGGTTTCGTATGTCAGGTGTGAACAAGAATACTCCTATCCGATTTGTCGAGTCAAAGTCCATCACACTAGGTACAACGCCATCTTGGTTCTCGATACCTTGATGCATCATACTACGTGTATTATCAAACATAAGGAAATCCGCCCTTTGAAAATCCCAACTCCACGACAAGTAGTCATCACCATTTGCATGATCATCTCATTCTTTCATTCTTCTATCACATTCTTCTATCTTTACTAACATTTCTATCCCAGTTGGTACATGAAGCTACCCACAGCTAATGAATGTCCATTCATCTACATCAACCACTCCTCTCGCATTTTATCGCGATTTTGATTGGCAATTGGCATTCCCATTCAACATCTCGAGGGGGCAATATACCAGTGCAATTCTTCTCACTGGGGCAATAGTGGGGCATTCGAAAAATCAGAATTTTTTTTATTTTGATCATGACAAGATCATTCTTTGAATCAATGCAACAAGTACATTGCTTCAAAGAGGGGCAAAATGTAGACACACAAAATGTACAAGTTGACATTGCGCATCTAACTCTGATCTACTAACATTGTTTCTTCCTAAATCATCCCTTGGTCTAACTGTTTAATCAAATTCCTTATCTAATTAAATTCATCAATATTCGTCTCTTAATTAAATAAATTATTTTTGTCTAATTAAGTCACTTTCCCTTGTTAATTAAATCAATTCATCTGATCTAATTATCCCTATTTTAATTAAATAATTAATTTTATTTAATTAAATCTCTAAAGTCTATCTATTAAATTGAATAAATTAAAATCTTATTTAATCTTACTTCAATCTCTTTAATTAAATAATCAAAACATGTTTATTTAATTAAACTCATTAAATCATTTCCTCTCTTGTTTGATTTAAATTAATCCAAAAATCTAAGTCAAAATAAGTCAACTCACCTAATCATCATTAAACTAACATAATCATCATTTATTTAATCTAACCATGATTAAATACTAATCTCACCCACTTGCATTCTCTAGATATCTCCACTTGCACAAATAAATCAATTTATTGATTTATTAAATCTTCATTTTCCCTCAACAAAGCATCTTTTGGAGGAATATTCTTCTATTTCAAATTCAAAATTTGAATGACATGTCCTTCCAACATGTCATTTACTCTCTCTTACAAGTCCTTCCAACAAGGCATTTACTTCTTCTTACATGTCCTTGCCTTGAGCCAAGTGGCATTCAATGCAATTTTCTTTCCCCCTCTTACATGTCTTTTCTCAAAATTCAAATTCAAAAATGCATTTATTGGCACATTTGTCAAAACTTGCTCATTCCTCATCCAATCACATTTGGACAAGTGGCATTTTGCCATTGGCCAAATCTTTGTCCCACATTGCTCTATTTTGGCTTTGTTTCCATTTCAACATTCTATAAATAGAATGCTTCACCATGCATTTGATCATCCACATCTCAAGCAAAGTTACCATGCTAAAATACTTAGCAATTCTCATCCATCTCATTGAATCATAGTTAGGTTTTTTTGCAGATTTTAGCTTGGAGCATACATTCAAAGTCTCCATCAAGTGGATCACTCTCTTCTCATTCTTCTTCATTCGTTCATCATCAAGCTTGCAAAAGGAGTTGGGAAAGGGCCAATTTCCACATCAAATTGGCACCAACTCCCTCAAGAGATCAAGAGTTTGCTTGCATTAGATATGATTTAATTGTTTCATTTGTGTTCTTCATTTTCATTTCTTATCTTTTGCAAATTTCAAATGGATTTATTGAGGAATCATTTGTTTCTAACCTTGTGTTTGATCTAATTGTTTGCATGTTTATTGTGTTTGTGCAAGGTCTAGATTCAAATGGTTCACAGTAACAAAGGAAGAATGATGCCAAAAATAGAGGAAGTATGACAAAAAATAATCACTCCTGTATCCAAGAACCTAAAAGGGTGACAAGGGTCATCCAGGAACACATAACACAAGAACAGGGGAATGCATCACAACAACACACACCTAATCTAAAGGTAAAGAAGAGGCCTCCCCCTAACACTCATCGACCAAGAGGTCATTTGCTTCCTAATCTAGATCATTATAAGTGAAAGGTAGATGAGCTTGCAGTGGTGGAATATTAAGGGGAGGCACTTCTAACCCTCCCGCAATAAGGGCTAAGGAAGAAGGACCCACAAGGTATTCTCCAGTAGGCTCATATGGAGTGATGGTCAACAATTTTACGAAGATCACTGACAAGGCTGAGACCTCATCCAAAGAGTTGAACATGCACTTTATGGGAGTTCCATGTGGTACCTTAATGGATGTAGAGGACGTCACCCTAAATTCACCACTTGGCTCACCGAGTGACTCAAGAGTAGTGAAAAACTCAGGGGAAGCTAGAACTCACTCCATCACTAGGATGGAACAAGATAGTGTAGTAACACTCTTTGAAGAAGATGGGCTCCTCTTACGCCTTCCATTGCTAGAAGGGCCAACCTCCTCTTTCTAATTTTTTAGAAGATGTGAACTCCCCACAAATGAGGTAAGAGGCACAAAAAAGGAGGAAAAAACCACAACAAACACCACTGAGGTATTAGGCATGTCCATGGGTTTAGGAAATGGTAGGATGTTTGGGAGGGACATCGAAAAAGGTGGCTCAACTGAAGGAGCGATAAAAACCTACACCCTTTTAGGGTTAGGTGCACTCACACTCACAAGGGGAGCCAACAATAGAATTGATTTCAATTGAACAAAAGCAAAGGGGAGGAGAGAGGAGGATGCATTAGGAGGACCTAAAATAGGGGTGGTTGAATCCTCTTCCTTTCTCTATAAAGAGGCCTGCTCAACCACTAGATCCTTTCATTGGTGCTTGCACTCATGCACAAGGTAGTTTCTATGACTCTTTGAGCTAGAGGTTGAGAGATGTGAAGGGATAACAGGCTCCTACTCAGCCATAGGAGTGTCCATCACAACCATCTCTAGTGGAGGGATAAAAGGCTCTTACATATACATAGGAGTTTCCATCACAATTGTCTCTAGTAGAGGGATAGAATCCTAAATAGGAGTAGGAGGAGTTTGAGAGACAGTGGGGGGAGTTAGCTCTAGTGCCTCGATGGGGGGCCTCTTCACATTTCCAAGAATCACAACAATTCCATACTCACCAAACACAATTCCAAAAATGACAACAATTTTCAATTCATAATTAACCCTAAATCTCATCATTTAACAACTTTACACTGTTTCCTTGTAGCATAACAAAACCACTAAATCGGTTATTATTCCACTCACACACCCTTTCAATTCACAATGTAACACACATCAAGGACCCATTACAAAGATTTCCAACATATCAACTATATGAACCCCAATCTTAATACTTGCAAAACCCAATGAAAAAATACATTAGAAGATGAAATGCAAACAAGAACAAGGATTCCCCATGAAATCCATTAACATAGTTTAAAATAGGAAAGAAGAATGAAGAACACAAATGAAATAGATTAAAATCTTATCAAAACAAGCAAACTCTTGATCCCATGGGGGAATTGGTGCCAATTTGATGTGAAAATTAGCCCTTTCCCAACTCCTATGATGCAAGATTGATGTGTGATGAAGAGTGATCCACTTTGTTGATGCTTGATGAGTGCTCCAATAGAAAAATCTGCATAACCTAGCTATGAAATCAATGATAATGGATGAAAATTGCTAATGATTTGAGCATAGTAAGTTTACTAAAATTGTGGATGCTAGAATGAGGAGATTAACCTCTTATTTATAGAATGATAAGATGGATGAATGTCCAAAATAGAGCAATGTGGGACTAAGAATTAGCCAAGGGCAAAGTGCCACTTGTCAACTTATGAGTGGATGGAGGATTGTCAAGTTTTGAGGATTGTGCCAATAAATGCCTATGTTTGAATTTTGAAATTGTTGAAATGACATGCATAAGGGAAGGAAGAATGCATTGAATGCCACTTGGCTCAAGGCAAAGGACATGTAAGAGAGAGTAAATGCCTTGTTGGAAGGGACAAGTCAACTTGGATTTTGAATTCAAACTTGAAGAATATTCTTCAAAAGATGCCTTATTGAGGAAAATAGAGATTTAATAAATCAAATAAGTCTATTTTCATGTGTAAGTGGTAAAATATGGAGGATGGGACATGAGGAGAGATTAAATCAATTTAGGTTAATTAATTTAATGAAGGGATTAAATGATGTGACCTATTTGACTTAAATTTGTGGATTTATTTAAATCAAATATGAGAAGAATATGATAAGGGATTAATTAAATAAGTATTTTTGATTTATTTAATTAAAAGATATGATGTTAGATTAAACTAAATAAGGTTTTAAATTATTTAATTTAATAGATAGACTTTAGAGATTTAATCAAATAAAATTAATTATTTAATTAAATAGGATAATTAGATTAAAAATGATTAATTTAATTATCGAGAAAAAGGTGACTTAATTAGATAATGATTTATTTAATAGGAATATTGATGAATTTAATCAGATAAGGTATTTGATTAAATGGTTAGACTGAAGGATGATCAGGATGATGTAGACACATAAAATATACTGATTGACATTGTGCATCTAATCCCGATTACTAACATCGTTTCATCCTGAATCATCCTTCGGTCTAACCATTTAATCAAATCTCCCTATCTGATTAAATTCATCACTCTCTCATTAAATAAATCATTTATCTAATCAAGTCATCTCTTTTGTTACTAAATCAATCCATCCGATCTAATTATCCCTATTTAATTAAATAACTAATTTTATTTGATTAAATCTCTAAAGTTCTATCCATTAAATTAATAAATTGAAACCTTATTTGATTTAATCTAATACCATCTCTTTTAATTAAATAAATCAAAATCCTTATTTAATTGTCTCTTACCATATTCCTCTCTTATTTGATTTAAATAAACTCCATCAATTTGAGTCAAATAGGTCACATCATCTAATCTCCTATTAAATTAATTAACCCTTGATTAATTTAATTCTAAATCATGTCCTATCCTCTAGATTTTGCAAGTTGCACATGAAAATAGATTTAATTCATTTATTAAATCCCTATTTTCCTCACAAGGCATCTTTTGGAATATTCTCCAAATTTGAATTCAAAATTCCAAGTCAACATGTACATCCAACAAGGCAATAACTCATCTTACATGTCCTTTGCCTTGAGAAAGTGGAATTTTATTGCATTTCCCTCTTACAAGTCATTTCAACAAATTTGAAATTCAAAAATATGCATTTATTGGCACAATCCCCAAATCTTGCACATCCTCCATCCATTCATAGATTGACAAGTGGCATCATGCCATTGGATGAATGTTAGTCCCACATTGCTCAAATTTGGACATTCATCCATCTTGGCATTCTATAAATAAAGAGCTCATATCCTCATTTTAACATCCACAAATTATGCAAAGTTATTATGCTAAAATATTTAGCCATTTTCATCCATCATGATTGAGTTCTTAGCTAGGTTTTTTGTAGATTTTGGTTTGGAGCTCTCATCCTTCACCATCAAAGTGGATCAATCATCATCAACATATCAAGCTTGCATCTTAGGAATTGGGAAAGGGCAAAATTTTCACATCAAATTGGCACCAATTCCCCCATGGGTCATATGTTTGCTATTCTAATTAGGATTCAATCTTTGTTTTGTCATTTCTATTGTGTTCTTCACTATTTTCTTCCTAATTTGAGTGTTGTAAATGGATTTCATGGGGAATCCTTATTCATGCTTGCAATTGATTAACTAATGTGTTTATTCTCTTTGTTTTATAGGTATTAGGACTGGGGTTCACACATTTGGTGCTAGACAGAGGGATGGATATCATTCTTTATCATCTTTTCTCAAAATTTCCATGGCTTTGCTTATACACAGAAAATTCCAACGTTGAGAGCTTAGTGTCACTGCTTTGGCACCACTGACCCTTCAGTGTTGCTATATGGCACCGCTTGAAATTCAAACTACAACGCTGGACTCTTCTCGCCTAAATATTTGAATTTCTAACTCTGCCGCTTGACTGTTTGACTCATAGGAAATTAAAAAAAAACTAAACTATGACGCTGGGAAAAAATTGCAACGTAGTTGAGCTCTCTGTCCCAACATAGAGCGACACTGACTGGTAAGTGGTGCTATAAGGGAACCGCTTGGAAATCAAACTATGATGCAGTCACGAGTTGCACCACTGGGAGGGAGTAAAAAGTGGAAATTAAATTTTAGCACATGCTTTTTGATTAATGATCAATTTATATTCTATTTTCTAGTTTTTAATCTCTGTATTTTCTAGAATATGATTGGTTTTCTCACTTGTAGGTTGGAAATCAAAAATGAAGAAAGGAGAAGCATGACAAGGATATCTTATGAAATCAAAGTGTTTTTAAATACTTTAGTGTTTGCTTAACACTTCTTAAAGAATTGTTATCTTTTCTTTCTTAGGACACTAATTTCGTTTGGGTTTAAAAAGAATCTTTCCAATTTTTTGCAAAGGTTTAAAACAAACATTAAGAATACAACTTACTAAAGTTTGTTTTTGGTTAACAATTGAACAAATGTTTCTCATTTGTCATTTGGTGTTTAAAAGGAACTCACATTTTGCTTTGTGGATTTAAAAAGAACAAGTGCAACTTTGTTTTTCGTGAAGGCTTACTTAAACCAAAGGCATTGAAAAAGGACGTATACGCTTCTTTCACGCTTTATAGTGATCTTGAGAATCAAAAGGCCTTTTTTATGACTTTATGGTGAGATAAAGTAATCACCTCCACACTTTAATTTGGGTTTAAAAATTGAACAAAATATTGTGCGAGTGTGAGTGGGGGCATTATTGCATATATTCTCTCTCTTTGTTGCCAACAAAGATTGATCGAGTTATGAATATTGTTCTTTATTCACTTTTGTTTATCCTAGAGGGCCTGCCTTGGGGAAAAAGTACTCACCCAAGGGAATGACTCAACCAGTAACACTCTAAAGCCAAGAGTATTTTCACTCGGGATATAAATGTGGGTATTGGAGTAAACGCCAATATCACATGGTTGATTCCGACAAGATGGATCCAAAAGGGGACTCTTTCCGTATGAGTCAATCTCCACAAACAAAAAGTCCTTATTAAAACCCATGTGCTAGAATTTTCCAAAATCCTTTAATATATTTGTTGGTGCAAAAACAGTCGTTCTAAAGCCACCCCACACTTTTACGGTCTTTTAGTAGAAATGGAAAACATGCCATGGGAGTTTCATGGGCGTTGATGCTTGGCTGCCCCGTATAAGTGAGTGTCGTGGAGGGGAGCCAATGGGGTCAAGCATCTAACCATTCGCTAGAGATAAGCGTAGCTAGACTTGTCCAAGTGGGAATCCAACAAATATTGTCTTACACATCCATAGGATTGTACTTATTCTTGGGTCACAAAATGCATTGCTTAATCGAAAACATCTTGAAAGAAAACACTTAACATCATTATCCAAATTTGAAACCTTTTGGAGACAAATGCAATTGACTCAATCCATATGTTATTGCTTGCCCTTGGGAGTCACATCCTTAGAGGTTTCTAAACATTGGATTACTTCTCAATTTTTCTACTAAAGTAAACAATAGGTAAACCCTTGGCTTGAGTTCATCAAAATTCCACACAACATACCTTGTGGGATGAGAAGAAATCAAGACATTGGACACTTAGTTTGGATAAACTTAATCAAAGAAAGTGTTTTTGGTAAAATAAAGCCATTAAGCAAAGCTAAGAAAAATTAACTTTCATGTGTGTTGAAGACTCACAATTCTCAAAGAAATCCTTGGTTCAAAATCCGAAAATGCATGTTCAAATTGGATCATTCTTTGGTTACAAAGGTCTATAGAAGCATTGTATGCTCTTCAATACCTAGGTCTAGGCAAAAAAAGTGTCTTTCTTTTAGGTTCATCTTAGGATCAAAGTAAAACAAAATCCTTTTCATCCATCCTTCAAAACATCAAAACAAATTCATCTCACCATCACCTTTTGAAAAATCTTGAAAATCATCCTTAATGCTAGGATTTTTGGAAAAATCAAAATCATCAAAATCATTAAGATTAAATCCTTGAAGACTTTATCAAAATAACTTTTGGCTAGGTATGTGTAGATGCATCCTTTTTCATATGCTTAGTCAAAGTCATCATTGTTTAGCTTAGTATATGAGGATGAATCCTTCTTCATATGCTTAGTGAAGTTATCATTTTGTTTGAATAGGTGTGGGTAGATGCATCCTTCTCCCCACACATATTCAAATTATCCTCCTTTGAAAAAATTTATCCCTTAGATTGTCATCCAACATCTTAGGGTTCTTTTGTTCAAAAATAAAAACAACCAAAACCAATCAATCAAGGACAAATCCAAAATCCAAAATCAAATCAAAATCAAAATTTGAAACATATCTGAAAGTCCTAAAAGCCTAGTATCTCCTTCAATATTTATCAAAAGACAAAAACATCCACATCATCCATCCCTTGCATCATCATCATATCACCTTTTGATCCTCAAGATATCCTAAAGAACATTTTACTTTGGGCATAAAACAAAGATCAAACCAAAGAATCAAGAGATTCATCTCCCATATTCTTGAAAAATTGATCCTTGTTTTATGGTTCAAACTAGATCTCAATACAAGAAGAGTATGGAAGCCAACAAAGAAACACCCGCTTCAAGCGATCTTAGCCAAACAAATGTAGAAATGAATCCCACTGAATCAAGCAATCATTTGACCATCTCATCATCAAAAAATCCACAAGAAGAAAACCAAGTAGAGGATCTTACCTTTGGAATGTCTCATGAAGAAATGATTGAAATGCTCCAAAATCCAACGAACCATAAAATCATCAACATCATGATGAGGCTTAACCCTTCATTATACATGCTTGAACTAGCAAAACAAGGGGCCAAGTTACCTTCAGATTTTGATGTGAGTACTATAGTGGAGACATCATTTCCTCCAATCTCATCCACCATTCCCATCTCATCTACACCCCCATCTCAAAACATCACGCAAAACATTCCGCAAATCATGACATCATTTGCTCCAACCCAACCTAATGTTAATAAGGGAAAGGCATTTTATAATGCTATTGAAATACACCCCCTCGTTAATTATCAAAACTTGGATGCAAACACCATATTGGAACAAAACATACTCAAAAATCCATTACACAAGAATGTTCCTCTCACTTTCCATCATGATCCATCATCATCATTTTTCCACGTAACACCTCAAACTTATCTCACAAATTTGCAAGAGGAGGGAGATATGTTTGGACCAGGGGACATATTCAACACCACAACATTCTTGCAAGAGCTTGCACCCCTCACATTTCCACCTCTTCCACCATTTCCATTATCATCCATAGCACTCCATGGTTTAGGGCTTCCTCTTGTACCAACCATTAACCAAACCAACATCCCAGATATCAATCAAAACATTATGCCAAATGCTCAAAATTTCTCGTTGATATCACAACAATAGATGACAAACACACAAGCAATTGCAACATCATCAAACACTCCCCTAACATCACAAAACATGGTCTCTCAAGGACCAACCACCATATCAACACCACCATATAACACTCAAAACATCAACACAACATCATCACTCACCATAAACGCCATTCTGAATCCACCACCACCCCCACCACCACCAAATTCCACTACATCAAGCCAATACAACGTGACATTGCAAGCTACTTTTCAAAGGGGATTCCAACAAGTGGAAAAAAAAAAAGTCGTGCAACTATTTGCTCAAGTTGTGCAAGCTGTCCAAGCAGCCCAAGCTGCACTACAAGCGCAATGAGCCCAAGTGTTATTGCAACAACAACAACAACAAGCCGCTCAAGCCACACAAGCATTGCAAGCACAAAAGGCTGCTCAAGCACAAGCTATATTACAACTACAAGTGACACAAGAACAAGCCCAAGCACAAGAAACACAAGCACAAGCTTAAGCTCAGGAAAACGCCCAATATCAAGCACAACAAGCGCAAGCACAAGCACAACTTCTTGCACAAAGACAAGCAGCGCAATTGCAAGCATATCAGCAAGCAATAAAACAATATCTAGAGCAACAAAAAGCAGCCAAATTGGCAGCCCAACAACAAGCACAACAACAAGTGTTGTTGGAACAACAACAAGCACAATAGCAAGCACAAATCTTAGCGCAACAACAACAAGATCAACAACAGGCATTGTTCATACAACAACAGGTGGAAGCCTACCTAGTTTGGTAGAACATATATATACCATCGAACAACACACCGACCAACCCACCCATTCAACCCACAATCGAAACACCCCAAAACACCTTCATCCCACCCCCTGATCTGTAAAATGATGTAACGACACAAATCAAGTTACTTTCCCAACAAGTGCTTGATCTTCAATCAGGGTGAACAACAAAGACACCAAGCAACTTGTGTCTATATCCATTTGATAGGAGCCTAATAATGAAACCATTCCCTAAGGGATTTGAGATCCCCAAATTTGACAAATATCGAGGGATGGGAAACCCCGAAGATCACATTAGGGAATTCCAAGTTCATTGCATGGAATTCGCATATGACGATACTTATCTGATGTAGCTATTTCCTAGGAGTTTGGTAGGCAACACTATGGAATGGTTCTCTCATCTACCTTTAGGCATTAGAACATTTCAAGAAATTATAGACGCATTCATTAAGAACTACACATGCAACATTGCAATGGATGTTAGTCTAGAAGAACTCTCAGCTTTGAAATAGGGTAAGGGTGAATCATTCACTTCATTCTTACAATGATGGTGATCCAAGGCAAATCAAAGCAAGTGGACCATGCCCGAAGAACAACAAGTTTGTACCATCATTGCCAACCTTGAAGGCCTCTTGGAATTTCAATGAAGGTTCAAGTAATCACCACATATGATCAGTTGATCCCCAAAGCACTCAGCATCGAAAGAGCCCTTATGACTCAACCCGTGAGATCAACTTCATACCCCGAACAACAAAACAACTGCCCACCATCCAATTACAATGATAAACCTCACACATGGGAAATGAACAAAAACATTACTAATGATGGTGTCATAGATGCCAAGGTGGTCATTAGTGCCCCACACCAACATACACCTGCACCACAAATCCAAATACAACACCAAAACAATCATCACACAACACACCAACTAAACAAAAATCCAACAGACAATAATCTCAATGATCAAAGGGGACCACGCCAATGCAAGAGCTATCTAGAGCAAAAATACACCACTTTGGGGGAACCACTTGAAGACATAATGAAAAAGTTGGTCGACGAAAAACTCATCAAGCCTCATACATTTGAGAATTACCAAGAACCAGATGTGAAACCTCCTTGGTATAACACGAATCAACTTTGCGAGTTCCATAAAATCAAAGGCCATACCACAAACAGTTGCATGAAATTGAAAAACATCGTTCAAGATCTCATCGATAAAAGAATCATAAACGTGGAACAACCTACAAGAAATCAAGAACTTAAGATATACACAAATTCAATGTCGAATCATGGTAACAAAGGGAATAACAATAAAAAAGATAAAGGGAAAGGAATCCACTCCAATGTAAATCATGTGTATGAAATAGTTGTTGCCTCCCTAGATGAAAACTGCATGTTCGTTACTATCAAGGGAGCCTATGTTGAAGATTGTGGAGTCACCACAAGAGGCGGAAAAGAAACCATCACAAGATCATCCCAACCAAATAGAATCCCTGCATCTAGATCCATTCCTAATGGCTACAATGTCTTACATCAACTCAAGAGAATGCCAACACAAATCTCCATTATGGAGTTGCTAAAAATATCATCTACCCATAAGAAAATTCTAGAAGAAGCGTTGACCTCATCCACTGTCCCCATAGATCTTGATGTGGAGAAATTCCAAGCTATGGTCAAAAATATCATTACCCCTAATCTTCTTACATTCTCCTACTAGGATTTCCCTGCTCAACAATCTCACAACCATGCACTTAATTTTGAAGCCATAGTACATAAAAGAAAAATCAAAAGGGTCTTGGTGGATGGAGGTGCGGGTTTGAATATCTATTCTCTCAGCCTCATCAAGTAGTTGAAAATATCAGAAGATTTTATCGACAAAGGGAAGGGTATCACGATAAGAGCATATGATGATCAAAAAAGAGTGTCTGAGGGCACAATCAAACTCCCTATTCAATTAGGGCCTGCCATCATGGAGACCACTTATCAAGTCTTAGACCTCAACTTTCCATATAACATCCTCCTAGGAAGTCCATGGATCCATGCAATGAAAGCAGTAGCATCAACTTTCCACCAATGTGTGAAATTTACACATAATGGACAAGAAGTTACCATCCATGGAGATCCTGAACCCTTCTCCTATTGAAAAAATCTTGAAGCAAATTATTACAAAATCCCCCAAGTACCAAAAAATTATGAGGGCCCATCCACACCTTACATCGATCTTGCCACTCTCGCATCCACTTCTGCGACAAAGACACTCACCACTCCCACCCTTCCCACCCTCTCTAACATCAAGCTCATTATCCAAGATAGCGGTTGTGGAAACTACAAGCTCCCTAATAATTCTTTTGTAGTAGGAGAGTTACCACAATCTCCTAGATCATGGGGATGCCCACAAACAAATGAAGCTTCCACATCCCAAATGTCTCCTATGAACTATCCCAAATTTAAAAGTTGGGGAGATCTTGGCCAGGAGGTTATTGAAGCTTATCCATCTCACATGCTATATCAAGATGAAAGACCAATAGCAGACTTACCAATAGATGACAGAAGCAAGGGCCTACAAATGATGCTCGCAATGGGCTACGACAAAAATCAAGGACTTGGGAAAAATGACAATGGGATTATAATACCTATCATGCCAAAGACACGACCGATAAAAAATCTTTGCCTTGGATGTACCCCTCTGAGTATAACCATACATGGCCAAATTCCTCCAGTTAGAATGGTTAACAATCCTCCTTAGCCAACCCCAACAAAACTATGATTACCAGTGTCTACAGGTAGAGTCATAGATAACTTTACATTTGATATAACCGATGTCTGTAGTAGTAGTGATGACGAGGACCCCACACCTAACTTACCTAGGTAATTCAAGGATACCACCCTCTACATGATTAGCACCCTATCTTTTGAATCTGACCATCAAAATCATGAGATTCGCCTAGTATATCCCCAACTCATCGACTACGACCAACGAGGACCACTGGTTCTCAATACATTTGAAAATTATGAGGAACTCTCAAAATTCATGGGATTGCAGGATAAAATTCTAGATGGGGACCATAAAGCAGGGTTCATAATAGAGTTGGACACACATGCCTATTATGGGGAAACAATTGAATCCTTTAGTTGCAAAAGTGAGAAATTAAGAATAATATCCAAGTCCTTGAGTGAAAACCACACTGTGGCACTCTATGACAAGAAAAAAGTAAAAAGAAAGGATGCATCCAATAGTGAAAACCTCTCTGAGGCACTCGAGGATGGGGGATTCAATCTTCCTTTAAGAGCTATTCATTAGGAAAAGTCAGTAGCCTTGGCAGAAAAATGCAATCTGGTCAACCTAGGAACAAAGGAGACCCCACATATCACATTCTACGTAGAATCACTACTATCAGAAGAGGAAGAACTCCTAGTGGCATTCCTAAGAGAAAGATAAATAAAATTCACATGGAGTTATGCTGACATGTCAGGACTTGATCCAAAGACCATGGTTCACCACTTTGCAGTATATCCAAAATAAAAGCCTGTCAAACAAAAGCTTCAAAAAATTCATCCTCAGATCGCCCTATTAGTCAAAATGGAGCTAAAGAAGCTATTAGATGCAGGGTTCATCTGACTGATAGACTATCTAGAATGGGTATCAAACTTGGTACCTATTTCAAAACCTGATAGAAATATTAGAATCTGCACAGACTTCAGAGACTTGAATAAGGCATGTCCAAAATATGACTTCCCGCTTCCCAACACCGACATGATAGTAGACATGACAACGGGACATGACATGTTGTCATTAATGGATGGATTCTCAGGGTACAGTCAAATCATGATAGCTAAAGAGGACCAACATAAAATAGCTTTCACTTGTCCATGGGGGACACACTGTCAGAACATAATGCAATTTGGCTTAAAGAACGCAGGAGCAACATATCAAAGGGCCATGACATTGATATTCGATGACATGATTCATAAGACAGTCAAAGACTATGTTGATGACATTCTAGCTAAGTCCAGAAAGAGAAAAGATCACATAGTAACCCTAAGTGCCATCTTTGATAGACTAGAGTACAAGGTCAGACTAAACCCAAAGAAGTGTGTCTTCGGTGTACAATCAAGAAAGCTCCTCAGATATATAGTGTTAATGAGGGGTATCGAGGTGGATCCAGCAAAAGTAAAAGCAATCCTCGAGATGGAGGCACTAAAAATATTAAAGCAACTGAGAGGTCTCCAAGGCAGACTACAATCCATTCAAAGATTCATAGCACAATTGGTGGATAAACAAAACCCATACTCTCACCTACTCCACAAGGGAATAGCGTACAAATGGGATACCAAGTGTGAAGAGGCATTCAACAAAATCAAGGAAAACCTACTAACACCACCAGTCTTAATGCCACCAATCCCACGAAAACCATTGATTCTCTACATATCAGCAACAACAATAGCCCTTGGAGGTCTCCTAGCTCAACATGAAAAAAATGGAACAAAAAGGGCCATTTATTACATCAACAGAATAATGGTGGGGCATGAGCTAAACTATTCATTCATCGAGAAAGCATGCCTAGTAGTAGTGTTTTAATCACAAAAATTTAGACATTACATGTTGGCACATAAAATAAAACTCATCGTGAAAATCAACTATCTCAAGTATCTACTATCAAAGGCAATGCTCACAGGAAGAATGGAAAAATGGGTGATGATACTGTTAAAATATGACATTGAATATGTGAAGAGGAAAGCAATCAAGGGCCAAGTCATCGTAGACCAACTGGTAGAAGAACCTATCTATTCTAAGAATCCTCTTGTCTCAGAGTTTCCAGATGAATCCATTTTTAATATCAACATAGCTAACCATTGGAAACTATACTTTGATGGCTCATCCACACAACATGGATCAGGAGCTGGTGTCTTCTTCATCACCCCACAAGGGGATTGCATACCAAGGTCCTACAAACTGGCATTTCCCTGAACCAATAACATTGCAGAATATGAGGATTTAACCATGGGTCTCAGAATAACAGTGCAGTGGAACATCATAGCTCTCAAAGTATACAGAGACTCTCAGTTGATCATAAATTAGGTCAGTGATGAATATCAGACCAAGGATGACAAGCTCACTCCATACAAGAAATTAGTGGAGACGCTCAAGGAATCCTTCATCGAAATAACATTTGAGAAGACTCCTAGAACCAACAAAAGAGCAGTAGACGCCATGGAAACAATTGGATCCTTGATCGATATCCCCCACAACGTCCCAAAATATGAATTCCTAATTCAGAAGCTTCTCGTAAATGCATTCAAGGTACCAGAATCAGAATATGTGTGCAAAATCATTGGTCCTGGAAATCCTTGGTATCAAAACATTTACACATACCTTTGAATAGGAGTCATACCCGTCGGCTTACCATCAAACCAAAGACAAAACTTTGTCAAAAAGGCATCTAGATTTGTTATCCTAGGTGATACCCTATATCGTAGGAGCATAGAAGGAACCCTATTGTGATGATTAAATGCTGAGGAGGCATTGACTACTCTAACTGAAGTACATAATGGTATCTATGGTTTGCACTCGAGTGGAATGACCATAGCTAAGAAATTGCTGAGGATGGGGTATTATTGGCCCATAATGGAAAGAGAAGCACATGACTATGTCAGAAGGTGTCTACAATGTTAGTAGCATGGGGACCTCATCCATGCTCCAACTCAAGAGCTTCATCCTATCATCACACCATGGCCCTTTTCAAAGTGGGGATTTGATCTCATTGGAAAAATCACACCCGCCTCATCTAATGGCCATAAATTCATCATAACTACAATAGAGTACTTTACTAAGTGGCTAGAAGCCATACACATGACATGAATAACTAGGAAGCAGATTTCTAAGTTCATCCTGAACTATCTCATTTTCCTCTATGGTGTTCCACAAGCCATTATCTCAGATAATGGGACGCCATTCAAGAATCAGGAGGTTCATGACTTATGCAAAAAATTCAAAATCCAACATTGCTTCTCCACCCCATACTATCCCCAAGGAAATGGCCAACCAGAAGCTACAAACAAAACCATTCTGAAAATCCTCAAGAAAATAGTCAATGACATAGGTCATGACTAGCATTTACAACTTAATTCTGCCCTCTGGGCCTATCAAACCAACATCCGCACACCCACCAGAGCCACCCCCTTCTCCCTAGTCTATGGATCAGAAGTAGTACTCCCTATTGAGATTGAGCTCCCATCACTTAGGATATCACTGCAAAACCTCATCATAGATGAAGAGTACTGAGTATCAAGATTGAATGAGCTAGAGCTATTGGATGAGTGAGGTATAGATGCTTTGAATCATTTGCAAGTCTATCAAAATAGACTCAAAAGGATCTACAATAAGAAAATTAGAAGTAGGACATTCCAAGTCGGAGAACTGGTCTTAAAAGAAAATCAGAAGAATGTCCCAAACCCAAGTAGCAAAGGAAAATTTGAACCCAATTGGTTGGAACCATTCATTATCACAACAAGTTACAAATAAGGGGCATATCAGCTATCAACACCCGAAGGGGAACCTCTGCAAGAGCCCATGAATAGCTCCCATCTCAAAAAGTTTTATGCCTAAATCTTTCAAGGTATAGAACCAAAAAATACAAAAAATAAAATAAAATTCCTGAAAAAATGGTTACTTCGATGAAAACCTAGCAAACAGGCATCTTGGTGGCAACAAAAAAATAAAAAAAGCAAAAAATCCAAAAAAATTAGAAAAAGGATCAAAAATAGTAAAGAGAAAAAGATCGTCCTCTAGTGAAAACCACTTCGATTACACTTTGGATAGGTAGCTTGGTGAAACCAGGCAAACAGGCATCTTGCATAAATAATCACTTTCCATCCACTAGGATCTTTACGGCTTGTTCTACATCCATAGCGCTTCCATCATCCATCGCATTCGAATCTCCATCCATCACTCATTCACTCGCATCCGCACCATAGCTTGGTCCTGTTTTTCATATCATGATCCTCCTTGTACTACTCGGCCCATCCTCAAGGTCAATTTGTCCTACCTTTATCGAAGTAATCTATTGCATCACATTGGGGGCATGATTCTTATTAGATCGGATTCGTGTATATCCTTAATATCCTCAAATTAGAAAATCCAAAAACATTCAAAATCATCAAAAGCCAAAAATAAGGTCATCTTGTTGAACTACGTCATCTCTAAGCTTGAATATAGGAAAGGTTGATGTTTGATCATCCCCCAAGACACTTAGGTCAGTCCTTTAGGAGTCTGTCATAATAAACTGACATCTCATCATGTATATCTTCATCTGTAAACTGGTTAGGTCATTAGTCAAACTATGTGGTATCTGCATGAATAATGTAGGCAAGGATAATCTATTGATGAGCCCCCGAGGCCCCTAGGATAGGTCTTTAGGTTAGTCTCTTGGTCAAAACGTCAGAAAAAACCCCAAAACATTCAAAAAATTAAAAAATCAAAACATTTGTAAAATCTTGAAAACACCAAAAATAGCCTCAAAACATTGCAAAAAGATCAAAAACATCCAAATATTTGAAAAAATCCATCCATGTCATCTCACCTACACCCACAATAACATCACTCATAATAAACTAATTGTCATCCTCAACCTTTGGTGAGATAGTTAGAAGCAAGTCTAGCAGGATAAAAGTGAAAACTCAAAACATCAAGTCTTAGGTCTAAGTTAGTGCATAAGCAAGTTGGTCATCTCTTTGTATCGGTAACTCATCATCCAAATTGGTCCCATATCAATCATCATTTAGAATGCTTTGAATAAACGAAATAATGTGCCATCATCCACTAACATGTCCTAGGATGAATCCTTCCTACAATGGGCATTATCTTTTGGCAATAAGTTTCGGTTCTTATCCTTAGAAAACACATCCTCTTTTTTGTTAGCGGTATTCAAGAGCATCAGCCTATTTGTTTACTTTGGTTTTAACTTTGAATTATCTTATTGCGCTCATTCCAAGGACTTCTCGATGATATCCAAACAAGAGGATTTAGAGAAATAGGAATGGGGCAATGATGAATATCTTTTTGTCTACTATGCTTGTTGGACGTTCTTGTAATATAACCTCGACGAATACTTGCTTTGTTAGGTATGTACAGAGGAGGTCTTGGACAACTTGTTGACTATTGCATTGAAAGGTTCACCTTTTTGTGTTTTGGTCTGAGGTGTTTGAAACTTCTAGAGTGCATCCTAGCAAGGTTTCCATATGTTAGGTGTGAACAAGAATACTCTTATATGCTTGTCAAGTCAAAATCCATCACACTAGGTACAACACCATCTTGGTTTTCTATACCTTGATGCATCGCACCACGTGTGTTATCAAACATAAGAAAATTTAGCCCTTTGAAAATCCCAATTCCTTGGAAAGTAATTATCATCATCATTTTCATTTGCATCATCTTGTGTCTTGTTGAAATGACTTCTTCTCTTCTTGCTCACCGCACTAACAAGGTACTATGACAGTTGTTTATCACCACCATCATCGTCATCGATCCTGCATCCACAAACCATTACCATATTGCATAAACATATCATATAGGAAACATATGCATTGCATTTCAACCATCATATAAACAGGTCATCATAGGAATTCTTCATAGACAGGTGCATCCATTTCATCCATTACATTACATTGTATTGCAATAAATCAATTACCGCATAAACATTCATTTTCATTTCATAACCATTTCACATTATCACACACTGCATAATAATAAACAATAGGTATATAGGCATTATAAGATAATCCATCACATACATACTGGCATAACATCATAAATTCATCTCATGCATTAAGTCCATTTTGCATAAAACATTATCATATCATTGCATATAGTACATCATATTAATGCATCACATACATTACATCATCATTCAATATGTTTAGAATAGTAACATTTGTCATTCTAAGAATCTTAAAAAACCATCTCATTGGCATCATATCATGACCATCGCATTACATCATCCACATCATATCATAAATAGCATCATAAATCATTCATTGCATAAATAATTCCACATAAGCATAAATAGAAAACAATCCATCACATACAAAGCGCACATCCACCCATAATTCGTCCATATATAATCATAATCCACATAACATTGCACAGATAATCATATAGACAACATCATTACACATTACATAAATACATTTGCATATCATAGGTTAACATAATATAAATTTTTTTAGTCATAATCATAATGCATACATCATCAGAAATAAATGCATCCATAAAAGCATCATTGCATAGCATATAGAAGTAAAATCATCCATGCATAAATAAAGAGTACACATCACATCACATCAAAAAATCATCGGCTCATATATATAACACAATTGTCATAGTATAGGTAATAAATCAGATCACTGTACATGTATGTCAATCAGTACAAAAGGCCCATCGAGCTATCAAAAATGAGCCCATAAGGCACAAAAAGCATCGTATCATCTCGATCAGGCTCTGTCCCTATGAATGCTTCCCTCACCTCTGTCACCGTGACCCTCTACTAGTCTATGGCTAGCCTGCTCTGAGTACTCTGGGACCTACTCTGCTCTGGGTACAACCTCATGGTAATACCTCTAATAGTACTTGGCCTCTCAGACGACATCCCTATAGGACCGAACTGACACTGTACCTTGGGAGGAGGAGGCTGCCATGCTCTCTAGTTGTTGTCTCCTACCTAACACAATGGCTGCCTATAGCTCCACAACCTATCTCTGCTGTACGCCCTGATCCCTCTTGGCCCTGAGCTACTCTTTCTTAGCCCTCGCCTGATCTTTCTCGGCTATCATAGCCTGGACCTGGGCCTGCAACTATGCAATCAAAGTATCTCATGCATTTGTCTATCCTACTGGCTGTACTCCTAGCTGTACATGTGGTTGTACTTAAGGCTGATCATCGCCTCATGGTGGTACACTTGGTGGCTCTTGCTACTAGCCCTGCATATGCACATCGCCTTGCCCTAGCTGAACTGGCGGCACAACTGGCTAGTCCTATCGAGTAACCCCCCTCCAGCCTCATCCTCCCCCTCTGCCTCTAACTCTCCGTAGATCTGGGTCTACACCTAGAATAGTCAACCAAAGCGGAGGCTAGAATCAATCCCTATAGACTTGATTCGTGCCTGGATCTGTGAGTCCCTGATCGTAAGCCCACGGTTGAACCACCAAATTCTTGAAGTTGTCCATGACCTTTGAAGTAGGAATGTACCGCCCCCATGACACCTGTGTCATGCTACGGGTGAAGATGGCTACATAGTCCCCATTAGGACAATCCTGCAGGTGCCCAAACTAATGTTGCACATGCCCAAGCAAGTACCTCTTGATCATGGTGTGCTCCCACCCCTGCATATACTGGTCTTGGTGGCAATAGAACAACTAATCAGCATTGTCATCCCATCCAGGCCGACCAAGGTATGGTCGCCAGGTGAATACTAGCATCTCATCCAAGACGCTCCTTCAGTAGGGGATCACATGCTCACCAGTGTGTGTGAAGGACACACCACTTCTATATCACCTCATGAGGGGATTGTCTAGAAACATCGAAATTGAAACAACATGTGGACGCAACACATCAATGTGCTCCCATGCCTAGATGTGAAGAAGAGTCATGCCTGCTCTGAGTGCTCTACCATCCATGTAGACATACTTATGGAGGTTCTTGTATAGTGAAGCTAGAAGAACAGGCCCCCATGCGAAACAAACCGGCATGTCTCACACCATTCACTCCCAACATTATCCCCCATTGGGACTGAAGTATCGACCTTATCTGTTAGGGGTAACGAAACTCGAAATGAGGGCTGCAATCACCCAACAGTAGGGAGGTGCCAAGATCCTGTGCCGCTTGAGCTCTATCTGACTCTCACAAAAGATGATGTCCTGTGTGATGAGGACTCTATGGTAGGCCTCACACCCCTCGTCCATATCAAAAATCATCTAGCTACCATGAATCAACAATCTCAAAATATGCCAAACATCCTCCAAGGTGATGGTGGCCTCACCAGTGGGAAGATGAAATGAAGACGTCTAGCTGTGCCATCTCTTGGCCAGCATAGATAGCATCCCTAAGTGAGTGTGGAAGGGCATCATGTAAGTAATGTACCATAACCCCACAATCCAAAGTCGATCCTAGTCCCTATCGCTCAGGTCCTGTAAGAAACCTGAAAAATCTCATGACCTGTGCTCTCGAGAGTAGAGCTCCCTCGCCATGTCCTGCATCAGGGAAGGTCAACATGTTAAAAATTTTGAAAAATTTCTTATTGAGCGTTCAAAAAACTTCTCCAGCGGTGTAGCTTGTGATGGCGTCACAGTTTGATTTCTAATCAAACTCCGATGTTAGGGATTAAAAGAGAAAAATGGCATCGTTGCGGTGCACTTTCCCTTCTAGCGTCACAGTTTGAGTGAAATCAGGACCGTCGCGTCGCACTTTTCAAACCAAACTGCCACCTCCGAGCTCAGTGTCAGAGTTTTTAAACTCCAAACTGCACCACCATGCAATATCGCACCGCGCGACACAGTTTGATTGCCAAGTGGTGCTATATAGCGTTGCTATAGGTGGACAGACCTTTTAAAGCATTAAATGAGGCATTAAATGAAAAAAATGAAGCTCAGGTAAGGGTCACATACTGGTGCCCCAATGCCAGGTGGCTGCTGGTATGTCCGAACTCGATCAAAAATATGTAGGGGAAGCTGTCATTGCACCATATCATTGAAAATTTAGAGCTCAAATCTCAAAGTTGTTGGCAGAGGTGTGTGAAAATGACTTGAAAGTGACCCCTCGAGCCCCTTTTAAGCCTAGAAATTAGGGTTTTTTCACCCTGATTGGCTGTCTTGTTAGGGTTTTGGACCCCCAAACATGTTTCTGTCCACTTGAGGCCTGTTTTACATTGTTTTATTGCATTTAGACACGTTTTTAGCCTCCTGGAGCCCTTTCGGACCTATCAGGTACTTTATCCTCTCTTTTTTGGCGAGATCACCCAAAAATTGAAATTTTCATCTAATCTCTCGAGGGGGCAATATAATGGCATGTTTTCTCTCACCAGGAAGCAGTGGGGCAAGTTTTTGAATAATCAAAATTTCCAAATTTGATCGAGATCATTTATTCTTTGAACCAACACAACAAGTGCATCTCTTCAAAGAGGGGAAAAATGTAGACACGTAAAATATATCGATTGACATTGTGCATCTGATCCTGATTACTAACATCATTTCATCCTAAATCATCCCTCAGTCTAACCATTTAATCAAATCTCCCTATCTAATTAAATTCATCAATTTCTCTCTCTTAATTAAATAAATCATTTTATCTAATCAAGTCATCTCTTTTGTTAATTAAATCAATCCATCTAATCTAATTATCCTTATTTAATTAAATAACTAATTTTATTTGATTAAATCTCTAAAGTCTATCCATTAAATTAAATAAATTGAAATCTTATTTGATTTAATCTAACACCATCTCTTTTAATTAAATAAATCAAAATCCTTATTTAATTAATCTCTTACCATATTCCTCTCTTATTTGATTTAAATAAATCCATCAATTTGAGTCAAATAGGTCACATCATCTAATCTCCTATTAAATTAATTAACCCTTGATTAATTTAATTCTAAATCATGTCCCATCCTCTAGATTTTGCAAGTTGCACATGAAAATAGATTTAATTCATTTATTAAATCTCTATTTTCCTCACAACGCATCTTTTGGAATATTCTCCAAATTTGAATTCAAAAATTCCAAGTCAACATGTACATCCAACAAGGCAATAACTTCATCTTACATGTCCTTTTCCTTGAGCCAAGTGGCATTTATTACATTTTCCCTTCCCTCTTACAAATCATTTCAACAAATTTGAAATTAAAAAATATGCATTTATTGGCACAATTCTCAAATCTTGCACATCCTCTATCCATTCATAGATTGACAAGTGACATCATGCCATTGGATGAATGTTAGTCCCACATTGCTCAAATTTGGACATTCATCCATCTTGGAATTCCATAAATAAAGAGCTCATATCCTCATTTTAACATCCACAAATTATGCAAAGTTATTATGCTAAAATATTTAGCCATTTTCATCCATCATGATTGAGTTCTTAGCTAGGTTTTTTTGTAGATTTTTTGTTTGGAGCTCTCATCCTTCACCATCAAAGTGGATCAATCATCATTAACATATCAATCTTGCATCTTAGGAATTGGGAAAGGGCCAAATTTTCACATCAACTTGGCACCAATTCCCCCATGGGATCATATTTTTGCTATTCTAATTAGGATTCAATATTTGTTTTGTCATTTCCATTGTGTTCTTCACTATTTTCTTCCTAATTTGAGTGTTGTAAATGGATTTCATAGGGAATCCTTATTCATGCTTGCAATTGATTAACTAATGTTTTTTTTCTCTTTGTTTTGCAGGTATTAGGACTGAGGTTCACATAGGATGAAACAATGTTAGTGGTTAGGATCAGATGCACAATGTCAATTAGTACATTTTACGTGTCTACATTTTTCCCCTCTTTGAAGCAATGCACTCATTGCGTTGGTTCAAAGAATAAATGGTCTCGATCAAAGCCAAAAAAAATTCATTTTCAAAATCTTGCCCCACTACTGCCCAGTGAGAGAAAACATGCCAATATATTTCCCCCTTGAGAGATTGGACAAACATTTTGATTTTTGGGTGATCTCACGAAAAAAAGAGGACAAGGTGCTCGACAAATCCAAAAAG
Organism: Sequoia sempervirens; assembly: GCA_007258455.2. NCBI lineage: Eukaryota > Viridiplantae > Streptophyta > Pinopsida > Cupressales > Cupressaceae > Sequoia > Sequoia sempervirens. Next base: position 687,876,226 of record VDFB02000003.1, read on the forward strand.
GCTTCAAGAGGCCAAAAATGTGTCTAAATGCAATAAAATGATGTAAAACAGGCCTTAACTAGATAAAAACAGGTTCAAGGGTTCAAAACCATAGCAGGATAGCCAAATAAGGTGAAAACCCCTAATTTTCAAGGTTAAAAAGGCTCTAAGGGGTCACTTTCAATTCATTTTCACACACAGCCCTCTAGCAATCCTAAGATTTGAGCTCTGACCTTTTGACGATATGGCACAATGACAACTCGTGATGCACATTTCTGACCGAGTCTAGACATACCAGCGACCACCCGGCATTGGGGAACCGGTGAGTCATCCTTACTTGAGCTTTATCTCTCATTTTTCACATTCATTTATTGCTTTTAAATTTAGTTATTCTGTAGTGGCACTATATGGCGCCACTCAAAAATCAAACTATGCTGCTCGGTGTCAAATTGCACCGTGACGGTGGAGTTTGGAGTTTGGAAAGAAACTTCAAACTTCGATGTTGATGCCATGGCCTGTGGGGTCATTTACAAAGTGCAACATGGTGGTGGTTTATCAAACAGGAATCTGTTCAAATTGAACTGCTTAGCAAAAAAGTGCACTGTGGCGGTATGCTTTCGAAATTTTGTGCCCCAACATCACATTTTTAAAAAGATTCAAACTACGATGCCTTCACAGATAGTAACACTAGAGTGATTTTTTGGACGCTCAGCATGAAATTTTTAATTTTTTTGACATGGTGACCCTTCCTGATGCCAGACATAGTGAGGGAGCTCTATTCCCAAGAGCACAGGTCATGGGATCTCTTCGATTATTTGTGAGACCTCAATGACAGAGAGCAGGATCGATTATAGGACATGGGGTTGTGGCACATCACATATGCAGCGCCTGTGCGCTCCCACCTTGGGATCATGTCAGTGCTTGCTGAGAGATGGCATAGCGAGACCTTGTCTTTCCACCTTCCTACCGACAAGGCCACTGTCACCTTAGAGGAGGTGTGGTGCATCCTAAGATTATCGATTCATGGTCGGCATGTTATTTCTAATATGGATGTCGGGCGGGATGCTTGTCACACAGTCCTCGCTACAAAGGAAATTATCTTTTGTGAGGGTCAGATTGAGCTTGAGCATCATAGGTCTCTGTCCTCTCCCTTATGCTTGGTTGTTGTGGCCATCATTTTAGGTCTTGTTGCCCTAGATCGGTGAGGCCGATACTTCAATACTAGTTGGGGAATCTGCTGGGAGCGCATGGTGATGCATGATAGGCTAGTTTGTTTTGCTTAGGGGCCTGTTCTTCTTGCTTCACTTTACAGATATTTGCATGAGTACATCTACCTTGATGGTAGAACACTTGGGGTAGGTGTTACACTTCTCCACATATGGGCGTGGGAGCACATTGTTTTTTTTCTACCATGGGTTGTTGCAGTACCGATGGGGCCTGATGATCCCCTTGTATGGCATTACAGAGGTGGTGTGTCCTTTACACACATGGGCAAAGCATGGAATTCCCTACTGGAGGAGATTCCTAGATGAGATGCAGGATTTTACATGGTGTCCCTATCTTGGTCGGCCCAGATGGGCCGATGATGCAAAGCATATTTTCTTTCATCAGGACCAGCTTATGTAGGGGTAGGAGCATACCATGGTGGAGAGATATTTTCCAGGGTGCATTCAACACCAGTTTAGTGAGCCACAAGACTAGCCACATGATTATTATGTGGCCATATTTTTCTACAGTCACATGCTCCATGGGGTCGATACATTCCTACTTATGAGGCCATTGATAGCTTTAGACATTTGGTGGCTTAGCCATGGGCTTACAATCAAGGGCCTGTGGATCTAGGTGTCACACAAGCATACAAAGACTAGTTCTAGAGGCAGCAGGAGCAGGTAGGTGCATCGCCATGAGCTGAGGGTGAGGATCAGCCTCACGTGCAACCCACACAAGCACAACTAGTAGGGTAGCCAGATCCTAGAGACACTAATTGCACAGTTACAGGGTCAGGTTTAAACTTTGATAGGGGAGAGGGGTTAGGCCAGGGTTGAGAGAGATCAGGTCAGGTCCGAGAGAGACCAGGCCATTTTACAGAGGTAGGCCATAGACCTATAGGCAGCCACAGAGATGGGCCAATGACAACAGTTAGAGAGCATGTCATCCTCCTCCTCTTAGAGCACAATGTCCATTCGGTCTTACAGGGAGGTCATCCAAGAGGTGGATTATTACCGTATGCATTATCATCAGACTGTGCATAGAGTAGAGTGGGCCCTAGACTACTCGCAATGGACTAGCCACAGACCAACAGAGGGTCATGGTGATAGGGGCGAGGGCAGCAAACAGGATGGATAGACCTTGTTTTGATCAAGATGATACTTTTCCTGCCTTATGGGCTCCTTTGTGATAGCCCAATGGGCCTTTCTGTACTTATTGACACACATGTACAGTGATCTGATTTATTTTGTACTATGACAATTACTCGATGATGATATATATATGAGATGATGGTTTTGATATGATGTGTGTGTATCATTTGTTTATGCATTTATGGATGGTTCTATTCTATATGCTATGCAATGATGTTGTGATGTGATGCGATGTGTATATGGATGCATTTCCTTCTGATGATGTATGCATTATGATTAGATCTTATATTCTATTGTTTATTCATGGTATGCATATGGATTTTTATGATATGCAATATGAATGGATGATGATGATGATGATGATCTATGTATGTTGATGCAAATGATATGATATGTGATATGAAATGTAATATAAAAAATGATATGGAGATGATCTATGGTGTAGATGCAAAATGATATGTGAATCATGCTTATAAAATTATTATGGATGGATGTATGCTTTTGCATGCAATGCATTTTTTATGCTTATAATGGTGTGGAATGATTTATGCAATGCAATGTAAAAAATGATTGCGATGTTATTTATGAGGTGTTCTATATATTGGTGTGGATGACTAATGAACGATATAACACAATGTAAATGCAATGGTCATGTTTTATATGATATGTATTGATGATGCAAATGAGATGGTTTCAAGATGCTTAGAATAACAAATATTATTATCCTAAACATGTTAAATGATAATGTAATGTATGTGATGCATTTAATGTGATGTGATGTAATATATGAAATTATATGTTAATGCAAAGTGGTATGGTGATGTTTTATGCAAAATGAGTGTAAGTTGGGAGATAAATTTATGATGTTATGTGATGTGAATATGCAATGGATTATCTATAATTCTTATGTACCTATTATATATGATTATGCAGTAGATGGTAATGTGAAATGGTTATGAAATGCAAATGAATGTGATGGTTCATGTGATGAATGTAATGTGATGAAAAAAGTGGATGCAATGTAATGAGAAAGGGATGTGATAATTTATGAAAAATGCTTATAATAACATGTTTATATGATGATGAAAATGCAATGCATATGTTTCCTATATGATATATTTATGCAATATGCTAATGATTTGTGGATGCAGGATCGATGACGATGATGATGATGATGATGATGACCAACTGTCATAGTACTTTGTTAGTGTGATGAGAAAGAAGGGATGAAAGAGAAGATGTCATTTCAGCAAGACACAAGATGATGAATATGCAAATGATGATGCCTACTTTCTGAGGAGTTGGGATTTCAAACGGCCAATTTTCTTATGTTTGATAACACACATGGTATGATCCATCAAGGTATAGAGAACCAGGATGGTGTTGTACCTAGTGTGATGGACTTTGACTTGACAAACAGATAGGAGTATTCTTGTTCACACCTAACATACACAAACCTTAATAGGATGCACTTTAGAAGTTTCAAACACCTCAGACCGAAAAATGGAAAAGTAAAACCTATCAATGCAATAGTCAACAAGTTGCCCAAAACCTCCTCCATACATATCTAACAAAACAAGTATTCACCAAGGTTATTTTACAAGAATGTCCAACAAGCACAACAAACAAATGATCGTTTCCCCATTCCTATTTCTCTAAATCCTCTGTTTGGATATCATCGAGAAGTCCTTGGAATGAGCACAATAATATAAGTCAAAAAGATAAAGAAAAAGTAAACAAACAAGCCGATGTTCTTAAATAACGCTAACCAAAAGGGAATGTGTTTTTAAGGATACGAACCGAAACTATTGCCAAAAGATAATGCCCATTGTAGGAGGGATACATCCTAGGACATGCTAGTGGATGGTGGCATGCCATTTCATTTATCCGAAGTGTTCTTTCAAATGATTGATATGGGACCAATTGGATGATAGGTTATCGACACAAAGAGTTGACCAACTTTTTTATGTACTGACTTAGACTTGAGACTTGACGTTTTGAGTTTTCACTTTTTACTGACTAGACTTGTTTCTGATTATCTTACCAAAGGTTGAGGATGACGATCATTTATTATGAGTGATATTATCGCAGGTCAAAGCGAGATGAGACAAGTGGATTTTTTCAAATATTTGGATGTTTTTGGAGTTTTTGTAATGTTTTGAGGCTGTTTTTGGTGTTTTTGAGATTTTTCAAATGTTTTGGGGTTTTATGAGATTTTGACCAAGAGACTAACCTAAGGACCTATCCTAGGGGCCTCAAGGGTTGATCAACAGATTAGACTTTCCTACATTATACACGTAGAGACCACGTAGTTTGACAGACGACTTGACCGATTTACAAATGATGATATACATGATGAGATGTTAGTTTATTATGACAGACTCCTAAAGGAATGACCTAAGTGTCTCAGGGGATGATCAAAGATCAACCTTTCCTACATTCAAGGCTCAAAGACCCGTAGTTTGACAAGACGACTTTGTTTTTGACTTTTTGATTGACTTTTGACCTATTTTTGGATTTTGGTGATTTTTCAATGTTTTTTGGATTTTCTGATGTTTTGATGTTTTTGGGATTTTTTGATTTTAGGACTTCAAGACTATACACGAATCTGATCCAATGAGAACATGGCCCTAGTGTGGTGCAATAGACTACTCTGATAAAGGAAGGACAAATTGACCTTGAGGATAGGCCGAGTAGTACTAGGAGGGATCATAATACGAAAATAGGACCAAGCCATGGTGCGGATGTGGGTGGGTGAGTGATCGATGGAGAATGTGATGGATGATGGAAACGTAATGGATGGATGATGCAGAACAAGCCATAAAGATCCTAGTGGATGGAAAGTAATTATTTACACAAGGCACCTATTTACCAGGTTCTCACCAAGGTACTTGCCCAAAGTGCCACCGAAGTGGTTTTCACTAGAGGATGATTTTTTTCTTTACTGTTTCTTAATCCTTTTTTTGATTTTCTTGGGATTTTTTGCTTTTTGATTTTTTTTTTGTCACCAAGATGCCTATTTGCCAAGTTTTCAACAAAGTAACCATTTTTTCAAGACATTTTTTGATTTTTTGATTTTTTGGTTCTATACCTTGAAAGATTAGGCATAATTTTGTTTGAGATGAGAGCTATTCATGGGTTCTTGTAGAGGTTCCCCTTCGGGTGTTGATAACTGATATCCCCCTAACTTATAACTTGCTGTGATAATGAATGGTGCCAACCAAGTGGGTTCAAATTTTCCTTTGTTGCTTGGGTTTGTGACATTCTTTTGATTCTCCTTTAGTACCAATTCTCTGACTTGGAAAGTCTTGCTTCTGATTTTCTTATTATAGCTCCTCTTGAGTATATTCTAGTAGAATTGAAAATGATTTAAAACATCTATACAACGCTCATCCAATAGCTCCAACTAATTTAGTCTTGATATTCGGTACTCTTCATCCGTGATGAGGTTTTGTAGTGATATCTTGAGTGATGGGAGCTCGATCTCAATGGGGAGTATTGCTTTTGATCCGTAGACCAAGGAGAAGGGGGTGGCATTAGTGGGCGTGCAGATGCTGGTTCGGTAGGCCCAGAGGGTGGGATTGAGCTATAGATGCCAGTCATGACCTACATCATTAACTATTTTCTTGAGGATTTTCAAAATGGTTTTATTAGTGGCTTCTGCTTGGCCATTGCCTTGGGATATTATGGGGTGGGGAAGCGATGTTGGATTTTGATTTTTTCACACAAGTCATGGACATCCTGATTCTTAAATGGTGTCCCATTATCTGAGATAATGTCTTGTGAGACACCATAGAGGAAAATGAGATAGTTCAGGATGAACTTTGATATCTGCTTCCCAGTTATATACGTCATGGGTATGGCTTCCACCCACTTAGTAAAGTACTATGTGGTGGTTATAATGAACATGTGGCCATTAGATGAAGTGGGCGTGATTTTTCCAATGAGATCGAGTCCCCACTGTGAAAAGGGCCATGGTGTGATGATGGAATGAAGTCCTTGAGATGGAGCATGGATGAGTTCTCCATGCTGCTGACATTGTAGACACCTTTTGACCTAGTCATGTGCCTCTCTTTCCATTGTAGGCCAATAATACCCCATCCTCAGTAGTTTCTTAGCTATGTTCATTCCACTCGAGTGTGAACCACATATACTGTTATGTACTTCAATTAGAGTGGTCAATGTGTTCTCAACGTTTAAACAACATAGTAGGGTTCCTTCTATGCTCCTATGATATAGGGTATCTCCTAGGATGACGAATTGGGATGCCTTTTTGACAAAGGTTCATTTTAGGGTTGAGGGTAAGTCGGCAGGTATGATGCCCATTCGAAGGTATGTATAAAGATCATGGTACCAAGGATCATTGGGACCAATGATTTTGCACAGAAATTCTAATTCTGGTACCTCAAATGCAAGCACAAGAAGCTTCTCTATTAGGAATTCATATTTTGGAATGTTGTGGGAGATGTCCAGTAAGGATCCAATTGTTGCCATGGCATCTGCTGCTTTATTATTGGCTTTGGGTATCTGCTCAAATGTGATTTTGATGAAGGATTCTTTGAGAATCTCCACTAGTTTATTATATGGAGTGAGCTTGTCATCTTTAGTTTGGCATTCATCATTCACTTTGTTTATTATCAATTAAGAGTCTTTGTATACTCTGAGAGCTATAATGTTCCTTTGCATTGCTATTCTGAGACCTATGGTTAAAGCCTTGTATTCTGCAATGTTATTAGTGTAGGGAAATGACAGTTTGTAGGACCTTGGTATGCAATCCACTTGTGGGGTGATAAAGAAGACATCGGCTCCTAATCCATGTTGCATGTATGATCCATCAAAGTAAAGTTTCCAGTGGTCGGCTATGTTGAGATTAAAAATAGATTCATCTGGAAACTCTAAGATGAGGGGATTCTCTGAATAGATTGGTGCTTCTGCAAGCTAATTTGCAATAACTTGGCCTTTGATTGCTTTCTACTCCACATATTCAATGTTGTATTCTGATTGTATCATCACCCATTTGGCCATTCTTCTAGTGAGCATTTCCTTTGATAGTAAGTACTTGAGAGGGTCGATTTTGGTGATGAGTTTTATTTTGTGTGCCAACATGTAATGTCTAAATTTCTATGATGCAAACACTGCTTCTAGACATGCTTTCTCTATGAATGAGTAGTTTATCTCATGCCCAACCATTGTTCTGCTAATATAATAGATGGCCCTTTCTATTCCATTTTCATCATGCTGAGCTAGGAGAGCTCTAAGGGCTACTGCTATTGCTGACACGTAGAGAATTAATGGTTTTCTTGGGATTCATGGCATTAGGAATATTGGTTTAAGTAGATATTCTTTGATTTTATTGAAGGCATCTTCACACTTGTTATCCCATTTGTACGCTACTCCCTTGTGAAGTAGCTGAGAGTATGGGTTTTTTTTGTCTGCCAGCTATGCTATGAACCTGCGAATCGATTGAAGTCTACCTTGGAGACCTCTCAATTTCTTTAATGTTTTGGGTGCCTCCATCTCAAGGATTGATTTTACTTTTGCTGGATCTACCTCAATACCTCTCATTGACACTATGTATCCTAGCAAATTTCCTAAGTCTATACCGAAGACGCACTTCTTTGGGTTTAATTGAGCCTTGTATTCTTCCAGCCTATCAAAAATGGCTCTTAGGGTTACTATGTGATCCTTTCTCCTTTTGGACTTGGCTAGAATCTCACCAACATAATCTTTGACATTTTTGTGAATCATGTCATGGAAGATTAATGTCATGGCCCTTTGGTATGTTGTTCCTGCATTCTTCAAGCCGAATGACATCATATTCAAGCAGTAAGTCCCCCATGGACAAGTAAAGGCCATTTTGTGTTGGTCTTCTTTAGCAATCATTATCTGGTTATAACCTAAGAATCTGTCCATCAAGGAAATCATTTCATGTCCCGTCATCATGTCTACGATCATGTCAATATTGGGAAATGGGAAATCATCTTTCAGACATGCTTTGTTCAAGTCTCTGAAGTCTGTGTAGATTATGATGCCCCCATCAGGTTTTGAGATAGGCATCAAGTTTGACACTCATTCTGGATAATCTACTGGTCGAATGAATCCTGCATCTAATAGCTTTTTTAATTCCATTTTGACTAGCAGGGCGATCTAAGGGTGCATTTTCCTAAGTTTTTGTTTAATAGGCTTTGCTTCTGGGTATACTGCTAAGTGGTGAACCACGATCTCTGGATCAAGCCTTGGCATGTTAGCATAGCTCCATGCAAATTTTATCTGTCTCTCTCTTAGGAAGGCTGCTAGGAGCTCTTGTTCTTGTGATAGTAATGATTCCACATAGAATGTGATGTGTGGGGTTTCCTCTGTTCCTAGATTCACCAAATTGCAATTTTTTGCTAGGACTGCTAATTTTTCTTGATGAAGAGCTCTAAAAGGAAGATTGAATCCCCCATCCTTAGGAACCTTGGAGAGGTTTTCATTGTTGGATGCATCCTTTATTTTTAATTTTTTCATGTCAGAGAGTGCCACGTGTGGTTTTTAATCAAGGACTTGGATATTATTCTCAATTTTCCACTTTTGTGACTAAGTGATTCAATCTTTTCCCCATAATAGGCACGTGTATCTAGCTCAATTATGAAGCCTACTTTGTGATCCCCACATGGAATGTTATCCCATAGTCCCATGAATTCTAAAGTTCCTCATCATTTTTGAATGTATCAAGAACTGGTGGTCCTTGTTGGTCGTAGTTGATGAGTTGGGGGTATACTAGGAGGATTTCATGATTTTTATGGTTTGATTCAAAAGATAGGGTGCTAATCATGAAAAGAGTGGTATCCTCAAATAGCCTAGGTAAGTTGGTCATGGGATCCTCGTCATCACTACTACTACAAACGTCGGTTATGTCAAATGTGAAGTTATCTATGACGTGACCTATAGATACTAGTAAACACAATTCAATTTTAGTTTGCTAAGGAGGATTTTTGACCTTTCTAACTGGAGGACCTTAGCCACGTATGGTTATACTCAAAGGGGTACATCCAAGACCATGACTTCCCATTCACATCTATGGAATGATAGGTATTATAAGCCCATTGTCATTTTTCCCAAGTCTTTGATTGCTATCATAGCCCATTGCGAGCATCATTTGCAGACCCTTGCTTCTATCATCCATTGGTAAGTCAGCTAGTGGTCTCTCATCTTGGTATAGCATATGCGATGGATCTTCCTCGATAACCTCTTGGCCAAGATCTCCCTAACTTGTAAAGTTGGGATAGTCTTCAGGAGATGTTTGAGATGTGGAGGCTTCATTTATTTATGGACGTCCCTGTGATCTAAGAGATTGTGGTAACTCTCCTATCACAAAAGTATTTTTAGGGAGCATGTAGTTTCCACAACCTTTATCTTGGATGATGACCTTAATATTAGAGATGGTGGGAATGGTAGGAGTGGCAGGTGTCTCTTTCATAGAAGTGGAAGCGAGAGTGGCAGGATCAATGTATAGTGTAGATGAGCCCTCATAATTTTTTGGTACTTGGGGTATTTTAAAGTACTTTTCCTTGAGGAATGGTTCAGGATCTCCATGGACGGTGACTTCTTGTCCTTCAAATGTGAATTTGACACATTGATGGAAAGTTGACACTAAAACTTGCATTGCATGAATCCATGGACGTCCTAGGAGGATGTTATATGGCAAGTCGAGGTCCAGGACCTAACAAGTAGCTTCCATGATAGATGGCCCTACTTGAATTGGGATTTTTATTGTGCCCTGGGACACTCTTTCTTGATCATCATATGCTCTTATTGTGATACCCTTTCCTTTGTCAATAGAATCCTCTGAGATTATTAATTGTTTGATGAGCTTGAGAGAACAAATATTCAAGCCCACACCTCCATCCACCAAGACCCTTTTGACATTGCTTTTTTTGTACTAGGACTTCTAAGTGGAGTGCACGGTTATGAGATGGTTGGGTAGGAAAATCTTGGTCAAAGAATGTGAGGAGATTTAGTGTAATGATATTTCTGACTATAGCTTGGAATTGTTCCGCATCAAGATCTGCAGGGACAGTGGATGAAGCCAATGCTTCCTCAAGGATTTTCTTATGGGAAGATGAGATTTTTAGTAACTCCATGATGGAGATTTGATCTGGTGTTCTTTTGAGTTGATCAAGGATGTTATATCCATTGGGGAAAAATCTAGGTGCAGGGACTCTGTTTGGCTAGGATGATCCTGCAATGGTAACTTTGTCGCCTCTTGTGGTGACTCCACAATCGACATGGGCCCCTTTGATAATGATGGTAGCACAGTAGTCATCTACAGATGCAACGATGTGGTCATACACATGATTTACATTCTTGAAGGTTTCTTTCCCCTTATCCGTGTTATTATTCCCTTTATTGCCATGGTTAGGCGTCAAATTCATGTATATCTTAAGGTTTTGGTTTCTTGTTGGTTGTTCCATGTTTATAATTCTTTGATCAATGAGATCTTGAATTATGTTTTTTAGCCTCATACAAATATTTGTGGTATGCCCTTTGATTTTATGGAAGTCACAGAGTTGATTCTCATTATACCAAGGAGGTTTCACATCAGATTCTTGGTAATTCTCATAGGTGGGCGCCTTGATGAGTTTTTCGTTTATAAGCTTCTTCATGATGAATTCAAGTGTTTCCCCAAGAGTAGTGTACTTTCTCTTGGGGTAATTCTTGTTTTGTTTTGGTGGTCCCCTTTGATCATTGACATTGTTAATTGCCTGATTGTTGTTTGGTTGTTGTGTTGCTTGATGATTGTTTTGGTGTTGGATTTAGACTTGTGGTGTGGGTGTATTTTGGCAAGGAGCGCTGATGACCACTTTAGCATTGACGACACCATCATTGGTAAAAATTTTGTTTCTTGCCAATGTGCGAGGTTTGTCATTGTAATTGGGAGGTGGGTGGTTGTTTTTTTTTCACGGTATGAAGTTGATCCTCCCGGTTGTGTCATAAGGGATCGTTTGATGCTGAGCGCCTTAGAGATCAACTGGTCATACGTGGTAATCCCTTGGACCTTGAGATGGAATGCCAAGAGGCCATCAAGGCTGGATATGATGGTGCAAACTTGTATTTCTTCGTGTATGACCCATTTGCTCTTATTGGCCTTGTATCACCATCGTTGTAGGAATGAAGCAAATGATTCATTCTTACCTTGTTTCAGAGCTGAGAGTTCTTCTAGACTCACATCCATTGTGATATTTCATGAATAGTTTTTAATGAATGCGTCTATAATTTCTTGGAATTTTTTGATGCCTATAGGTAGGTGAGAGAACCATTCTATAGTGTGGCTAGCCAAACTCCTAGGAAATAGCCGCATCAGATAGGTATCATCATATGCCACTTCCATGCAATGAACCTGGAATTCCCTGATGTAATCTTCAAGGTTTCCCATCCCATGATATTTGTCAAACTTAGGGATCTCAAATCCTTTTGGGAATGGTTTCATCACAAGGCTCCTATCAAATGGATAGGGACAAAAGTTGCTTGGTGTTTTTGTGGTTCGCCTTGATTGAAGATCGAGCACTTGTTGTGGGAGCAACCTGATTTGTGTCGTTACGTCATTTTTCAGATCAGGGGGTGGGATGAAGGTTTTTTGGGGTGTTTCAATTGTTGGTTGGATGGGTGGGTTGTTTGGTTTGTTGTTTGATGGTATTTGCACATTTTTTCGAGCTAGGTATGCTTGCACTTGTTGTTGTTGTGCTAGGATTGCATGTTGTTGAGCTTGTTGTTTTGCTAGGATTGCATGTTGTTGAGCTTGTTGTTGTGCTTTTTGTTGTTCCAACAATGCATGTTTTTGGGCTGCTAATTGGGTTGCTTCTTGTTGCTCATGGTATTGTTTTATTGCTTGTTGATATGCTTGTAGTTGTGCTACTTGCTTTTGTGCATGAAACTGTGCTTGTGCTTGTGCTTGTTGTGCTTGATATTGGGTGTGCGCTTGAGCTTGAGCTTTGGCTTTTTCTTGTGCTTGGGCTTGTGCCACTTGTTGTTGCAATAGAATTTGGGCTTGAGCAACCTTTTGTGCTTGTAATGTAGCTTGGGCTACTTGAGCAGCTTGTATAGCTTGAGCAGCTTGTTGTTGTTGTTGCAATATGGCTTGGGCTTGTGCAACCTGTTGTGCTTGTTGTGCTATTTGGGTGGCTTGATCATTTTGCATTGCTTGTGTGGCTTGTTGGGTAGCTATTTGTGTGGCTTTTTTCTTTTTCACTTACAGGAATTCCTTTTGATAAGCATCTTGTTGAGTGACTTGCAATGCCATGCTATATTGGCTTGATAAATTGGAATTTGGTGGTGGTGGGGGTGGTGGTGGATTCAAAATGGTGCGTGTGGTGGTGGTGAGCGGTGATGTTATGTTGGTGGTTTGAGTGGTGGATGGTGTTATTGATGTGGTTGGTCCTTGAGATCCCATGCTTTGAGACATTAGAGGGGTGGTCAATGATGTCGTGATTGCTTGTGTAGTTGTCATCTGTTGTTGCGATATCGATGACAAGTTTTGAGATTTTGGCGTGATGCTTTGATTGGTGGTTGGAATGTTGGTTTGATTGATATTTGGTAAAGGTAGAAGCCCCAATCCAAGTAGAGGTGTGGATAATGGTGGTAATGGTGGAAGAGGTGAAAATGTGAGGGGTGTGATCTCTTGAGAAAATTATGTGGTGTCGAAAATGCCCCCTGGTTCGAACATGTCTTCTCCTTGTGAATTTATGAGGAGAGAAGTTTGGGGTGTTGCGTGGAAGGATGATGATGATGGATCATTAGGATTATGGAAAGTGAGAGGGACATACTTATGTAATGGATTTTGGGGTATGCTTTGTTCCAAAATGGTATTTGCATCCAAGTCTTGATTGTTGACAACGGGGTGTGTTTGAATAGCATTAAGAAATGCATTTCCCTTATTAATATTGGGTTGGGTTGGAGCAAAAGATGTTGTGATTTACAGAATGTTTTGAGTGATGCTTTGGGATGGGGGTGTAGATGAGATGGGGAGTGTGGATGAAATTAGAGGTATGATATCCAAAGGTGGTTCCACTATCGAGCTCACGTCAAAATCAGAAGGTAATTTGGCCCCTTGTTTTGCTAGTTTGAGAATGTATAGTGAAGGGTTAAGCCTCATCATGATTTTGATGATCTTATCATTCTCCGGATTTTGTACCATTTAGGTTATTCCTTCATGCGACATCCCAAAGGTGAGATATTCTTCTTGAACTTCCTCTTGTGGATTTTGTGATGATAAGATAGTCAAAGGATTGCTTGATTCGACGGGATTCATTTCAGCATTTGTTTGGCTTAGGTCACTTGAAGCTGGTGTTTCTTTGTCAGCTTCCATGTTCTTCTTGTATTGAGATCTACTTTGAACCATAAAACAAGGATCAATTTTTCAAGAATATGGGAGATGAATCTCTAGTTCTTTGGATTGATCTTATTTTAAGCACAAAAGAGAAAGTTTTAGGATATCTTTGAGGATCAAAAGGTGATATGATGATGTGGATGTTTGATCTTTTGATAAATCTTGAGGGGAATAACAGACTTTTAGGAATTTTGGATATCTTTTGGATTTTTATTTTGATTTTTCGGATTGTCCTTGACTTGATTTTTTTGGTTTGATTTGATTGAACAAATAGACCCTAAGATGTTGGATGATTATCTAAGGAGTAGATTTTCTCAAATAATGATAATTTGAATATGTGTAGGGAGAAGGATGCATCTACCCACACCTATTCAAACAAGATGATAATTTAATCAAGCATATGAAGAAGGATGCATCTACATATACCTAGCTAAACAAGATGGTTTGATAATTTTGACTAAGCATATGCAAAAGGATGCATCTACACATACCTAGCCAAAGATGAAAAGATTTCAAGGATTTTGTCTCAAGGATTTGATGATTTTGATTTTTTCCAAAATGCCTAGCATGAAGGATAATTTCAATATTTCTCAAAAGATGATGGTGAGATTATTTTTGCTTTGATGTTTGAAGGATGGATGAAAAAAGATTTTGATTTCTTTTGATCCTAGGATGAACCTAACAAAGACACTTTGTTTACCTAGACCTTGGTATTGAAGAACATACAATGCTTCTAAGGACCTCTATAACTAAGAAGTGGTTCAATTTGAACATACATTTCTGGATTTTGAACTTTGACTCAAGGACTTTCATTTTGGGATTTTGACTTTCTTGGAAATCATGAGGTTTCAACACATGTGAGAGTCCATTTTGTTATCTTTGCTTAGTGACTTTATTTTACCACAAACACTTGTTTTGATTAGTTTTTCCAAACGAGATGTCCAATGTATTAATTTCTTCGAATCCCACAAAGTATGTTATGTGGAAATTTGATGAATTCAAGGCAAGGGTTACCTATTGTTTAACTTTAGTAGACAAATTGAGATGTAATCCAATTGTTTAGAAACCTCTAAGGATAAAATCCCAAGGGCAAGCAATAACACATGAATTGGGTCAATTGTATTTGTATCCTAAAGGGTTTGAAATTTTGATGATGATGTTTAAGTGTTTGTTTCCAAGATGTTTTCGAACAAGCAAAGCATTTTGTAACCAAGAATAAGTACAACCATATGGATATGAAAGACAATATTTGTTGAGTCCCCACTTGGACAAGTCCATCTATGCTTATCTTTAGCGAATGGTTAGATGCTTGACCCCACTGGCTCCTCTCCACGACACTCACTTATATGGGGCATCCAAGCATCAACACCCATGAAACTCCCATGGCATGCTTTCCATTTCTACTAAAAGACCGTAAAAGTGCATGGTGGCTTTAGAACTACTGTTCTTGCACCAACAAATAGATCAAGGATTTTGCAATTCTAAAACATGGGTTTTAATTAGGACTTTATGTTCGTGGAGATTGACCCATACGGCGAGAGTCCCTTTCAATCCATCTTGTCAGATTCAACTACATGATACTGGCATTTATTCTAATACCCACATTTATATCCCGGTTGGAAATACTCTTGGCTTTAAAGTGTTACCGATTGAGTCATTCCCTTGGGTGAGTGCTTTTTCCCCAAGGAAGGCCCTCTAAGATAAACAAAAGCAAATAAACGTATTCATAATTCAATTGACCCTCATTTAGAAACAAAGGGAGAACATATGCAATAAGTTTACTCACACTCACAAAGTGTTTTGTTCAATTTTAAACCCAAAATGAAGTGTGGAGGTGATTACTTTATCTCAACCTAAGATCATAAAAAAGGCCTTTTGATTCTCAAGATCATTGTAAAGTGTGAGAGAAGCACATACGTTCTTTTCGATGATGTTATTTTAAGTAAGCAATCACAAAAAAAGAGTTACACATATTCATTTTAACCTTTCAAAGCAATTGTGAGTTTGTTTTAAAAGCACCAAAGTAAGTGTGACAAATTGCCTTGTTCAATTTTTTAATCCCAAAACAAACTTTAGTAGATTTGAGTCCTAATATTCATTTTAAGCTTCTTGTAGCAAAAATTGAAGTGTTCTTTTTAAATCCCAAATAAAATTAGTGGATCCTAAGCATAAAAAGATGACAAATTTTCCTTAAGAGGACTAATGAATCCTCTAATAGTGTTAAACAAACACTAAAGTGTTTAGAAACACTTGTTTTTGTGAAATGACATCATCGTGCTTCTCTTCCTTTTCATCTTTGATCGATCCAACCTACAAGAAAAATTAGTTATATTCTACAAAATAGAGGTCAAAAAGACAAAAAATAGACAAAAGAAGCAGAATTTGAAAAAAAGCACATGCTGTAAATTAAATTTCACTTCATACTCCCCTCCAACAGTGCAATCTGTGAAGGCGTCGCAGTTTGATTTCTCCAGCGGTGTTGTATAGTGCTGCTTTCCAATCAGCGTCGCTCTGCAGTCATAATAGTGAGCATGAATGCGTCGCCTTTTTTCCCAGTGGTGCAGTTTGATTTTTTTTGAAAATTCCCGCGGGTCTGATTGATCCAGCTACACAGTTTAAAATTCAAAATCCTAGGCGGGAAGACTGAAGCGTCGAAGTTTGAATTTTCAGCGGTCCTATATAGCGATGCTTGAGAACCAGCGGTGGTGAACAACTACACTGAGCCTATAAACAAAAAAAATGAGTAATTTTGATAAAAAAACATGATTGAAAGGTGAGATTTCCCTCTTTCTAGCACCAAATATATAAACCCCAATCCTAATACCTTCAAAACACAATGAACAAACACATTAGAAGATGAAATGCAAGCAAGAACAAGGATTCCCCATAAAATCTGTTAGCATAGTTTAAAATAGGAAAGAAGAATGAAGAACACAAATGAAATAGATTAAAATCCTATCAAAACAAGCAAACTCTTGATCCCATGGGGGAATTGGTGCCAATTTGATGTGAAAATTGGCCCTTTCCCAACTCCTAGGATGCAAGATTGATGTGTGATGAAGAGTGATCCACTTTGTTGATGCTTGATGAGTGCTCCAATAGAAAAATCTGCATAACCTAGCTATGAACTCAATGATAATGGATGGAAATTGCTAATGATTTGAGCATAGTAAGTTTACTCAAATTGTGGATGCTAGAATGAGGAGATTAACCTCTTATTTATAGAATGATAAGATGGATGAATGTCCAAAATAGAGCAATGTGGGACTAAGAATTAGCCAAGGGCAAAGTACCACTTGTCAACTTATGAGTGGATGGAGGATGTGCAAGTTTTGAGGATTGTGCCAATAAATGCCTATATTTGAATTTTGAAATTGTTGAAATGACATGCAAGATGGAAGGAAGAATGCATTGAATGCCACTTGGCTCAAGGAAAAGGACATGTAAGAGAGAGTAAATGCCTTGTTGGAAGGGACAAGTCAACTTGGATTTTGAATTCAAACTTGAAGAATATTCTTTAAAAGATGCCTTGTTGAGGAAAATAGAGATTTAATACATCAAATAAGTCTATTTTCATGTGCAAGTGGTAAAATATGGAGGATGGGACATGAGGAGAGATTAAATTAATTCAGGTTAATTAATTTAATGAAGAGATTAAATGATGTGACCTATTTGACTTAAATTTGTGGATTTATTTAAATGAAATATGAGAAGAATGTGATAAGGGATTAATTAAATAAGGATTTTGATTTATTTAATTAAAAGAGATGATGTTAGATTAAATTAAATAAGGTTTTAATTTATTTAATTTAATAGATAGACTTAAGAAATTTAATCAAATAAAATTAATTATTTAATTAAATAGGATAATTAGATAAAAAATGATTAATTTAATTATTGAGAAAAGGTGACTTAATTAGATAACTGATTTATTTAATTAAGAGAGGAATATTGACGAATTTAATCAGATAAATGTATTTGATTAAATGGTTAGACCGAAAGATGATTTAGGACAAAACAATGATAGTGGTTAGGATCAGATGCACAATGTCAATCAGTGCATTTTACGTGTCTACATCAACAAACCACCTATGACTACTTTGTAACAATTTGATCAAAATAGGGATATTCCACCTTTTAGTGCTCAAATTAGCCCACTTTTACAAAGGGACCACCTTCAAAACTTGTCCAAAATTTTTGAAACCTTGGGGCAACACTTCATACCTATCAAAACCTCAGATTCCATCATTAGATATTAGAAATTCAATCATTCACTAGCCAAACCATGAAACCCTCTTCCTAGGCTTAGAAACCCTAGGTTTTATTGAAAGTACCACTTCCCAACAAACCCAAAGCCTATCAATTGCTTAGAAAAGTCTAAAATAATTTGCACATGCTCAATCCAATATAAAATAATGCTTCCCAACTCAAAAATTCAATTTGACTACTACTAAAAAGGATTCAAAAGAAAATTAATTCACCCTAATACTAAAAAAAAAGCAAATTTGAGTCAAAAAATTTATGCATAAGCCGTACAAACTGCTGCTACAACAGAAAATGCAGAAAAATGAGTGAAAAATAGAGTTTCTTGTATTTCAATCCTTCAAAATGTTTCAACAACCCTCCATTTGAGTTTCTCATGGATTTTTATAGTATTTCCAACCTAAAAAAAACCTCTTCAACTTCCAAAACTAACATTTGAAAGAGGTGACCATTGTTCTCCCTCTTTAGTGCACTTTTACAACCTTATATTATTCCAATTTAACAACTTAGCATTTTTTGCACATTTTAAAACCTCCACCACCTAGACACCTAAGTACTATTAAAAAATGACTAATTACATCAACACATGGACAAAACACAAAAACCTCTAAAGCCTAGACCATATGAACTTGTCTTGACAATTTTACACCAATGGTGCTCCTGCACCATACACCCCAACTTTGAGCTTTTCCAAGTCCCTTGGAAAGATCAATGTGATATGTCCTCCTTGGTATTCCTCAGGTCTTTTACTTCCTCTTTGTCTTATTTCTTGCTTTGATCCTTCAGTTTCATTGACATTCTTGAGTTTTCCTTCACTTATTTGCTGCTCCAACTGTTCTTCCCATGTTGTGGGGTGTTTGTCATCTTTTCCACCTTCAAGTCTTGATGTCACAACTCTATACATATATGTATTCTTCCCTTCATCATCTACCATTACTCTCCTTTGTTCCTCATGCATCAACTTTTGTCCACTAGTCTCCTTGTTTTCATTTTTATCACTGTCCAACTTAGGAACCTTTGTATCATCAACTATCTTTGTCAAATTTGCACTTTCATTTTTACCAATTGTCTCATCAGACTTTATTACCTCTGTCAAACCTGTACCTACTCTATTCACTATCCTAACATCATTACTCACCTTTATCTTCCTATCCTTTTCCTTCTCAAAATTGTAATCCCCTATACTATTAGACTTGTCACTCTTTGTCACATCAACTTCACAATTCACTATCCTTGTCTTGTCTATACCATCAATCACTATCATAATGGTTTGCAAGGGAAGTCTTGTGTCCTTGGTTGAGGAAAAGTTGATGGAAATTTGAGAATGGTAAAAGGGTAGTCCTATGTCCTTTTGAGGAAGAAAAGTGATTGTGAACCTGATGGTAGAAAGAGAAAGGCAAGAGGCAAGAGAAGACAAAGATGAAGAAAAATGGAAAAGACAAAGTGAAGGAATGAAGACCAAGTTGAAGACAAAGATTGGAACCAAGACAGAGAAAGATTCAAGAGTCAGAGAGAAGTATTCTAAAGGAAGATTTGAATTTGTGTTGTAGGTACAAGCAAGGTTGAAGCAATATGTTTCCAAGGGACTTGGAAAATTTTGTTGGTTGGTTGTATGGTGTTGGAGCACCTTGCTCTTTAAATGCCTTCAATAGGAAAAAAATTCAAAAATTCAAAATTTCATTGTAAAGCATTGTAAAAGGTCATAAATGGAGTATTTGAAATGTCAAATAGGTCATCAAGTGGGAAGAAAGATAAAAAAAAAAGTAAAATTTGGAAAAATTGTAAAAAGTTGCTAAATTGGAAAACAAACAAAAATTAGGAAGTTCAAGAGTCTTTGTGGGGAAGTTGAAGAGATAATTTGGTAGAAGAAGTTGTAGAGTTAGTTATGGATTGGAAACATCTTTAAAAAGTTGGAGATGGCGAACAAATGATTCATTCTTCTAATCTTGAAGATTTAGAATCAATAAAAGTACCTTGTTTTTGTGAAAATTCAGTTTTATTTTCAGTTGTTCAGTAGTTATATGGTCTATATAGAAGTTTTAGGCCTTGAACAATATTGTTTCTAATATAACAGTAGTCTATCCTTCTTTTACATTCCTTTTGTAGAAAATTCTTTGAGCACTTCAGTTGTTAGGACTGATTTTTTGTAACTCAGTTGAAAACCTCAATATTGAGGTTTTGAGAGTCAAATCAGAAAATGTTCTCTACTCCACCAAAGTAGGCTTTGTAGAATGGTGGATTAGAGTGAGATAGGATGATTTATAGTCTTTGTGTTGTTTTGTGTAGGGGAAGGCCAGATTACAATGTGAGAGTTGCTGTCCTGACAGAAAAACAGTGATTTCTTCATGAAAATGAATGGCTTCGTGATAGAAAATGATGTGAAAGCATGAAAATAAATTGGGAGTGGGTTTAGAAAGTTGATTCAGACCAAAAAAAATGTTTTTGAAGCATTTTCAATGAGTTAGAATGTTTGGAGAGCATATTTCCTTGAAACCCTCATTCATTAAGCTAGTTTTGAGCAAAAAACAAGGGTTTGTTGGATCAAAATTTTATGGAGCCTTTTTATTCCAAAAGGTTATTGAATATTGAGTTTTGCAACATGAATTAATACTTTTTTAGGTTATTTACTAGTTTGGAGTTGTTTTAAGGTGACCTCCTTTGTAATTTTGGCCTAATTGAGCCTATGATTAAAAAGGGACAACCAATTTTATGTTGATTCTTTTCAAAACACAAGCACCTATTGTTGAAGTATGATTAATAAGGCTGAAATGGGTTCCCAAAAAATGTATTTATCCTGTAGAGATTCAATGTGGATTGCAAGATACACCCAATTTAGTGTTTTGGCACTTACAAGCAAATTTGGTTTTCTAGTGCAAGCAATTGAGAAATCTAATAAAATAGTGTTGTAAGAAGGTGTTTTAGCTTTTTTCCTGTAAAAATAAAGATAAATAAAGTGTATTAAGGTCTGGTAAAATTTTAGAAGCAAGATTTGAAGTTTTTGTTACTTTGAAGCCTTGTGGATGGCAAGTAAATTTGATGGATTTTGGTGAAATGAGCAATAAATTTTTGGTGATTTATGAAATTGATCTTCTTAGTTTGAGTTTGGGTCAGATGTACCCTTGATGAGTTGTGGTTTTTGGTAGATTCTCTTGCACTAGAGAAGGATTGGTGGGAGGCTATGGAGGTCGAGACATAGAGGATTCCCTATGGGGACCTTTCCTTCTATCATATCGAACGAGCCTAGGCTCCATGGGAAGAATAGGAGGTTCGAATGCAAGCCACTTGGGTTTTTCCAAGAAGGCACCATAGGGTTCTCTCGCAAACATGGAGAAAAATCCAAGGATGCCACATCAGGGTGAGAGGAAGTAGTAGGCTAGACAACAAAAGGGGAGGAAGAGGAACCTCAAGAGCACTTATCTTCTTCCCTTATATGCACCAAGGTGGCATCACTATCAGCTTTTAAACAAGCCCTATGTGAAACAACATAAGGTGATGGAGGGTATCTCACTCTAGGTGTTAAGCACACTTTCTTGTACTTCTCATAGGTTCGGTACAAGAGGTCCTTCCTAGGAAGGAGCATGCCAATGGGTGTAGGCTAGAAGTGATCTAAGGAATAGCTACCACATGCAACCAGTGGTTTATAGCCAGTGTCAAGGATCACATGCACCGAACCCTCATGAATAAATTTCAAACATTTATGCACAACTATGGGAACTGTGTTCATAGATACTAAGCAACATATACTAGCTTCACTTTGAAGAGTTCATACCCTGGGATTATGTCAAACAACAGGTTTACAGACTTAGGTCTAACAAGGACCAAAAAAATGATGCTACCAAGGGGAGGTACAAAAAGTGCATTATGCTTATGGATGGTGCTTACAGGTATGTCATACCCATATTTATGATGGAATTTAATTAACATAATCTCCTTGGTTATAATATTCACCTGACACGTTGAGTCAACAAGAACACCTACTATAGTGTTTCTGTTGATTCACACAAGAATGTAAAGAGGAGACGGTTATCTATTAAAACCTATTGACAGGTCCTATGAGGTGAAGGTTATACCTAGACCTCTACTCACAGGTTGTATAGAGGGGATATGAAGATGCAAGAAAAAATCCATCACATACACTATACAATACTCTCACAAAGTCCCCCAAAGGTTTGAAATTGGACAATGACCGAGTTAAGGCTTCATTCCGCAATGCTTATGGAACCTTCCAACTATGCCTACTAGGGGTCACAAGTTGGGATGTAAGGTGAAATGCCTCACAAAACTCACACCTACAATTCTCCTAGAACATGAGGAAAGGACCCTTCAACACTACTAAACATAACCAACATGTTGTGTTCACCAAAAATGTAAGAGAGGGGGACCAACCACACCAAGGATCCAAGTCATGGAGAGCTGAGAGTGGAGGGATTCCCTAACTTACCTCACTCTAAAGGGTGTTTTGGGGCGAGGATCAAGAATGAAGAGCAATGTGAAGTACTTATGTCACTCTACAGTCTCAAAATTCTATTTGGGGCTAGACAAGTCAGTTTCTGGAGTCTGAACTATACCTCAAACAACTCTTTGTCTGAAGATGACAATGTGGGTCTAGGACAATAGCATGGTGCATTGGCATCTCTTTGGTACGCTTGTGTTTGTACATCCATAAAATTTAAAGTACAACAAAAAGGGGAAAGAACCTACTTAGCAATCTAGCTAGTTGATTTTAAAGAAAAGGACATAATGATAGAGTATGGAAAGTAAGTGTGGAAATAATAAAATAAGTAGATGAGAACTAGGGTGATGAACACCAACTCACTAAAACACCAATTTTCCAATGAGCTCTATGCACACTCTAACCTACACACAAGAAAGAAGAGGAAAATTATTGGGGCTATATAGGGCCTTGCCTTAGTCAAACCCTTGCTTTGGTGTTTCCACCTCCATGGACAAGTAGAAAAGGAACGAAGTAGAAAGTATGTAAAGAAAATAGAAGAGCAAGAGAGACTATTAAACACTACAAAACAATACTATGCTACTCTATCAAACCACAAAAGGGAGAGTAAAGTGTTACCACCTCCACCCAAAGGCTCTCAAGGCCAATGAAGGGAGAATGAAAGCAAAAAACTTGGAAAAGTCACTAGAGCAATAGTGATGATGAAGGGAGGTCTCACAAGACTCCAAGCTCACAACTTCTATGGTATCCTCACACGTACAAGATGGAATGAATGGAGTAACTGGATACTGCAATACTCAATGGAGTTGTGAAAGCTACTTGAATTGTAAAATGGAATGCTCAAGAGAATGTGGAAGATCAAGAAGTGTGTATAGATATGAAGTGATAAGGAAGATTGTTCTTTTGAAGGTGAGATGAGAAGGAATAAGCCATTTTTGGGTGGGTTGGTTGATGGGGCATTTTAATTTTTCCCCAATGAGGAGTGTAACATCTCTACCAACATGAAATGCAAGAATCCATTAGAGATGGTAGCGCGTCGTGCAGACATCTACACACTGTGCTCGCTTCGCCAACAAATATTCTCTCATCGACACACAGGACAAACATCAAGTGGGTGGAAGGCATGTGGGTGATGTGGAATT
>VDFB02000003.1:687899887-688016293 GCA_007258455.2 Sequoia sempervirens
TTAAATGTTTAAAGGAAAGGTCCTTTGGAAATTTGGCCTAATTTGAATTGTAGAAAGCATAGAAGGTTATTTTGGTGAAAGTGTTGCAAATTAACATATAGTGAACTATTGGTATGTTTATGTACACAAAAATGGATGTCTAAAACCCTATTGGTCCTGATGTGAAAGGAGAGAACCTAGGAGATATACCCGATTGAGTGGTTTTGCAATGCTACAAGGAGTTAGGTTGATTTTATGAAAAGTGAAGAATTTGTGAGAATTGTGACTTGAAGGTTGTTTTTTGTTGATTGATTTGGAGTTGAGTTTGTTGCATCAACCTGTTAGGGGGAGTAGGTAGTCATATTGTTGGTTGGTGTAGTTAGATGGAGCATATATTGTTCCTCTAAGAGTTGTGTGGAGAGAGAATTTTCTTGTTGGTGTTGCAAGTGGTGTCAAAGTAATGTATGTAGATGTCAAAGGGGGGGAGTAGAATAGAAAAAGTCTATGCAGGTGATGTCTCAATGGTGAGTTTGTTTCCATTTTCCATTGATGTTAAAGGGGGATAAAGTGAATCTAAAAACACACAAGGAAACAATTGATATCAAATAGGAGAGTAATGGATGAAGAACACCTTAGATAGGGGGAGAGAAAGTGATGAGAAAATGGTATCTGAAGAACAAAGGTAAAGGGAGAGAGTGAAGAGAGAAAGAGTGATGATAGAAAGGGGGAGTGTTCCTTGTTGCAGAGTTTTTGTTGGTTACATTTTTTGTTGATGGTTTTCCAAACAGCTCTGGTTTTTCCATCAATGACAAAGGGATAGATTCTTGAAATTATGTTATTGGTGTTGTCATTGATGCTAATAGTTAGTCATTGATGTCAAGAATATAGAAATGGTCGGTGTTTTCAAGTGCTTGTGCTAGTATGTATGTGTTGTGGTGTTGTAATTAGTGTTTTCATTGATGTCTTAATGGATAAGAGTTGCAGTTGCAATAATTTCACTTGGTATCCAAGTGATTTTGATAAAATTTGAATAAGAGTGTAGTGTGACAAAAGTGTGTTTAGTATTATGCTCCACATTTCTTCATGGTTGAAGATATGCTTGTGTATTTTGAATATGATGATCATAGGTGTTTTGAGGTTCTATACTCAAAGTTTAAAGATTTGGATCATACAACGGTGGAAGTTGAGTTTGAGAGTTTATTTTTCTATGTAGAAGGTTATCTAGGAGAAATGAGATTTCTTTGCATTTCTCCACTATAAGTTTTGTTGTTGTGCAGATTTGGGAATGTTCTTATATTGTTTGTAACTTCATTTCCTTAAGGTTTCAAGTGTTCAGGTTTTCTGCAAGGTTGGTTAGTATGTTGTGTTCTATGGTAGTGTGTCTAGTTGCACAGAAATATGGTGATCTTAGCTTCAAGTGGTTGCCATAAAGTTTTAGAATATTTTGATGTTGCTGGAGTATTATAAGATATGTGGGTAATGTGAAGTGTTTTTGTGTGCGTGACCTAGAAAAGTATGTATGTGGTCTCTTATTAGTGTTAGTGTAGGTTTGGTCAACCTAGGTGCTAGTACTGATTATGGAGGTTGTTAGTTGTTTTCAGAAGTAGGGTGATGCATGTCAGTGTAGATTTAGGTCCTAGTTAACCCTTGATGCCATTTTCCTTCACTTATTTACACCGTGAAAGTATTTGGTGTTGACCTATTTGGTGATTCACATTTGAGGTTGTATATAAGGTGGGTTTATCACCCTCAAGGCTCTAGGTCATGAAAGAGCCTAAGGAAATGAATTTCCCTAAACTATCTCAAGTTGTTTGATGAGTTGAGAGAGAGGATAAAAACGAAGGGAAAATAATGCCATTTTTCCCCTCTACCAAAAATAGGTGTATATAGAACTAGGTGAGCCAATCTCAAAGGTTTTAGACTGTAGACCCGATAGCTCACTTTCAAAGAACAACGTGGGAAGAAAACTCCAACATGGTGCACTAGCATCTTAGGGATGCATTGAGATCCTATACAAACAAAGGTCTAGCAAACAAATATAAAATATGAAGGGCCTACTAATGACCCAAATGACACTAGCAAACAAAAAGAAAATACAAATGGCCTACTAATGACCTGACTAACATATTTTTACAGTTTCATAAAGAAAATGTAGGAAATAGAAAGTACAACAAGAAGAATACTGGAAATTACTCTAATGTGGAGATGACAAAGAAAGAGTAGGAAACTATACCTTTTAACCCACACTTTGATTCTTCAACTTCAACTCCAAGAGGATGAACCAACACTTGCACACATGAAAACAAGAAAAATGTTTGGCTACATTTCAAAGTTTTCCTTAGATAGATCCCTTTTTTGGTGTTTCCACCTCCATGGATAGCCAGATATGCAACGAGATAGAAAAATTGATAAAGAGAATAAAAAGTGTAGACATGTAAAATTGACCTAACACCGATCACATATACTAAATGAAATTTTCACATCATTGGAATTATTATCATCAAATATCACTGCATTTCACATCAATGGCATCAAAAACCTTAATTTCTTCTATTAATTGAATAATACAACATTATTTAATTAATTCACTTTTTCATCGATTTCAACCAATTAAATAAATTTCATTTATTTAATAAAGTCCTAATCTAACATTATTCCTCCTGATTAATTAAATAATGTCAATTATTTAATTATGTTGCTAATTAACTTTATTCCCCTAATTCAATTAAATTATTAAATCATAATAATTTAATCAACTCACTTTCCCTCCAAATTTGAATAATTCGAATAAACTATTTAAAAACATCATCAAAAATAAAATTAGACTAATACAACATTTTTTGTATTTAATTCAAACTTGATTTTCACATTCAACTACAAAAATAATTAATTAATTAATCATTCTCAACCACTTTCCTGATTGAGAAAATTATGAATCACTGATTGCTCAATCTGTTTCCTGATTGATCAATCTATTTCTCAATCCCATAGATTATTCAATTTATTTCTTCAATCACAATAATCATGCAATCAATTTGCAAAGATTATGCCCATCTAAATCCTCTCAACATCTTTCAACCGTTGATCAAGATATTCTACTACACAATCTTGATCATCCATTTCAAATCACAAATTCTATATAACAAACCTCTTTCCTCACAAAAAAGGATCAAAGAATCAATACAGTTCACACAACGAAGTAATTTTAAATTGACACTGACAAAGTTTCAACCAAAATCTTTGATCAAATGCACGTGCACTCTTCAAAATCTCTCACACACAACAATGGAGGCTTTGCATTGATACGAGCAACAACATCTTTGTGAACACACTCTGACATAGGATCCAACAACAATTTAGTTTAGTGAATTCATTTTCTCTTTCTTTATTTCATTTACATTTATTGAATTTGGTGTTCTTAATTGTTCATTTCATGAGTAATGGGCATAGATCTAGATCATTATTTTGGATTAGATCAGTTTCTATTTGCTATTTTTATCTTGTTTATACTTATAAATTTCACCCTTACACATAAAGTATGCTATCAAATAGAGTGCAAAGACAACCTGGATGCTACTCTATAAGGAACAATGATGCAAACAAAATAATAAGATAAATATCACCTTTCCCCCTACTAGAACTCATGGATGAGAGAAAAAGATGACAAAAGACCAAGAGAATGGCACTTCATCAACCTACAAATATGGTAGAATTGTAACAAAAATAGTATAGAAGCTAGGAAAGATTCATCAAGAAGATAGCAAGAGAAAACTTGAGAGAGTGAAAGAGTGAAAGAAGTTGCAAGAATGAATGACAATTTCTTGCAAGAGTAAAGAAGTTAGAGAATGTTAGATTAAATGATTGAAAAATGGAGGTAATAAGTCTATTTTTTTCAATCAAGGAAGGATAGAAGACATTAGTTTCATAGCCAACCAAAAACATAATGCTTTTGTAGATTACAGTGGCAAGAATCATGATAGCATGTTAGTGTAGCACATAGTTGTTTGCATGGCACATGCACATCAACAAAAAAAATTTCTCCACCAATGCAAAAATACAAGGACACATAGAAGGAATAAGATGATGGTGGTGGATTTGCATCATCTGACTTATATTTTCTAAAGTAAAGGTAAAATAAATGTGGAATTTTCCTAGGGTGCAAATTTGCGCAATTAAATTTTCCCCCTACTTTAATGAGCATACATGTCAATGTGAATACAAGATAAAGTATAAAGATATTAAAGAGAATATACCAATAGCATCAAGGAAGAAGATCTTCAATTTCACACAATTAGATGTGAAGAGAGAGAAAAGTCTCCACAGGTTCTCATTCCTATAAAGCTATGAAAGAGAGAAGTCTTCATAGGTTCTCAATCCTACAAAGTAGGCTATGATCTCACCACAAACATGTTAGGTTGCAAAAGAAACATGTTAGGTGAAAATAAGTAAGAAACACATTCATAAGACACACAAGCCAACATGATAAGACATAGCTTGATCAAATACACTAGTCAAGTAAGCCTATAGATGTTGCAAACTCTGTTGTAGGATAGTCATATAAAGATGGGTCTAGTCAAGCTTTCCCAAAGCTAGACATGAGGATACGATGTTTGACACCAAGAAACAATGACATCAAATATCAGATAAAAGATACTTAATTTTTGTAAAACACTAGAGAATTCAATTGAAGGAGAAGTTTTGAAAGGGGGTTCCTTTGGTAGGAAACCCTTCAAGACATCGAGGGGTCCATTCAAAGGAACTATCCAATTGAAAGACACCAAAATTTTTGCAAGTTATTTTTTCATCAAGGAGTCCTTTTGAAAGGTATTTCATTAAGGAATCTATTGGAAAGAATGCTCCTTCTCAAAGGAAAGTTTTCAAAAAAAATCATTTTAGAATAAGTCTTCCTCTTTAAATGGAAATTTTTTAGATCCTTTCACATATGAGATTCTTTTCAAAAGAAAATTTCATCTAGAAGTCTTGAGAGAATGACATATTTGGAAAATGATAGGTTTTAATAATGGATTGTTTCATCAAGGAATTCATTGTAAAGAAAATTTGATACCAAAGAATAATTTTCAAAGGAATTCACCAAATTGAAAATCAGAACATCATGGTAGCCCACCTTAGGATCGTGTGTGTTATGCAAAGGAGTACATGTCATCCCAAGGAGAGAAAGGAGAGGTAGAGATGTTGTGGCATGCAACACATGATGAGATGTATTTAATGGTATGTTGTCACACACACACACACACGAGGGACTATACATAAAAACCACAACATCAAGAAGTAGACAAAGATGAAAAAATTAAGAGAGACTAGGGGATTTTAGAGTTTAGAGTCAAATCTGTTCATAGATACAAATAGATATAATACATTGTATGATGAATGGTCAGAAATCCCCAAAGTACTCATACAGTGAAGAAGAGCATATGAAGACAAAATAAAAATAAAAATTGGCTCAACATGAAGAGGTACTAAATTCCCCCAACACTTTGTATCATCCCCAACATCAAAAGGAAAATTCACAACATATAGAAGAATGATGATACACATAGAATAAGTGCATGACAAATTTTTTGCACCTATATTCAAACACCTACAAGGGTAGAAAGGGTCCTCTAAGAAGGATCACAAACATAAAATAAAATCACAAGAGAACATAAACACACAAACAATATAATATACATATAAATAAGAGGTACCAATGTAATCCTCATGGACTAGTAGGTCTTCCTACTCCCAATCTAGATCATTATAGGGAGAGGATGGATGGGTCTAAAAGGGTAGGATAGCAAGGGTAGTACCCTATGAATTTATTGCAACAAGGGCCAAGGAAGAAGTCACATCAAGGTCTTCTTCATCA
Organism: Sequoia sempervirens; assembly: GCA_007258455.2. Lineage (NCBI taxonomy): Eukaryota > Viridiplantae > Streptophyta > Pinopsida > Cupressales > Cupressaceae > Sequoia > Sequoia sempervirens. Next base: position 687,905,733 of record VDFB02000003.1, read on the forward strand.
AGATCATGAGAGGAAAATTTCACCAATCTTCCAAAGAGTGAGGATAATGTCAAGATATCATTTACCAAATTAAACATGCACTTCACTAGAGTGCCATGTTTCAATCAGGTGGGAGAAGAAGGATGCACCCAAGATCCACTGCTAACCTCATCGAGAGGGGTAGTGACAAAATCAAGTGATGCAGGAGCCACCAACATCATGACGATGACGCAAGCCAAGAAAGAAACCACTTCCAAAGAAGGTGACCCCTTCTTCTGGCCTTTACTTGAAGCGAGTTCATCCTCCAACTTGCACTTCAATCGGGGATTTTAATCCTTATAGAAGAAGTTAAAGGTGATGAGGAAAAGGATAGAGCTACAGTAGAAACCACTGTGGTTTTTAACATGTCTATGGGTTTAAAAAAGGGAGGGACATCAAAAGAGGGGGCTCCATAGAGCGGGCAATAAAAACCTACACCTTTTTGGGGTGAGCATCATTAGAGCCTTCTGAGGGAACTAGAAGTAGAACATGGGAAATTGGAGCTAAAGCATGAACAACAAGAGAAGACAAAACAATAAAAGAAGATATAGAAATGGGATCCATTGGTTCCCACTCCATCTTTTACATGGTTTCTTGTTTAGCGACAAGAGCCTTTGGCCTGCACTTGCACTCATGTACAAGATGGTTATGTCAGTTATGGGTGCTAAAATATGTGGCTTGAGAAGATCCTAGAGGCTACTACTCAACCATAGGAGTATCCTTCACAACCATGGTTGGTGGAAGGGTAGGATCTTGGGTAAGAGAAGGAGGAGTAAGTGTAGAGGCAAAAGAAACTAGAAGAGGAGAAAAAAAATCATTTTCTTGGAAATAAGCCTCTTCCCTTCTCTAACTTAGGGGAAGGTAGAGAAGTAGTAGGAGGTCATGGAGGCTAAGACATAGGAGCAGCCCCACAATGACCTTTCCCCTTTCCATATATAATATGCCTAGGAATTGTGAGAAAAATAGGAAGCTTGAATACCTACCACTTTTCTTTTCTCCATGTGGGAATCATCGCACTTCCCATGCAAGGCATTGGAGTAGGAGTAGAAGGTGCCACAACACAGTGGGAAGTAGAAGCAGGGGTAGATTATGTGGAAGAAGAAGGCCCTTGAGCATGAGCAAGCTTCTCCTTTCCCTTTTTCTAGGTGGAAGAACCAACTTGCTACTGTGCTATCATGAAAGCATTCATAGAGACTACATAGGGGGACACTAGATAACTATCCTTTGGTGTTGAACCTACGATCTTATATTTAATATAATCATTATACAACAAATCTCCCCTAAGAGGGAGAGGTGTTGGAAAAACAAGGAAAGACAACTAAGAGGGGGGTGAATCAGTTGTCACAGAATATTTAAACTTTTTCAAACTTTATTTAACTTAATCTTAGATCTGATGAATGAATAGTAAACCATGAACAAAAACCACATCAAAAGCATAGAGAATACCAAGATTTTTTACGTGGAAACCTTGTTATAGGAAAAACCATGGTGGATGTTAGTCCACAATATTATAGCCTGTTAAAATTATAAGAAAAATAATGGGAATGCACATGCATTCAGACACACTGCTTAGAGCTCACTACTCAAATACAAGAGGGATCACTGCCCAACAATACACAACAATAAATATTAGATCTGTAGGGTATGAATTGAGGAAATAGCTTCTTCACAAGCCTGATTACAATTCCAGTTAAGCACATAAAACCTTCTTCACACTTCACTCAAACTTCTTCTACATCTACTCTACAATCGAATGATTTGGACACTATTCACACATCTACACTTTCTCTGGCATACATTCACTCTTATGCACACACTAGCTTCACTCAAAAAAGTTCTCTTATATATTTGTAGCATGGAATTACATCAACAACCTTGACGGCCAAAATATAAGACATATTTTCAATGTCGGCCCAATTTTTATAAAAAAAAATTCAATGAGGATTAAATGCCATCGACTAATATCATGATGTGACCCAAAAAATATCCTCAAGCATTCCAAACATTCAAAATTAAATCTTTAAGGATCCGCAACACGCCACAACCATCATGTCGGCCAAGAACATGAAAACCAAAACATACAAGAAAAATATTCGACCATGAGCACACCGATCAATGTGGACATACAAAAAAGATAGAGCACAATCTAGAAACATCCACGAGCACCAAGAAATAATAGAGAAACATCCACAACAACCAAAATGACCAGAATTATACCAAATTTAATCAAGAACACTAACAAAGACCACAAAAAAATTATCAGAACACAGATCTTCATAACTCAAAAAAATCTTCACATGAACCTCTAAAACTTCCAGTGGATGGAGTAGATACACTAAACAATAGACCCTTTAGTCCACAATATTTGATCTTCAACATATAGAACAATACACCTTCATGACCTTCACAGTTCCACTAGGAACCTGGAACTCTTTCTTTAACAATTTTCTCAATATCCTCGACATATACAACCTTCACTACAATAATGCTAATAGTGTTGACATCAATGACAACCACATATTAGCAACACAACCAAAAAATCCAACAATCTCCCCCTTTGGCATTGATGGCAACACATGATGTGAAAAACACCATCAACCCAACTCTCAATCAACACTTACTCCTCCTTAGATTTTGACTCTTCTTCCTTGACCTCTTCTGCATGATATTCTCCCCATAAGACTCTTCACTTTAGATAAGCAATAGTTTTTACATGAATCTTCTCCCCCTTTGACATCAATGGAATAGATAAGAATTATCTTCCCACATACAAGCTTTGAACCACATATTTGCACATCTAACTACTCCCCCTAAGTAGCAGCCATGAAAAAATCAATCCAGATTAGGAAATATCCATGAAGCACATAAATTGATGCAAGTAAATGCATCTTTAGTTCAAATTAGGAGGGGTAATCACCCCTAGCATCCCTCTGAGATACTCAAAAGTATCCTTTTGTAATAGCTTAGTGAAAAAATTTGCAATCTGTTCTTTGGTAGGCACATACTCCAATCTAACTTCTTTCTCACTGACTTTTTCTCTTAAGAAGTGAAACTTGATTGATATATGATTGGTCTTAGAGTGTAGCACCAGATTCTTTGATATGTTAATTGCACTTGAGTTGTCACAGTATGTGGAAATAGGTTCATCATATACTACTCTGATATCTTTCAACTTCTTTTTCATCCACATCACTTGAGTATAGTTATTTGCAGCAACAATATACTCTACCTCAACAGTAAATAGAGAAATGGAATTTTTCTTTTTGCTCAGACAAGATACCAGCTTCTTCCCTGGGAAGAAGGAACCACCACTAGTACTCTTCCTATCATCTACATCTCGTACCCAATCCGAATTAGTATATGCATTCAAAGTAAGATCATCATCCTTAGGATACCAAAGCTCAAAATCAATTGTTCCTTTCAGATACCTAAAGATTCTCTTAACAACAATCACATGAGACTCTTTTGGATCAACCTAAAATATAGCAACCATACATATAACATTCATAATATATGGTCTAGTTTGAGTTAAATAGAGCAATCCACCAATCATTGACATGTATCTTGTTTGATTCGCCTTAGGAGAATCACACTCTATGTTAACTTACATCTAGTTAACATGGGATTACCAACAGTTTTTGAGTCATCCATGCCAAACTTCTTCAGCAGTTCTCTCACATATTTGGATTGAGATATGAAGATCCCCTTGTCTAACTGAGTAACTTGCAATCCCCAAAAGAAATTCATCTCTCCAATCATACTCATCTCAAATTCACTCTTCATTTCATTAGCAAACCTCATACATAGATTTTCATCTCCTCCAAAAATAATTTTATCAATAAAGACCTCATTAATTAACACTTTGTCATGATCCAATTTGAAATACAAGTTGTTGTTAGTAGTACCTTTATTGAATCCAAGATTTAGTAATTATTTATCCAATATAACATACCAAGCTCTGGGGGCTTGCTTGATTCCATATAGAGCTTTCTTCAATCAACAAACCATGCTTTCCTTATCAGTAAATTGAAATCCATCTAGTTGTTTAATGTATACTTCTTCTTCTAGCTCACCATTCAGAAAAGCTGACTTCACATCCATTTGATAGAATTTATAATTTTTATATGTAGCATAAGCAAGAAATAACCTTACAGCTTCAATTCGAGCAACAGGGGCAAAGGTTTCTTCAAAATCAATACCTTCCATTTGTAAATACCCTTTACATACCAATCTTGCTTTATTCTGGACCACTTCACCTTTTTCATTCAACTTATTTTGAAAGACCCATTTAGTACCATTCACATTCTTATCTTTAGGTCTGGGAACAAGTATCCATGTATCATTCTTTTCAATATGTATTAGTTCTTCCTTCATAGCTTCCATCCAGTGTTCATCATTGCAAGCTTCATTGACATCTTTAGGATCAATCTTGGAAATCAGGCAATATTCTTCTGCAATATTTCTTCTAGTTTGTACTCCTTTAGTCTTGTCTTCTATAATTTTATTTTTAGAATGATTTAGCTTTACATACCTCAAATTTTTAGGATTCTCTCAAACTTCTAATTCTTCTATTCTTTCTTCTGCACTTGCACTTGTCTCTGCTTCCTGACTATCTTGATTTACCAAAAAAAATTTAAGTTGTCTTACCAGAACATATGGCACAATTTGAAGTTGAATTTGTGTCTGAACATTCTTCCCTTTGTTTGTATTGTCTTCATCTGAATCATATGCACAATATCTAGATGATCTAGCAGAATCCTCATCAACTCTAACATTTGCACTCTCAACCATTTTTTTGTATCTTTTGTTATAGCACCGGTATGCCTTGTTTCTAGTAGAGTAACCTAGAAATATTACTTCATCACTTCTTGCATCAAAATTTCCTATATCATCATCTCTCTTGATGTAACACTTGCTTCCAAAGAGATTGAAGTATTTAATAGTAGGCTTAGAACCAAACCATATTTCAAAAGGAGTCTTACCATAATTACCATTTACATTTACCTAGTTCAAAGCGTACACAACAGTGCTTACAACTTCACTCCAATAGATGTGAGGCACATTTCCTTCAATCATCATTGTTCTAGTAGCATCCAAAATTGTTTTTTTCTTCCTCTCTACAATACCATTCTATTGAGGGGTTCAGGGAGTAGATAATTGTCTTATGATTCCATGCTCTTCACAGAAAGAATTAAATTCCTTGGAGGTGAATTTACCACCTCTTTCTGGCCTTATGCATTTGATTTTCAGACCTTTCTCTTTTTTTTCCATAGCTTTGAAACTTTTTAACTTTTCTAATGCTTGACATTTTTCTCTTAAGAAAGCAACCCATATTATTCTATAATAATCATCAATAAGCAACATAAAGTACCTTTCACCATGGAGACTTCTGACTCTGGAAGGACCACATAGATCAGTATGCACCAACTCCAGTAATCCAGTTGAATGATGTTTTTTTCTCTGAAAAGAGACTCTAGTTTGTTTTCCCATCTGACACTTCTTGCAAATTGTGTTAGTAGGATTCAGTAGCTTAGGTAGATCTCATATTGCTTGAGTGGAGCTTACTTTGACTATGTTATCAAAATTCACATGACATAGCCTTCTATGCCTTTAGACACACAAAATATACCAATTGACATTGTGCATTTGATCTTGACTTACTAACATTGTTTCTTCCTGAATCATCTCTCAGTCTAACCATTTAATCAAATCTTCTTATATGATTAAATTCATCATTATTCCTCCCTTAATTGAATAAATCATTTTATCTAATTAAGTCAATCTCTTTTGTTAATTAAATCAATCCATCTAATCTAATTATCCCTATTTAATTAAATAATTAGTTATTTGATTAAATATCTAAAGTCTATCTATTAAATTAAATAATTTAAAACCTTATTTGATTTAGTCTAACATCATCTCTTTTAATTAAATAAATCAAAATCCTTATTTAATTAACCTCTTATCATATTCCTCTCTTATTTGATTTAAATAAATCCATAAATTTGAGTCAAATAGGTCAGATCATCTAACCTCTCTCATTAAATTAATTAACCCTTAATTAATTTAATCTCATATCATGTCCCATCCTCTAGATAATGCAAGTTGCACATGAAAATAGATTTAATTCATTTATTAAATCTCTATTTTCCTCACAAGGCATCTTTTGGAATATTCTCTCAATTTGAATTCAAAATTCCAAGTCAACATGTACATCCAACAAGGCAATAAATTCATCTTACATGTCCTTTGCCTTGAGCCAAGTGGCATTTATTGCATTTTCCCTTCCCTCTTGCATGTCATTTCAACAAATTTGAAATTCAAAATTATGCATTTATTGGCACAAACCCCAAATCTTGCACATCCTTCACCCATTCATAGCTTGACAAGTGGCATCATGCCATTCGATGAATGTTAGTCCCACATTGATCAAATTTGGACATTCATCCTTCTTGGCATTCTATAAATAAGAGGCTAAATTCCTCATTTGATAATCCACAAATTATGCAAAGTTACCATGCTCAAATATCCATCAAATTTCATCGATCATTCTTGAATCATAGTTAGGTTTTGCAGATTTTGGCTTGGAGCTCTCATCATTCATCAACAAAGTGGATCAACTATCTTCAATACATCAAGCTTGCATCTTAGGAATTGGGAAAGGGCCAAATTTCACATCAAATTGGATCCAATTCCCCCATGGGATCATGAGTTTTCATATTCTAATTAGGATTCAATCTTTGTTTTGGCATTTTTATTGAGTTCTTCATTATTTTCTTCCTAATTTGAGTGTTGTAAATGGATTTCATGGGGAATCCTTGTTTTGTCTTGCAATCTCTTGTCTAACTTGTTTATTTATGTTGTTTTGTAGGTACCAAGGTTGGGGTTCGCACATTTGGCGCTAGAAGGAGGGAAACATCTCACTTTCAATTAGTTTTTTTAAAAATTTCTGCATTTTCTCCTCACACACAAAAAATTCTAATGTTGGGAGCTTAGCGTCATTGTTTTCATGCTGCTATCTCTTCAGTGTCGCTATATAGCACCGCTGGAAATTGAAACTGCGACACTGGACTCATCCCGCCAAAATATTTGAATTTTTAATTCCGCCGCTGGACTTGTTGACTTGTAGGAATTTTCAAAAAAATATCAAACTTCGACGTTGGAAGATAACTACGATGCTGGGCAAAAAGTGCGATGTAGTTGAGCTCTCTAACCCAACACAGAGCGATGCTAACTAGTAAGCAACATTGTGAAGGCACCACTTAGAAATCAAACTGCGACGCAGTTACGAGTTGTGACGCTGGGAGTAAAAAGGGAAATTTAATTTTAGCACGTGCCTTTTGATTGATGATCAATTTGTATTCTATTTTCTAGTTTTTAACTTCTGTATTTTCTAGAATCTGACTGGTTTTTTCTCACTTGTAGGTTGGAAATCAAAAAAAAAGGAAGGAGGAGCATGATGATGATATGTTGTCCAATCAAAGTGTTTCTAAACACTTTAGTGTTTGTTTAACACTTCTTCAAGGAATTATTAGCACTTCTTTCTTAGGATACTAACTTCCTTTGGGTTTAAAAAGAATATTTTTGTTTATTTCTTGCAAAGGGCTAAAATGAACAATAGGATCAACAACATACTAAAGTTTGTTTTTGGTTAACAAATTGAAGAAAATGTCTCTTACTTGTCATTTGGTGCTTAAAAGGAACTCACATTTTTCTTTGTGGATTTAAAAAGAACAAGTATAACTTTGTTTTTTGTGAAGGCTTACTTGAACTGAAGGCATTGAAAAAGGACATATGCGCTTCTCTCACACTTTATAGCGATCTTGAGAATCAAAAGGCCTTTTTCATGACTTTGGGTTGAGACAAAGAAATCACCTCCACACTTCGATTTGAGTTTAAAATTGAACAAAATCTTGTGCGAGTGTGAGTGGGGGCATTATTGTGTATATTCTCTCTCTTTGTTGCCAACAAGGATTGATTGAGTTAGAATATTTTTCTTCATTCGTTTTTGTTTATCCTAGAGGGCCTGCCTTGGGGAAAAAGTAATCACCCAAGGGAACGAATCAACCGGTAACACTCTAAAGCCAAGATTATTTCCAACCGGGATATAAATGAGGATATTGGAAGAAATGCCAATATCATGCAGTTGATTTTGACAAGATGGATCCGAAAGGGGACTCTTTCCGTATGGGTTGATCTCCATGAACGGAAAGTTCTTATTAAAACCCATGTGCTAGAATTTTCCAAAATCCTTTAATCTATTTGTTGGTGCAAGAACGGTAATTCTGAAGCCACCCCACACTTTTACAGTCTTTAGTAGAAATGGAAAACATGCCATGGGATTTTCATAGGTGTTGATGCTTCGCTTCCCCGTATAAGTGCATGTTGTGGAGGGGAGCCAGTGGGGTCAAGCATTTAACCATTCGCTAAAGATAAGCGTAGTTGGACTTGTCCAAGTGGGAATCCAACAAATATTGTCTGACACATCCATAGGATTGTACTTATTCTTGGGTTAAAAAATGCATTGCTTGATCGAAAACATCTAAAAAAAAACACTTAATATCATCTAAATTTCAAACCCTTTTGGGGACAAATACCATTGACTCAATCTATATGTTATTGCTTGCCCTTGGGATTCACATCCTTAGAGGTTTCTAAACATTGGATTATATCTCGATTTGTCTCCTTAAGTAAACTATAGGGAGACCCTTGCCTTGAGTTCATCGAATTTCTACATAACATATCTTGTGGGGTTTGAGGAAATTAAGACATTGGACATCTTAGTTTGAAAACTTAATCATAAGAAAGTTTTTTTGGTAAAATAAAGCCATTAAGCGAAGCTAAGAAAAATGAACTTTCATGTGTGTTGAAAACTTATGATTTCAAAATCCAAAGCAAAGATCATTGGATCAAAATCCAGAAATTAAATCATTCTTTGGTCACAAAGGTCTATAGGAAACATTTGCATGTTCTTCAATACCTAGGTCTAGGAAAACAAAGTGTCTTTTTAGGTTCATCTTAGGATCAAAAGTAAATAAAATTCCTTTCATCCATCCTTCAAAACATCAAAACAAACATCATCTCACCATCACCTTTTGGAAAATCTTGAAATCATCCCTTAAATGCTAGGCCTTTTTGGCAAAATCAAACATTATCAAATCCTTGAAATTAAATCCTTGAAAACAATATCAAAATCACCTTTGGATAGGTATGTGTAGATGCATCCTTTTGCATATGCTTAGTCAAAGTCATCAAAATCATCTTGTTTAGCTTGGTATACATAGATGCATCCTTCTCCGTATGCTTAGCTAAATTATCATCTCATTTGAATAGGTGTGGGTAGATGCATCCTTCTCCCAACACATATTCAAATCATCATCCCTCGAACAAAGTTATCCCTTAGATCATCATCCAACATCTTAGGTTCTTTTTGTTCAAAATAAAAACAATGAAAACCAATCAAGATCAAGGAAAAAATCAAAAGGAAAATCAAAATCTGAAACATATCCGAAATTTTGAAAAGCCTAGCATCTCCCATCAAGATTAATCAAAAGACCATAACATCCACATCATCCATCCCTTGCATCATCATCATATCATCTCTTGATCCTTAAAGTTATTCTAAAATTTTCTTCTTTGAGACATAAAATAAAGATCAATCCCAAGAATCAAGAGATTCATCTCCCATTCTTAAAAAATTGATCCTTGTTTTATGGTTCAAAGTAGATCTCAATACAAGAAGAGCATGGAAGCCAACACAGAAACACCCGCTTCAAGTGATCTTAGCCAAACAAACATTGAGATAAATTCCACTGAGTCAAGCAATCCTTTGAAAATCTCATCATCCCAAAATCCGCAAGAGGAAAACAAGGGAGAGGATCTTACCCTTGGAATGTCTCATGAAGAAATAACTGAAATGCTCCAAAATCTGGAAAACCATAGAATCATCATAATCATGATGAGGCCCAACCCTTCGTTATACATGCTTGAACTAGCAAAACAAGGGGCCAAATTACCTTCAGATTTTGATGTGAGTACCATAGTAGAGACATCATTTCCTCCCATCTCATCTGCCATTCCCATCTCATCTACACCCCCATCCCAAAACATCACACAAAACATTCTGCAAACCACCACATCTTTTGCTCCAACCCAACCTAATGTTAACAAGGGAAATGCATTTCTCAATGCTCTTCAAGCACACCCCCTTGTTAATAATCAAAACTTGGATGCGAACACCACCTTGGAACAAAACATATCCAAAAACCCATTACATAAGAATGTTCCTCTCACCTTCCATCATGATCCATCATCATCATACTTTTGTGCAACGCCTCAAACTCCTCTCCTCACAAATTCACAAGAGGAAGGAGACATGTTTGGACTAGGGGGCATCTTTGACACCACAACATTTTCACAACAACTCACACCCCTTACACTTCCACCACTTCCACCAATGACATCATCATCCACATCACTCCTTGGTTTAGGGCTTCCCCCTCTACCGAGTATCAATCAAACCACAATCCCAAATATCAATCAAAGCACTATGCAAAATACTCAAAATTTGTCGTTGACATCACAACAATAGACGACAAATGCAGAAGCAATCGCAACATCATCAAACACCCCCTTAACATCACAAAGAATGGTCTCTCAAGGACCAAACACATCAATAGCACCATGCATCACTCAAAACACCAACACCACCTTCACAAGCACCATTCCAAATCCACCACCACCCCCACCACCACCAACTTCCACCACATCAAGCCAATACAATGCAACATTGCAAGATGCTTTCCAAAGAGGATACCAACAAGTGCAAAAACAAAAAGCCAACCAACTAGCTACTCAGCAAGCTGCCAGAGCCACACAAGCCACCCAAGCAGCCCAAGCTACTTTGCAAGTGCAACAAGCCCAAGCTTTATTATAACAACAACAACAAGCCACTCAAGCTGCACAAGCCGCACAAGCATTGCATGCACAAAAGGTTGCTCAAGAACAAATTATATTGCAACAAAAATCAGCACAAGCACAAGCTGTACAAGTGCAAGCTCAAGCACAAGCTCAATATTAGGCACAACAAGCCCAATATCAAGCACAAATTCTTGCACAAAGACAAGCAGTGCAATTGCAAGCATATCAACAAGCAATAAAGCAATATCAAGAGCAGGAAGAAGCAACAGAATTGGCAGCCCAAAAACAAGCGTTGTTGGAACAATAGCAAGCACAACAACAAGCATTGTTAGAACAACAACTTCAACAACAAGAACAAATCTTAGCACAACAACAACAAGATCAACAAGCATTCTTCATACAAAAGAACGTGGAAGCCTACCTAGCTCAGAAAAACATATAGATACCATCAAACAACACACCAACCAACCCACCCATCCAACCCATGATTGAAACACCCCAAAACACCTTCATCCCACCCCCTAATCTGCAAAATAATGTGATGACACAAATCAGGTTGCTCTCGCAACAAGTGCTCAATCTTCAATCAGGGTGAACAACGAAGACACCAAGCAACTTGTGTCTGTATCCATTTGATAGGAGCCTAGTAATGAAACTGTTTCCTAAAGGATTTGAGATCCCTAAATTTGACAAATATCATGGGACAGGAAATCTTGAAGATCATATCAAGGAATTCCTAGTTCATTGCATGGAAGTCGCATATGACAATACTTATCTGATGCGGCTATTCCCTAGGAGTTTGGCAGGCCACACTATGGAATGGTTTTCTCACCTACCTTTAGGCATTCGAACATTCCAAGAAATTATGGACACATTCATAAAAAACTACGCATGCCACATTGCAATGGATGTTAGTCTAGAAGAAATCTCTACTTTAAAACAAGGAAAGGGTGAGTCATTCACCTCATTCCTACAATGATTGCAATCCAAGGCCAATCAAAGCAAGTGGACCATGCCAGCAGAACAAGTTTGTACCATCATAGCCAACCTTGAAGGCCACTTGGCATTTCATCTCAAGGTTTAGGGCATCACCACATATGATCAATTGATTCCCAAAGTGCTCGGCATCGAAAGAGCCCTCATAACTCAACCCGCGGAATCAACATCATACCATGAACAAAACAACTACCCACCATCCAATTACAATGATAAACCTTGCACATGGGAAAGGAACAAAAACATTACTAATGATGGTGTTGTCAATGCCAAGGTGGTCATTAGTGCTCCTCTCAAACATACACCCGCACCACAAATCCAAATCCAACACCACAAAAATCATCACACGACACACCAACCAAACACCAATCCAACAATCAATAATCTTAATGACCAAAGAGGACCACCCCAATGCAAGAGTTATCCCAAGCGAAAGTACACCACTTTGGGGGAACCACTTGAGGACATCATGAAAAAGCTAATAGACGAAAAAATCATCAAAGCACCTACATTTGAGAATTATCAAGAATTGGATGTCAAACCTCCTTGGTACAATGAGAACCAACTTTGTGAGTTCCATAAAATCAAAGGCCATACCACAAACAACTGCATGAGACTAAAAAACATCGTTCAAGATCTCATCAATAAAAGAATCATAAATGTGGAACAACCTATAGGAAATTAGGATCTTAAGATATATATGAATCTGATGCCAAATCATGGCAACAAAGTGAAAAAAAATGATAAAGGGAAGGGCACTCACTCAAACATAAGTCATGTGTATGAAATAGTTGTTGCCTCCCTAAATGAAAACTGCATGGTCATCACCATCAAAGGCACCCATGCCAATTGTGGAGTCACCACAAGAGGCGGCAAAGTAACCATCACAATATCATCTCAGCCAAACAAAGTCCCTACATCTAGATTCGTTCCTAATGGCTATAATGTTCTAGATAAACTCAAGAGAATTCTAGCTCAAATATCCATCATGGAGCTGCTAAAAATCTCATTGGCCCATAGGAAAATCCTTGAACAAGCATTGGCCTCATCCACTATCCCCGTAGACCCTGATGCGGAGCAATTCCAAGCTATGTTTAGAAATATCATTATGCCTAATCTTCTTACATTATCTGACCAATATTTCCCTGCCCAACCATCTCACAACCGTGCACTTCACTTGGAAGCCATAGTACATAAGAGAAAAATCAAAAGGGTCTTGGTGGATGGAGGTGCAGGTTTAAATATCTATTTTCTCAGCCTCATCAAGTAGTTGAAAATATTAGAAGATTCTATTGACAAAGGGAAGGGTATCATGATAAGAGCATATGAGGATCAAGAAAGAGTGCCTTAGGGCAAGATCAAACTCCCTATTCAAGTAGGGCCGACTCTCATGGAAACCACTTGTCAGGTCTTGGACCTTGACTTGCTATATAACATCCTCCTAGGATGCCCATGGATTCATGCAATGAAGGTAGTAGCATCTACTTTTCACCAATGTGTGAAATTTACACATAATGGACAAGAGGTTACCATCCATGGAGATCCAAAACCTTTCTCATATTGCAAAAATATTGAAGAAAAGTATTAAAAAATCCCCCAAGTACCAAAAAATGATGAGGGCCCATCGACACCATACATCGACCCTGCCACTCTCACGTCCACTTCTGCAACAGAGACACCCGCCACTCCCGCCATTCCCACCATTTCTGACATTAAGCTCATCATCCAGGATGATGGTTGTGGAAGCTACAAGCTCCCTAACAATTCTTTTGTGGTAGGAGAGTTACCACAATCTCCTAGATGACGGGGAAATGCACAAGAAAACCAAGCTTCCACATCACAAACATCTCCTAAAGACTATCCTAAATTTACAAGATGGGGAGACCTTGGCCAGGAGGTTATTGAGATAGATCCATTACACATGCTATATCAAGATGAAAGACCAGCAACTAATTTACCAATGGATGAAAGAAGCAAGGTTTTATAAATGATGCTCGCAATGGGCTATGACAAAATTCAAAGACTAGGACAAAATGAAAATGGGCTCATAATACCTATCATGCCAGAGACGCGACTGATAACAAACCTTGGACTTGGATGTACCCCTCCGAGTATAACCATACGTGGCCAAAGTCCTCTAGTTAGAATGGATAATATTTCTCCTCAGCCAACAGTAGTAGAAGTACACTCACCAATATCCATAGGTGGAGATATACATAACTTTATAACTGAGATCTATAATAGCAATTATGATGAGGATACCATGACCGATCTACCTAGGCTATTTGAGGATACCTCCCTGTGCATGATTAGTACCCTATCCTTTGAACTAGACCAACAAAATCATGAGATACGCTTAGTATATCCCCAACTCATCGACTACAACCAACGAGGACCACTAGTTCTTGATACATTTGAAAATGATGAGGCACTCTCAAAATTCATGGGATTGAGGGATAACATTCTAGATGGAGATCATAAAGCAGGGTTCATAATAGAGTTGGACACATAGGCCTATTATGGGGAAATGATTGAATCCTTCAGTCGCAAAAGTGAGAAACTAAGAATCATATCCAAGTCTTTGAGTGAAAATCACATTGTGGCACTCTCTAACAAGAAAAAAGTAAAAATAAAGGGCATATCCAATGGTGAAAACCTCTTTGAGGCGCACGAGGATGAGGGATTCAATCTTCCTTTAAGAGCTATTCATCAGAAAAAGTCAGCAGTCTTGGCCAAAAAATGTAATCCAGTCAACCTAGGAATAGAGGAGACCCCGCATATCACATTTTATGTAGAATCACTACTTTTAGAAGAGCAAGAACTCCTAGTAGCATTCCTAAAGGAAAGATAAATAATCTTTGCATGGAGTTATGCTGACATGCCAAGACTTGATCCAAAGACTGTGGCTCATCACTTAGCATTGTATCTAGAAGCAAATACGGTCAAACAAAAGCTTCGAAAAATGCATCCTCAAATCGCTCTATTAGTCAAAATGGAGCTAAAAAAGCTACTAGATGCAGGATTCATTCGACCAATAGATTATCCAGAATGGGTGTCAAATTTAGTACCTATCTCAAAGCTTGACAGAGCCATCAAAATCTGCATGAACTTTAGAGATTTGAACAAGGCATGTCCAAAAGATGACTTCCTACTTCCCAACATCAACATGATAGTAGATATGACAACAAGACATGAGATGCTATCATTAATGGATGGATTTTCAGGATACAATCAGATCATGATAGCTAAAGAGGATCAACATAAGACAACTTTCACTTGTCCATGGGGGACTTACTGCTAGAATATGATGCCATTCGGCCTAAAGAATGTAGGAGCAACATATCAAAGGGCCATGACATTGATATTCCATGACATGATCCATAAGATAGTTGAAGACTATGTTGACAAAATTCTAGCTACATCCAGAAAGAGAAAAGATCACATAGCAACCCTAAGTGCTATCTTTGACAAACTGGAGGAGTACAAAGTTAGACTGAACCCAAAGAAGTGCATCTTTGGTGTACAATCGGGAAAGCTCCAAGGATATATAGTGTCGATGAGGGGTATCGAGGTGGATCCAACAAAAGTAAAAGAAATCCTCAAAATGGAAGCATTGAAAACACTAAAGCAATTGAGAGGTCTCCAAGGCAGACTCCAATCCATTAGAAGATTCATAGCACAACTGGCAGACAAGCAGAACCCATACTCTCACCTACTCCACAAGGGATTAGCATATAAATGGGATGCCAAGTGTGAAGAGGAATTTAACAAAATCAAGGAATACCTATTGAAACCACAAGTCTTAATGCCACCCATCCCAAGAAAGCCATTGATCTTATACGTGTCAATAATAGCAGCAGCTCTTAGAGCTCTCCTAGCTCAACAAGATGAAAACGGGACAAAAAGGGCTATCTACTACATCAGCAGGACAATGGTCAGTCATGAGCTAAACTACTCATTCATCGACAAAGCATGCCTCACAGTAGTGTTTGCATCACAAAAATTCAGACATTACATGTTGGCACACAAGATAAAGCTCATTGCCAAAATTGACCCTCTCAAGTATCTACTATCAAAGGCAATGCTCACATGAAGAATGGAAAAATGGGTGATGATATTGTCAGAGTATGACATCGAGTATGTAGAGCGAAAAACAATTAAGGGCCAAGTTATTGTAGATCAACTAGCAAAAGCACCTATTTATTCTGAGAATCCTCTTGTCTCAGAGTTTCTAGATGAATCCATTTTTAACCTCAACATAGTTGACCAATGGAAACTATATTTCGATGGCTCATACACATAGCATGGATCAGGAGTTGGTGTCTTCTTCATCACTCCACTAGGGGATTTCATACCAAGGTCATGCAAACTGGCATTTCCTTGCACTAATAATATTGTAGAATATGAAGTCTTAACAATAGGTCTCAGGATAGTAGTGCAATGGAACATCATAACTCGCAAAGTGTACGGAGACTCTCAGTTGATCATAAATCAAGTCAATAATGAATATCAGACCAAGGATGACAAACTCACTCCATACAAGAAATTGGTGGAGATTCTAAAAGAATCCTTCATTGAAATAACATTTGAGCAGATTCCTAGAACCAACAATAGAGCAGCAGATGCCATGGAAACAATTGGGTCCCTATTAGACATCCCTCACAATGTTCCAAAATATGAATTTATGATAGAGCAGCTTCTCGTTCCTGCATTCGAGATACCAAAATTAGAATTCATGTGTAAAATCATTGGTCCTAGTGATCCTTGGTATCATGACATTTACACATACCTTCGAAGAGGATTCATACCCATTGACCTACCATCAAACCTAAAATGAACCTTTGTTAAAAAGGAATCCACATTTGTCATCCTAGGTGATACCCTATATTGTAGAGGCATAGAAGGTACCTTACTATGCTGCCTAAATGCTGAGGAGGCATTAACTGCTCTAACTAAAGTACATAACAATATATGTGGTTCACACTTGAGTGGAATGACCATAGCCAAGAAATTGCTGAGGATGGGGTATTATTGGCCCACAATGGAAAGCCAAAAAGTGTCTACAATGTCAATAGCATGGGGACCTCATCCATTCTCCAGCTCAAGAGCTTCATCCTATCATCACACCATGGCCCTTTTCATAGTGGGGACTCGACCTCATTGGGAAAATCACACCCACCTCATCTAACATCCACAAATTTATCATAACCGCAACTGAGCACTTTACTAAGTGGAATCCATACCCATGATGTACATAACTAGGAAGCAAATCTCAAAGTTCATTCTGAACTATCTCATATGCCACTATGGTGTCCCATAATCCATTATCTCAGATAATGGGACACCATTCAAAAATTAGGAAGTCCACGACTTATGTGAGAAATTCAAAATCCAACATCACTTCTCCACCCCGTACTATCCCCAAGGGATGGCCAAGTAGAAGTTACAAACAAAACCATTCTAAAAATCCTTAAGAAAATAGTCAATGATGCAGGTCGTGACTGGCATTTGCAAATTAATCCTACCCTCTGGGCCTATCGAACCAACATCCACACACCCACTAGTGCCACCCCCTTCTCCTTGGTCTATAGATCAGAAGTGGTACTCCCCTTTGAGATTGAGCTCCCATCCCTCAAGATATCACTGTAAAACCTCATCACGGATGAAGAGTATCAGGTATCAAGACTAAATGAGCTAGAGCTACTAGATGAGAGACATATAGATGCTTTGAATCATTTGCACGTTTATTAGAATAAACTCAAAAGGAGCTACAATAAGAAATTCAGAAGCAGGACGTTCCAAGTTGGAGAACTGGTCTTAAAAGAGTATCAAAATAATGTCCCAAACCCAAGCAGCAAAGAAAAATTTGAACCCAATTGGCTGGGACCATTCATCATCATAGCAAGTTATAAATCAGGGGCATATCAGTTATCAACACCTGAAGGGGAACCTCTATAGGAGCCCATGAATAGCTCCCATCTCAAAAAGTTTTATGCCTAAATCTTTCAAGGTATAGAACAAAAAAATCCAAAAAAATAGAAAATATCCTAAAAAAATGGTTATTTCGACAAAAACCTAGTAAACAGGCTTCTTGGTGACAACAAAAAAAAGCAAAAAAGCAAAAAATCCAAAAAAAATTAGGAAAAGGATCAAAAATAGTAAAGAGAAAAATCATTCTCTAGTGAAAACCACTTCAATGGCACTTTGGACAAGTACCTTGGTGAAAACCTGGCAAACAGGTGCCTTGTGTAAATAAGCACTTCCCATCCACCAGGATCTTTATGGCTTGTTTTTCATCATCCATCCATTTCACTTCCATCATCCATCACATTTAGATCTCCATCCAACACTCATCCACTCGCATCTGCACCATAGCTTGGTCTTGTTTTTGTATCATGATCTCTCCTAGTACTACTCGACCCATCCTCAAGGTCAGTTTGTCCTACCTTTATCGAAGTAGTCTATTGCATCACGCTAGGGGAATGTTCTTATTGGATCGGATTCGTGTATGATCTTAAAGTCCTCAAATCAGAAAATCCAAAAAGATCAGAAAATCAAAAAAATCCAAAAACATCAAAACACTAGAAAATCTAAAAACAAGTCAAAAAGTTAATCAAAAATCCAAAAATAGAGTCATCTTGTTGAACTACGTCATCTCTGAGCTTGAACATAGGTAAGGTTGATCTTTGATCATCCCCCAAGACACTTAGGTCAGTCCTTTAGGAGTCTGTTAAAATACACTGACATTTCATCATGTATATCTTCATCTGTAAATTGGTCATGTCATTAGTCAAACTATGTGGTCTCTGGGTGTATAACGTAGGCAAGGTTAATCTATTGATCAGCCCCTGATGCCCCTTGGATAGGTCTTTAGGCTAGTCTCTTGGTCAAAATCTCATAAAATCCCAAAATCACTAGAAAATCAAAAATCAAAACATTTGTAAAATCTCAAAAATACCAAAAAAAAAAGCCTCCAAACATTGGAAAACATCAAAAAAATTCAAATACCTGAAAAAAATCCATCCACCTCATCTCTCTTGCACCCGCAATAACACCATCCATAATAAACTGATCATCATCCTCAACCTTTGGTGAAATAGTTAGAAACAAGTTTAGCAGCTTAAAAGTAAAACTCAAAAATGTCAAGTCTCAAGTCTAAGTACATAAACAAGTTGGTCAAATCTTTGTGTCGATAGTCCATCATCTAAATAGTCCCATATCAATTATCTGATAACATCATGTCCTAGGATGAATCCTTCCTACAATGGGCATTATTTATCATCTTTTCAAACACTTTGGGTAAACGAAATGATGTGCCGCCATCCACTAACATGTCCTAGGATGTATCCTTCCTACAATGGGCATTATATTTTTGCAATAGTTTTGGTTCTTATCCTTGAAAAAACATTCCCTTTTGGTAGCGGTATTGAAGAACATCAACTTGTTTGTATACTTTTTCTTTATCTTTTGACTTGTCTTAATTTGTGCTCATTCCAAGGACCTTTTGATGATATCCAAATAGAGGATTTAGAGAAATAGGAATGGGGCAATGATCATTATCTTTTTTCTATTATGCTTGTTGGATGTTCTTGTAATATAACCTCGGTGAATACTTGCTTTATTAGGTATGTATGGAGGAGGTCTAGGGAAACTTGTTGACTATTGCATGGATATGTTTACCTTTCTATGTTTTGGTCTAAGATATTTGAAACTTCTAAAATGCATCCTAGCAAGGTTTCTGTATGTCAGGTGTGAGCAAGAATACTCCTATCTGATTGTCAAGTCAAAGTCCATCACACTAGGTACAACGCCATCTTGTTTTCCTATACCTTGATGCATCGTACCACGTGCATTATCAAACATAAGAAAACATGGCCCTTTGAAAATACCAATTCCTCATCAAGTAATCATCATCATCATCATCATTTGCATTTGCATCATATTGTGTCTTGTTGAAATGACTTCTTCCTTCCTGGCTAACCGCACTAACAAGGTACTATGATGATTGACCATCATCACCACCATCATCATTGATCCTGCATCCACAAATCAGCATATTGCACAAACATATCATATATGCATTGCATTTTCATCATCATATAAGTGTATCATCATAAGAATTTTTTCAAAAATAGATGCATTCATTTCATCGCATTTCATCCATCACATCTATCACATAAATCATCATATAAACACTTTACACAAGAATTTCATAATCATTTTTTCATAATCAAACATAATAGGTATATAAGAATTTAATTCAATGTCATATATACTTGAATAACATCATGGCATCATCCCATCTCATTCATATTACATTACGTATCATCATAAAAAACCATCTCATTTGCATTTACACCATTTCACTTGCATCATATCACGACCATCACAATCATATTACATCATAAATCATTCATTGCATAAATCATTCCACATAAGCATAAATGGAATTATCCATCACATATAAAGCATATATCCATTCATAAATAATTCCACATAAGCATAAATGGAATTATCCATCACGTATAAAGCATATATCCATTCATAAACATGTTATAAGCATAATTCACACATCATTTCGCACATACACCATAAATCATATCATTTTACGTATTACAATCCATATCACATATTAGATCACCTCATTTACACATCATAGGTTAACATAATATAGATCTGTTAGTCATAATCATTTGCACAAAATCATTAGAAATAAATGCATCCATAACATATAGAAGTAAAATCATCCATGCATAAAAGAGAACACATTGCATCACATCATCATCAGATTATATATATATCATCACATAACTGTCATAGTACAAGAATAAATTGGATCACTATACATATGTGTCAATCAGTACAAAAATCCCATTAGGCTATCAAAAATAAGCCCATAAGGCACAAAAAAAGTACCATAACATCTTGATCAGGCTCGATCTCTATGAGTGTTACCCTCACCTCTGTCACCATGACCCTCTGCTAGTTTGTGGCTAGCCCGCTCTGAGTACTCTGGTACCCACTCTGCTTTGGGTACGACCTCGTGATAGGACTTTCGGTAATAATCTACCTCTCAGATGGCATCCCTGTAGGACCGAACTGATATTGTACCCTAGGAGGAGGAGGTTGTCATACTCTCTATCTATTGCCTCTGGCCTAGCTCAGTGGCTGCCTATAGCTCTGTAGCCTATCTCTGTTACATGATCTGATCCCTCTCGACCTTGAGTTGCTCTCTCTCAGCCCTCGCTTGATCTCACTCGGCTATCACGGCCTGGATTTGAGCCTATAATTGCACAATTAGCGCATCTCAAGCATTTTCCTATCCTACTAGCTGTACCTGTGGCTACACCTGTGGCTGAACCTGAGTCTGATCCTTGTCTCATGGTGGCTCCTGCTGCTAATCCTGCATGTGCACATCTCCCTGACCTGGCTGGACTGGAGACACTAACGGTGAATTTGGTTGAATCTCGGCTCTCTATCCTTGTCCTTGTCCTCCCCCTGCCTCTGACTCTCTACACATCTAGAACTGCACCTGGAATCACCAGCTGAAGTGGAGGCTAGAACCAATCTCTATATGCCTGGGTGGTGCCTAGATCTGCTAGCCCCTAATCATAGGCCCATGGCCGGGCCACTAGCTGCTAAAAACTGTCGACTACCTCTGAAGTAGGAATATATCACCCTCATGAGACCTATGTCATGGTGCGGGTGAAGATAGCTATGTAATCATCATCAGGACAATCCTACGGCTCCCTAAACTGATGCTACACAGACCCAGGTAGGTACCTCTCGAGCATAGTATGCTCTCACACCTACATATAATGATCCTGGTGGCAGTAAAACATCTGGTCAGCATTGTTGGTCCATCTAGGCCGACCAAGGTATGGGCACAAGGTAAACACCTACATCTCATCCAGAACCCTCCTCCAATAAGGGATACTGTGCTCGCCGGTGTGAGTAAAAGACACACCACCTCTGTATCGTGCCACGAGGGGATCATCTGGTCCCATCGGAACTAAAATGACGCGTGGCTGAAGCGCAATAGTATGCTCTCATGCCCAAACATGATGTAAGGTCACCCCTGCTCCCAGTGCTCTACCATCCATGTAAATGTACTCATGAAGGTCTCTGTATAAAGAGGTGAGAAGAACAGGCCCCCATGCAAAGAAAATCGGTCTGTCTTGAACCATTTTCTTCCAACAATATCCCCAATCGGGACTGAAGTATCGCCCTCACCTGTCAGGGGCAACAAGGCCTGAAATGATAGCTGCAATAACCCAATGGTAGGGCGGTGCCAGGATCCAATGATGCTCAAGCTGTATCTGCCCCTCACAAAAGACAATCTCATATGTGGCAAGGACTCAGAAATAGGCCTTGCGTCCCTCGTCCATGTCAAAGATCGCCTGGTGACCATGAATGGGCAATCGTAAAATCTGCCAAACATCCTCTAGGGTGGCAGTGGCCTCACTAGTGGGAAAATGGAATGAAGATGTCTCACTGTGCCATCTCTTGGCCAGCACTGACAACATCCCCAGGTGAGTGTGAATTGGTGTAGCGTATGCAATGTGCTAGAACCCCGCAATCTAGAGTCGATCCTAGTCCCTATCACTCAAGTCCTGTAGGTGGCCAGCCAAGTCTCGCGACCTATGCTCCTGAGAGTAGAGCTCCCTCGCCGCGTCCTGCATCAAGGAAGGTCAACGTGTTAAAAATTTTGAAAAAAAATCTTCGTCAAGCGCTCAAGAAACTTCCCTAGCGATGCAGCCCGTGATGGCATTGCGGTTTGATTTTAATCAAACTCTGATGCTAGGGATGAAAAGAGCCGAATCGCACCGTTGTGGTGCAGTTTCCCTCCCAGTGGCACACTTTTGACAAAATTAGCGCTATCGCATCGCACTTCGTAAATCCACCCACCGGCCCCGAGCTCATCGTCAGAGTTTCTAAACTTGAAACTACACCGCGGTAGTGCTATTCAACATGGAGCGGTGCAGTTTATCTTCTGAGCAACGCCATATAGTGTTGTTATAGGTGGACCGACCCTTTAAAGCATTAAATGAAAAATGAAGCTCATGTAAGGACCACTTACCAGTGCCCCGATGCCAGGTGGCCATTGGTATGTCAGAACTCGATCTGAAATATGTAGAGGAAGCTATCATTATGCCATATCATTAGGATGTTAGAGCTCAAATCTCGATATCACTATTGGAGGTGTTTGAAAATGACTTGAAAGTGACCCCTTGGGGCCCTTTTTTAGCCTAAAAATTAGGGTTTTTTTCACCCTGTTTGGCTGTCTTGCTAGGGTTTTGGACCCCCAAACTACTTTCTATCTGGTTGAGGCTTGTTTTTCATCGTTTTTAGCTTCTCAGAGCCCTTTTGAACCTGTCGGGTACTTTGTCATCTTTTTTCGTGAGATCATCCAAAAATTGGAATTTTCGTCCAATCTCTCGAGGGGGCATTATAATGGCATGATTCCTCTAGCCATGTAGCAGTGGGGAAAGTTTTTAAATAATGAAATTTTTTGGCTTTGATCGAGATCGTTTATTCTTTGAACCAACACAACGAGTGCATTGCTTCAAAGAGGGGCACCATGTAGACACGCAAAATATACCGATTGATATTATGCATCTGATCCTCACTTACTAACATCATTTCTTCCTTAATCATCTCTCAGTCTAACCATTTAATCAAATCTCCTTATATGATTAAATTCATCAGTATTCCTCCCTTACTTGAATAAATCATTTTATCTAATTAAGTCAATCTCTTTTGTTAATTAAATCAATCCATTTGATCTAATTATCCCTATTTAATTAAATAATCAGTTATTTGATTAAATCTCTAAAGTCTATCCATTAAATTAAATAAATTAAAACCTTATTTGATTTAGTCAAACACCATCTCTTTTAATTAAATAAATCAAAATCCTTATTTAATTAACCTCTTATCATATTCCTCTCTTATTTGATTTAAATAAATCCATAAATTTGAATCAAATAGGTTACATCATCTAACCTCTCTCATTAAATTAATTAACCCTTAATTAATTTAATCTCATCTCATTTTCCATCCTCTAGATAATGCAAATTGCACATGAAAATAGATTTAATTCATTTATTAAATCTCTATTTTCCTCACAAGGCATCTTTTGGAATATTCTCTCAATTTGAATTCAAAAATTCCAAGTCAACATGTACATCCAACAAGGCAATAAATTCATCTTACATTTCCTTTTCCTTGAGCCAAGTGGCATTTATTGCATTTTCCCTTCCCTCTTGCATGTCATTTCAACAAATTGAAATTCAAAATTATGCATTTATTGGCAAAAACCCCAAATCTTGCACATCCTTCACCCATTCATAGCTTGACAAGTGGCATCATGCCATTGGATGAATGTTAGTCACACATTGATCAAATTTGGACATTCATCGTTCTTGGAATTCTATAAATAAGAGGCTAAATTCCTCATTTGATCATCCACAAATTATGCAAAGTTACCATGCTCAAATATCCATCAAATTTCATCAATCATTCTTGAATCATAGTTAGGTTTTGCAGATTTTGGCTTGGAGCTCTCATCCTTCATCAACAAAGTGGATCAACTATCTTCAATACATCAAGCTTGCATCTTAGGAATTGGGAAAGGGCCAAATTTCACATCAAATTGGCACCAATTCCCCCATGGGATCATGAGTTTGCATATTCTAACTAGGATTCAATCTTTGTTTTGGCATTTTTATTGATTTCATTATTTTCTTCCTAATTTGAGTGTTGTAAATGGATTTCATGGGGAATCCTTTTTTTGTCTTGCAATCTCTTGTCTAACTCATTTATTCATGTTATTTTGTAGGTACCAAGGTTGGGGTTCACACAATGCCATAACCAACTTTCATTGGCAACATTCAAGTGAAAAACATTACCTTTTGTCTATTTACCTAAAGAAATTATATTTCCAGAACTTCCATATATCTTGCATCTTCCATCTTTGAAATGAAGATCATAACCCTTATCCACCATCTATCCAACACTCAATAGGTTGTGCTTCAAGCCTTCAACATAAAGAACATCATCAATGTTATGCTTAGCCCCAAGACAAATAGATCCTCTACCACGAATCACACAAGCATTGTTATCTCCAAATCTTACAATCCCATTGTCATACTTCTCTATACTTAAAAATTTGATTTTGTCACCAGTCATATGACATGAGAATCCATTTTCAATGACCCACTCATCCTTTTCTTCAATTCGGGTTGCAAGAGCTTTCTCAACTTTAGTAGATTCAATAGCCACAAGACTATTTTCCTTGATAGCAATGAAAGCCCAATCATCTTCATTTCCATTTTCTTTATCAGACTCTTCATCAATCACACCTTCTTTAGCAAAATATCATTTCTTTTGGAAACTAGATTTGTAAGGCTTAGATCTAGGAACTCTTTCTGGACACCTTGATGCAAAATGACCTATTTTACTGCAAGAAAAACATTTGATGGGTAACTTTCCTTTATACTTATGTTGTCCTCTACCTTCTTTATCCACAATTAGTTCTCCCAACTCTTCTACCTCTCTTTTTTCATCTTCAAGCTATTTAATTTCTTCCTCATACTTGAATGTCTTTCTAGAACTCTCTCCCAGATCATATCTTTGCTTGTTTCTTCAGGATATAGTAGCCTTGAATGCAGTTTTAGTCTTAGGAGTAGATTCATTGAATTTTCTCAACTCAAAGGCAACAAGTTTACCAATAAGTGTATCTCTTGTCACATTCATCAATGATCTATTTTATTCAATAGCATGAGCTTTCATTTTGTAGGAGGGAGGCAATGATTTGAGCACTTTAGCCACAATTTCTTCCTCTTCCAGGGTACCACCGACACATCTAATACCCATAACTATTTCATTTACTCTTTACATAAAAGAAGAAATATTTTTATCTTCACCCATCTTCAGATTTTCATACTTGTCTTTCAAAATCTATAGCTTAGCCATCTTCACATGTACATCTCCTTACAAATTTTCCAACTTTGTCCACATCTCATGAGCTATCTTCAAACCTATCACATTTTTCATTTCTGAATGTGTTAGAGCACTCAACAAAGCTTCCATAGCCCTGACATTATTCTCAACCTCTGTAATCTTATCAGCAATGGAAGGACCATTTTGAGGAATATCATATCTGTTCTTTGTAATTTTCCAGAAGGGTTCACCAATACACCTTAAATGACACTCCATCCTAGTTTTCCACAATGTGTAGTTTGTTCCATCAAATCTAGGATTGTCCTACTTGTATGATGCCATCTCAGATCACCTAAAAATTTTAAACTTCTTTAGAGGAACCTGCTCTGATACCAATTGTTGGAAAAACAAGGACAGGAAACTGAGAGGGGGGATGAATCAATTGTCACAAAATACTTAAACTTTTTCAAACTTAACTTAATCTCAGATCTGATGAATGAATAGTAAACCATGAACAAACAACACATTGGAAGTACAAAGAACACCAATATTTTGTGTGGAAACCCTATTAGGGGAAAAACCACAGTGGATGTTAGTCCACAATATTATACCCTATTAAAAGTATAATAAAAATAATGGGAATGCACATGAATTCAGGCACACTAACTAGAGCTCACTGCTCAAATATAAGAGGGCTCACTGCCCAACAATACACAACCATACAGATTAGATCCATAGGATATGAATTGAGGAAATAGCTTCTTCACAAGCCTGATTAGTATTCCAGTTACGCACATAAAACCTTCTTCACACTTTTCTCAAACTTCTTCTCACTCTGCTTTGCAATCGAATGATTTGGACACTATTCACACATCTACACTTTCTCTAGAATACATTCACTCAAACAATCACTCTTATATATCTGCAATGTGGAATTACAGCAACAACCTTGTTGCCCAAAATATAAGACATATTTTCAATGTCGGCCCAATTTTTACAAATAAATTTTCAATGTGGATCAAACACCATCAACTAATATCATGATGCAACCCAAAATAATATCCTCAAGTATGCCAAACATTCAAAATTAAATCTTCAAGGATCTACAACACACCACAACCATCATGTCGCCCAAGAAAATAAAACTCGAACATAACGAGAAAAATATTTGACCATGAGCACACCAATCAAAATAGGCGTACAAAAAGGATAGATTACAATCTAGAAACATCCACGAGCACTGAGAAATAACAAAGAAACATATACAGAAACCAGAATTACCATAATTATACCAACTTTAATCAAGAACATTGAAAAAGACCATAGAAACATTGTCAGAACACAAATCTTCATGCAGACCTCTGAAACTTTTGGTGGATGGACTAGATACAATCAACAATAGACCCTTTAGTTCACAATAGTTGATTTTCAATGTACAAAACAAGACACCTTCATGACCTTCACAGTTCCACTGGGAACCTGGAACTCTTTCTTTAACAATTTCCTCAATATCCTTGACATATACAACCTTCAATTCAGTAATGCTAATATTGTTGACATCAATGACAACCACATAACAACACAACCACAACATCCAACAAGAGGTTCGATCATGGTAGGCCAAAAGTGATTGAGTGTGAAACCCCCATGCAACACCAGTGGTTTATAATTGGTGTCATGTACTATGTGCATAGAACTTTCCTGAGGGTATTTCAAACATTTATGAACCACATAGGTGACATCAATTACATAGGTCAGCCAAAGGATACCTATCCTAACTCATAACATATCAAAATCTAGAATGATAATGAAAGAAGCATTGATATCCTTGGGTCTAACCAAGAATAAAAGAGAAATAGAGCCTAAAGGGACAATAGAGAGTCCATCATGTGTACGGGGGTGGTCTCTAACTCTTTGTATTGCTCCCTATGTTAGTCATTTATGAAAAAAGTCTCCTCTATGATCACATTGACCTGATTTGTTAGATCAACTAAGATTCTAGTTACTACATTCCCATTGATCTGGGTGAGGATGTACAAAGGGGAAAGCTCTTTATTAAGAGGCTCATCATGTGAGGAAAATGCTATGATACGTGTACCACTCACATTTTCAGGGGAAGGGATATGCTTGAACAAAACCATGTTCACATAATTAAATGGAACTAATTTTGATGATGTAGAAGATTATGTTACCAAATTTGTAAAATGAAATTTGTAAAATGAGAGGGAAATATATCACTATAAACATACAATTTATTGTTAGCCT
Organism: Sequoia sempervirens; assembly: GCA_007258455.2. NCBI lineage: Eukaryota > Viridiplantae > Streptophyta > Pinopsida > Cupressales > Cupressaceae > Sequoia > Sequoia sempervirens. The sequence continues at coordinate 687,933,876 of VDFB02000003.1, forward strand.
TGGTCAAATATTTATTAGAATTATATTTCTTCTCATCAAGATGGATAGTCTTATCATTGATGTTGTCCTGAATCTCATGATCTTTTTCATACCAATTAGGATAAGGCTCAATTAGAAGTCGAGATCCTAGAAATGTCAAAAATTTATCTTTTAATAATTTCTTTAAAATAGTAGTATAAGACTTAGATAATTTTGTGAAATGTCTATTGCACCCTAGGCCCTTATCCTTAGATGTAGAGACCATGTTCAGAATAGCTTTTCTTTTTATACAAACCAACACTACAGATTAGTTTTCAAAATGGGAGCTTAAAGACATGCCCCCAAATTATGCCACCATCTATTGGTATTCATACAACATGGCACACATGTGTGCAAAAGGATACTTTATTAAGGAAAACTTTTATTTCCATGAATTTTTTAAGTTACCAATGAAAAACTTCTACACATCTGAGTCTAGTAGTGGATAAGAAATTTGTGAGAAGAGTGCTCAATATTAAGTGATAAAATTAGTCACTTTCTCCTAGTCCCCTTTCTTACATCAGATGAGATCTAAAAAGGTCATCTTCAATTTGATGTTAGCTTAAAATGACTAGAGGAATTGATTTAGCAATTGATCAAACGAGAAGATAGAGTTATTTGGTAAGGAACAATACCACTCAAGGGAAGTTTCCTTAAGGGATCTAGGAAAGATCTTAGCCATTAGAGCATCATGGTGGAAGAAATTAGTGCACATAGAATTAAATTTTGAAACATGTGTTTGAGGGTCTCCATGACCACTATACTTTTCAAAAATTTGAATCTCCATCCCCTAAGGGATAGGAGTGTTTAAAATAGAAAAAGGTTGAAAGATAGGTTGAGAAGTAGCATTAGATAAGTTTGCTCGCTAGTTTTTCATCTGACCCACGTTCTACAACAAGGCATTTAAGACAGGGTTAGAAGATGAATCAAGACAAGTGGAGCCTACACTAGAACCATTAGATCCACCAACCCCCCTACCAATAAATACTATACCACCAAGACTAGCATGGGCTCTTTGATTGCCACTATGAACATTAAAATTGACATAATTGAAGCCCAAGGATACCTTATTTACTTTAATGATGGGGGGTAGCTGAGGACAAGAAATAGTGTTAACAAAAGGGCTAGTCTCAGCCATGATACTAATACCCTAGGAATCAAGACTTATATCTATATTTCAATGGTCTCAAACCCAAGGTTTTTAGCAATACAAAACCTAGGATTATACAACAAGACATGAATGTCCATTGTCTGCAATGCCTCAAAGAAACTCTAGACCTACATAGTCCTTGTCTAGCATAGTTCTTAAGTTAATAGCCTTAGCAGCCTTAGTTGTAACTTTATTTTTCTAGTTGCTTCTCAATTTCTAAAATTCTTATATCTAGTGAATGAATTTTCTCTATGAGAATCTTGAGAGCATCATCTTCCTCCATAGATGAAGTGAAAAGATAAGTAGGAGGTGTAGGAATAAAAGGAGCTTCCTCAAAAGGATTAGAGAAACTTGTATTTGTTATTGAAATCATTTCATCAAAAGTAGGACTAGTAATGAGCTTCTTAGGATCCATCTCTATATGCCATAAGCTTCTTCTAACAATGTGTCCCAAGGTTGTATACTGAGTCATAAAGCTCATAAATCTTCACAAAAAATGAGTCTGTAACACACTAGGACATGATAGAAAGGTATTTGACACCAAGAAATGAAAACAATACTTTCACATCGGGTTCAACAAAAATGTAGATAAGGGGGATTCATCACCCCAGAGGCTCTAGGTAATAGAAGATCCTAAGGGAATGAACTTCCCTAAAATAACCCAGGTTGTTTGATGGGTTGAGAGAGAGGCTAAAAAAGAATGGAAAATAGCACATTATTTCCCTTCTACTGAAAATAGGTGTATACAAAACTGAGTGAGCCAGAATCAAAGGTTTTAGACTATAGACTAGAAAACTCTCTATCTAAGGACAATGGTATGGGAATCAAACTCTAGTGTGGCACATTGGCATCTTAAGGAAGTCTTGATGTCCTATATAGATAGAGGTATGGAAAATAGATAGACAATGCAAAGGATCTAATAATGACTGATTGACATAGTTTTATAGTTTGACAAATAAAATGCAAGAAATAAAAAGTACAACAAGAAGAATAATAGAAATTATTCTAATTTGGAAATGACAAAGACAGAGTAGGAAAATATACCTTTTCACCCACACTTTGATTCATCAACTTCAACTCTAAGAGGATGAACCTGCACCTGGAAACATGGAAAAGATAAAATTGTTGGGTTGCATTTCAAGGTCTACCTTAGTTAGACCCCCATTTTGGTGTTCCCACCTAAATGAATAGCCAAATATGCAATGAGATATTAAAAATGATAAAGAGATAAAAGAAAGTATGCTATCAAATAGAGTGCAAAGATAGCCTAGATGCTACTCTATAAGGAAAAATGATGCAAAGAAAATAACAAGAGCAATATCACCTTTCCTCCTGTTAGCACTCAAGGCCAAGAGGAAAAGATAACACAACACCAAGACAATTATGCTTCATCAACCTACAAAGATAGTGAAATTGCAACAAAAATATTGTAGATGCTAAGGAAGATTCACCAAGAAGAGTGCAAGAGTGAGCTTAAGAGAGTGAGAGAATGAAAGAAGTTACAAGAATGAATGAGAGAATTGTTTGTAAGAATGATGAAGTTACAGAATGTGAGTTTGAATGCTTGAAAAAAGGAGGTAGTAGGTCAATTTTTGTCATTCAAGCAAGGACATAAGACATTAATTTTGCAACCAACTAGAAATGTAATGCTTCTATAGATTACAGGGGAAGGAATCTTGTTAGGATGTTAGTGTGGTGCATGGACATCCATGTGGCATGGGTGTTTCCTTGACATAAGTTCCTCCATTGATGCAAAAATACAAGGCCATGTGGAAGGAATAAGCTAACAATGATGGGTTTACATCATCCAGCTTATATTTTCTAGAGTAAAGGTAAAATAAATGGGGAATTTTCCTAGGGTGCAAATTCATACCATTAAAGATTTCCATATGTTTCATTAAGGCTGACCTAATTGAGATTGTGATGAGGGACACACTTCCCAAAACCCACACAAATCACAACAACAGATACTAACACAGAAGATGCGAGATAGAAAAATGACTCACTTTCAATTTTTTTTTTAGAAAATGAAATTATAGATTCAAAGCTTACATGCTACAACCTCATGGGATGGATTCATTACAAGAAAATCTACTATTTGGAGCCACAATTTTCACTATTAGGGCCACCTTCTACAACCCCCACTTCACCCTTTTTATTTTCCCCAATAACCACCCTAAAATTTTCTAGAAAGTTCAAATTTCCCCCTTTTGTTTTGGTGCCAAAAGTCTCGCTGTTTGATTTCTCGCCTAGGAAGAAATTTTTATGAAATTCACTTTTTAGAGGACCAACTTTGTAGAGCCATAAATTTTGATCAAGGTGTCCAATGTTCTATTACTGCATATCATTGGAAATATCTTGATGAGATCTACAACACATGAACCCATTGTAGGTTGATTCAACCACCTTTTGAGCTATTTCAAGGCCTCTAAAGTTTTATATCTAAATTTGAAGCTACATTGGAGAAATTTCTTAAGATGAAAACTTTAATTTCTCCCAAACCATGTAGGGTATTGAGGTGATTCTTTTGTGATTGGAAATTTTTTTTAGTTATGCTCCTTGGGGTAAATTTCCAGGTCCATATAATCCCATTTAGGCTGACTTACTAAAAATAGTAAGTGCTCATTTTTTTCTATTTTTGACACCTGACTGTCTTACACCCCTTAAGTCCCATCATGGGACTCAAAAAAACTAGAGAAAATAAAGAAAACAATTTTTTTGGGTGATACAAGATTTCCCTATACCGTTAGATTCTCCTCCCTCAAACACCCAGGGTAATTTTGAAAAGTAGTTCTATCACTTCTCAGGAGTTAGAGGGAAACCAAGATGGTTAACCTCAACATCAGACAACCATAATGAATTTTCAAAAATCCTTCCTCTTCATTTCACTATGTACTTTGCATATTGTCTATTTCTTGTGCTTCTACCCACACGGCTATCCAAGATTTCTTCTATCTCTTCCTTCTCTGAAGTAGGTGTTGGAATTTTCAACTATTCATTTATTAGCCTCTCCTCTATATCACCTTCATGATACTCTGTCAAATCAGAAATGTTGAACATAGGAGAAATGTTCATTCCACTAGGAAACTCTACCTCATAAGCATTTCCTAAATCATGCTTCTTCAAGATCTTGCATGGTCCAAACTTTGTCATATTTAACTTGTATGTACCAACTAGAAAAATTTCCTTTCGCAAATGAACCATGACTTCATCTCCTACTTGGAACTCCTTATACCTCCTTTTTTGATTTTCCTAAGCCTTATATTGTGAGTTCATCTTATAGATATGTTTCTTCACCTCTTCATGCAAATTCTTTAGGTGCTCAGAAAAATCTTTAGCCTCAACACTACTCTTCTCCCCCTTATCCATATTTCTCAGTTTAGAAGTAGTTCTTAGACTACTCCCATATACAATCTGGAATGGTGATTTACTAGTGTTCCTATTGATAGAATTTTTGTAAGCGAACTCCTCCTATGGTATAATCAAATCCCATCCCTTGGTATTATCTCCAACTAAGCATCTTAGCAAGTTTCCCAAACTCCTATTCACCAAATCTATTTGTCCATCATTCTACGGATGGTGTGCAAAACTAAACTTCAAATCTATCTTCAACTTCTTCCATAATGTCCTCCTAAAATAACAAACAAATTTGGTATCTTTTTCTGAGATTATACTCTTTTGTAGACCATATAGCCTCACCAGCTCTCTGAAAAACAACTCTGCAACATGAATAGCATCACTAGTCTTATGAAACAAAATGAAATGTACCATCATTGAAAATATATCCACCATGACAAATATGAAATCATGCCCTCTATGTGTCCTTGGAAATCCAAGAACAAAATTTCATGCTAATATCCTCCCATGGCCTCTTAGGTACAGGTAATGGTTGATACAATCCAGTATTCTAACTTGTTCCTTTCACCATCTAACATACTTTGCAACTTTGTACAAACTTCTTCACGTCTTGTTGTAACTATGGACATTAATAATTCTCACTAACAAGAGCAATGGTCTTATCTTGACCAAAATTTCCAGCCAATCCTCCACTATGCTTCTCCTTGATTAGATTCTCTCTCATAAAACTCCTTGAAATGCACAATTGGATTCCTCTAAACAACATCCCATCTTGGATTAAGAAATATAACCATCTTGTCCTATCCAATGTAGTAGGTTCCAAACAATCCTTCCAAGCTTATGAAAAGTTTGGATCTTTAGGATACAAACTCTTGAGTTCATTGAACCCACACAACCTCTATATTCATCTCTATCAAAAAAAAAATTCCTTCTAATTAAGGCATCTACAACTCTGTTTGACCTTCCACTCCTGTGCTTCAAAACAAAAGTATAACTCTACAAAAACTCAACCCATTTTAAGTTCCTTTGATTCAACTTTCCTTGACTATTGAGATACTGCAAAGCTTGGTGATCAATATATAAAATAAATTCTTTTGGCAACAAATAGTGTCTCCATTTATTCAAATCTTGGACTATAGCATAAAACTCTTGATCATAGAAAGAATATTTATTCTTCGCATCATTTAACTTCTCACTAAAATAGGAAACAGGGTTACCTTCTTGACTCAAAACAACTCTTATGGTTGTGCCACTAGCAGCACAATCTACCTAAAAGACCTTATTGAAATTTGGAACTGCCAAAACAAGTTGCTCTGTAAATTTCTTCTTCAACATATCAAAACTTTTGGCTGCTCCTATCGTCCACTTAAACTCTTTTCTATCCCCTCTCATTGCTTCAGTTAGAGTACACAAATACTACTGAAACTCTTAATAATTTTTTGTAAAAACTTGATAGACCATGAAATGATCTTACCTCTGTAACACTCCTTGAGGTTGGCCATTCAATGATAGCTCTCACCTTCTCTAGATCAATTTTAAGACCCTTTGCTGAGACAACAAATCCCAGATACACCAGCTCCATTTTAAAAAAACTACATTTCTTCAAATTAATTAACAAATTCTCCTCCCTTAGCTTCTAAAAAAATTTCTAGATATGCATCAAGTGCTCCTCCAATGTCCTACTAAAAATTAGAATATCATCCAAATAAACAATAATAAATTTTCCTAAATTTTTTTTTAATACCTCATTCATAAGCTGCATAAATGTGCTCGGTGCATTTGTTAGCCAAAAAGTCATGAATAACCACTCATACAAGCCCTCCCTAGTTTTAAAGGTTGTCTTCCATTCATCTCCTTCTCTAATATGGATCTTGTGATATCCACTCTTCAAATCTATCTTTGTGAAGTACTCAGCTCCACTCAAACAGTCCATAATGTCATCAATCCTTGGCAAGCAGAATTTGTACTTGATGGTGATCTTGTTGATGGCTCTAGAATCTGGACACATCCTCCATTCCCCATCCTTATTTGGTGCTAGTACTATAGGTATTGCACATAGACTCAAACTCTCTCAAATCAATCCCTTCCGCAACAACTCTTGCACTTGTCTATTTAATTCTTTGCTCTATGTTGGAATCATATGATGAGTTTCCTTATTCGGAAAACTAGCTCCAAGAATCAGGTCCATCTAATGACTAATATTTCTTATAGGATGAAAACCTTTAGGTATGTTATTAGAAATAATAGTTTCAAAATCATTCAAAAAATCTAAAACCTCCATAGGTACCTCAGTAGTATCTTCTTTATCAACTCTAGGGATCAATGCAAAGCACATATGCTCATGCTTCATACCTTCTAGGAACTTTCTTCCATCAACCAAACAAATTCTTGATTACTGTATACCTTTTCCTCTACCTCTTTCAAGGGCTTCAACTTATGGAAAACTCAATTCTTTGTCAAAGAATAGGTGTTGGCATGTCCATCATGTATTGCTCATTGATCAAACTACCACAGTCTACCTAAAAAAATATGACAAACATCCATAGGCATAATATCACACAATACCTCATCATGGTAATTTCCAATCTTGAAATTTACTAGACATTATTCATTTACCGAGGCTTTATGGTCCTTCTATAACCAAGCAATCCATTATGGGTTCGAATGCCTTCTTCTCTCCAACTGCAACTTACTAACCATTTCTTCTTAAATAAGATTATTAGTACTACCTCCATCAATAATAACATTGCAAACTTTTCCTTCACACTTACATCTAGTGTGAAACAAATTCTTCCTTTGAGTTGGTTCTCCTCATTCAGAAAGGCTCTTCTAGTAACAAGAACCTCTCCTCTTTTTGCATCCTTAGAATGTGAAGACTCAACATCTTCATCAACATGTGCAACTTGTGCATTACCCTCAAGTCTTCTATTTGTACTTCCTTGATGTTTTGGACACTCATAGGCTCTATGTCCTTCTTCTCTACACTGGAAATAGGTTCCATAGAAACCTCCTCTTCCTGGTCCTCATCCAAATCTTCCCCTTCCTGTTTGGTCTCCATTATTCTGATCATGAGGACTATAGGTGTTATCTCCTTTCTATTTTTGGTTGCTACTGGAGCCTTCACCCTTCTTTTGATCTTCATTTCGACCTCCATATGACTATCCACCATTCTTTCCTCCATAGCTTCCACCTTGTTTTTTGTTCTCAAACCTATTGTTTAATCATTCCTCAACCTTTATAGAAAATTGTTAAGTGTCCTCAATGGTGGTCATTCTTACCAGTGCCAATTTTTCTTGTATGCTTGGTTGCAACCCGTTAATATAACAAGCAACTTTCCCTTTATTTTCCTCAGAATGTCCTATCCAAATCAGGACCTTGTGAAATTCCTCTATGTATTCTTTCACTGACCTTGTCCCTTTCCTCAAGGTCTGCATCTTCTTGAGCAACTCCAATTCGTAATGGACTAGAATAAATTGTTTCTTCAATTTTTGACACCATTTTGTCCCATCTAGAAATTTTATCTTCCCCTTGTCTTCCTCTTTCTAATTTGACCTCTTTCCACCATATGCTAGTGTGACCTTTCAATTTTTTCTTTGCAAACCTCACTCTATGAGGATCTTCAATCTCCTCAAACTCAAAAAATTCCTCCATGTCATTGATCCAATCAATCAATTCTTCAAGATTCATATTTCCACTAAAAGTTGAAACCTCCATTTTAGGTTTTTCCCCAATGCTTGAGATCACTCGTAGGAATCTTCTTTCTCTAGGATCCATTGGATCTTGCTCTTCCTCTTCCATTTCCTCTTTTCATCTTCACTCTCATATCTGTCTCGTTGCACATATCTTCTTTGAACCTCTTGTTGCAAGGTTTCTAATTTCCTTCTAAGGACTTTGATTTCATCTCTAGGTGGATCTCTTCCTCCACCACCTTGGCCTTTACCTCTGCCATAAAGGGAAATTCTTGGAGGCATCTTGAACTCAACCCACACTCACAAGTCCTATTGCAACTGCCTCATGTTTGGCACTCTGTTTCAAGCTCAGGAACTCCTACTTTCATACCACTTGATGAGGGCCACACCACCCAAAACCCATAGAAATCACAACAATAGATACCAACACAGAAGATGCAAGACATAAAAATGACTCACTTTCAATTATTTTCAAAAAATGAAATTACAAATTCAAAGCTTGCATGCTATATCCTCATGGGCTTGATTCATTACAACAAAATCAACTCTGAAAAGAAAATCGACTATTCAGAGCCACAATCTACACTATTAGGGCCACCTTCAACAACCCCCACTTAACCCTTTCTATTTTCCCCAATAACCACCCTAAAATTTTCTGGAAAGATCAAATTTTCCCCTTTGGTTTTGGCGCCAAAAGTCCAGCCATTTGATTTCTAGTATAGGTAGAAACTTTTATGAAATTCACTTTTTAGAGGACGAAATTTGTGGGGCCATAAATTTTGATCTGAGTGTCTGATTTGCTATTATTGCATAGCATTGGAAAGCTCATGATGAGCTCTACAATGTGAATCGATTGTAGGTCAGTTTGACCAATTTTTGAGTTGTTTTGGGGCCACTAAAGTTTTATATCTGAATTTGTAGTTGGATTGGAGAAATTTCTAAGGATGAAAAAATTAATTTCTCCCATACCATGTAGGGTATTGAGGTGATTCTTTCGTGACTAGAAATTTTTTCAGTTATGTTCCTTGGGGTAAATTTTCATGTCCATACGAGCCCATTTAAGTCAACTTACTAAAAATAGTAAGTGCCCATTTTTTTGCTATTTTTGATGCATGATTGTCTTACACCCCTTAAGTGCCATCATGGGACTCAAAACAACTAAATAAAATAAAGAAAACATTTTTTTTGGGTGATGCAAGATTTCCCTACACTACTAGATGCTCTTGCATCATATTTTTTAGGTCACAAATGCTATAAAAGAAAGTTGAATTGTTGGAGATGAGTGTGGATCTATGTGGCAAGTGCATGAAAGATACAAATTTGATCAAGTATGGTGATATGAGTGTGAGCTTAATGCCTATGAAGCTAGATTTAGTGAGTAGAAGGACCTACATTTTTAGTGTGAGCTTGAAGTTGCTAGAGTTAGTGAGCCAAATTTTGCGGATGGAAAAGAGGTTCAGTGGTGGATTTCTCTTGTTGCCTTGAGATAGTGAATCTTTGTATAGCATTCTTCTTCTATTCTTATTTATTCTTGGCAATGAGCCAGCCGATAATGATCCTTTCTTATTTTTTGGTTAGTGAGCCCTTATAAGTGAGCCTACTTGTATTCAGTGTTGGAATTCATATATATGTCAGCTAATCCTCACTGTGGTTTCTTCCTACTTAGGATTTTCTATGTAATTATGGTGTTCTTATCTATTTGGATGTGTTTGTATTATTGTTTCATGTGTTTGCATTCTGCTAATGCATGATAAGGGTTTAAATTTGGAAAAGGGTGAATGTTAGTGAGGGATTGAATGATTTTAATGTACAACTTATTCACCCCCCTCTCAATTTTCCTATGCATCTAGAAATTGGATGGTTGTTTCTTTATCTAGTAAAACATCTTATTGTAATGATGGGTTTTGGGTACCTTAAAAACCTATTTTTTAATTAATAAAAAATAATGTAGAATATTTCTTAAAAAAGGACCTATATTTTTATTTCATATATTATTATTTGACTCCAGATGTAGTGAGCAGAAGGGTCTACATTTTCAGTGTGCTTGAAGTTGCTAGAGGTAGTGAGCCAAAGGTTGTGGATGGCATAGAGGTTCAGTGGTGGAATTCTCCTGTTTCCTTGAGATAGTGAATCTCTTTGTAACAATCTTCTCCTAATCTTCTTTCTTCTTGGTAGTGAGCCTTTCTTCTTTTTCTAGGTAGTGAGCCTACTTGTATTCAGTGTTGCAATTCATATATATGTGAGCTAATCCTCACCATGCTTTTTCCCTGCCTAGGGTTTTCCACATAAATCTAGTGATCTTATGTGTTTGGATGTGTTTGCATTGTTGTTTCATGTGTTTACATTTTGCTAATGCATGATAAGGGTTCGAATGTTAATGAGGGATTGGATTATTTTAATGTACAACTAACTCACCTCCCTCTCAGTTGTCCTAAGCATCTAACAACTGGATGGTTTTCTTTATATGGTAAAGCAATATTTTATAATGATGGGTTTCGAGCTCCTTAAAAAACCTATTTTCTTATTAATCAAAAATAATGTATAATATTTTGTAGAGAAGGGGGATTCACTACTCACAAGTTCTCTTCATTTAGAGAGCCTCACAGGGTGAAGTTCCCTAAACTACCTCAAGGAACAATGTGAAAGTTTTAGAATCTCAAAAATCATATCACAGAGATTTTCTAAACAACCTAACAAGCTCTCGGCCAAATGATGGTAGCACGGGATACAGATGAAAATTCGGCATGTTGGCATCCCATAGGCACGCTGGCATCTCATACGGATCAAAATTGAATTTATGATAGAAAATAGCTAAATGGCTACTTCTACTCCGATTACTGAGAACTTATAGAGCATAGGAAAATAACATAATGGGATAGAACTGAGGAAAAGTAAAGAATAAATGATAAAGTAAGAGAATAAGATATAGAAAAATTCTCACAACCATGTAAGTGATGAAACCTCCAATACGTGAATGTCTTCAAAACCTACATGCATAATATCTAGAGAAAGTGTTGGGGTTGCATAGGGGTTTTCCTCAGTCAAACCCCCATTTTGGTGTTTCCACCTCTATGGACAACCAATATAGAAAGAAAGAGTGTAACCTAAATGGATAAAGTGTGTGGTGAAAGAAAAACCTACTTCAGGAGTAGAACTTGTACCATCAAGTATGAGTGATAAAAGCAATCTATGCTCGAGGAGGAGAGCTTGTATCACAAAGTAGAGATGTAACAAATAGGGATATGGAATCCTAGGATGCTTGCAAGGACAAGGCAAGGGAGATAGAACTGTAAGGCTTAAGGAAGCAAAATGAAGAGAGTGATAGAGCTGCAAGAGCCAAGGGTGTTGTTGTAATGAGCTTGTGAAAGCTTGAGAGTGTTGCAAAGGGTGGTGCCAAGGAGTGGAAACGGAAGATAGAATGTGGAATGAAGATAAATTAAAGCTAGGAGTAGAAGAAGAGTTGCAAATGAAGTGAAAAGATAGAATTTAAGGAAGGAAGAGAGGCCAAAAGAAGCTTCTCAGGCGGTTACAAGGCATCTCGAGCCGTTACTATTGACCAAAGGAGGTGACAAGTGGAAAGCATGCACATAAATCGTCATTTGAATGTTGAAATGTCATAGGACACTAGCATGGCCCATGAATGTCCACACGCGCTAGTGTCTGGACATGTCATGGTACAAAATGATGTGAACAAGAAAATCACAAAGTTCTATGAAAAGAAGACACATGAAGGTAGCGGCTAAAAATGGGTGTTGAGCATCCTGAGAAGCAAAAAAATGCTGATGAAAGGGCTAAAATGATCCTACAAGATGCTAATGGAGTGGACACTAAAGCAAATACAATAATGTATGTGAAATTGTGAGGGGTGAGATTTTACGCCATTACATATTTCTTAAAAAGGACCTATATTTTTATATAAAATTATTATTGAATTTTCACCAATAATTTTTTGTATGAATAATATAAGATATCTATATTATAATAATTATAATTCTTACTCTAAAACTTGTATTCCCTAAAATGGTAGTGTCAATATTTCCTCATTCACTATAACTTAAGTAATTCATCAATTTTTATTTTATAATGTAACATTTATCATATTTACATGAGTTTTAATTTGTTTGATTTAATTCATTTAAAAATATGTATCCTTGAGGTAGGGAATTTACAATTTTTAATTAATTAAAGAATTTGACTTTTGAGAATGCAATTTGAGTATAGTTAATTAATTATATCATAATTAATCAATTTTATGTGTATGAAATTTATTTTTTGAATGCATGAGAGGATAAATAATTACTTATTTATACAATTATTTAGTTATATGTGCATGGATTTAGTTGGAAATGTATTAATTAATTTGATTTTTTTTTATATTACAAGTAGGGGAAAAAGCCCCCAACCCTTACAAAATAGAAGAAATATCATTAAAATTTTTATTAACGATAACCAAATAGAAGCTAGCCACTAGGCCAAACAAAACCAAAAAATAATAAAGAGCAATAAATAAATAAATAAATACAAAAAGTCTAAGAACCAATAAATAAAACTTGAATCCTTGGTTAAGGCACCAAGAGTCTCATCCCAATTGGTAGCTTCCATAAGGAGCCTCTTATTTTCTCCTTCTTGTTAGTTCCCTCCACCTCATATTCATCCTTTTGTTTCTTGTTCCTCTTGGTCAACTTAGATGGGAGAGTAACCATCCCTATTACAACCTTTCTCATGATCCCATAAGTGAATTTAACAAGTTAATTCATAGCTATTTTCATTCTTATCAATCTATGTTGGTAGAGCTTCAAAATTTTGTACATCTTATCCCATTTTTCTTGTAACTTTGAAAATCATTAGAGTTTTCCTAAATTTTCTCTATATTCTCCACTCAAACCTACAAATCTTCAATTTGCATAATAGGTCTACATGTGGCCATCTTCAGAATAATTATTATTTTCCTTATCACTCATCTCATTAATAACATTTGATTTACTATTATTATTATGAGTATTCTTTTGGTCTTCCTCACCACCAACCAAGAAATAGTCTAGAACAATATTATTATAATATGGTGAAATGGGATCTAGGAAAACACCCTAACCTAAATCAATTATTCCACCATTAAAAAATTGAGTGGAACCGAAGTATCCAAGAGACTTTTCTTAGTTATTATCCTTAAGGTAGAACCACATAGTTTGGTTAGGGTTTTAGTCCCTTTTGTTGTGTTGGGGATGTGATGATAGAATGATGAGATGTATAAAACTAGGTGAAATAGGATTAAAGTGATAAACTATAAAAATATGGAAAATACAAAATAGAAAGAGAAAAAAATATTAATATAGATAGTGTAGATAGAGAAGAACATGGCATAAAAATATAGAGTTGAATGAGAAAGATAGGGGTGCTAGGTATCCTAGTTCAAAAGTGTTGAATTATAGGGTTTTAGAGCTAGTATAGGTGAAGAAATATTTGAATATGTGTTAGCGAATGGATTGGTATTTTATAAATATATCTTAAAATTTCAACTCTATTGCCCATAATACACTAGGACCAAGCCGCTAGCAACTCCAAAAATGTCACAATTGCATTTGTGACTTTCTGTTGAATTTTAGAGGTACAACTCCCTCATATGATCTAATTGATAATTAATATTCTCTTGACCAAAAAGCAATAAAGGCATCTAATATTAGACCATAAAAATGAAACCAATGTGGAATAGACTTCAAGAAAATCATTAACCAATCGGCACATAGACTAGAATGACGAATGATCATTGAAATGAAAATAACAAAGGATTCACAGTTGCAATAAGTGAATTAATTATAGTACAATAGAATTCTTATAGAAAATGTGCTCTAAATACACACAACACATAGATCAATACGATCAAAATCACATTCAAGACTCACAATTCATAGATTGTGAGTTATTGCAACATGAAATAAATTAAAACCAAAATTAATTGTTCCTCTCTCTGTTACAATAAAGTGCACTCTAGAGAATTTAGACCCTCTTTGAATTGTTCTCCAACCTAGATATAGAGGTCTCTTTTCTTTCATTGATAGTTACTAAGAAGTTAAATATAGCAATGTTTTCTTACCTTTTAACTGGACCCACCCTAAAAAACTAATAGACAAGAAATAATTAATGACCAGATTGATTACATTGCTAATGATATGACCTTAGGAAATCATTGAATGTTTCTTTTTTTTAATTTTTACCCTATGGCTATCAATTCTTTTATAGTTATCGTGCTTTACAAACCACACATTAAATAGCTATCTTAGAGGTGCAATGGAGTCACATGTGTAAACTATCTTACTGAAAGATCAATTGAGAATAATAACTAAATCTTGGTCACATCAGTAGTTAATTTTAACCACATAGCCATCCTATCATATGATCAATATTAAAGAATACCAGTTCAAATTTCTCACCAACTTTCTATAAATTTAGTGGACATAGCCAACTTCACCACCCTAAAGTATATAAAATGAAAAGTGCTCAGATTGATGGAGTGTCCATGAATGACTTCATTTTCATTGAGGAAATTGACTGTAGTCCCATCTTTAGGAGGCTATCTGACTAGCTAAGAGAGGTCTTCATTATCTAGAGTGAAATAGAAGAGGATGCGTTGCATAACATACTAAGAGAAGCATTCCTAAATCAAGTGCATATACATAATGCCACAGTTCTTGAGGTTTCATGTATACTATCATTCATACCTCTAGATGTCAGTAATAGGGAATGAGGGAAGCAGAGCACTTGGTTAGACCTGAGTTCCATCATAGAGTAAATGTAGTGATTGTTGGGCTCAACAAATACCCATGGAGCAGATTGGTTGGTTGTTAGAAACCAAGATTTGAAATGCAAACCAGAAAAGCCTTCCACAAAAGAGAAAATCAGAAAAAGAAAGAGCTTTGCAAAAGATGTGCAAAATAATATTACTTAGGAATTCATAATTACAAGATATGATTTTCTTTATAAAAGAAAAGATGCATAACCATAATCTTATCTTGAGCAACAAGATAGCTCGACAAGATAAAGATGAGAATTAATTAACCTAAGAATTAAATATTACCTAAGTAAAGTTATGCAAGTGTAATTAAATATTAATTACACTAACACCCCCCAATAAGTGCAACTTAGGGAGACTAACAAAGCATGCACCTAAAACTAAGATGAATGCAAGAAAGCATGAATGGGTCCCGATGACAAGGCCTAATCAGGTACCCAAGTACAAAATGCAATAATGAGGTAGAGAAGGAAAACCCAGTGGGACAAAAGCCCCTACAATGAAATGACTACTACAAAGAAGCACTAGAAAAGCACTTGAACCACAATCTGACAAGCAAGGAAAGATACTTATGTATACAATTGAAACCAAAAATGGAATCATAACAATGTGATAGCAGACTCGATGCCATGAAACATTGGAAAAATCACAAATTGGAACAACCCTAGAATCTATGAAACAACAGTAGATAAAATGATGACATAATCTAGAAACCGTGTATCTCGATGTCGATGCAAAACTAAGACTAAAACTCTTCCATAGGAACAAGTACCATAAAGACTCTGAAACATTAACCATAAAAATATGGCCCTCAAACTGAGAAGGATTTCAACCAATTTGGATCAATAACCATAAACTCTGAATCTAAAGTGTGAACTGATGTGAATCTAATATGTGTCAAGCAAGAGAAGATGTGGCCAAAAGAAACTAAGAAACCAAATAACCCATGTGAGTTGCCAACAAAACAAGATGGAGATGGAGATCAAAGTTCATGCACACTCTAATCAGATTATTATGCAAGAAACCCCCCTGATAGAACTTTATCTCAGTTCATTTATTACAATAACCCAATGATTGTAAAAGGATAGAATGCAAACATGCATAAACAAAAAATAAGATGTTGTGATATTGAAATGAAGTGAAAAAATTCAAGTTTCACCTTTCCAACTGCCAAAAAATCTAAGTAATCTCCAAAACACCCATCGGGACAAATCTAGAATAATGATCAAACTAGGATAGATACAAAAAAAAGTGCATGGACAACAAAATAGAGCTCCTCAATACCTTTCCAATGCCGCAAAGAAGACGAAAATCGGAGATCGTGGCAAAAAATTATGAGCTTGGAAGCCATAAATGAACATTTGATGTCAAAAAGAAATAAATGTAGCTAAATAGAAAAATACTAAAGAATAAACTACACCACAGGATAGTGCTCAGAACCAGCTTTCTGACAATATCTCATTTGCACGATTTTGACATCGTGGAAAAAAGTTACAGCCTCTGGAATAAAACAACTCCAAAGGGGGAAAAAACCAGTGCTGGAATAAATTTGATGGCCAAACAAATGTTGTAGCAAAACTGCTAGCCTAAAATTGATGGCCAAATGGCCGTCGGCGCATTTTCCCGATTTGCCTTAAAAAGATTGTTTTTTTTTTTTATAATAAAAAATTACATGGAAATTTTTTCAAAAAATTTAAAAGATAATTGGTGGGGGGCACGTGGGCCACCCCCACCTCTCCATGAGGGCACAGTACACCTGTGCAGGTTGCGCATGTTTGTACCTAAGGGGCACAACCCTTTTAAATGCCTTTTTTGTTTAAAAAACAAATTTACAAAGCTTTTCAAAAGCTTTAAAATAAATTTGTTTTACAATAAAAAATGCAATTTTTTTATGCGAAAAAAAAATTTTGTTTTATTTCGAAAGCATCTTTGGAGGGCTCGATGCATGCAGACAATTTTTTTTCCTTTCAAACCAACTTCACCAAAATCGACAAAATGACAGGTGTTCTTAAGGTTTTTGGCCATTACAAACGTGATGGTGACCACCGTTTGTGCCCAAAGTGCCCTAAAAAATCAGCTACCCCCAGAGCTTGCAAAAAAAAATTGAGCTTGAAACCCTCACAAATCTGGCAAACGATGACCAAAATCTGCAAAATAAAAGCCAATCCTGACTTTCTCCAACACTCTGAATCTAATGGTGAAGCCCAATCTGATCCAAAACACCTCATAAATGAACTCAAGGCATGATACTCTTAAGGAATCCTGAACGAACTCTACAATGATTTTCTCAAAAATCTAAGAAGGGGTTGTGTTGATGGTGTTTTTATACACTTCTCAACACAGGCAGTGCATAGGTGCACTAGCTCTCTTGAAAGACAATCTTCCACAATCAAATTGCAGAACACTATCCCAAGGTCTCTAATGTCAGGTCTTGACAGTGCTTGGAATATCTTAGTTGTTTGATGTGATTTGCTAGAATCACAAGGCAGTCTTACGGATGGGTTACAAAGCATGGAAGTTGGATCTTGAAATGGAGTTCTTAAGATGGAAAGTTGTTATGTACTAGCTGTAGATTCAAACAGTAGTCTAGGACCCCATTTTTGTTGTTGGATTTGGCTTTACAATGTGCAATGAACCTTAGCATAGATCAGTCATATAAAAATAAGGAAAAGAAGGCAAGGAAGAGGAAGAGTTCCTAAGTCTGCAACTGCCTATGAATAGTGACAATGGAGTTCCTGCAATGGACAATTTCTCAAAACAATATCCCACTTAACCAGGTATTTCACAGTATCATGGAAATTATGCTATCTTCTAAGGTTTGCAGATACTTTCTCATTTATTCACTATGTACATGCATGAATCAAAGACAAATGTTTTGGAGCAGCTTTAAATTCAAGTCCAGACTAACTTTACATAGCTATCTACCATCAGCAAACAATAAAAAAGTATGGACAAAGAAATCATCAACATGGTAGGAATTTTCATAATCACCAAACAACATTCCTAAAATCTATCCAAGGAAAGAAGACAACTAACTAAAACAACAGTAAAACCTAAGTCAAACATCTAACATTGGAGACTGAATCAAGTAACATGAGAGAAACTAAGAAAATACACCAAGTCAATGCCTTTTCCTTATAAATTTCCGTAGCATGTTTTTACAACTCAACCCCTCTTTTGCAAATGAGAGGAGAGCCCTATTTATAGTGTCTAAAAGATTCAATGAATGGCCAAGATTAATTCTTACTATGTGGCCAAGATTCATAATAAAATAGGGTTTCACCTACCCCCCAATATATCACAATTTAGAATTATATTTTGTCTCTTCCCTATTTCATCCTTTTGCTGATGGCACTATAGCTCTTTTGACCTTTAGCCAATTACTATTTTACACTATAGCTACTCTTTAGGATGTTCTTCATCTTTGATAGGGTTGTTCTCCTGCCCCTTGGAAGTTGTGTATTCTATGAACTTGAGGACAACCACTTGGAGCTTTTCTATTTCGATGATTTCACATTGTAATGCTTGGTAGCTCCATTCCTTTGCATTATCCTCCAGTCTTTTAAAATCCTCATCATACTTTGAGCCTTGGTCTCTGAATAGCTTTGATTGATCGAAGGCGCGGGCAACAAACTCAGGAATTCCATTGTGATATCTCCAGCCATCCTATCCTTCATCTTCTCCTGGAAGTAGGGTTTTAAATTTTTTGGATCCAACCTCTCCTTTCGGTTGTCAAAGTCTCAGTGCCACACATCCATCAGCCAGTGATCTTCTTTCTTAAATGCAAGCTTCTTCTCCCACGTGGCTTCTAGCAATTGAAGGATTTCCTCGATCCTTGGAAAGGTGGAGTCGTAGGTTGCGGGGAAATTAGTGCAAAGCTTCCTTGTGCTTTCTAGAGACTATATCAGGCCCAAGAACTTGTTGGCTGTTTACATAGCTCAGCTAATTCCCATGTTCCCGACGTATGAGACTTGTCAGAACCAACTCTCTGTGGTCTTCTCCAAGTTCTTTCTTCTTTCCATCTTATTGATCTGCTCTTTGGAAAGCAGCTGAGGTGTGGTTGTGGATGTGGTAGGTAGGTCATCTACTGAAGACCATTGTTGTATGTAATATGTTAAGGCTGTGACCTGTGCTTTGAGCTCATCCTTTGAGATCTTATCCTATTTTATCAAATGCACCACTGTAGCCACTGACTTCACAAGGTGCTCAACCTTCTGCTCTCTGGTTGCAGTCCCAAAGTCAGTGGCAGAGATATTATAACTAACCCCATCTTGGCCAATTGTGGGTATTGCAATTTGTGTCGCTCGAGAGCAAGAAGCATCCATTGTTACCTTGGATCGGACCTTGGGCTTCTTCTCTTTCTTCATCATGATTTGGGCTCTAGCCAAGATGGCCTCCAACCTTGCCCTTGGGTCCTTCAGCACAAGGGTTGTTCTTTCAAGTTTCCTCTCCAACCATTCAGGCACAACGGATTTCCCTTTGGGTGAATCATGGTCACCTTCGCCCTTCTCAGTCAAGGCCAAGATTTCTGCTCCTTTTCCCTCTAGGGATTTTTCTTTCTCTTTGGCAGCATCTTCCTCCTCTTCATCAGAGTCATAGACAAATATGAGGTGTTTGATAGGTATCCCAGTGGATGGTTGTTGAATGGGACCTTCTTCCTTTATTGTTTCTCCTTCTTTTCCTTGGTACATTCAGCCTTGGGGCTTCTAACAACACGTGTTTCACCCTCAGCTAAATCCTTTTGCTATTGTTCTTTTGGTGGCTGCCCTTCTTCATCATGGGGTGACCCCTCTGCCTCTACCCCAATTCCCTTCAGCCATTGTGCCATTTCCTCCTCAAGTTCATCATCAAAGGTTTGAATGATTTCCTTAGCACCTGAGCCATCTTCTTCATCCCCACTCTTGGAAGAGCCTGTTTCTTCCTCCTCATAAGCCACCCTATCGATGGTTTGGTGTTCATACTCTAAGTGTTCATGGTACTCATTGGCCTCCTCCTCAATAGGCTTTGAGGCCTCTAGCTCTCGTTCCTCCCACTCCTTAGAGATTAGCATGGTGGCCTCCATATTTGGTGGCCCTATCGGTGGTTGTGAAGGTTGAGCAGTAGTAAGGACTTACGCAATGACAGCTTGGAGAGTCAGATCGATTAAGATTTGGGAGAGCTCCGGGGGAAGGTTTTGCATGTGCCTTGAAAGAGCCTCGAGCATAGTGGTAGTGGGAATAGGCAGTATTATTATTGCCAGAGGGAGTGATGTGTTTGGTGACATAGCACCAGAGGAAGGGGGAGAAGTCATGGTAGAAGAGGAGTCAATAACTATCACAGACTCGGCCGGAGGCAAAGGGGCAAGATGGACAGAAATGTCCACTATCGGCAGGGATGCATTGACCATAGCCAGGGAGGTGGGTGGTGCAACAGGAGGGGTAGAGAGAGCCAAGGGAGGCTGCAATTGATCTGCACCCTTCGTCTCCTCCTCTTGGGTTGAAGGTTGGTCCGCAGTACTGCCTGCCTGCTTGAGCCTTTTGGGAGATGAGCTTCCCATTTCTTTCCTTATATAGGCCTTGGTGTTTGGGGACTGCTCAGTTTCTATTCCTTTTCTTTTCTTGGATCTAGTGACTGGAGGAGACTTGGAGGTCCTGCCAGTTGAAGTGGTGGTAGCAACTTCCTCTGTGGCACTTGGCTCGCTTTTGAGCCCTTCATAAGTCAAGACTACTCCCTGTCACTTTAAATGAGCCACCTGCCCATCGATCCACTCCTTGATTCAGGTTAAGATTGGTTGGGTTATGGTATCTAGGTCATTGACCTCCTGTTCATCCCAGTCAATTGATGGTATTGGAAAATTGGCAACCACAGGGTACCTGGGATGCATGATAGTGGACTCATCCTCCTCGACTTGGTCTGGTATGGGGAATGGCTGCATCCTTCTTACGAACTGTACAGTCATTCACATGTAGTGCCTTGTGAGCACTTCCTTGTCATCCTAGTAGTCGGCCCAAAAATCCTCAATGTGGTGAAGATGGGCATATGCTAGCCCCAAAACTTTCTTGACGTGGCCATGTGGGTCCATCCGTGGGCGAGCAGTGTGTAGGTAGAAATGGTAATCCTTCAGTTCTTTCTCGGAGTTACTAGCACACTGGGAAGTTTGGAGTCAGTACATGCCCTGGCCAAGGGTCATGGGATAGGAGATCCCCACTATATGTTTGTTGTTGAAGATTGCCTATAGGTGTTGGAGTTTTCGAGAAAGCTCAAGGAAGATTATTCGGTCGTTGGGGTATCGGGGCAGCCTATTCGGCCTTTCATTGAAGCCCTGGGCATGGATGTAGGTAAACTTCGAGTATTGGATGTAGAGAAAGGCATATTGTTTCAAAAGAGCCCAGGCACTATGGGAGACCCTCCTCTCGAAGTCTCTGGTAATCAACCTGATAATGTGGCCAATGAATGCGTCATTTACTCTGCAGTAATCCCTTTTGAAGTTCTGGTACTGGAGCTATGGATATCTATCATAAGCTTTGAGTCCTCTCTTCTACTCCTGATCGGGTGCCACAAACAACCCACTGTACTCTCTTTGATCTGCCAAGGAATATACAAGGTAAGAAGTCATAAAATTTGGAGCTCTTCTTAATGTTAATAAACTACTCATGGAAGCAGTCGCTTATGATTCCTCCCCAGTAGAACAAATTTTTTGTTGTGATGTCCTCGTTTCCATGCAGGATCTTCTCAATAAAGTAGGCCATCCATTCCTAAAAGTAGGCGGTCATAGGAAGGCCCATAACCCTGCTCAGCATGGTTACTAGGTCATGGTAATCTTTCTGAAAATCACTGCGGAAGAGTTCCTGAGGAACTTTCACAGCGCTGCCTTGTCTTTCCTTAAGCCAATGTAGATTTATTGACTTCTTGCAACCATCTAGATTATCGTCCCATTCTGCCTGGCATTCTTCTAAGGTGGGGACCTCCATCTATTGGAATGTGGGAATATGGAAGGTCTTTGTGATCCCCTCAGGTGACATGTCAGCGATAATGTTTCCCTCTTTGTCAACGATTGTTCTTGTGTCAGCCTGATATGCCTCCTGACAAGCGATGACCAACTCAGGCACCACGAGGGATGGAGGAATCCAGCAGCCTTCGCTATTCCACTCTGTCTTATTAATCTTTCATTTTTTGTCATTGGATTCACCTTGACCCTTTGCGTGAATTCATTAATATCCACCTGGCCAATGTTGGTGTCTGTGATCTCCTTCCAATCTGTGGTGACTTTTGAGTGGAGCGGCTCACCCTAGAATTGGTACTTTATTTGGTCCTTGTCTTCCTTCCCTTGAGGGGTCCTTCCTGACTTCTTCCCCTTGTCCTTTTCGGTAGATGCCCCTGAAGGTCCTGTACCTACTTCCATATATTATGCAAGCAAGGGCTAAGTAGCATAATGGATCATAAAAGCATTCATGTTAGTCAACATATTAAAAACAATATTTATTTCAAACAATCAATTAGTCATATCACGACCTTTCATCTCTACGTGTTCTTGACCTACTGATTAAGGGAATTTGGACAATTCAGGCCCGGAGGGCCAGACTTCCTCAGCACGAATGTTTTTTGGAAGGGAAAACACGGTGGAAGGCTCACGAAAACACTCCTCAGTCAAAATCTAGTATTCCAAGAGGTTGGCAATGAAGAGGGGTGAAATTCAGCATGTGGGTCGAAGTTAGATTCCAAATTTGGGCTCGTTTGGATCGATTTAAGAGAACTCAGAAGTCCGAAGCTGAAAAACTATCCAGCATGTGGGTCTGAGGGTTCAGGCCAGTGACACCGAGAAGGCATCTGAACTTCGTTGTTTGGGATGGCAAACATTGGATAGAAGTCTGGGGGGAGCAGCCCGGTAGCAAGGGGCCGGTGGTAGGTGTTTCGCCAAGATCCATAAGTTTCACCGATAGCTAGGAGTTGGACTGGACCTTGGGCAAGGGTTCATTGTGGTGATTTCATCTTCTAAGTTTGGCGGCAATCAGGAGGGCAGAGCCCAAAGTTCGGAGGGTCGAGATGAGAATTCTGTTTGGAATGGCAGGCGAGGGAAGGAGTCCCAATCGCCGGAACCTAGAAAGGAGGATGGCATTTAGAGCTTCAGTGGGACCCCATGGCGAGCAGGGGTCCATGGTCTGGTGGTTAGATGGATGCCCGAAAAGGGGATCGACAAAAGGTTAGGCACGAAGACTTGGCGCCTGGAGCCTGGAGTCGATAAGGATACTATGCGCGACTCAAGGTACATTCCAGCGAGTAACAGGAGGTCGGGGTCCAGAAGGCGGGACGCCATCATAGGTTCATCGTCAAGCAATGGCGAAGCATGGGTGGAACCCTAGAAGCGGACCTCTGGGGTCTAGGGCCCAAGAATCTGAAGGGCACCAGGTTGATCTTTTAAAACACCCTGCAGCGAGGAGACAGGCGAGCTCCGCCAGTCGGGAGGTCAGGAAGAGTTTGCAGAGTTCAAACAGCGGCATCTAGGGTGACTTTTGAATAGGGAAGTCCGATGAGCCGGGCCCAAAAGGTGACATTTTCGTCGGCAAGTTTGTTCAAAGTTTTATTAACAGACAGCGAAAAACGGTCTCGGGGCCGAGGAGGACGTTTTCTTTGCGCAAAGAACAACCGTGGCAAGGATACATTCCAGATTGGTGATGAGGGCTTTCTAGAAGGTTTCTCAATTTTTTAACACGTGGGTTTTGTGTGCAATCCCATATTTTATTATTTTTGCACCTTCTTAATGATTGCTAATCATTCAAAACTTTTGAAATCATGAAAACAATCCTCAGGAGGGTGAACGGACGACCTACCTCAAACACGTGATGTGGGGAGATGTGGAATTCACCTACGGTTGATGAAATGATGCTGAGGGTGATGATCGTGATAGTGTCGAAGATGGTGGGCTCCAAATAGCAAGTTCTCCAATTGCTCTGCAATCCTGTGAAATGATAATGACAGGTTAGAGAGGGTATTTTATACCCCTAACCACCATTAACGCTCGTATTTAATGCAAGTATGGTGGCCAAAAAGTTGGTGAGATTGAAAGCTGGCAACGACAATGAGAAACCAAGGGCCCGATGGCCGGGGAGACACAAGATGATGACCGCAGTGAGTATTTCAGGTCGGTCGGGACGGCGGCAGTGAGGATCGAGCCGGGGCCCAGAGGGTGAAGTTCCTCCAAGGATCTGTCATCATGGACGGCGGAACCACCTCAAAATTCTAGATGGTCGGGCCTAGAACACCTGACAGCAGTCAGGGACTCTCACAGATTTCGGTCGGTGAAAATGTTGGCGAGACCCAGGGGCAGGACACCACAAGAAGTTCGCCATCGAGTGACGGTGAAGCACGGTCAGAACCCCGGAAGTGAAACTCCAGGGTTTGGTGTCCGGAGGGCGGGACGCCATTTGGGAAATTTCCACAAGTTTCAAACAAAAGGAAAATAGACATTTGGACCCCAAGGTCTGGGAGGACACAGAGTAGACACTGCTGGGAATGGTAGGTTCAGTAGGGAAACCCGGTGAGGGAATCCCGAACAGCCGGGCTCGGTAGGGCCCAGGGCTGTTGGCAGGGTCCAACTTCCAAAGGGACTCCGCAAGGCGCTAGAACACAACAAAATTAAAAGGGGAGGGCATGGTCAATTTATGGTGGGTCCTTAAAGCAACATTGACCATCCGAGACACCAAAAAAGGAGGCATGTAAAATGAGGCAGCGATAAAAAATGACCTGACAAGGAAAAAGAAAAGAGGGTCCCCATTTCAAACAGGGCATGTGTGCTAAGGGCACAACAAATGACGACTCCACTAGAGAACACTCCCGAGTGTTCCAAGGATAAATATTCATTCAGGATCTAGAATCTCTAGTTTCGCAGACCAGGAGTGGCTTCCAAAGACGAATATGGGAGAACGAGATCCTTAATTGGGTTAGTCTACAGGACATCTCAGAAGTGTGTGTAGTGAATTCATTCATTTCCTTGGGATAGTGACCAGGGTTACCAAGTCAATCGAGCGAGCTACATAAATCATCTAACACCAAAAGTAAACTAGACATTGCTCGGCTGCCAGTCAGGCGTCCATAGCCCTGACAGAGTTGTCACTGCAATCTCATGGATATTGCTCTACTACTGGCCGGGCATCCATAGCCCTGGTAGAGTTACCCGGACACCCATATGGTCATTTATTTTTAGGATTCCTTTACTTTTTTTCTTTCATATTTCCTTCAATGTTCATCTCTCTTTTATCATTTAGTTCGACCGGGTAAGCACTAAAACTTACGATGGGTTTGAGACTACAGTGATCACTGGAGTAGACTTGAGATTTTTTACTCACTAGGGTGTCATAACAACTATGGCACAGTCCTTTAGAAATAATTATTATGTGTTTTGTGCGAGATCCGAGATGTGTGTAAGAAGATTCAGCCAAGGGTCAAGTTCTAAGCAGAGTTCAAACAAGGAAATCATTCACTGGCTGCCCTCAAAGACCAATAATCAAGAGTAAATGTTTAGCTGAAGAACACAAAGAATGGACAGCAAAGTGAACTATTTTTTGAGCAAGCATGACCACCACAAAGGGAGTGGGAAACAACTTTCGAAACAAAACTGCTGGGAGGGAGAAAACAAAAGAGCGACACAAACAAAATGCAAGCAAGCCAAAAAGAAAACTACCCTAACTTATGTACAAGTATTTACAACGATGAGCTCAAATGAGCTCAAGTCTGGAAGTAATGCTTCAGGTGTTTCCCATTGACCGGAAACGGAACGTTCTCACTAGTTAAGGTCTTTAGGCGGAAGGCATCATCTCCCAAAATCTCAACTATTTGAAAAGGGCCAAGCCAAAGCTTGTTGAATTTGTTGTGTTCCCCTTTCTTTTCATGGGCCTTGTCCCAATACAGGACCAAATATGCAATCCTAAAGGCCTTGATCTTGGCTTAGTGGATAAAATTATCTTTTAACTATGCCCTGATGTTTGGCAAAAATTTTTATTGCACGGTCTCAAACTTCCTCTAAATGCAAGAGCTCAGCTAACTGAGCTTCCCTACGATCTCCTCCCTCATAAAAATCGTTGATGAACTAAAGAGTAAGAATCTTCAGATGGATGGGGAATATATGTTCTAGACCATAAACAAGGTGGAACGAGGAATTGCCAAGGGTAGCCTTGTGGCGAGTGCGATCAACCCAAAGGGAGAAACGAAGCTAGGTATACCAGTCCTTGGGATTCTTATCTAGCAATTTTTTTATCACGATAATCAATTTTTTATTTATAGACTCGGCTAGGCCATTGCCTTGAGGGTAGTAATTAGATGAAAATTTGAGGGCAATTCCATAGTCAAATTCCCAACTCACAAATTTCAATGAAGCAAACACAGGTCCATTATCACATACCAAGGCATAAGGACAACTAAAGTGATTTAAAATGAAATTTTCTAGAAAATTAGTAACTACTTCAGTTGTGTATTGCTTACATACTATTGTTTCCGTCCACCTAGTATAGTAATTAGTAGTTGTAAGAATGTACCTATGTCCCGTAGACAATGGAGGGCTTACTGTACCGATGAAGTCAAGACCCCATTTCACAAACGGCCTTACCTCCAGCACAGACTGTAGTGGGACAACAACATTCTTTTCCCTGGTGGCAACAGTTTGGCATGTGTGACATGAACGAACATGGCAATGGGAATCCTTGAAGATGGTTGGATAGTAATACCCTACTCTCAATATCTGATGTGTTGTGGAAGAACCAAAACTATGGCTCGTACCAAATTTGTTGTGGAACTCTTTCAAGACTCGATCTGCTTCTTCCTTGCCAAGGCATCTTAAATAAATTCCTTCATGATTCTTCTTGTAGAGAATGGAGCCCTGTAGCATGTAGCCATTTCTTTTCAATCTCATGCCCACTTTTGGACTCCTTCCAGGTGCAGCGGACACTTATGGTTTAGCAAATAGTAGAGGACATTCTAGTAGCACTCTCCAGGGGAGACATCCTCAAGCTGGTATTGCTGCACAGTGAGTTTGGGTCTAGCTTTTGATGCTATTTCAAAAATTGTGTGGGTGAGTTCCTGTCCTCTCACTAGCTTCATCAATTGGATGTCTATGTCATATTCTTGGAGCAGGGTGACCCATTTAGCTCTTTATTCACCTAATTCATTCTGCATGATCAGTGTCTTTATTGTTGGGTCGGAGACAATGGCAAACACCTTATTGTGTAGGATGTAGTGTCTAAATTTCTTCACCCCCTTGATGATGGCATACGCCTGCTTTTCAATGTTGTGATATCACAATTCAACATCTTTTAGGGGAGCACTCATAAAGGTGATCGGATGCTCATTTCCTTCATCGTCCTTCTAGTTCAACATGCTAGCATAGGAAAACTCTGAAGCAAATGAGTAGATGTAGAAAGGCTTCAGATAATCCGGGCTAACTAACACAGGCGCCTTAGTGATGGCCCGTTTGATTTCTTCAAAAGATTGTTTGGCATCAGGTGTCCATTCAACCTTGGCATCTTATTTCAACATAGCATTGAGAGGTTTAACAATCTCTGTGAAACCTATGATGAATTTCCTGACGAAGTTGATCTTTCCAAAGAAATATTTTAATTCTTTCTTGCTTCTTGGGGGTGGGATTTTGAGTAAGGACTCGATACATTTGGGGTCTATGGAGATTTACCATTCTGAAATGATATTCCCAAGCAATCTACCTTCAGTCACTCCGAAAATGCACTTTTTGGGGTTGAGAGAAACCCTGAACTCCCTACATATCTAAAATACCTTGCATAAATCAGAGATGTGATCACCCTGCCTTTTAGAAAACACGGTCAAATCATCCATGTAGATGATTATGCACTTGCCAATCAGTTCCTTGAAGGCGATATTCATGGTGTGTTGGAAGGTGGCACTACCGTTGATGAGCCCAAAAGGAATCCTCCTATATGCGAACATCCCCCACTTAGTGGTGAACGTCATTTTGTGATGATCCTCATATTGTACCACTACCTAGTTGTACCTGGAGTATCCATTGAGGAAAAACATCATCTAGGAGCCGTTGATGATCTGCAGCACCTCATTCAATGAAGGTACTGGATAGTTGTCTTTCTCCGAGGCGCGGTTCAAATTGTGAAAATCTACACACAATCTAATCTCCCCATTCTTTTTTCTGACCAAGACCAAATTGGCCACCCATGTGGAATACCTAACTATAAAAATGATTCTTGCTGAGAGCAACTTTTGCACTTCTTTGTAAATGACAAGTTCTAGCAAGGCATTGATAGGGCACTGCCTCTGGCGGAATGGCCTCACTTTTATCTTAAGAGGGATGGTGTGTGTAATGATAGAAGTATCATATGTTTTTAAATCTTCATAGCTCCATGCCACCACATCATGGTACCTCTGCAATGCCTCCGTGATTCCCTTCTTTTCCTCTGGCGTGCACACCTTGCCAATAAAAACATTCCTGATCTCCTTGGTTGTCCCAAGGTTGTAAGCATCACATTGGTTGCTTATGGCCTCCTTTTTCATTTGCTGATTCTAGTCCCTAATCTAGTCCAAGTCAAATATACATTCCAACTGAACCATACCCCTAGGAATTGTGTTGGTTTTAAGGTTAATAACCCCCTCTATGTCTAGTTTGGCTTCTTGTGGATTAGCTTCATCGATTATTTGAGCTGCGAAGACATCGAAACTTGTAATGAATTGAAGGATATGTTTTTCATCATTGAATACTTGTAAGTGGGTAACATTATCTAGGACCGATAGCCTGGATGTCAGCTCAACAGTGAATTTCTTGAGCCTAGACAGAGAGAGGGGTTGTAAAGTGTTGGCTACTTAAGCCAAGGCATCAGCTGTATGATTCTGAGCATGAGGTATCAATTGTATATTGAACGCATCTAAGCCCTCCAAGAGATCCTAAACCCTATGCCTATAGTTTGTACGTCTCTAATCATGACAAGAATACAACTTCCTAACTTGTTTAACTACGAGCTCAAAATCCTTAAAAATTTGCAACATTTTTATATTTTTCTTCAAGGCCATGAGAAGGCCTAGGACTAGGGCCTCATATTCAGCTACATTGTTGGTGCAATAGAACTACAATATGTGGGTAGCTAGAAATGTCTTACCTGTTGGATTGATGAGTTCGAACCCAGCTTTGGCTCCTTGCTTGGACTTGGATCCATCAAATCAGAGCGTCCAACATGTAGAAGGTTTTTTTTCTTTAGGTCTGATTAAGCTTTTGTTCCCTTTCAGCTAGGTGGCTAGCCTTGGGACCTTAGGGGAATTTTCTGGTTCGATGCATTGATCAATAGGTGGTTCTACTAGTGTCTCTTTTGGCATTTCTATCTAAGGAGCAGCTAATTTTTTAATATGTGCAACTGCCGCTCGACACAAGCAACAATCAAACTCAGAGTGTGCAGCATTGTGAACTCTGCACCAGTTCGGTAACAAGAGATCCTGTAAACTCATTCGGGCCCCTAGGCTGAGTTGATCCCTTGTGCATTTTTCCATGAATTCCTAGAAGCCACTGAGTAGTCCCCATTTGTCATCCTTATCAGGCTTATCATTGGCTTCTATTAGTGTTTCTGTGTCTGGGGGGATTTGTGTAGAATCGATCGAGGGACTACATTACACTAGTAACACTTCATCCGCACATTCTTTCTGAAGCTCAACCTCATTTTGGTAGGTGAAAGGGTAGTAATTCCCCAAGTCAGTCTCGACAAATAACACCTCATTAATATTATTGTACTATGTGATCATGTACTTCATACGGGGTTCACGGTCGACACATATTTGATTTGGCATCCCCTTCCATGGTAGCCACATGTGAGAAAGGCCTATAGTAGTATATCCATTCAGTGCCTTGGTGAATTCCCTTCCCAAGATGATTCCATATGCATCGAGAATTTCAGCCACTTGAATATTAATGACCTATTGTATCTGTAGGTCTATAACAATATACATCAGGATACAGTTTATTTCACCCACAATGTTGATCTCCATTTTGTCCAACTGGGTCACCTTCCTCCTTGAAGGCGTGGGAGTGATGCCAAGAGCCTTGCATACTGCCAAGGGCATGACATTGGCAGACACTCCTGAATCGAGCAGGCAATTGTGCAGGTTCTTCCCAAAGATCCTAATGGTGGTCAGGAAAGGGGGAGTTTCCGGTCTCCCCTAGAAGATGCCTGTAGGCATGTCCATGTGAGCTATCTAACCTTTATTCTTATCATTTCCCATATCCCTGACCTGCCTAAATAGCTGGTCCTTGAAAAGCTGCCTATTAGCCCTTTCTAGCTCCTTTTCAATTTGTTTACTTGCAAACTGATTCATAGGAACATCCTTCCTTTTTTGATATTATCCTGTATCTCTGGTTCTTTCCTTGGCTCTTCAAAGGTAACCCTCTTAGCTGGCATTTCTTGTGTTGTACTAGAAGATGGAGTCCCATTAAGAACCCTAAAGAAGACATGCCTCACAGCAGGGACTTTGAGTAATTCGAAGGCTAACAAGCTGATTTTTACCTTCTTGAACTCTTCTGCTACATATTCACACATTTTCTCAATTTTTGAACTAAAAGCTTGGCCTATGGTAGAACTAGGAGGTTAGACCTTCGTTTAACTAGGAAGATTTTGGGATTGGCCTTGAGGCTGATTTTGTGACTAGTTTTAAGATCTGTTCTTATTGAGGTATTGGGTAGGTATATGAGGAAGTCCAGGGTTATTGCTGGCATTAGGATCAAGTGGAGTGGAAAAATTATTTGGTGGGGTGGAAGTCATAAAGGGTCCACCCACTTGTCTATTCCTAATGAAGTAGGGAGTCGACCTTTGATGGAACATGTGGACCTTATCTGCAAATGGTTCTTCTTTATCTATCAGACCATTATCTACTGAATCAAAGAGTTGAGCCAAGGTTTGTTCATTACTTACCTCTTGTACTTCCTCACCCTCAACAGGAGTAGATTTGACCTTGGGTTCGTTGCGGTCACATTGCAGAAATGACGCTTGATTAACCACGAGACAAGAGGAATCATATGGCTCAGATAGGATGATGTCCCTACAGTCGATATTATTGACTGCATTTTGCACTTCCACCTGGAATATTTCAGTAGCTGTCTACAACTTGGGACAATCCAACTCAGAATGTCTGCCATTTTTGTGAATTCGACACCATCTGGACAAGGCTGCCTCGGTAAGGTATACACCGCTAATCATTTTTTTGTTGCTTGCTGGTTGATCAAAAGGCATAGGGACACCACCATTATTGGGCCTAGTGTTCCACGTGTGATTCTGCCTCTAAGAAGGCCTCCTTTCTGTATTTTTATTGGCATTTTTCCCCCTATCATAGTTCTGCCCGGAGGAAGTGCCTACTTCTCGATTATCCCTACTGTCTCTATTGTCTCAGTTGTCTCAGTTAAGATTGGCCTAGAAATTATGCTGGGAGGCCTACAACTAGTTATTCTGATTTTTTAGGTGGGTCATTTCAATGGATATTTTCTTTATCATCTCATTCAGTTCCTCTAACTTATCTTTCTCAGTCCCGTTCCCAGGTGACGGCGCCAAATTTTGGAGAAAAGCGGGTGGGGCTGCCGGCTAATTCTGATAAGCTGGAGGAAATTCTGATCCTGATAGGTACAATGGTGCCTAGGGCTACTGGGGATACGCCTGCTATTATGGAGCAGCCTGGGAATAGTTATACTGCTACTGGGGCTACAAATAGGAAGGCATGGGAGGCACATAATTCAATGGCTGCCCTAGATGAGGTACCATAGGCAAGTTAGGCACCTGGTTCATAAGAGGGGTTTGGTGAGAAAATGCCTGATTAAGCCCTTGAATCTACATCGAGTGAGCTACTGGCCCCAAAGAGGGCAATAGGTTGGAGATATTTTATCCCAAGTCTCCACTGACGACAACAGCCTCTTTATAGGCCGCCACCAATGAGGCAGGCGACAGTTGCATCCT
This sequence comes from Sequoia sempervirens, assembly GCA_007258455.2. NCBI lineage: Eukaryota > Viridiplantae > Streptophyta > Pinopsida > Cupressales > Cupressaceae > Sequoia > Sequoia sempervirens. The sequence continues at coordinate 687,965,808 of VDFB02000003.1, forward strand.
TTTCACCAAAGCCAAGGTGAGGTTGTCCAATGCTGCATAGTAGACTGGGAGAGTCGCGACATCATTATGAAGGTATAGGTCCCGAAGCCTTGTGTAGGCCCAATGAAAGTGGTCATTGAAGGAGCCAATAGGTTCATTGACTTCTCTTTTGACAGACATGAACTGTTGGTAAAGTTCTAAAGGTCTAATGGAAATATTATATTTCTGCAGGAAGGCATTCTTCATTAGAGCCCACAAGGTAATGGATCACCTCAGCAGATTGATGTACTAATAGAAAGCTTCTTCTCTCAATGAATGCGAAAAGAGGTGACACACAACATCCTCATAGTCAACTTGCATTTCCATAATCGATGTCTGGAATATTTTGATATGCTCCTTAGCTGTTCTTTGTAGGTCGCGCAAATGGAACTTCGAACAAAATCCCTCTGGATTCTTGGGCATATCATTGTAGGTAGCGAAATGTATTGGCAAAGGGTTATGTGCTAACCAAGCCATGGAGGGTGGCGAAGGTGATATCTGCTATTGGAAAATGGCAATTTGGGGCTATATTTGCAATACAACAGCAATCTGGGACTACACTTGAGCTGTGGCTGATTGGACTGAACCTTGGGCTGAAAGGGGTGGGAGAGGAGCAATCCCCTGGCTGCCAGAGACAGGAGGTGCAAATGCAGTTTGAGATGGCTGGGTGGAAGACGAAGGCTAGCCAAATGAAGGTGAAGGTGGAATGGAGGTGAAAGGAATGGAGGAGGAGGAAGAGGCAACACTACTTCCTTTAGTTCGCTTCGCCCTCGTGGGAGGCTGCAATTCTTCAAATTCTCCCTTGTTTAGTGTTGACAGTAGAACTCTTTGAAATCTTTTTGGGGAGAATGATCTAATTCGATCCAATTTCACTTTTAACCCTTAACTTGGTATTTCCACTATCAGCCCTCCCTCTAGCGCCAGTTCTATTGATGGTTTTTTTATGCACTTCTCAACATAGGCAGTGCATAGGTGTACTACCTCTCTTGAAAGACAATCTTCCATAATCAAATTGCAGAACACTATCCCAAGGTCTCTAATGTCAGGTCTTGACAGTGCTTGGAATATCTTAGTTGTTTGATGTGATTTGCTGGAATCACAAGGCGGTCTTATGGATGGGTTACAAAGCATGAAAGTTGGATCTTGAAATGGAGTTCTTAAGATGGAAAATTGTTATGCACTGGCTATAGGTTCAAATAACAGTATTGCACCCCATTTTTGTTGTTGGATTTGGCTTTACAATGTGCAATGAACCTTAGCATAGATCATTCATATAAAAAAAAGGAAAAGAAGGCAAGGAAAAAGGAGAGTTCCTAAGTCTGTAACTAACTATAAATAGTGACAATGGAGTTCCTGCAATGGACAATTTGTCAAAACAATATCCCACTTAACCAAGTATTCCATAGTATCATGGAAATTGTGCTATCTTCTAAGGTTTGCAGATACTTTGTCATTTATTCACCATGTACATGCATGAATCAAAGACAAATGTTTTGGAGTAGCTTTGAATTCAAGTCCAGACTAACTTTACACAACTATCTACCATCAACAAACAACTAAAAGTATGGACAAAGAAATCATCAACATGGCAAGAATTTTCATAATCACCGAACAACATTCCTAAAATCTATCCAAGAAAAAAAGACAGCTAACTAAAACAACAGTAAAGCCTAATTCAAACATCTAACATTGGAGACTGAATCAAGTAACATGGGAGAAACTAAGAAAATACACCAAGTCAATGTATTTTCCTTATAAATTTCTGCAGCATGTTTTTACAACTCAACCCCTCTTTTGCAAATGAGAGGAGAGCCCTATTTATAGTGTCCAAAAGATTCAATGAATGGCCAAGATTAATTCTTATTGTGTGGCCAAGATTCATTACAAAATAGGGTTTCACCTACCCCCCAATATATTACAATTTAGAATTACATTTTGTCTCTTCCCTATTTCATCCTTTTGCTAATGGCACTGTAGCTCTTTTATCCTTTAGCCAATTACTATTTTACAATGTAGCTACTCTTCAGGAAGTTCTTCATCTTTGACAGGGTTGTTCTCCTGCCCCTTGGAAGCTGTGTATTCTATGAATTTGAGGACGACCGCCTGGAGCTTGTCTATTTCGATGATTTCACATCGCAGCACTTGGTAGCTCCATTCCTTTGCATTATCCTCTAGTCTTTTCCAATCCTCATCATACTTTGAGCCTTGGTTTCTGAACAAATCTGATTGATCGAAGGTGCGGGCAACAAAACTCAAGAATTCTGTTGTGATATCTCCAGCCATCCCATCCTTCATCTTCTCCTTGAAGTAGGGTTTTATCTTTTTTGGATCCATTTGCATAGTGGGCATATCATAGTCTGTCATTAGCTTAAAGTATCAAGCACATTCTACCCAAATTTCTTTGATCCATTCAATGTTTGGATCCACCTTGCTCATGATTTGTTCCAACCTCTCCTTCCGGTTATCAAACTCTCAGTGCCACACATCCATTAGCCAATGATCTTCTTTCTTAAATGCAAGCTTCTTCTCCCACATGGCTTCTGGCAACTGAAGGATTGCCTCAATCCTTGGAAAGGTGGAGTCGTAGGTTGTAGGGAAATTAGTGCAGAGCTTTCTTGTGCTTTCCAGAGACTGTATCAAGCCCAAAAACTTGTTGGCTATTCGCACAGCTCGGATAATTCTCATGTTCCCAACATATGAGACTTGTCAAAACCAATCCTCTATGGTCTTCTCCAAGTTCTTTCTTCTTTCCATCTTATTGATCTACTCTTTGGAAAGTAGTTGAGGTGTGGTCATGGATGTGGTAGGCAGGTCGTCTACTGAAGACCATTGTTGTATGTAATTTGTTAAGGTTGCGACATGTGCTTTGAGCTCATCCTTTGAGATCTTATCCTATTTTATCAGATGCACCACCATAGCCATTAACTCCTCAAGGTGCTCAACCTTCTGCTCTCTAGTTGCAGTCCCCAAGTCAATGGTGGAGATGTTATAACTAACCCCAACTTGGCCAATCATGGGCATTGCAATTTGTGCCGCTCGAGAGTTGGAAGCATCCATTATTACCTTGGATCAGACCTTGGGCTTCTTCTCTTTCTTCGTCATGATTTGGGCTTGAGCCAAGATAGCCTCCAACCTTGCCCTTGGGTCCTTCAACATAGGGGTTGTTCTTTGAAGTTGCCTCTCCAACCATTCGGGCACAACAGATTTCCCTTTGGGTGAATCATGGTCACCCTCGCCCTTCTTAGTCAAGGCCAAGATTTTTGCTTCTTTTCCCTCTGGGGATTTTTTTTTCTCTTTGGCAGCATCTTCCTCTTCATCGGAGTCATGGACAAATATGAGGTGTTTGATAGGTAGCTCGGTGGATGGTTGCTAAATGGGACCTTCTTTCTTTGTTGTTTCTCCTTCCTTCTTTTCCTCGGTACATTAAGCCTTGGGGCTTCTGACAACATGTGTTTCACCCTTAGCTAAATCCTTTCGCTGTTGTTCTTTTGGTGGCTTCCCTTCTTCATCATGGGGTGACTCCTCTGCCTCTACCCCAATGCCCTTCAGCTATTGTGCCATTTCCTCTTCAAGGTCATCATCAAAGGTTTGAATGATTTCTTTAGCACTCGAGCCATCTTCTTCATCCCCACTCTCGAACGAGCCTGTTTCTTCCTCCTCATAAGCCACCCTATCGATGGTTTGGTGTTCATACTTTTGGTGTTCATGGTACTCATCGGCCTCCTCCTCAATAGGCTTCGAGGCCTCTCGCTCTCATTCCTCCTACTTCTTAGAGATTAGCATGGTGGCCTCCATAGTTGGTGGCCTTGTCAGTGGTTGTGAAGGTTGAGTAGTAGCAACGACTTGCCCAAGGGCAGCTTGGAGAGTCTGATCCATTAAGATTTGAGAGAGCTCCGGGGGAAGGTTCTACATATGCCTTGAAAGAGCCTCAGGCATAGTGGTAGTGGGAATAGGCACTGTTATTTTTGCCAGAGGGAGTGATGTGATTGGTGACATAGCAGCTGAGGAAGGGGGAGAAGTCATGGTAGAAGAGGAGTTAATAACTATCATAGACTCACCCGAAGGTGAAGGGGCAAGATGGACAAAAATGTCCACTGTCGGTGGGGATGCAACGACCATAGCTAGAGAGGTGGGTGGTGCAACAGGAGGGGCAGAGAGAGCCAAGGGAGGCTGCAATTGATCTGCACCCTTCACCCTGTCCTCTTGGGTTGAAGGTTGTTTCGCAGTACTCCCTGCCTACTTGAGCCTTTTAGGAGATGAGCTTCTCGTTTCCTTCCTTGTATAGGCCTTGGGGTCTAGGGACTACTCAGTTTCTATTCCTTTTCTTTTCTTGGATCTGGTGACTAGAGGAGACTTGGAGGTCCTGCCAGTTGAAGTGGTGGCAGCAACATCCTTTGTGGCACTCGGGTCGCTTTTGAGCCCTTCATAAGTTGAGACTACTCCACGTCACTTTAAATGAGCCACCTGCCCATCAATCCACTCCTTGGTTCAGGTTAAGATATGCTAGGTTATGGTATCTGGGTCATTGACCTCCTATTCATCCCAGTCAATTGATGGTATTGGAAAATTGGCGACCGCAGGGTACATGGGATGCATGATAGTGGACTCGTCCTCCTCGACTTGGTCTGGTATGGGGAATGGATGCACCCTTTTTATGAACTGTACAATCATTCGTATGTAGTGCCTTGCGTACATTTCCTTATCATCCTGGCAGTCGACCCATGAATCCTCAATGTGATGAAGATGGGCATATGTTGGCCCTAGCACTTTCCTCATGTGGCCATGTGGTTCCATCCGTGGGCGAGTAGTGTGTAGGTAGAAATGGTAATCCTTCAGTTCTTTCTTGAAGTTACCAACACACTGGGAAGTTTGGAATCTGTACATGCCCTGGCCAAGGGTCATGGGATAGGATATCCCCACTATATGTTTGCTGGTGAAGATTGTCTATAGGTGTTGGAGTTGCTGAGGAAGCTCCAGGAGGATGATTCATTCATTGGGGTATCAGGGTAGCCTATTCGGCCTTTCAGTGAAGCCCTAGGCATAGATGTACGTAAACTTTGGGTATTAGATGTAGAGAAAGGCATATTGTGTCAAAAGTGTCCTGGCACTTTGGGAGACCCTCCTCTCGAAGTCTCTGGCAATCAACCTGATAATGTGGCCAATGAAGGCGTCGTTTACTCTGCAGTAATCCCTTTTGAAGTTTTGGTACTAGAGCTGCGGATATTTGTCATAACCTTTGAGTCCTCGCTTCTACTCCTGATCAGGTGCCACAAACAACCCGCTGTACTATCTCTAATTTTCCAAGGAATAAACAAGGTAAGAAGTCATATAAAATTTGGAGCTCTTTTTAATGTTAGTAAACTGCTCACGGAAGTAGTCGCTTATGATTCCTCCCCAGTAGAACGAAGTCTTTGTTGTGACTTCCTTGTTTCCACGCAGGATCTACTCAATGAAGTAGGCCATCCATTCCTAAAAGTAGGCATTCGTAGGAAGGCCCATAACCCTGCTCAACATAGTTACTAGGTCATGGTAATCTTCGTGAAAATCGTTGCAGAAGAGTTCCTGAGGAACTTTCGCAGCGCTACCTTGTCTTTCCTTGAGCCAATGTAGATTTATTTACTTCTTGCAATCACCCGGATTATCGTCCCATGCTGCCTAACATTCTTCTAAGATGGGGATGTCCATCTATTAGAATGTGGGAATATGGAATGTCTTTGTGATCCCCTCAGGTGAGATGTCAGCGAGAATGTTTCCTTCTTTGTCAATGATTGTTCTTGTGTCAGCCTGATATGCCTCCCGACAAGCCATGACCAACTCAGGCACCACGAGGGATGGAGGGAATCTAGTAGCCTTCGATATTCCACTCTATCTTATTAATCTTGCATTTTTTGTCATTGGATTCACCCTAACCCTTTGTGTGAATTCATCAATATCCACCTGGCCAATGTTGATGTCTGTGATCTCCTTCCAATCCGTGGTGACTTTTGAGTGGCGTGGCTCACCTTGGAATTGGTACTTCATTTGTTCCTTGTCTTCCTTCCCTCGAGGGGTCCTTCCTGACTTCTTCCCCTTGTCCTTTTCGATAGATTCCCCTGAATGTCCTGTACCTGCTTCCATATATTTTACAAGCAAGGGCTAAGTTAGCACAATGGATCATAAAAGCATTCTTATTAGTCAACATCTTGAAAACAATATTTATTTCAAATAATCAATTAGTCATATCATGACCTTTCATCTCTACATGTTCTTGACCTACTGATAAAGGGCATTTGGACAATTCAGGCCTGGAGGGCCGAACTTCCTCAGCAGGAATGTTGTTTGGAAGGGAAAACACAGTGAAAGGCTCTCAAAAACACTCCTCGATCAAAATCTAGTATTCCAAGAGGTTGGCAATGAAGAGAGGTGAAATTCAATATGTGGGTCGAAGTTAGATTCCAGATTTGGGCTTGTTTGGATCAATTTAAGAGAACTCGGAAGTCTGAGGCCGGAAAGCTGTCGGGAGATAGCAGTTTGGAATGGTAGATAGCAAATAGAAATTTAGAGATGGAACTCCATGGTCCGGGGCCTGGAGGGCCAAAGGGCAACTGGAAGTATGTCATTTTACTTCTGAGGGTTCAGGCCGGTGACACCGAGAAGGAAACCAAACTTCGCTATTTGGGATGGAAAACATTAGACGGAAGTCTGGGGAAGCAGCCCGGCAACAAGGGCCCGACGGTAGGTGTTTCGCCAAGATCCGTACATTTTGCCAATGTCTAGGAGTTGGACCGGATCCCGGGAAAGGGTTCACCATGGTGATTTCATCTTCTGAGTTTAGCGGCAATCAGGAGAGTGGAGCCCAAAGTTTAGAGGGTCGGGGTGAGAATTCCATTTGGAATGGTAAGTGAGGGAAGGAGTCCCAATCACCATAGCCCGGCAAGGAGGATGGCATTCAGAGCTTTAACGAAACCCCATGGCGAATGGTAGTCCAGGGTCCAGCGGTCAGACGGATGCTCGGAAAGGGGACCGATAAAAGGTTAAGTCAGAGTGTGAAGTTAACCCGACAGCGGACAGACGGCGGGAACCCGGAACCCAGAGGGGCAGAGATAGTTTTCCATGAGGACGGCAGATAAAGAGGCACAGAGACCCGGTGCCTAGAGCCTAGGGTCGATAAGGATACTATGCGCGGCTCAAGGTACATTCTAGTGGGTAATGGGAGGCCGGGGTCCAGAAGGCGAGACACTGTTAGAGGTTCGTCGTGAAGCAACAGCGAAGCACGGGTGGAACCCCGGAAGCAGACCTCTGGGGTCCACGGCCCAAGAATTTGAAGGGTGCCGGGTCAATCTTTTAAAACACCCTACGATGAGGAGACGGGCGGGCTCCGCCGGTCAGGTGATTGGGAAGAGTTTGCAGATTTCAAACGGCGGCATCTAGGGTGACTTCCGAATGGGGAAGTCTGACAGGTCGAGCCTGAAAGGTGACATTACCATCGGTAGGTTTCTTCAAATTTTTATTAACGGACGGCAAAGCATGGTCTCGGGGCTGAGGAGGACGTTTTCCCTATGCGAAGAATAGTCGCGACAAGGACAAACTCTGGATTGGCGATGAGGGATTTCTAGAAGGTTTCTTAATTTTTCAACATGAGGGTTTTGTGCACAATCCCATATTTTATTATTTTTACACCTTCTTAATGATTGCTAATCATTCAAAACTTTTGAAATCATGAAAACAATGCTCAAGAGGGTGAACGGATGACCTACCTCAAACACATGATGCAGGGAGATGTGGAATTCACCTATGGTCGATGAAATGATGCTGAGGGTGACGATCGTGATGGTGTTGAAGATGGTGGGCTCCAAATAGCAAGTTCTCTAATCGCTTTGCAATCCTGTGAAATGATAATGATGGGTTAGAGTGGGTATTTTATACCCCTAACCACCATTAATGCTTGTATTTAATGCAGGTATGACAGCAAAAAAGTTGGTGAGTTTGAAAGTTGGTGACGGCGGTGGGAAACTCGGGGCCCGATGGCCGAGGAGATGCAAGACGACGGCCGCAGTGAGTATTTCGGGTCGGTCAGAACGGCGGCAACGAGGATCGAGCCAGGGCCTAGAGGGCAGAGTTCCTCCAAAGATCTGCCATCATGGACGGTGGAACCACCTCAGAATTCTGGATGGTCAGGCCCGAAACACCCGACAGCAGTCAGGGACTCCCACAGATTTCAATCGGCAAAAATGTTGGTGGGATGCTGCAGGAAGTTTACTGTCGAACGATGCCGAAGCATGGTTGGAACCCCAGAAGCAGAACTTCAGGGTTTAGGGTCTAGAGGGCGGGACGCCATTCGGGAAATTTCCACAAGTTTCAAATAGAAGGAAAATGGAGGTTTGGACCCTGAGGTCCAGGAGGATGCAGAGTGGATGCAACTGGTAATGGTAGGTTTAGCAGGGAAACTCAGTGAGGGAATCCCGAACGTCCAGGCTCAGCAGGGCTCAGGGCCATTGGCAGGGTCCAACTGCCAGAGGGACTCCGTGAGGCACCAAAACATAGCAAAATTAAAAGGGGAGGGCATGGTCAATTTATGGTGGGTCCTTAAAGCAACATTGACCATCCGAGACACCAAAAAGGGAGGCACGCAAACGAGGAGGTGACAAAAAATGACCCGACAAGGTGAAAGAAAAGAGGGTCCTCATTCTGAATGGGGCGTGTGTGCTAAGGGCACAACAGGTTGCAAATCAAGGCTCTAATACCATGTTAGAAACCAAGATCTGAAATGCAAACCAGAAAATCCTTCCATAGAAGAGAAAATCAGAAAAAGCAAGAGCTTTGCAAAAGATGTGCAAAATAATATTATTCATTAATTCATAATTACAAGATATGATTTGCTTTATAAAAGCAAAGATGCATAACCCTAATCTTATCTTGAGCAACAAGATAGATTGCCAAGATAAAGATGAGAATTAATTAACCTAAGAATTAAATATTACCTAAGTAAAGTTATGCAAGTGTAATTAAATATTAATTACACTAACATTGGTGACACCATCTGCATCGTGAATGCAACTTAGAATGAAGCCACTAAAGAAGTTGTAACCCTTCTCCATGCAAGGCTAGTGAGGAATGACATGGGGTTGTTTGCCAAATTCTTGCAATCCCTTAAAAATCTACTATCATCAACCCAAATAAAGCATCTTCAAGCGGTGGTGGAGGGAATCTACATGCTTATGTTCTGTGTATTTGAAAAATGTCATTTTGATGCTCCCAATTTTGTAATCAAACATTTTTTTTTGTAATGTCATCGATATATATAATAAAATTATAGTGTTTTGATATTTTGGAATTTACCTTCATTCTAAATAATTCTATTTTTAATTTCATTTTTTGTATCTTTGATGGTATCCATTTGTATTTATTTCTCTACATAAATAAGTTCATTGTTTGAAACTAAAATACACCTTAACATAAAAAAACTGCACTGTCGCGATTCACATAGTTTCTTTTGAGCAATGTTATTAAGGTGGTAAAATGAGAGGTTCACGAAACTAAGTAAAATATTGTAGATGGTTTTAGAAATGAACCAAACTCCCACCCAAACTTGAAAATTTTGAAAATCTATCACTAGTGGTCTTTTCAGTTAGTTCACAAACTTCAGGTATGGATCACTAGCCATCAAATTAAAAGGCTTAGAGTGTTTGAGAAGTTATGAAAATCTCATAATACACCACCCATTAGAAAATAAAGAAAAAATTAAAGAAAGGGCAGTAAAAGGGGGAGTTAGATGAATAGGGGAAATCACTGCTCAAGTAAGAAAAACCTCATGAAACACAACCCAACTTATAAACTTAACCAAAAATTGAATAGGGTGTCCATTTTGAGAGTGATAACCAAAATTAAGGTAACAATGGCTCTGACTGGGGATGAGGATTGAAAAGTATGTAGCAATGGAGCCCAGAGATGTTATGACTGGTCTTATATCCATTGGGCACAGAGTCGAGAAAAGAGGAGGAACAAAACCAAAAACCAAAAACCCAAACAATCACAACAAAAATGTCACACCAAAAGAAAATATTTATAGGGTATGTTGAAACCTACCAAGGGAAGAGAAAAAGATTGCTCACATGAAACCTTTAATAGGTTGAGAGAAGAATGATCCAAAACTAAAAAGGCATGTCAATGCACACAACTTTTGAAGTATGGAAGAGATTAGAACTATCCAAAAATTAGCCCCATGGAAGAAAAAATCATCACTTTTAATATCCCCAAATAGCCACTTTTTATCACAAATCTCTTCTTGATGTAGATAATCCCACATTGAAATGTCTAGACTAATTCTAGATTCTTCTTGAGACTTAATCATCTGAATAATCTCCCACCCTTGTAAGAAATTTAAGTCTTTCAGGATTGTTGTAGCATCACAAATTTTTTCCTTGTAAGTTGTCATGTCATTACCACAACTACCTTGTGGCTTCATAGCAATTTGATCTTCCATCATTGCAGGATCTTCCCCTTCACTTTTGACTGAAATATAAACCTCTTTTTCTGGAAAATCTTGCAAACAAAAATCAAAGTCCTCAAACAAAAAATTATCATGAATTTCAAAGGAATTATCAAAAACAAATAGAGGATTAGAATTGGTCAACTATTTCACTCCACCTTTTGCATTTTCACCTAAAGGATCTTCATTATCCTTTTCAATTGCACATGCAGTTTCATAAAAAAAAAATCAAAGGTGAAGGCCTCATATTTTGCGATGAAGAGAGAGTCTAATAATTGACCTTCTCCAATAGAGTTACAAGGAAGTGAATTATCCATAGGGGAAGAAGGATAAGTAAATTGAAATGTGGGATCATACCTTCCTTGTGATGAAAACTCCTCATCATCACTTGATGAACTAAGATCATCTTCTAATTCAATTGAAGTATTTAAACTATATGCTTGGGCATACCAAAATTGAATTTCCCTCTTTTCATCTTATTTTCCCTCTTACTGAGGGTGTATGCCATTCAATATAGTCAAATTCATATTTTTAGTAGTAGGACAGGGTTGATTTGTAAAATTTAGGGATATAGAGAATCTGTAGATGAGTGGTGAGAAAACAATAATAGGCTTATTAGCATCATCCAATTTCCATTTTCTCACAACAATCAGATCATTTTTTCAATACTTGCTGCCTCAAGCTGAGTCTATTCAATCCCATAAATTTTATCTCTTTTTAAAATGAGCCAAAAATTTTGAATCAAGGGAAAAAGTAAATACATGAAACAAAATTATCTTGATTAGTTATTTTGGTGTGGGAATCTATTGAAGATATTGATTAAAATGATATACAAAATCTGTCATAGGCTCTTTTATTTCTTTCACAATCTGAAAGAGCTTTCATAGCAAGGAAGTAACATCAACAGGTCCTTTGAAGCATTGGAGAAATTTCTTATGGAGGATATTCCAACTAGTTATACAATGCTTCTCCAATCCTCTAAACCATTCAACTACTTTTTCAACCAAACTATCAACAAAAATCCTTACAAAGACGTCTTCTTCTTGAACTCTTAGAATCCCACTTACTATAGTCATGTCTAGATGTGCTCCTTTGGATCTTGTGTGCATCTACCAAAGAATTTAGGGAATCTTTTTCTAGAGCCATGTGGAAAATCATTACATAGTGATAGGGAAAAGGGTCCAATACAATTACCATAGGGGATTAAAGCTATAGGTATTTAGAGTCACCAAATCCTAACAGAGTAAAGGAAAACATCCCTAGGTTAATCCCTAGGTGGTGGTTGAGATAGAGGGGTATTTTGTTACTGATTAGGATGTTGGTTTGGGCATTGATTAGGACATTGATTTAGGTGTTTATTGGGATGACAAGGTGGATTGTCATAATATTCAAAAACCAACCTAGGATGGAATTCAATCACAGGTATAGGTGGACATCGAGTCCACTCTTCTTCCTCTTCCAAGATGAAATTGGCTCACATATAATATGCTACACTTCTTTTGTACCTTCAGGAAAGTGTATTTAATTGTGAGATAATATCCTCCTATTCTTCCTACATCTAGTACAAATCAAGTTGAAGTATAGGAAATACATTATTATGGGGGAGTATAATCTTGTTGCATGACACAATGGAAACTTATTAGAAATTATAATTTGTTTGCATGGTGGAGTCACCAAAAAAAAAATTAGTTAATGGATTGGTCTTTTAGAAATATATCTTATATTGTCAACTCTATTGCCCGTAATGCACTAGGACCAAGCCACTAATAGCTCTGAAAATGTCACATTTACATTTGTGACTTGTTGATGGTCAAAATAGCACAACATTAAACATAATATCTCTATCCTATTTCTCATGAAAAAGAAAGATAACATAAAGCAATTTATCTTCCAAGGTCCTAGTAGTTGGTTCTCAACTATGTTGATGTTACTCAATGGCCAATGCAACTATAATGTTCAAGAGGCTCGCTGGTATAAAGGAATACAAACTACATCATATCAATTAACCTACATTTGGGGGGTATAAATAAATAGAAAAAGATAGAATAGAGCCTTATAATAGTAAAACATGATTATAAACTTCTTCACATCCAGACATATATTTTAACAATGAGGGTTTCTCCAGCTAACCAAAACCATAACATGATGCAATCCATAGCATAACCTACACCATTGCATACATTCACAATGCTAATTCAAAAATCACAACCATTCATCAAAACTTTACTTCAAGATCAAAACATATCATCCACTCATTGCTAAAATTAGATCAAAAAGACATAAATGAATTCCATTCATAGAAAATTCAATGAAATAATCTTAGATCTAGTTTCCCCTATTGATTTGCATCAAATAGAAAAAACTTAAGCACAACATCCACCATACGGATGATTATAATTCATTAACATTATCATTGAGATCTAAACTTTGACAACAACATGAAATTGTATAAAAAGTGTAAAAGTATCCAAGTATAATAGATTTTTTAAAGTATCTTGTTAAAACTTGTAAAAATCCTAAGACTATAACAACTATCTACTATCTCATTAGGTGGCTAATCCTTCTTCAATTAGTTGACCTTTACAAAATGGAGCCTAAAATTACATATAGGCATGCCAAGCACAAATTTCTCTCAATCAAAAGTTGAGATCCACCAATCAAGGAACTGGAACTGCATGAAGAAACTATATTGGCTGATCTTCAGTTGAAGGGTTGATGATCCTGTTGTCCAAAATCTAACCCCCAATGAGGAAGGTAGAACTTTTGGATGAGAGCTTGAGTTCAACTCATGCCATAACCCTGCAAAATATGAGAGAAGAGGAAGTTTTCCACCAATAACAAAGCATTCTACTACTAGCTCATTCCTGCATTGCTTGATCAAGAAGGTATTCATCATAACTAGAGAATACTTGTTGAAGAATGTCCTCATCAGGTCCATCTACCCAACTATCCTCAAATTTAATTCTTTTCAACTCTATCGAGGCAAATTATTCCATATCTTTCAATTTGATCAACTCCCTCCTAGCATCTTTCACCTCATCTTTGATGTCCATAAGTCTATCCAACAAAAAATCTTCACCATCATCCTCCTTTTGCATCACCTCCTCAAATTTGCTATTCCATTTCTCTTTTAATTTTTTTAGAGGAAGACCTTCTTTGACAGGGATATCCACATTGAGCAAAATAGCAATCCCTTCCTCCATTTCATCAATATGTTCATTCAAGTCTTTATTGGCTTCTTGAACTTTAGTTTTATGCTCATAGATGAATTTGGATCTAAACTTAATTATGCTCAATGTATTCTCAATAAAATATGAATTATCCTCATCAAGGATTAATTGCTCCAAAAGAGTTGACTTGGGCACCTTGTTGATGTCTTTTAATTTCTTAACATTCTCTCTATACTCCTCATCTTTCTTTTCCAATACTGCAACATGTTGATAAATTTCTTCCCAAAACTCTAATGCACCTTCATGAACTTTAAAACATCAACAAGCACCTCACCAACCTCTTGATTGAGCCAATCAACCCATCTATCAAGCATTCCCACCTTATTTCTCAATTGCACTAAGTAATCAACTTATTTCTTGCTCAATAAGATTGGGGTCTCTAGGGAAGCAGCTTGTTGAGAAATCAAACTGGATACATCCTTCAAGAATTTGTGCAACAGATCCAATTAGGCTTTAAGTTCATCCATCCTCTATTTATCTTTGATCATTATAGATTTGGTGGAGGATGCTAAAATATCAATGAGGTTCATCTGTTGATTCCTTGTAGGTCTCCCCAAATTGATAGTGCCCAATTGGTAATTAGTTATTTTCATATCTTGTTTGTCCTTTCCCACCATTCGGATTGCACATTCAACAACAATCTCACCTGCATCTATGAACTTAGTGGAATGGAGGATCCTAGCCTTTTTCTTGGGTCTCTCTTTCTCTATCTCCTTCATCATTTCATCCCAATTCTAAGGCTAGGGTTGAACTATTTTCTTTCTCTCAAGATCAAGTTTCAGCCATGTTGGAGTAGCAGGAGTGGTGACCACTTGTGTAGAAGAGGTAGCAGTGTCAGAAGAAATAGGTTGCAATATGGTGGTCCTAGGTTGAGAATCAACCTCTTGTACATGTTCTCTTTCTACAACTTCTTTTGCAAGTCTTTTAGCTTCTTCTTTGTACTTATGCTCCTACACCCTTTTAGCTTCTAAATCCTTTTTCAAATGTTCTTCTTCCAGCCTCTTCTCCTCATACATTTGATCTCTTTTCCTCTCAAACTCCTTAACCTTATCCCATGCTTATTTAGACCTTTGTTGATATTGAGCAAGTTCTTTAGCCTCCTTTTCTCTTCGTAGGCATTCTTCCTCCTCTTTCCTCTTATGAACTTCCTCAATAGCTTTAAATTTAGCCTCAAGGGCTTCTCTTTCCCTCCTTTGTCTATATTTCTCCTCTTCAAGCTCATGGATCTTCTGTAACATAGCCAATTTATCTCTCTTCTTTGGTCTTTAGTTCCTACTCCTTTTTTTGTTGTATCAAGTACTCTTTTTTTTGCTTCCTTGCTAGTTCTTGCTCTATATCTTTGGCATTAGATTCTTGTTTCTTAGCAAGTGCCTTAGCTTGTTCTTTGGCCTTTGCTTCTTGTTTAGCCTCCTCAAATAATTTCCACTAATCCTCTGGGGTGCAGACATGTTCAGTTCCTATATCTTCAATTTACTCATGGGATGAAACCACATTAGTTTCCTTATCAGACTAGGTAGCCTCAGAATTTGTATCAATGTCATGGATTTCAATTTTAGGCTCCTTCCCTTTCAAGGATTCAACTTCCTTATGAAGGGTTCCAATAGATATTTCCTCAATTGGAAGCTCTATAAGAGGAGGTTGAGTTGATGTTTCACCTTCAACAATTGTTGAAACACCAGGTAACCTTGTGGCCTCTTCTCCATGTGCTTCAAGAACATCCTGAGCAAGAATTGTAGGGTTAGGATCCTCTCCAGAATTGGGAGGGAAGAACTCCAATGGCTCCTTAGGAGATGTCTTTCTTTTTTTTCTTTTGTATCCTTGAGTGGTACTTGTAGCCTTTCTATTTTTAGAGGTTTGAGCCTCTGGCTCCTTGATTCTCATAACTACCCATTGGATACTTCTATCCAAGACTGACCTTCCAATCTGTATGATATTAATGAATTCATCTGCACCCCAATCCATTGTATCCAAGTCTTTAGTACTATGTTCTCAGCATCATATTTGGGATCCAAGGTTACCTGATCATTTGACAATGTGTTAGGAATATCTTTCTTCACCCCATACTCAACCATGAGTGGAATGGGAAATCTTTCATAATTTATTCTTCTTAGATCACGCTCATCTTATAGATCCATCCAAACATCCTCCAACAAATTGAAATGTTTGTCAAAAATAGTAGGAAGTAAACCCTGCATCTTATGCTTGGGATAAAAATACTTCCTAGATTTATACAAGCCCAACTTCAAATGGATTAACTCATCACAAATTACCTTGGCTGTGACATTGTGTGCACAACTATACTCACCCAACTTCATAGTGAATTTGTGACAACCAATCTTATGCTTGCTAGAAAATTTGAGATTAACTACTATAGCTTGATAAATTAACTCCATCAAAATAATCATGTTATTGCAACATTTGGACAGTAAATATGGATGATCATCAAAACCAACCAGCCTAAAATAAGTGAACTTAGGGTATTGGATGTACCAATGTCCCCATTCTGCAATAAATTCCATGGAATCTCTACTCAATCTATATCTTGCATCTCCTATTAGTTGGTTAATGATAACATATAGGAATGCATCATTAACTCTTCTATAGTGTGACTCAGAAATCTACAAGGTCAGCTGATCACAGTGATCCCACACCTTGTTCTATCCAGGGGCTTCTCGCAATATCCCAACTACATTCAAACCATCAAAGATATTGTTGATGTGTTTTTTATCCACTTCTCAACACAGGAAGTGCGTAGGTGCACTACCTCTCTTGAAAGACAATCTTCCACAATCATATTGTAGAACACTATCCCAAGGTCTCTAATGTCAGGTCTTGACAATGCTTGGAATATCTCAGTTGTTTGATGTGATTTTCTGGAATCACAAGGCGGTCTTACGCAGGGATTACAAAGCATGGGAAGTTGGATCTTGAAATGGAGTTCATAGGATGGGAGAGTTTGCTGTGCTTTTGCTGTAGGTTAAAACAATAGTATTGAACTCCATTTTGTCATTAGATTTAGCTTTACAATGAGCAATGAACCTTAGCATAGGTTAGTCATTAAAAGAAGAAAAGGGGGCAGGGAAGAGAGAAAGTTCCTAGACTTGCAAATAATTTGTGAACAGTGATGATGGGGTTCCTGCAATGCACAGCTTCTTGAAACAATATTTCACTTAACCAGAAATCTCACAGTATCGTGGAACTTGTGCTATCTTCTAAGGTTTGCAAATATTTTGTCTTTCATCACCATGTGCATGCATGAACAAAGATAAAAGTTTTGGAGCATCTTTGAATTCAAGCCCAGACTAACTTTACACAGCTATCTACCATCAGCAAATAGAAAAAAGTATGGACTGAGAAGTCATCAACACAACAGGAATTTTCATGATCACAGGACAACATTCCTAAAATCTACCAAAGCAAGAAAATAGCTAACTAGAACAGCAATAAAACCTAAGTTAAATATCTAACAATGGAGATTGAATCAAGGAACATGTGAGAAACTTAGAAAATGCACCAAGTCAATGTCTTTTCCTTATAAATTTCTGCAGCATGTCTTTACAACAACTCAACTCTCTTTGCAAATGAGAGGAGAGCCCTATTTATAGTGCCCTAAAATTCAAATGAATGGCCAAGGTTAATTCTTATTGTGTGGCCAAGATTCATTATAAAAAAGGGTTTCACCAACCCCCAATATATCACAATTTAAAATTACATTTTGTCCTTTTTTCTACTTTGTCTTCTAGTGATGGCATTGTAGCACTTTGTCCTTTAGCTAATTGTTGTTTTACTATAGCTACTCTTTAGGGAGCTCTTCATTCTTGACAAGGTTGTCTTCTTGCTTTCTTGATGCTGTGTATTCTATGAACTTGAGGATGACTACCTGGAGCTTGTAAAATTTCAACGATTTCATATCGCAGCACCTAGTAGCTCCATTCTTTTGTGTTATCTTCTAGCCTTTTCCAATCCTCGTCATACTTTGCACCTTGGTCCCTAAATAACTCTAATTGATCAAAATCATAGGTAGTAAAACTCATGAATTCCACCATTGCTTCGTCAGAAATCCCATCCTCCATCTTCTTTTGGAAATAAGGCTTCACCTTTTCTGGATCCATTTGTACTACAGGCGTATCATATCCTGTCATCATCTTGAGATAACGAGCGCATTCTACTTTGATTTCTTTGACCCATTCGATATCTGGATCCACTTTGTTCATTATTTGTTCCAACCTTTCTTTCCTATTGTCAAAGTCTTACCGCCATACATCCATCAACCAGTGATCGTCTTTCTTAAATGCAAGCTCCTTTTCCGACACGGCTTCTAGCAATTGAAGGATAGCCCCAATCCTTGGGAAGATGGAGTCGTATACTACAGGGAAGTTGGTGCATAGCTTCCTTGTGCCCTCCAAATATTGTTGCAGGTCCAAGAACTTGTTGGTTGTCTGAATAGCCCGGCTAATTCCTATGTTTCTAACGTATAAGACTTGTCAGAACTAGTCCTCTGTAGGCTTTTCCAAGTTCTTCCTTCTCTCCATCTTGTTGATTTGTTCTTTAGATAATAGTTGGGGCATAGTCGTGGATGTGGTAGGTAGGTCATCCATTGATGACCACTGCTAGATGTAATCTATTAAAGCAACCACCTGTGCTTTGAGCTCATCCTTTGAAATCTTGTCCTACCTTATCAACTGTACCACTGTGGCCACTGACTCTTCAAGATGCCCTACCTTCTATTCTCTGGTGGCGGTCCCTAGATCCATGGTGGAGACATTGTAAGTTATTCCTTCCTAACCTACCACAGGTGTGGCCACTTGCATAGCTCGAGACCCAGAAGCATCCATCATTACCTCAGATCAGATCTTAAGCTTCTTTTCCTTCTTTGTTTCAATTTGAGCTTGGGCTAAGATGGCTTCTAGTTTTTCCCTTGGGTCCTTTAGTATGGGAGTTCTTCTCTCAAGCTATTTTTCCAACCATTTTGGTATGGAAGATTTACCCTTAGGTGATCCATGACCACCCTCGCCTCTCCTGGTCAAGGCTAAGGTTTTCGCTCTCATATCTTTTGGGGACTTTTCTTTCTCCTTAGCAACATCTCCTTCTTCTTCATTAGAGTCTTGGATGAACATAATGCACTTAATAGGAGGCCTAGTAGACGGTTGTTGCATGGGACTCTCTTTTCTTGCTATCTCTTCCTTTTTCTTTTCCTCAGCACGCTCAACTTCATGCATAGGTTCCTTGGAGTGCTCGACTTCGGGGCTCTTGACAACTTGGGTTCCACCCTCAAGTAAATCTTCTTGGTACCATTTTTCCTTCTCAAGGGGCGACCTTTCCGCCTTTGTTTTAGTTCCCTTTGACTACTGGGCTAGCTCTTCCTCAAGATCATCGTCAAAGGATTGGACAATTACCCTACCACTGGTGCCATCAGTGTTATCTTTCTTGTCCTCACTCTCTGAGGAACTAGTTTCCTCTTCCTCATAAGCCACCTTGTTAATAGTCCAATGTTTGTACTCTGGGTGTTCGTGGTATTCATCGGCTTCCTCCTCAAAGGGCCCCAAGGCTTCTCGCTCTTGTTCTTCCCACTCCTTAGAGATTATCATGGTGGCTTCCATAGCTGGTGGCCTTGTCGGTGGTTGTGAAGTCTGACCACTAGCAAGGACTTGTTCAAGGGTTGCTTAAAGAGCAGGATCCATTAGGATCTGGGAGAGCTCAGGGGGAAGATTTTGTATATGCCTCGAGAGAGCCTCAAGCATGGTGGAAGTGGGAATGGGTGTTGTTACTATCGCTAGAGGGAGCGATGTGGTTGGTGACATGGCAGCAGAGGAAGGGGGAGTAGTCATGGAAAAGGAGGAGTCAATTACAATCACAGGCTTAGTTGGGGGTGAAGGGGCAAGATGGACGGAGATGTCCACCACCGGCGGGGATGTGACAATCATGGCTAGAAAGGTAGCTGGGGGAACCAAAGTATGGAGAGCTAGGACAGGCTTGATTTGATCAGTATCTTTGGCCTCCTCTTCCCAGACCAATGGCTACTCCATGGTGCCTTTTGTTTACTTTAGTTTCTTGGAGGGTGAGCCCCCTGAATCCTTCCTTGCATAGACCTTGGGGTCAAGAGACTGCCCTATTTCTGTCTCTTTTCTCTTCTTGGATATGGTGATTGGAGGAGACTTGGATGTCTCACCAGTTGAAGTGGTGGTAGTGACATCCTCTATGGAACTTGGCTCACTTTTGATCCCTTCATAAGTTAAAATCACCTCCTATTGTTTCAATTGGGCTATCCATCCATCAAACCACTCCTTAGTACGAGCCAAGATTGGCTGGGTTATGGTATCAAGGTCATCGACCTCTTGCTCATCCCAGTCCATTGTTGGTATTGGCAGATTGGCGACTGTAAGATACCTGGGGTGCATTATGGTGGCCTCATCTTCTTCGACATAGTCTGGTATGGGGAATGGCTGAACCTTCCTTACAAAATGCACAATCATTCACATATAGTGCCTTGCGCATACCTCTTTATCATCCTAGAAATCTCCCCAAAAGTCTTCAATGTGGTGGAGATGAGAGAATCTTGGCCCTAGCATCTTTCTGACATGGCCATATGGGTCTATCCACGGGTGAGCAGTGTGTAGGTAGAAATGGTAATCTTTTAGTTCTTTCTCAGAGTTACCAGCACACTGGGAATTTTGTAGTTTATACATGCCCTAGCCTAGAGTCATAGGATAATAAATCCCTGCTATGTGTTTGCTACTGAAGATTGCCTGTATGTGTTGGAGTTGCCGAGAAAGCTCTAAAAGGATGATTTAGTCATTGGGGTATCAAGGCAACCTGTTTGGCCTTTCAGTGAAGCCCTGGGCACAGATGTATGTGAACTTTGGGTACTAAATGAAGAGGAAGGTATACTGCTTCAAAAATGCCGTAGCACTGTGGGAGACCCTCCTCTCAAAGTCTCGGGCAATCATTCTAATAATATGGCCGATGAAGGTGTCGTTACTCTGCAATACTCCCTATTGAAGTTTTTGTACTGGAGCTGAGGGTATCTATCATAGACCTTGAGTTTTCAGCCCTGCTCCCAATCGGGTGCCATAAATAACCTGGATTGTATTGTCTTTGGTTCGCCAAGGAGTACACGAGGTATGAAGTCATATAGAAATTGGAGCTCTTTTTCACATTGAGGAACTACTCATGAAAGCATTTGCTAATTATACCTCCCCAATCGAATGAGGTCTTTGTTGTAACATCATCATTCCCTCGAAGGATTTGCTCGACGAAGTATACCATCCACTCTTGAAAGAAGGCGGCCATAGGAAGACCCATAACCTTGCTTAACATTGTGACCAAGTCATGATAATATTCATGGAAATCACTGCAAAAGAGTTCGTGAGGAACCTTCGCAGCGCTGCCCCACCTTTCTTTAAGCCACTATTGATTTATTGACTTTCTATAGCCCGCTGGATAATCATCCCATGCTACTTGGCATTCTTCTATGGTGGAGACTTCCATCTCTTGAGAGCACATGCTTTCCCAAGAAAGTATCATGCATTTTTTTTAGTACCACTACCCATGGTTGAAAGTACCATGCATTTATTTTCAAATCCCATGGTTGACCCAACAAGTCCCATCACCATACATTTATTTTTAGAATGACATTTGTATTGCATTGTCACCAACAGTCCAACAAAATCTTGGTGCTTACATTTGTATTTGTATTATGTAAAGTAAAATATGTTATTTATACAAAACAAGAGCCTAGCACTTGCATGCTCTACTCATCTTTAAAAAGATATGTAATAATTTGACAATGTAATTTAGTTCTAATAAAATAAATGGTTGTGTTATTCTTTGTTATTCATTTATAGTAAAGAATTATTTTTTGAATTTAATGTTCATGAATCTATTCAAATTAGTTTTTTTTCCTTTAAGAAATTAAGTATTATCTATTTATGAAATAATTGCATGTAGATTTAAAAGTAAAACATAAAGCAATATAAATGAAAAAAGACTTACCCAAATCCCTTGTACTTTTATTATGTTTAATCATTGACTAATTGTCCGAGTTTCCTAGCTCTTTAAGTTACAAATTTAATGCCCTCATCCCATTTATTTACCAGCTCATTTTTTTTGAAACACCAAACAAGCCCATCAAATTTTAAATTACCACTAAATCTTTGTGCTTTATCAAGCTCCACAAGAAACACATCAATACTTTGCATAGTCTCTTTGGTTCATAAAGGCTTTTTATGTTACAAGTTTCTTCCTATGAATGTGAATAATGATATTTTTCTCCCCACTTATTTTTGACGTGAATGGGTCTCCAACCAATCAAATCATAGGTAATGTTTTCACCTAAATAACTTAAGTGTCTAGCGATTTCCCCTTTCATCATGCTCTTACATCCCCTTTTTCCCTAGTTTATTTAAGTTTCTTATTCACCCACATGCATTCTAAACCCTTCTAAGTCTCACAAACTATATGCATTGTAGGACTTTTGTTATAAAATATTTTCTTTTATGAATAAGTGAAAAGATTTTTTTCATGATAAATTAACATGATTCTTTCCATTTTGTGTTGATTATAACCCTTTTGGAGCAATGTTGAACTAAAATTTTATTCCTCAAACTCCCAAAATTGCACCACGTGCTTGGTCTTATTTAATTCTAATATTTTGTGGAGAAAAGCACTATCGAGGAAGCCTAAAATATTTTCTTTTGTTCTCGTGAGTACCAAAAATTATGACATTTTTCTCTATGTTGTGCAAAAGAAAAGAAAGCTTTATCTTTATAGAAAGGATTCCAAATCCCCATGATCACCATCAATATTTAGCAATTAATGATCCATATTTAAAAGTTAAGAAAAACTACCACTAGTCACACATTCAAGCATGTAAGAATGTTAATGGCTAACTTGATCTATATATCTACCAAATTATCAGGGGTAGTAGCTTAATTACATCAATTCTCACTATTCAAAGAACAAATAGAAGATATAATAGTGAAATTTATATGAAATTCTAGGTGAAAAAAGGGTTTTCACAAAAAAAATTAGGGATTTCATTATTGATGAGGTCCACAATGCTATAGTCTCATGGGCTTGATTCATTGCAAAAAAATAAACTCTGAAAAGAAAATCTACTATTCAAAGCCACAATCTGCACTATCAGGGCCACCTTTTACAACCCCCACTTAACCCTTTTTATTTTCCCCAATAACCACCCTAGAATGTTCTAAAAAGTTCAAATTTCCCCTTTTGCTTTGGTGCCAAAAGTCCCACCAATTGATTTCTAGCCTAGGAAGAATTTTTTATAAAATTCACTTTTTTGAGGACCAACTTCCCTGGGACATAACTTTTGATCCAAGTGTCTGATTTGCTATTATTGCATATCATTGGAAAGCTCTCGATGAGCTCTACAACACATGAACCCATTGCAGGTTTTTTTGGCCAGTTTTTTAGTTGTTTCAGGGCCTCTAAAGTTTTATATCTAAATTTGAAGTTGCATTGGAGAAATTTCTCTGGCTGAAAACTTTGATTTCTCCCAAACCATGCAAGGTATTGAGGTGATTCTTTCATGACCAAAATTTTTTTTAGCTCTTCTCTTTGGGGTAAATTTTCATGTCCATATGAGCCTATTTAGGCAAAATTACGAAAAATAGTAAGTTCCCATTTTTCACTATTTTTGATGCCTGGTAGTCTTATACCCTACAAGTTCCATCATGAGACTAAAAAAACTAAAGAAAATAAAGAAAACAATTTTTTTTGCATGATGCAAGATTTCCCTACACTGCTAGATGCTCCTACATCAAACACCCAAGGTGATTTGAAAAGTGACCTTGTCACTTCCGAGGATTTAGAGGGAAACCAAGATGGTTAACCTTAGCCTCAAATAACCATTATGAATCTTCAATAGGCCTTCCTCTCCATTTCACCAAGTACTTTGCATATTGCATATTTATTGTGCTTCTACCCACATGGCTATCCAAGATTTCTTCTCTCTCTGCCTTCTCTAAAGTAGGTGTTGGATTTTTCCATTGTTCTTTTATCAAACCCTCCTCTATACCACCTTCATGATACTTTGTCAAATCAACAATTTTGAACACAGGAGAAATGTTTATTCCACTAGACAACTCTACCTCATAAGCATTTCTTGAATCATGCTTCTTCAATATTTTGCATGGTTCAAACTTCTTCATCTTTAACTTGTTGTATGTACCAACTGGAAACCTTTCCTTTCACAAATGAACCATGACTTCATCTCCTACCTAAAACTCCTTATACCTCCTTTTATGATCTACCCGAGCCTTATATTGTGAGTTCATCTTATTGATATGTTTCTTCACCTCTTTTTGCAAATTTTGTAGGTGCTCAGCAAAATATTTAGCCTCAGTACTACTATTCTCCCCCTTATCCATCTTTCCTAGTTCAAAAGAAGTTCTTGGACTACACCCATATACAATCGGGAATGGTGATTTACTAATGCTTCTATTGATAGAATTTTTGTAAGAAAATGTTTCCTATGGTATGATCAAATCCCACCCCTTGGGCTTATCTCCAACTAAGCATCTTAGCAGGTTGCCCAGACTCCTATTCACCACATCTATTTGTCCATTAGTCTATGGATGGTGTGCAAAACTGAACTTCAAATTTATCTTCAACTTATTCCATAATTTCCACCAGAAATAACCAACAAATTTGGTATCTCTATCTAAAACTATACTCTTTGGTAGACCATGTAGTCTCACCACCTCTCTAAGAAAAAAATCTGCAACATGAAGAACATCACTACTCTTATGACATTGAATGAAATGTTCCATCTTTAAAAATCTATCCACCACCACAAATATGGAATCATGCCCTCTTTGTGTCCTTGGAAAGCCAAGAAAAAAATCCATGCTAATATCCTCCCATGGCCTCTCAAGTACAAGTAATGGCTAACACAATCCAATATTCTGACTTGTTCCTTTCACCATCTGACATACTCAGAAACTTTGTACAAAATTCTTCACATCTTGTTGTAACAATGGCCAATAATAATCCTCACTAACAAGAGCAATGGTCTTAACTCAACCCTATGCTTCTCCTTGATTAGATTCTCTCTCATAGAACTCCTTGGAATACACAATTGGCTTCCTCTAAACAACATCCCATCTTGGATTAAGAAATACAACCATCTCATCCTATCCAATGTAACAAGTTCCAAACAAGCTTTCCAAGCTTCTACAAAGTTTGGATCTTCAGGATACAAACTCATGAGTTGATTGAACCCAACAACCTCTATATTAATTTCTATCAACAAATTTTTCCTTCTACTCAAGGTATCTGTAACTCTGTTTGACCTTCCACACCTATGCTTAAAAAAAAGTATAACTCTACAAAAACTCAACCCATTTTAAGTGCCTTTGATTCAACTTTCCTTGAATATTGAGATACTACAAAGCCTGGTGATCAGTATATAAAATAAATTATTTTGGCAACAAATAGTGTCTCCATTTATTCAAAGCTTGAACTATAGCATAAAACTCTTGATCATAGAAAAAATATTTCTTTTTAGCATCATTTAACTTCTCACTAAAATAGGAAATGGGCTTACCATCTTAACTCAAAATAGCTCCTATGGTAGTGCCACTAGCATTACAATCTACCTGAAAAACCTTATTAAAATATGGAAGTTCCAAAATAGGTTGCTCAATAACTTTCTTCTTCAATATGTCAAAAATTTTGGCTGCTCCTATAGTCCACTTAAACTCTTTTCTATCCCCTCTCATTGCTTCAGTTAGAGGTGTACAAATACTACTAAAATTCTTAATAAAATTTATGTAAAATCTTGCTAGACCATGAAATGATCTTACCTTTGTAACACTCCTTGGAGTAGGCCATTCAATGATAGCTCTCACCTTCTCTGGATCCATTTTGAGACCCTCTACTAAGACAACAAATCATAGATACACCGACTCTCTCTTCACAAAACTCTATTTCTTCAAATTAATCAACAACTTATCCTCCATTAGCTTCTCAAAAACTCCTCGGATATGCATCAAGTGCTCCTCTAATGTCTTACTAAAAATTAAAATATCATCCAAATAAACAATAATAAATTTTCCTAAAAATTCTTTCAATACCTCATTCATAAGCCACATAAATGTGTTTGATGTATTATTTAGCCCAAAAGGCATGAATAACCACTCGTACAAGCCCTCCTTGGTTTTAAAGTTTGTATTCCATTCATCTCCTTCTTTAATACGAATTTGGTGATACCCACTCTTCAAATCTATCTTCATGAAGTACTCAGCTCCACTAAAACAATCCATAATTTCATGCATCCTTGGCAAGGGGAATTTTTACTTGATGGTGATCTTGTTGATGGCTCTAGAATCTGTACACATCCACCATTCCCCATCCTTCTTTGGTGATAGTACTGCAGGTACTACACATGGACTCAAAATCTCTATGATTAATCCCTTTTGCAACAACTCTTGCACTTGTCTGTTCAACTCTTCACTTTCTACTAGAGTCATATGATGAGCTACCTTATTCGAAAAAATGGCTCCAGGAATCAGGTCCATCTGATGACTAATCTTTCTTATGGTAGGAAAACCTTCAAGTACATTATCAGAAATAATAGCTTGAAATTGATTCAACAAATTTGAAGCCTCTACAGGTACCTAAGTAGTATTTTTTTTATCAAATCTAGGGATCAATGCAAAAAACATATGCTCATGCTTCATACCTTCTAGGAACTTTCTTCCATCAACCAAACAAATTCTTGCATTATTGCATGCCTTTTCTTTTTCCTCTTTCAAGGGCTTCAACTTATGATGAACCCCATCATTTGTCAAAGAATAGGTTTTGGCATGTCCATCATGTACTACTCATTTATCAAACTACCACGGTCTACCTAACAACATATGAATAAAATCTATAGGCATAATATCACACAATACCTCATCATGGTAATTTTTGATCTTGAAATTTACCAGACATTGTTTATTTACCAAGGCTTTGTGGTCTTGCAGCCAAGCAATCTAGTATGGGTTTGGATACCTTTTTCTCTCCAACCATAACTTAATAACCATTTCTTTTGAAACCAAGTTATCAATACTACCTCCATCAATAACAACATTGCAAACATTACCTTCATACTTACATCTGGTGTGAAACAAATTCTTCCTTTGAGTTGGTTCCTTCTCCTCATTCAACAAGGCTCTTCTAGTAACAATAACTTCTCCTCTTTCTTTATCCTTAGAATGTGAAGACGCAACATCTTCATCTACATGTGCAACTCATGCATTACCCTCAGTTTTCCTATTTTTCCTTCCTTGATGTTAAGGAAACTCATAGGCTCTATGTCCTTCTCCACACTAGAAATAGGTTGCATAGATGCCTCCTTGTCTAGATCTTCCTCTTCCTCTTTGGTCTCCATTATTCTGATCACGAGGATGGTAGATGTTATCACATTTCCAATTTTGGCTGCTACTAGAGCCTTCACCCTTCTTTTGATCTTCATTTCGACCTCCATATGACTATCCACCAATATTTCCTCCATATCCTCCACCTCATTATTTATTCTCAAACCTCTTGTTCAGTCGTTCTTCAACCTTTAGAGAAAACTAATAAGCATCCTCAATGGTGGTCATTCTTACCAATGTCAATTCTTCCTATATGAGCTTGGATTCAACCCATTAATATAATGAGCAACTTTCTCTTTATTTTCCTCATAATTTCTTGTCTAGATCAAGACCTTGTGAAATTTCTCTGTGTAGTATTTCATCGTCCTTGTCCCTTGCCTCCAGCCTTGCATCTTCTTGAGCAGCTCCAATTTGTAATTGGCTAGAATAAATTGTTTCTTCAATTTTGAGACCATTCTATTCCATCTGGAAATTTTCTCTTTCCCTTGTCTTCCTCTTTCTAACTGGACCTCTTTCCACAATATACTGGCATGACCTTTTGATGCAGGAGCATCTAGGATGTAAGAGAAATCTTACATCACCCAAAAAAATTGTTTCTTTTCAATAAGGGCTAAATTTGGTAGGGTTACTACTTTTGTAAGTTTTCCTTTATGCATAATTGGACACAAAATATTACACAGACCTCCAAAATGGTAAATTGAAGCCAATGGTGAAGAAATCACTTCAATACCATTTTCCATTTGAGAGAAATTAAAGTTTTAATTTTCAAAAATCCTAAAAAATCCTTCAAGGTTAATTTTTAGGCACTTAGAGGCTTCGCATGGGCCTGAAAATTGGTGGAAAACAAAATTGGATGGCCTTTAGGAACAAAATTTCCTGAGACCTTTCCAAAAAGGTTTTATAATAGAAAATCTAATAGTCGGATCAAAAGTTATGACCCTGGGAAGTTGTAATACCAAAATTAATAAAATTTCAAAATATCTTCCAAAAAAAGTTACACTTTCTAGAAGATTCTAGGGTGGTTACACCTTCTAAATAAAGGATGTAAAGGGGGACTATAGAGGGGAGGGGAGAGAGAGTAGATGGTGGCTCCAATTTGCAAACTTGCAGATTTATGTAATCAAAAATCCCATGTGATGGAAAATATAATGTTGTAATTTCATTTTCATTTCAGTGATAATAGAAAATATTTTCTTTCTTTATTCTATTTTTTTGCTCAATTATTTGTTGTTTTTGTGAGTTTTAGATTGTAAGGGGAGTACCCTTCATCAAGTGGTATCAAAGCGGGTTTTCCTAAATGTGTAAATAGATCACCAAATGTGAGGCAGTTTGCACCAAGACTTGTGGTTGTGTGTCTGTGAAAAAAGATACCACCATGAAGAAACCATGGTGGGAGAAATGTTGGGGTAATAGAAGAGGGTTTTAGAGCCCTCCAGAGACAAGTTCAAGCACTACAAGAGGAGCTAAATAGGGGAGTTGATGTTAGAAGAAGAGATGAAAGTGAGGATGAGGCTGAAGATGAGGAGCCATTCGAAGAGGAAAAATAGGATGTAATGGATCCTAGAGAAGTAAAACTGATTAGGTCCATTTCCAAGATTGGAAAGAGGCCAAAGATAGAAGTTTCTAATTTTTTTGGAAACCTAAATCTAGAGGAGCTTATTGATTGGATCAATGAAATGGAAGAGTATTTTGAGTATGAGGAAATAGAAGACCCAGATAGGGTCAAATTTGCAAAGGCCAAATTGAAAGTCCATGCTAGCATATGGTGGAAAAAAGTCTAGTTAGAAAGAAATAGAAGAGGAAAAGAGAAAATAACAAGATGGGATCAGATGGTGGAAAAATTGAAAAGAAAGTTCATTCCTAGGGACTATGAGTTGGATTTGTTGAAGAAGATGCAAGGGTTGAAACAAGCAGGAAAATATGTTAAGGAGTATACAGAAGAATTCTACTGAGTCCTGATTAGAACAAGTCATTATGAGGCCAACAAGAAGAAAGTTTCCTGTTACATAAATGGGTTGAAGGTGAGCATTCAAGAAAAGTTGAGTCTGGTAAGAATGGCTACCATTGAAGATGCATATCAATTTTCTTTCAAGGTAGAAGAGAAGTTGAATAGGAGGTTTGAAAGTAAGCAAAGAGATGGAGGTCATGATGGAAGGACTAGTGGACAGTCAAATGGAGGTCAAAATTAATACCAAAAGAAGGGCGAAGGATCTAGTAGCAGCTAGAACCAAAAAGGAGATAACACCTATTGTCCTCATAATGGAGACCAAAGAGGAAGAGGAAGATATGGGCAAGGACCAGGGAGAGGAGGCTTTCATGGAACTTGTTTCCTTTGAGGAGAAGAAGGGCATAGGGCATATGAGTGTCCTCAACATCAAGGAAGGACAAATAAAAGACCTGAGGGTAATGCACGCATTGCACATGTAGACTAAGATGTTGAGTCTTCACATTCTAAGGATGTAGAAAGAGGAGAGGTTCATGTTACTAGAAGAGCCTTGTTGAATGAGGAGAAATAATCAACTCAAAGGAAGAATTTGTTTTGCACCAGATGTAAGTGTGAAGGTAAAGTTTGCAATGTTATTATTAATGGAGGTAATATTGATAACCTTGTTTTAGAGGAAATGGTTAGTAAGTTGCAATTTGAGAGAAGAAGGCATCTGAACCCATACCAGATTGCTTGGTTGTAGAAGGACCATAAAGCCTTGGTAAATGAACAATGTTTGGTAAAGTTCAAGATTGGGAATTACTATGATGAGGTATTATGTGATATTATGCCTATGGATTTTTTTCATATGTTGTTAGGAAGACTGTGGTAGTTTGATCGATGAGCAATACATGATGGACATGCCAACACCTATTCTTTGACAAAGGATGGAGTTCGTCATAAGTTGAAGCCCTTGAAGGAGGAAAAGGAAAAGGTATGCAGTAATGCAAGAATTTTTTTGGTTGATGGAAGAAAGTTTTGAGAAGGTATGAAGCATGAGCATATGTGTTTTACATTGATCCCTAGAGTTGATAAAGAAGATACTACTGAGGTACCTATAGAAGTTTTAGATTTTTTGAATGAGTTTCAAGCTATTATTTCTAATAACGTACTTGAAGGTTTTCCTCTTGTAAGAAAGATTAATCATTAGATGGACCTGATTCCTAGAGCCAGTTTTCCAAATAAGATTTGAACAAACAAGTGAAGGAGTTGTTGTGGAAGGGATTGATTAGAGAGAGTTTGAGTCCATGTCCAATACCTACAATATTAGCACCAAAGAAGGATGGGGAATGGTGGATGTGTAGCAATTCTAGAACATCAACAAGATCACCATCAAGTATAGATTACCCTTGCCAAGAATGGATGACATTATGGATTGTTTGAGTGGAGTTGAGTACTCCACGAAGATAGATTTGAAGAGTGGATATTACCAAATCTGGATTAGGGAAGGAGTGATGTAGGAGCATCCTTGGTTCTTGGAAATATTGCATCAACCAAAAATATTTTCTTTCAGTTCAATTCAAGTTGGTGGATTCATCATATTTTCTCACTAGACCCTATGGATCTATATTTACATCATGGACATGTTCATTTTCCTTATTCCAAGATTTGAGTGTGATTTGATATTTTCTGGCAAGTTATCGCTTTTGGATTAAGTGAAATTTTCTTGAACCGACACCAAAATAATTTTCAAGCCCAACAGCTAGTTTGATCACTTGTGGATCTTTCCTGTAACTTGTGGATATTGATGGTGTGATTTGAATCATTCCATGGAGTGTCCTCAACCTTAATTACAGGTCCACACTTCATCCTATGCACCTGTTGAGGAGAAATTCAAATTTGAGGCTAACCTATTTCATGTGCATGTTGCATTTTCTTTCATTGGAGATTGTGATGATCTTTGCCTAACACGAAAGATTCTAGATCTATGGATATGATATAAAGATTCTAATAGATTATTAGAATAGAAGAAGTAGATTAAGTATATCAATGTAGATTGGATGTGTAATATTTTTGCTTGCATTAAGGAGCATATATGAATATTTTATTTTGAGCATGTTCTATCAGGCCTATAAGATGAATCTGTAAGCATGGATGTTGCCAACCGATTGTAATTGAGATTCCTCTTAATGAGAATGTTTGAATCTCCATTTGCCTCCAATTTATGTGTTTCTTCTATTGTGTGACTCTTGTTGGATGGTGTGGATTTTTCTCTTTAAGGACCCTTCTACCCTGGCTGGACCAGATTGATATCAGATCGAGGTTCATTCTGTGAGAGATCATGCAAAAATGCAGACCCAACTTTAATGAAGATGTTGAGAGGAATTGCTACTAGATTAGATGCAGTCAAAACATCCTAGAGGAGAGGTCAACCAGTTGATAATGTGAGTGATGAAGAGGTAGAAGAATGGGAAGAAAGGGAAAGAGAAGATCAACCTGGCCTAGATCAGGAGGAAGAGAGGTTCATAAGAAACCTAACTAGAGAAAATACCAAACCACATTTCAATCCAACATATTATAGAGATAAGTTGGATTTGGATGAATTGCTTGATTAGATAATAGAGATGGAGAAGTATTTTGATTTTGAAGGTACCACTGAAGATAAGAAGGTGAAATTTTCTTGTACAAAATTGAAAGGACAGACATCCCTTTCATGGGAACATTTGCAAATAGATAGGTAAAGAAGAGAAAATGAGAAGATAAAATCATGGGATCGGATGGTGCATAAGTTAAAGACAAAGTTTATGCCTACAGACTATCAAATCAGCTTGTTTAGGAAGTTGCAAAATTTGAAGTAGAAGGAGTCAACTGTGATAGAGTATACTAAGGAGTTCTACAAGTTAAATATCAGATCTGTACATTCAAAGGATGAGATTGGGTAAGTAGCCAGATATGTGAATGGCTTGAGGTTGTTGATATAGGATGAGATTAGTTTGATCAAGTTGTAGAGTGTGGAAGAGGGATATCAATGTTCCCTAAAAGTAGAAGAGAAGCTGAATAAAAGACATGAGCAGAGGCAGAGAGGAAGAGGTGGAAGATTTCAGAGAGGAATAACTTTTACTAGAGGAGGAAGAGGACCTTTTTCAGATCAGAATAAAGATAAGAAAGTTAGTAAGAATGATAATTCATATCATAAAGATGATTAAAACTCTTACCGGAGATGAGGATATGGTGGTTACCAGAATGTGGGTTATAGAAAAGTGGATAGAGGACATGAGAAAAGAGTATTCAAGGGAACTTGTTTTAAATGTCGTGGAGAAGGAAATAGAGCATTTGAATGCAATCAAGGAGAGACAAGTATAAAGATAGAAAACAATAGAAGAATAACATTTGTTGAGGACCATGCCAGATCATCTAATAAATTGGAAGATGGAGAATTGTTGGTGAATAGAAGAGTATTGTGTCAAAGTGAGATGGATTAGGAACCATTGCAAAGAAAGATATTGTTTTGGACTAGATGTAAGGTAGCTAGTAAATGTTGCAAAGTGAATATTGACAGTGGAAGCTTAGAGAACCTGGTTTCTGAATAAATGGTGACCAAATTGAAGCTGGAAAGATTGAAACACCCGAAGCCCTATCAAATAGCATGGATTCAATATGAGAATAAGATATTGGTAAGTGAACAATGTTTGGTGAAATTGAAGATAGGAAATTACCATGATGAAGTTTTCTGTGATATCATGCTTATGGATATATGCCATGTTTTTCTGGGAAGGCCTTGGCAGTATGATAGACAGGATATTCATGATGCAAAGAACACATATACCATTTTTGCTAATGGGGTGCAACAGACTTTGTTGCCATTGGAGGATGTTCCTAGAGTTGAGGTTTGTATGAGTGCTAGAATTTGTTTGGTTGATGGAAGGAGATTTCTAGATAGATTGAGGCATGAGAACATGTGCTATGCCTTGGTTCCTAAGAGGGATGAAGACTTGAAGCATGTAGAAGAAAAACTAGAGGAGATAAAGGAGTTGTTGATAGAGTATGAGGAGATCATTTAAGATAATGTACCTGATGGACTACCCCTGTGAGGAGTATTAGTCATTACATGGATATGATTCCTAAAGCTAGTTTTCCTAATAAAGCAGCACACCGGATGACACCGATAGAGAATAAAGAGTTGAATAGACAAGTGCAAGAGTTGTTGAGAAAAGGTTTGATTAGAGAAAGCTTAAGTCCTTGTGCAATACCTATTGTGTTAGCACCTAAGAAGGATGGAGAATGGAGGATGTGTATAGACTCTAGAGCCATAAACAAGATCACAGTGAAGTATAGATTTCCTTTACCCTAGATGGATGTCATTATGGATTGTTTGAGTAGAACTAAATACTTTACAAAGATAGATTTGAAGAGTGAATATCATCATATCAGAATTAGAGAAGGGGATGAGTGGAAGACAACATTCAAGAAAAATGAAGGATTGCATGAGGGGTTGGTGATTCCTTTTGGAATAAAAAATGCACCGAGTACTTTCATGAGGATGATGAACGAGGTATTGAAGAAATTCTTGGGTAAGTTTTTGATTGTTTACTTGGATGACATCTTGATTTTTAGTAGGACTAGAGAAGAACATTTGTTGCATATAAGACAACTTTTGCAGAGGTTGAGAGAAGAGCAGTTGTTGATAAACATTAAGAAGTGTAGTTTCATGAAGAATTGGTATATCTAGGATTTGCGATATTTGTGGATGGATTGAAGATTGATCTTGAGAAGGTAAGAGAAATTGTTGAATGCCCTACACCAGAAAGCATTGGAGAGGTAAGATCATTTCATGGGTTGGCTAGTTTCTATTAGAAGTTCATTAGGAATTTTAGTTCTATTTGCAGTCCTATGACAGAAACAATGAGAGGGGATAATCAAGATTTTAGGTGGACATATGGAGTAGATTGAAGTTTTGACTTGTTGAAACAAAAAGTGACTAAGCAGCCATGTTGGCTTTACCAAACTTTAATAAGGTATTTTAGGTAGACTTTGATGCAAGTGGAAACACAATCAGAGCAATATTAATTCAAGAAGGAAGACCAATAGCTTATTTTAGTGAGAAATTGAATGATGCTAGGAGAAGATATTTAGTGTATGATCAATATTTTTATGCCATAGTTCAAGCCTTGAAGAAATGGAGACATTACTTGTTGCCTAAGGAGTTTATGTTGTATATGGATCATCAGGCCTTGCAATACTTGAATAGTCAAGGTAAGTTGAATTAGAGACACATGAGATTGGTGGAATTTGTAAGGAAAGCAATGGTGTGGAAGCAACTTTCCTAATGTCAAATCCATAGGGAAGTAAGCAGACAATACTTTTAATTTTTTCTAATTACAATCCAATTAAGACACACATGAATGATTTATAGAAACAAAGAAGATACTCAAAGACAACATATTTACATGGGAAACCCTTTTGGGAAAAAACCCACCACACCAAGCTGAATCTATTTGTATTATAGTAACAACAATTACATACAATCAGAGATACAACTCTCTAGTATTAGTTCTCAGTAGCTACATTCACTATTCATCCAGTTACAGAAAAGCTCTCAACAATTTGATTTCACTCTCATCTTTCAAATCAGAATCAATCCTTTTAAACTTATCACATTCTGATTTTTTCCTTCTGTTCATCCTTATCAACCATTAGCCCATCGTAGAAAGTTTCCTCTTGAGCAATTGATTTTTCCTTGCATGTTGTTCAGCTCCAACATAGCAATAGTTGAAAAAATCTAACTTCCACCCATTTGAAAATGTTTCCTCTGATTGGTCCACAAGGCTCCACATAAGATGGTCAAACTGGTCAAGGGAATTCAACTTTTTTGGCATATTATTGAGACACTAACAGTGTCTCCCCGATGCCACAAAGTCTTCATATCGATATCGGCATAGGTTCACAGTCTGTAAGATGATATACCGAACGCCATGAGACATATTGAATCCATCGACATCCAATGCATCCCTATCGGCAAGAGATTTCTCATCAGCTAGACACATACCACTGCTTCACAAGTCACAGCGACTTCCATTTTGCTATTGGCAAGACTTTCCATTCACTAAGATATTTTGTTGGGTCTCTGCAAGTTTCACCGAAGCACTTGACAGCCGGCAAGACATTCGTCTTTCACCGAGACTTTACACTGAGTTCATCCAAGTCTTACTGAGTTGACAAGGCTTAAGTCTTTCGCTAAGACCTTACACTAGGAAAACATGTCACACCGAAGCATCGAAGAGTTGGTGAGACTTATCGTCTTTGCCAAGACCTTATACCAAGGTCTTAAGTCACCTTGAGCATTGCATTCACCAGTCAGCAAGACTTATGTCTTTCACCAAGACCACATACCAAGCACCCATGTCTTGCCGACTCAGAAAGACATTTGACTTCACCAAGATGTTTCACCATGCACCAAGAGCTACAACAATGACTTCAGTTGCATCCCCATCGGCAAGACCAGGCACCCTTCACCAAGACTTTATACCAAAGTCTTTTGTCACAGTGAAGGCACAAGTGAAAACTCCCATCGGCGTGACCTTTCATTGTCGCTGAGAGATCTTCCTGATGCCCTTGAGTTACCTTGATAGCCATATGCTATTAGTGAGACATTCTCCAATTGACAAAAGATCATAGCGAATGCTCTATGTTATAGCGATGGACTTCATTCGGCAAGACATCACCTCTGTCTTGGCAACATGGACATTTCAACAAGATTCAAAATAGTTAGTCGGCCAGACATGAATATTGTCACAGTGAATTTTCCCTGCAAGAGTTACATGTCAATAATAATTGAAGCACATATTCCAAAAAGCTCCCACTTGACAAAGATCTTACTGACACCTCTAGAGCATAAAAAAACTACTAAAAAATATGGGCCAAGAGGCCCATTGAACTGGCACACCACCTGTATTTGTCTGTGCTCATAGGCTTCGTCAATGCATTTGCAACATTTTCTAAAGTATCCACTTTCTCCAAAGAGACCTTCCCATCCTCCACCATATCTCGTACAAAGTGATACTGTACATCTATATGTTTCTTCTTGGCATGGAAAGTAGGATTCTTTGCCAAACATATAGTACTCTGACTGTCATAGTAGATAGTAATTTTTCCTACATCAAAACCAATGTTAGAACACAAATGTTTTAACCAGATTGCTTCTTTATAGGCATGTGTAGCTGCCATGTATTCTACCTCTATAGTGGACAAAGTGACTATAGCCTACCGCTTTCTCATCCAACTCACTGCACCACCATTCATCATGAAAACATATCCATTGGCAGATCTTCTGCTGTGAATGTCCCCTGCCCAATCAAAATCCACATAACCTCGAATACTGAGAGTCCTCTGTGATTCAACTAGGTTCCCATGGTAACACAATGCATAGTCTGAAGTACCCTTCAAATATCTAAACACTCTCTTCACAACATCCCAATGTGTCCTTCTAGGATTAGCCATAAATTGACTAAGAACTCCCACTGCTTGGGCAATGTATGGCCTTGTACAGACCATTACATACATAAGATTGCCAATCGCACTAGCATAAGGTACACTAGTTATGTCCTCCATCTCAGTAGGAGATTTTGGACAATCCTCAACATATAGCTTCGTTCCTTATGTAACTGGAACAACTAGCTGCTTGTAATTAGTCATGAAAAATCTCTCTAGAATAGTCATGATATACTTACTCTGACTCAGCTAAAGTTTTCTATTTTTCCTATCCTTGGTTATTTCCATTCCCAGAATATACCCTACTGCACCAAGATCTTTTATTTTGAGCTTTACAGACAATTGAGACTTAAGATCAGAAATCATTAGCTGACTATTTCCTATTAACAACATATCATCAACATAGAGAGCAATAATAAGGACTTGATCACTTTCAGCTTTGTAATATACATAATGATCA
This sequence comes from Sequoia sempervirens, assembly GCA_007258455.2. NCBI lineage: Eukaryota > Viridiplantae > Streptophyta > Pinopsida > Cupressales > Cupressaceae > Sequoia > Sequoia sempervirens. The sequence continues at coordinate 688,002,781 of VDFB02000003.1, forward strand.
CATTTTGATCTTACAAATCCCAATGACAAAAAAAAATTCAAACTTTTGGTACCGCATTCTAGGAGACTGTTTTAACCCATACAGAGATTTCTTCAACTTGCAAACTAGTCTTTCCTTACCTTTTTCCACAAAGTGCTTTGGCTGGGACATATAAATTTCTTCTTCAAGATCACCATGAAGAAACGATGTCTTCACATCCATCTATTCAATTTCTAAGTCATACACTACTGCAAGTGACAAAAGAAATCTAATAGATGTCAGCTTAGCTACAGGAGAAAAGATTTCTCCATAATCAATTCCCTCTACCTGGGAATAACCTTTTGCAACCAACCTTGCTTTATATTTTTCTACACTGCCATCCAGACCAATTTTATTTTTAAACACCCATTTGCAGTGCATAGATTTTTTTCCTTTAGGCAATGGCACCAAACTCTAGGTATCATTCTTTTCTAATGATGCCATTTCTTCATTCATGGCTTCCAACCAAGAGTTTGAATTAGATATTTTAAATGCCTCTTTCATAGTCCTAGGTTCATCAGTGCTAGAAATTAAAGCATAGGCACAAGTATACTCAATTAGAGAAAACCCATACCTATCAGGTTGCTTTCTTTCATGAGTTGACCTCCTCACAGGCTAAGGCTAAGGTGGTTCTTCATCTTCATCAGAACTTTCAGAACTACTTGAGCTTTCCTCAGTATCAGGTACATTTTGATTTTTCAATTCCTCTTTATCTGGTGTCGGAGGAATTCCTACTACATCCTTTTCATTTTTTGATTTCTTCTCTGACTACAAATCCAATGTAGAAGGCTTCAGCTCATGAAAAGATAATGCTTCTACTATACAAAACCTTCTCAGTCTCAGGGTTCCAAAGCTTGTATCCTTTTATGCCAGCACTATAGCCAATAAAAATACACTTTATAGCTTTGTTTTCCAACTTGGATCTTTTTTCAAATGGCACATATGCATATGCCTCACAACCAAAGACATGAATATGTCTCAGAGAGGGCTTCTTTCTAGACCATGCTTCCAAAGGCATCTTCTCAACCAGAGCAAATTTAGGAGAATTATTTACCAAGTAACATGCTGTAGAGACTGCTTCAACCCAAAACTTCTCCTCCAAGCCAGCACTACTCAGCATACTTCGTGCTCTTTCCATTACTGTCTTATTGAACCTTTTAGCAACTCCATTTTGTTGTGGAGTATAAGGTGTAGTCTTATGTCTTTTAATCCCATGATCTATAGAGTACCTTTCGAATTCATTTGAAAAAAACTCACTGCCGTTGTCAGTCCTTGAGCATTTTATTTTTCTACCAGTCTAATTTTCAACAAGGTTTTTAAATTCCTTAAACTGACTGAACTCTTCTAATTTAATTTTCAGAAAATATACAAAATTTCTTCTTGAATAATCATCAATAAACAACACATAGTATCTTGATTTAGACAGAGAAGGAACATTCACTAAACCAAAAACATCAAAATGAATACAATCAAGCAAACCAAAAGATTTGTGAGGACTAGAATAAAATGAAACACGATGTTGTTTACCATATATGCAATGTTCACAAAATTCAAACTCAAGGTTACAATCTTCAAGCCCTTCTACCAGGTTTTTATTTTTCAAGGTTTTTAAACCTTTCTCACCAATGTCACCTAGCCTATGATGCTAGAGCATAGTCTTCTTTGCTAGAAGCTTAACCTCCATGGTGTTTACTCCATCAGGAATGTTCCCCTCATGAGTACCTTTTTGTGACTTCATAGAGACACTATTGCATTGAATAGCTTGTGCATCTGGCTTGTACAAGGTACCAATTCGAGCAACTCTAGCCAGCACCATAGAGCCTCTAGTCATCTTGCAGCCATTTCCAGAGAATGTGACATGCACTTCGATATCATTCAGCTTACTTATAGAAAGTAAATTTTGAGCTAGACCTGTTATGTGCATTACATCATTGATTCCCTTCACTCTTCCATAAGGGAATTGTATTTTGACTCTTCCACGGCCAACAATTTCCAAAGATGAATCACTTGCCAAGTACACATTTCCACCATTATATTCTTCATACTTTGTGAACCATTCTTTATGAGATGTCATGTGGAAAGATGCTTTAGAATCAATTAGCCAGACAACATCTAATGCTTGTGTAGCCAAAGCTGCAATGAAGGCGTCTGCATCACTTTGAGAAGAATCATTTCTAGAAGAGCTCTTCTTCTTCTTTTTCTCCTCCTTGCAATCCTTTCAGACATGACCAGGTTGCCCACAATTCCAGTACTTCACCTTGGACTTCTTTCCAGGAGACTTTGATCTCCCTTCCGATTTCAGTCTGGATTTCTTGTCCTTCTTCTTGCCTTTCTCCTTCAATCTACCTCTGACAACCAGAGCCTCCTTTTCCATCTCAAAATATTTTCTTCTCATCTCTTCTGATAACAAAGAAGCAACAACATCTTCCATCTTGAAAGTGGATGTCGTACTCCCAATAGCCATCGCCAGATGATCCCAAGAATCTGGAAAAGAATATAACAACAACATGCAGCAATCTTCATCTTCAATCTTCATGCCAACATATGTTAACTAAGCAATAAACATGTTGAAAGCATATAAGTGATCAGCAATAGATCCTCCCTCCTACATTCTTAAAGAGTATAGCTTCTTCCCCAAGAACAATTTGTTCACCAAGGACTTGCCTTGATAATTGATGCCAGTATTTTCCACAAGGAAGAGGTAGTCTTTTCTTCATGAACATTCAAAAGAACAGAGTCTGCGAAACAAATCCTTATCAGCCCTTTTGATTTTCTATCTGCCAAGTCCCAATCCTCTTGCTTCATGCCTTGAGGCATTATTCCAAACACAATAGTCCAAAGACCTTGATCTACTAACAGATTTTCCATTTTGAGTTTCCACAGCTCAAAATTGCAACCAATGAATTTCTCTATTTCCATCTTCCGGGATGTGCTAGCCATCTTAATTTGTAATTAAACTATCAAACCTCTACCAAACTAACACTAGAAAAGGATTGACACAAAAAACCCAATCCACTCACAAGGATAACACAACTGGCTAGGATTTGATACCACTTGTAAGGAAAGAAACGATATGGAAGCAACTTTCCTAACATCAAATCCATAGGGAAGTAAGCAGACAGTACTTTTATTTTTTTCTAATTACAATCCAATTAAGACACACATGAACGATTTACAGAAATAGAGAAGATACTCAAAGACAACATATTTACATGGGAAACCCTTTCAAGAAAAAACCCACCACACCAAGCTGAATCTCTTTGTATTATAGTAACAATAATTACATACAATCAGAGATACAACTCTCTAGTATTAGTTCTCAGTAGCTACATTCACTATTCATCCAGTTACAGAAAAGCTCTCAACAATTTGATTTCACTCTCATCTTTCAAATCAGAATCGATCCTTTAAAACTTATCACATTCTAATTTTTTCCTTCTGTTCATCCTTATCCACCATTGCCCCATCATAGAAAGTTTCCTCTCGAGCAATTGATTTTTCCTTGCATGCTATTGAGCTCTAGCATCACAACAGTTGCAAAAATCTAACTGCCACCCATTTGAAAATGCTTCCTCTGATTGGTCCACGAGGCTCCACATAGGATGGTCAAACCGGTCAAGGGCGTTCAACTTTGTTGGCATATCGGTGAGACACTAACAATGTCTCCCCAATGCCACAAAGTCTTCATATCGATATTAGCATAGGTTCATAGTCTACAAGACGATATACCGAATGCCATGAGACATACTAAATCCATCGACATCCAATGCATCCCTATCGGCAAGAGATTTCTCATCGGCTAGACACATACCGCTGCTTCACAAGTCACAGTGACTTCCACTTTGCTATTGACAAGACTTTCCATTCACCAAGATGTTTTGTCGGGTCTCCGCAAGTTTCATTGAAGCACCTGATAGTCGGCAAGACATTCATCTTTCACCGAGACTTTACACCGAGTTCATCCAAGTTTTACCTAGTCGACAAGACTTAAGTCTTTCGCTAACACCTTACACTGGCTGAACATGTCACACCGAAGCATCGAAGAGTCTGCAAGACTTATCGTCTTCGCTAAGACCTTATACCGAGGTCTTAAGTCACCCTGAGCACTGCATTCACAAGTCAGAAAGAATTATGTCTTTTGCCAAGACCACATACGGAGCACCCATGTCTTGTTGAGTCAACAAGACATTTGACTTCACCAAGATGTTTCACTGTACACTGAGAGCTACACTGATGACTTTAGTTGCATCCTTGTCGATGAGGCCAGGCACCTTTCGCCAAGACTTTATATAGAAGTCCTTTTTCACGTGAAGGCACCAAGTGAAAATTCCCATCGGCGTGACCTTTCATTGTCACTAAGAGATCTTCACGATGCCCTTGAGTTATGTCGATAGCCATATGCTATTGGTGAGACATTCTCCAATTGACAAAAGATCATAGTGAATGCTCTATGTTACAGTGATGGACTTCATTCGGCAAGACATCACCTATGTCTTGGTGACATGGACATTTCAACAAGATTCAAAATAGTTAGTTGGCTAGACATGATTAATGTCACAATGACTTTTCCCTATAGGAGTTACATGTTAGTAAGAATTGAGGCACATATTCCAACAAAATTCTTGTAGAGTTATACTTTTGTTTTGAAGCATAGGAGTGGAAAGTTAAATAGAGTTGTTGATTCCTTTAGTAGGAGAAGGAATTTACTGAAAAACATGAGAGTGGAGCTATTAGGCTTTGATGAATTGAAGAACTTGTATGAGGAAGACTCGGATTTTGTAGAACCTTGGAGAGATCATAAAGAACCAGTCTTGGAGGATAGGAGTTAGTGGTTGGATTATTTCATTTAGGAGGATATGTTGTTTAGAGGAATTTAGTTGTGTATACCTCGAAGTTCAATGAGAGATCACTTGGTGAAAGAAAAACATAGTGGAGGATTGTCAGGACACTTTGGAATTGATAAGACAGTAGCATTGGTAAGTGAGAATTAATTTTGGCCACAGATTCATAAGGATGTTAGGAAATTTTTGTAGAGTTGTAGAGTTTGTCAAGTTTCAAAAGGAAGTAGTCAGAATGTTGGATTGTATAATCCTTTGATAGTTTTGGAGAGACCTTGGGAGGATATCAACATGGATTTCATTCTTGGTTTTTCAAGGACATAGAGAGGTAATGATTCTATATTTGTGGTGGTGGATAGATTTTCTAAAATAGCACATTTCATACCTTGTAAGAAGACAACATATGTAGTACATGTAGTAGACTTATTTTTCAAGGAAGTGATCAGATTGCATGGATTACCTATGAGTATTGTTTTAGACAGAGATACCAAGTTTGTTGGTTACTTTTGGAGGACACTTTGGAAGAATTTAAAGACAGATTTAAAGTTCAATTATACTTTTCACCAGAATATTGATGGATAGATAGAGCTAGTAAACATGAGTTTGGGGAATTTGTTGAGATGTTTGGTTGGAGGGAAGACTGGAAGTTGGGATTTCGTCCTTGCATAAGCAGAGTTTTCTTACAATAATTTAGTGAACAGGAGTACCAGAAAGGCACCTTTTGAGATTTTTAATGGAGTTCATCCTAGAGGTATATCAAAGTTGAGAGATATTAGTATGGAAGATAAAAGGAGTGTAGAAGAAGAGGAATTTGTAGAACATATGAAGAAAGTGCATACTCAAGTGAAGGAGCAATTGGAAGATATGAACCAAAAATATAAGGAGAAAGCAGATGAAAAGAGGAGACATAAGGAGTTTGAAATTGGAGATGAAGTGATTATGTATTTGTGGAAGGAAAGAATTCCAGTTGGTACATACAATAAGCTCAAGATGAGGAAGTTTGGACCTTGTAAAATTTTAAAGAAATTTGATTCATGAAATGCATATGAAGTGGAGTTACCAAATGGCATAGGTATATCACCTATATTCAACATTGCAGACCTACATCAATACCACAAAGTAGAATTCAGTAAAGACAATGAAGCAAAATTGGAGAAATAGCTTCCCAAACAACAATCAGATTTGATAGAAGAGATTTTAGATATCAGAGATAGGAGGAAAACATGTGGAAGATAGTACAAAGAATATCTTGTGAAATGGAAAGGTAGACTAGTGGAAGATTCTTCTTGGATTTCTCTAGCTAAGGTAGACCTTATTGGTTTTCCTTTAGCCCCAACAAAGTGAGGGACTCACTTTTCAATATCCCCATATGTATGATGCAGGAGCATCCTTGGTTCTTGGCAATCTTGCATCAACCAAAAATATTTTCTTTTAGTTCAGTTCTTGTTCAGTTCAAGTTGGTGGATTCATCATATTTTCTCACTAGACCTTGTGGATCTATGTTTACATCGTGGACATGTTCATTTGCCTTATTCCAAGATTTGAGCATGATTGGATCTTTTTTTGGAAAGTTATCGCTTCCAGATTAAGTGAAAGCTTATTGAACTGGCGCGAGAATAATTTTCAAGCCCAATGGCTAGTTTGATCGCTTGTGGATCTTTCCCGTAACTTGTGGATCTTGATGGTGTGATTTAAACCATTTCATGGAGTTTCCCTGACCTTAATTATAGGTCCATGCTTCATCCTATGCAGTTGTTGAGGATAAATTCAAATTTGAGGCCAACCTATTTCATGTGCACGCTAGATTTTCTTTCATTGGAGATTGTGATGATCTTTGGCCAACACGAAAGATTCTAGATCTATGGATATGATATAAAGCTTGTAATAGATCATTAGAATAGAAGAAGTATATTAAGTAGATCAACGTAGATTGGATGTGTAATATTTTCACTCGCATTAAGGAGCATATATGAATATTGTATTTTGAGCATATTCTATCAGGCCTATAAGTTGAATCTGTAAGCTCGGATGTTGTCGGCCTATTGTAATTGATATTCTTGTTAATGAGAATGTTTGAACTTGCATTTGCCTCCAATTTCTATGTTTCTTCTATTGTGTGACTCTTGCTGCATGGTTTGGATTGTTCTCTTTGAGGACCCTTCTACCATGGATGCACATAGGAGATGAATGGAAGACAACCTTCAAAACCAAGGAGGGTTTGTACAAGTGGTTAGTCATGCCTTTTGGGCTAACCAATGCACCAAGCACATTTATGCAACTTATGAGTGAGGTATTAAAAGAATTTTTAGGAAAATTGTTATTATTTATTTGGATGATATTTTGATTTTCAGTAAGACATTGGAGGAGCATCTAATGCATATCCGAATTTTCTTTTAAAAGCCAAGGGAGGAGAAGCTATTGATTAATTTGAAGAAATTTAGTTTTGCAAAAAGGGAGATGGTGTATCTAGGACTTGTTGTCTCAGTAGAAGGTCTTAAAATGGATCCAGAGAAGGTGAGAGTTATATTGAATGGCCTACCCCAAGGAGTGTTACATAGATAAGATCATTTCATGGTCTACCAAGTTTTTACAAAACATTTATTAAGATTTTAAGTAGTATTTGTGCACCTATAACTAAAGAAATGAGAGGGGATAAAAAGGAGTTTAAGCAGAATACAGGAGCAGCAAAAAGTTTTGATATGTTGAAGAAGAAAGTTACAGAGCAACCTATTTTGGCACTTCCAAATTTCAATAAGGTATTTTAGGTAGATTGTGATGCTAGTGGCACTGCCATAGGAGTTTTTATGAGTCAAGAAGGTAAGCCTATTGCCTATTTTAGTGAGAAGTTAAATGATGCTAAGAAGAAATATTATGTCTATGATCAAGAGTTTTATGCTATAGTTCAAGCTTTGAAGAAATGGAGACACTATTTGTTGCCAAAATAATTTGTTTTATATACTAATCACTAGGCTTTGTAGTATCTCAATAGTTAAGGAAAGTTGAATCAAAGACACTTAAAATGGCTTGATTTTTTGCAGAGTTATACTTTTGTTTTGAAGCATAGGAGTGGAAGATCAAACAGAGTTGCAAATGCCTTAATTAGAACGTAAAATTTGTTAATAGAGATGAATATAGAGGTTGTTGGGTTCAATGAACTCAATATTTTGTACCTAGAAGATCTAGACTTTGTAGAAGCTTGGAGGGCTTGTTTGGAACCTATTACATTAGATAGGACAAGATGGTTGGATTTCTTAATCCAAGATGGAATGTTGTTTAGAGGAAGCCAATTGTGCATTCCAAGGAGTTCTATGAGAGAGAATCTAATCAAGGAGAAGCATAGTGGAGGATTGGCTAGGAATTTCAATTGAGATAAAACCATTACTCTTGAGAATTATTATTGGCCACAGTTACAACAAGATGTGAAGAAGGTTGTACAAAGTTGCAAAGTATGTCAGATGGCGAAAGGAACAAGTCAGAATATTGGATTGTATCAACCATTACTCGTACTTGGGAGGCCATGGGAGGACATTAGTATGGATTTTCTCCTTGGATTTTTGAGTACATAGAGAGGGCATGATTCCATATTTGTGGTGGTGAATAGATTTTCAAAGATGGAACATTTCATTCTATGTCATAAGAATAGTGACATTGTTCATATTGGAAAGTTGTTTTTTAGAGAGGTGGTGAGACTACATGGTCTACCGAAGAGTATAGTTTCAGATAGAGATACCAAATTTGTTGGTTATTTTTGGACAAAATTATGGAAGAAGTTGAAGATAGATTTGAAGTTCAGTTCTTCTCACCATCCACAAACTAATGGGAAAATGAAGGTGGTCAATAGGAGTTTGGGTAACCTGCTAAGATTCTTAGTAGGAGATAAACCAAAGGGATGGGATTTCATTTTACCATTGGCGAAATTTGCTTATAAATTTTTTTCAACAAGGGAACTGGTAAATCACCATTCTAGATTGTATATGGGAGTATTATGAGGAATGCTTCTAAATTGAGAAAGATGGATAAAGGAGAGAAGAGTAGTGTTGAGGCTAAAGATTTTGCTGAGCACCTGAAAAATTTGCATGACAAGGTGAAGAAGCATATCAATAAGATGAACTCTCATTATAAGGCTAAGGAAGATCAGAAAATGAGGTATACATAGTTTTAGGTAGGAGATGAAGTCATGGTTCATTTATGAAAGGAAAGGCTTCTAGTTAATACATACAACAAGTTGAAGATGAAGAAGTTTGGACCATGTAAGATCTTGAAGAAGCACGATTCAGGAAATGCATATGAGTAAGTTAGTTGCTTCTGGATTAAACTATGTATTTGTTTTTGGATCAATATTTTGGATCACACTCCATGATCCATCATCAGGATGCAAAAAATATGGAGTAGAAGATTCATATCACACTAGATCTTCTACTTCATATTTGCATTTTTTACTCTATATTTTTTACATCCTAATGATGGACCACAGAGATTGATCTGAAATGTTGATCCAAAAGAAAATACATAGTTTAATCTAGAAGTAGCTAACTTATAGATATGGACTATGGAAATCTAATGTCTTTGAATGCATATGAGGTAGAGTTGCCTGATGGAATTCATATTTCACCTGTGTTTAACATCTCAAATTTAACAGAATATCATGAGGGAGGAATTGATGAAGAAATAATAGAGGCGCAATGGAACATTCCAACACCTACTTCAGAAAAGGAGATATAAGACATTTTGGATAGCCATGTGGGAAGAAGCACAAGAAACATGAAATATGTAGAGTACTTGGTGAAATGGAGAGGAAGGCCTATTGAAAATTCATCATGGTTATCTGAGTCTGGGGTTAACCATCCTAGTTCCCTCTAACTCCTGAGAAGTGATAGGGTCACTTTTCAAATTACCTCAAGTGTCTGATATAGGAGCATCTAGAGTGTAAGAGAAATCTTGCATCACCCAAACAAAAAAAATGTTGTTTCTTTTCAATGAGGGCTAAATTTGGTAAGGTTACTATTTTTGTAAGTTTGCATTTATGCACAAATGGACACAAAATCTTACATAGACCTCTAGAATGCTAAATTGAAGCCAATGGCGAATAAATCACTTCAATAAAAAATTTCATTTGACATATATTAAAGTTTTCATTTTCAAAAATCCTAGTAAAATCTTTGGGGTTAATTTTGAGGCACTTAGAGGCTCTGGATGGGCTTGAAAAATGGTGGAAAAAAAAGTGGATGGCCTTTAGGCCCTAATCTTTGGCACAAGATTTCTCGAGACCTTTTCGAAAAGGTATTATAATAGCAAATCCAATGATCGAATCAAAATTTATGACCCCACGAAGTTGTAATACCAAAATTAATAAAATTTCAAAATATCTTCCTGAGGAAATTACACTTTCTAGAAGATTCTAGGGTGGTTACACCTTCCAAATAAAGGATGTAAAGGGGGACTACAAAGGGGAGGCAAGAGAGAGTAGATGGTGGCTCTGATTTGCAAACTTGTGTATTTATGTAATCAGAAAGCTCATGTGATGGAAAATATAATGTTGTAATTTTATTTTCATTTCAGTGATAATAGAAAATATTTGCTTTCCTTCTTGCATTTTTTTTATGCCATTATATGTTTTTTTGTGATTTTTAGATTGTAAGGGGAGTAACCTTCATCACCTTTCAATTTTGTCTTTGCAAACCTCACTCTGTGAGCATCTTCAATCTCCTCAAACTCAAAAAATTCTTCCATTTCATTGATCCAATCAATCAATTCTTCAAGATTTAAATTTCCACTAAAAGTTGAAACCTCCATTTTAGGTCTCTTCCCAATGCTTAAGATCGCTCGCATCAATCTTCTTTCTATAGGATCCATTAGATCCTACTCTTCCTCTTCCATTTCCTCTTTAGTTTCATCTCACTGTCATCTTTGTCTCATTGCACATCTTCTTCTTCGAACCTCTTGTTGCAAGGTTTCTAATTTCCTTCTAAGGGCTTTGATTTCATCTCTAGATGGATCTCTTCCTCCACCACCTCAACCTCTACCTCTATCATATTGGGAAAGTGTTGGAGGCATCTTCTACTAAACCCACACTCACAGGTCCTACTGCAATTGCCTCACATTCAATGCTTTGTTACAGGCTCAGGAACTCCTACTCTGATACCACTTGATGAGGTTCACAATGCTATAGCCTAATGGGCTTGATTCATTACAAAAAAATCAACTCTGAAAAGAAAATCTATTATTCGGAGCTACAATCTACACTATCAGAGCCACCTTTTACAACCCCCACTTAACCCTTTTTATTTTCCCCAATAACCACCCTAGAATTTTCTAGAAAGTTCAAATTTCCCTTTTTTCTTTGGTGCCAAAAATCTCATCGATTGATTTCTAGCCTAGGAAGATTTTTTTATAAAATTCACTTTTTTGAGGAACAAATTCATGGGGCCATAAATTTTTCTTTGGGTGTTAGATTTTCTATTATTGCATATCGTTGGAAAGCTCTCGATGAGCTCTACAACACAGGAGTCCACCGTAGGTTGGTTCGGCCACTTTTTTAGTTGTTTCGGGGCCTCTAAAGTTTTCTATCTAAATTTGAAGCTACAGTGGAGAAATTTCTTAGGACAAACTTTAATTTCTCCCAAACCGGGGAGGGTATTTAGGTGATTCTTTCGTGACCGGAAATTTTTTCCATCTTTACTCCTTGTGGTAAATTTTCATGTCCATACAAGCCCATTTAGGCTGACTTGCTAAAAATAGTAAGTGCCTGCTTTTTGCTATTTTTGACACCTGACAGTCTTATACCCCGTAAGTTCCATCATGGGACTCAAAAAAACTAAAGAAAATAAAGAAAACATTTTTTTTGGGTGACGCAAGATTGTCCTACATTGTTGGATGCTCCTACATCAATTAGGCAATAAAAAAGTAAGTAAATTTGACTATCTCTATACACTTTGGGAATAAGAGAGTGTTGTTATCTAGTTTTATAAATTCAAAAGGTAACCTACAACTCTGAACAAGAATTCATTGTGTAGAATTTTATAGAAATCTTCTTTAAAGTGCAAAATTTTAAAAGAACCCTAGTTTATGAACACTAAAACCCTAAAAGGAAAATCATGGTTGGAATGTCAAGAGGTGCAAAAAGGGGATTAGATGGTGATATAATGGTTCAGTTTCTAGGTTCAGCTAAAAGGCTTATAATGAAGCATGGGTCTAGAATTCTAGCTAATAGGATTTTGATAAGAATGAGAATATTAGAGACCCTATAATTCTAGGACCTAGGGATATGCCTTATTAAAGCATTATTTTAGAAACCCCTAGTAAATGGGTGATCCCACAATAGTGGTTTACAATTTTTGGCCTAACTGGACACTGATATTTTTTTTTTTTAACACAATCTCCACATTCGGGCACCATAGAGATTAAACCGTAAGGAATTTGAAGATGATGAAAACTAGAGTCTTGTCATATTTTGTCTATAGATTCTAAAATATTTTTTTCAATTTTTTTGGAATCAGATTGCACTTTCTTTTCCATCTCCATGATTTTTTTTCAAAAAGTAACATTTTAAAAGTGGCCTGTATAGCGCTTTTTTCCTTGAAAGATAAAATTCAATTCTTTCAAATTTAGATTTATAACTCAATATCTACTACTTCCACTTGGTTAGATAGTTTTTATTGAATTTTTTTTTCTTTAATCAAGTTTCAAAGTCAAATCAATTACAATTCAGACATAACACGACAATATAATGCATAACTTTTACTGTATGTATCAAAATTTTTTATTTTTATTTTTTGGATCAAGGACTCCAATATCTGGTGCACTCATATTTTAATTTTTTTTTTTGATAATCTTCTATTTTTCCACTTGTGCAGAACAGAGAGTTTTGTTTTCAGTGAAAAACCTATATTTAATAAAACTTAAAAAATAGATAGATAATATAATCAAAACATACTAAAATTATATTCGTTGGATAGTTCGTTTTGAGGGGAACTCAATACTAGTTGGGTTTTTGAGATCTCCTCCATTTTCATTCTCAAATCAAGCTTCGAAGGGAAATTTTTTTAGTAATTCTAGTGCCTTAGGAAGCAAGGATGAAAAAAGATGGGTTCGGCCGAACAAATTAGAAATGTTGGGTCGAACAGGGGTTCGACCGAACCCATGTTCGACCGAACCACCCACACATGGAATAAAAAAAAGAATTTAAATGGGTTCGACCGAACATTCTAAATATGTTCAGTCGAACACCTTGTTTTTAATATTAATATAGATATTATTTATATTATTTTTAAATGATAACTTAAATTTGATGGCCATATGACCGTATTTAAAGATTTTTGCTATAGAATACAATCAAAATTTTAAGAAGATTGTAAAAGGAGATATTTTGGATAAAGTGTGAAAATTTATATAGAATTATAATGATATATATGTTTGATTTATATATAATTTTGCATACACTAAGGTATATCATAATGTTTTAAGGGAACCCTTGAATAGATAACCGTAATTAAAAAATTTGTTGACATGTAAATTCAACCATCAAATTTAATCCTTGGTAGGAGGAAGATACTTCAGAGAGAGAGGGGGGCGAGTGGGAGAGAGATAAAGGGTAGGGGGTGTACAAGGGTTAAGGGTAGAGGGGAGAGGGGGGAAGGGGGGAGGACAGAGAGACTTGA